>JAXCEF010000003.1:0-625053 GCA_037178605.1 Colletotrichum euphorbiae
CTGGTTGACGAGGCAAGCGAGGCAAGGCTAAGGGAGATGGAGGTAGCTATGTATCGACCGTGTACAGGGTAGCAGTGATGGTGGCAGCGCTCGAGTGGGAGAAGAGCTCAGAGAAATTGGAATGCCTCACTCACCTGTCGTTGATTGTCGTCTCGTGAGATACGCCGCTGTTGCGTCGTGATTGCGACTCGGGCACCTGTAGAAAGACCAGAAGGGTGGGGACGTTGTTGCCTTTGTCGCACTGCGAGGAGATGATTGCGAGGGGCCAAAGACGACCGGATGACCCTGTTGAATGTGATGTGATGGCACGATGGGAGAGAGGAGCGATGATGAGCACGGAACCGCAGGCAGACAGCAGGCAGAAGGAGGTTGGTGGCGTCGGCAGCGAATGAGACGGGAGAGTGGGCGAATGAGACGGCGCCGCCTGGCCAGTGGTAAGGTACCTAGGTATGTGGTGGTAGGTTGCCAGACGTTTTTGCGGGGTAATTGAATAAGCTGGGGGGCCCCGAATAAGGCAATGAATTTCTCGAGGCACTTTTTTTTTGTAATGCACTTGTCTACAGATACCCCGGATTTCATACCAACAACCAGCCAACCTGGACCTAAACGTCTCTGTTTGTCCGATTCTCATCACCGGCCTAAGTCTTTCTGTCCTGAGGGACAAGAAAAAATAATAACTTAAAAAGGGGAGAAAACAAAGGCAATGCGACTGCAACTGCAACTGCAACTGCAAAGTAGCAGGAGCGACCTCAAGGCAGTATTTGGTAATCGCGAAAAATGGAAACCTCGCTCTCGTTGCGTGTCGCTTTATCGATGATTGGCGACCAGATGCGGCAGTCAGTCGATCACCAGGAAAAGGGTGCATTGTCTTGGCGATAAGCCAGATTGAGCGCACCTAACTAGGGAATCACGGAACCTGCCTACGCAGTGTTAGCTGCCTAACTTCCCTACCTTACCTTGGGCGACACCGACCAAGTCCATCTCATCTATGTAGTACAAAGGCCTTGCTTAACTTCAAGTCGTCTTATTCCGTAGACTGTACACACCTACCGGCGAGTCGAGAACGCGAGAAAGTTGATGTTGCATCGATCGTAGACCAAACGGCGTGCTAATGCAAGAGGTAGTGCAACTTGTGTTCAGTGGATAACTCTCTCGTGCTCTGCATCCCAAACACTTCTACAACGACAACCAAACACTCAACCGCAAGGTTCCATCGCAGGGCAGACACAGGAGCAGACTAGCAGCAGAGTTTACATCAACCAGGAACCCCAACATCGACAGGCTCATCTTGCCTGATGTCCTGGTTCAGGTTAAGCTGTTCCGCGGAAGCAGGAGCCGCACCCTGCCTGGTTTAGTTCGTACCCTTGGCCTGTTCGTGCACTGACTGATTCGTTTGATGACCGAGCGGGAGGAGGTTTGATGGATGGAGACATCGGGATTGGACCACAGGAGATGCTTCCTCGACTTCGACCGGGGCGGGGAACAGTGTTGGGGATGCCACTGGGAGGGGGCTTAGTGTCGATTCGTATCACAGCTGGGACGCAGATTCAACTAGCTGCTTGTTCGGTGTCATAGAAATGCAAGCAACGCAAGCAACGCAAGCAACGCAAGCAAAGAATGCTTTCTGTGGCACGTACCTCAGTTGAGGTAGGAATGGTACCTACCTGAGATGATCACAGACTGGAATAGCAGACGACGTGACGGTAGTTGACCGAGGGCCTGTCCTGTTCGAGCAGTCAAGTCTTAAAAGACGGGCTGAAATGTCGACGGAGGTGGTGCGTGCACCTCTGGGCGATGCGAAATGGGCTCCATCGCTGCAAGTCACCGAGCATGATGCATTGCGGCGCTTCTCGGCTTGCACGCCTTACGCGGTCAAATTCCATGGCATCGCATAGGAGCAGGAGCAACTCTTGGCTCGATGCTTTGCCGGTTTCTGTCCGTCCACGTTGAAGGTGATGGGGTCTAATGCAAGCGCTCTGTGACAACTGAGCGCCAGATGGAACTGGTGCCGATTCGAGCCTTGGGGGAAAATCAAAGGATCCTTGCTGGCCAGTCTCAGATTCAGCTCGAGTTTCCAGTCTGTGATTATGTTGACACCGCTCCTGATTTGCTGCGCTCCAAGAAACTGTTGCCATCGGGCAAAGGCTGCTTGACCGAGAGACTCGCCTTCAACTGAGACAGTGGAACGGAGAGTGCCAGGTCTGGTTCTGGTCGGGACCCAGGTCAGGCTGGCAATACCTAGCTAGCTGGGTCCAGCAGGGCAGGGCCGAAGCAAGGGCAGGGTCGCGGAGTGATTTGGGTCACGGGTAACGGTGAAGGGACCCAACGTTCTAAGCGGATCTGGTCCGGGCAAATTGAGGAGATTTCTGTGTGAGGAAGAGTGTAACTCTCGAAAGTTCCGACAATAATAGTGTTGATCTCGGTTCCTGGTGGATTGTTGTTGGAATGACTGCGCTTGGCAACGAGCGCTTACTCGAATGACTGAGTTGGGGCTGGTTGATTGTTGATGTTGGCATGGGGTGGTATCGCCGAAGCAGTGCTCAGTGGACCATCCACCTTGGGCGAGGTTGCGGTCGGGTTGTGTGTTACTTAGGTAGCTATGTAGGCTCTGACTTCTACCCAAGGTGTCTAGGTAGCTATCGAATGGTAGCTGGTCTTTAGCCCGTGGCATTTCATATAATTGAATGGAAATGTAGAAGAGACTGCCATGAGATCCATGTTAGACAACAGGAGAAACAAAGCTCTACTACGTACCTTACTTAGTTGAGCAGAGCGAGAGATAGGTAGGTAGGAGTGGCTCGTTGTACATCTGTAGGCGCCTTACCTCAAGGTGAGATACCCGTGGGTGGCCGCGGCCCAGGATGGCAGATCAAAAGAAAAGGTACGTACCGAAGTTTAGCGACGTCGGTTTGTGCCATGCCGATCAACTTCACACTGTACACTTGAGTACCCCCGGTACAGTGCCAATGGTGGCGGCCCTGCTAGTGGCTGACACATGCATCAAGTCTTTGGCTCTCTGCCTCTTTAATTGATTTTTTTTGGCGGAAATAGGCAGGGCGGGCGCGTGGAGGGCGAGAAAGGACACAAAGTAACGCGGCCGGTTCCTTGATTTTTTTTCTTCCTATTTTCTGATCGTCCGGGCACACCTCAAGAGGGGGTGAAAGTCCGTCGGGCAAAACCGAGGCGTTATGGGGTAGTTTCGCGAGCAAAAAACAACGGGAGAAACGGCCAATTTGCAGCATATCGATATCATTCGATATATTGGTTGAGGCTCTTCAAATATCGATGGATGTTGTCAAGACAAGCGCAGGCGCGAAGGGGCGGGGTGGAAGTCTTGGCAAAGAGGAAAATCGAGCGTGCCAAGACTCGAGACCAGGAAGCTCTTGCGTTTTCTGGCCCCCGGCTCTTGGGCTGACGCGGTGGTCACTGGTGGGAGAGGGAGTGGGAGCGGTGGACACCCCAAGTCCCAAGATTCACCCGTCCACAGAAGTGGAAAGAAGGAATGTCTCGCGGCATTGGCGTTGCCGTTGGCTGCTCTGTTGTGGTCCGTACGTTCTTGCCCTGCTGCACCTATTGTCGCTGTTTTCGCGACCTCCTCTGCGGATACAAGAGGCATCTTCCGCAGTTCCTGCACGGGCAAGTACCACTCACTTGTAGCCATATTGGAAAGTACCCCCCACCGCAAGGCAAGCGCCGGCATGTATGGGTTGCTACGTAGGTATACTAACGTACCTACCTCAACATACTGCGTACGCAGCATGTAGCAGGTAGCCCCTGCCTTTCCTCACCCCCCGTCCCAAGGACCCGAGCACCCCACCCCAAAAATCAGACCCAGGGCTCAGGTCTACACTACCTTAGCAGCTCAATCACGGCGATCTGACGGCTCCTCTCCCGCGAAAAGAGAAAATTGACGGCTTGAACTCGCAATAGAGTCGACCCCAATGACGGATGCCAAGACTTCAAAACCTCACCTTCCCTCAGCCCTGGGCCCTGCTTTTCTGTAGGGCGGTCTATTCAACAACGTCCCGTCAACCATGCGACGGTAATCCACCATAACGATGCCTTTTCGAATATTCCATGCGTCTTCTATTCCCATAAAGCCTGCATAGGAGGGGAAAGTCTCACGATGCCATGCCACATGTCCTTCCGCTGCGAGCAACCTATTTCGAGAGGGGCTGGCCCCCCCTCCCCTAGAGACCCAAAAGCCGGGGGGTGGAGCCACTCACACTCACCTGCGCGCACAACTCACACATTCGCACACAACAACCCAAGATCAAGAAACTCGTCGAAGCTTGCTTCATGCCACGACAAAGGGGGCGGTCGGGCTGCGGCATCGTCTTCGTCGTCAGTCGTCAGTTGTCAGTCGTCTCTTCTTGTCCTGCACTTTGGCTCTTCGCCGGGCACCCTCCCGTCGCCCTAGCTCGCCTCCCTGCCCCTGCTCGAGGTAGGTACTCGGCCATGTACCTGTTGATCGACTCGGCTGGTCTCTCCTGCCGCAGGTGTCCATTGTTTCTCTCTCCACAACGGCGATACAAACGATTCGCGCATTGGTCTTTCAATCCCAACCTCGGAGCTTTCAATCTTCCATTCTCCATCACTAAAGGGAATGGGTGGAGGCCAAGGGATGGGCAGAGTCACAGGTCGAAAAGGCAATCGCAGATGAAGCACCGGTTGATACTGTTGGCACGCTCATGACTGGCAATGCCCGATGACAGCGAGCCGTCCTCATGCAATGCTTGGGATGGACAAGATGGGCCAGAGGCACACGGGCGCAGGTGCTGGCGCGGGCGCTGGCCCAGACTCTCCAGCAGCGTCACAGACCGTTTGAGCCAGCAGGCCCCGTCCTTACACTATCCCGTCGAGACTGGGCCTACCATGGCATCGCATTGTGTCTTTGCTAAGGTAGCTTGCGGTCAACTCAGCTGCCTTAGCTCCGCCAACTCAACTCGGAGACCGAAGATGATTTGAGTACCGCTACTCTGCCTCGTTTCGGGACCGAACCACTTCAAGGTGTAAGGTGGGCTTGGCTAACATCTCCCTCATACGAACAGATCAGACCAGTCTTTCTACACCGATCACTATTTCACTTTCGCTAGTCTGTTTTTCTGGTCTCATTTAGCTTTACGCTCGAAAGATTGCAGCTAGAACTGCCTTGCATGCCCTTGTCGAGCCACCAACGGGGAAGGTCCTGGAAGCCAACTCCGATCGAATTGGATGCCTTCAGAGGGTCCAATGCACAGGGTAGGCAGCACGAAGGTGGGATAATAAGTCAGCATTAACTGAGGCCCTGCGTTTTGTTTTTCCCTCTCATCCTGCTGACCTGGGTCGAAATTGGAAGGCAATACAAAGCGCTCGGCTTAGGACCGTTACTCTATTCATGGACACCGGCTTCCTGGATTCCTCGAATGATTTTTCTAGCGCTGATGGACCGCCAGACTAAGCCTTGGTTCGACCAAGCTGGAGAAATGGATACTGGATACAGGATAAAGCTTGCTGGACGAGGTGCTACAGTCATTCACGCAGTCTGCAGACTGAGGTGCCTCTCACCAAGTTGCCATGCGGTAAGGTACCGCAATGGCGTGTAATCTCGGACTGCGGTTGGCTTCAACCAAGATTCGCAAAAGACACAAACATCAGAAAAGGGTAAAGAGGCATACGTACCCCCGGTCCCACCATGCATCCAAACGCATGCACGAACATCGTTGGCGCAGCAAGTTCCCAATCCACAGGACGCTGAGCTGCAGCAGACTGGTGCAGTCCGGTACCAGAGTGCAAGTCGAATACGCAGCGATGGAAGTTGACTGCATTGGCGCAGGGTCATTTTTTGCGAAAGAACGCACCCACGGATGGGTCTAATTCTCGAGGGAGTCTCCATCGAACAAAAATGGACTGCATCCATTCCCGAAAAATCTCCGCTATTTTGCTTCCTTCTCGAGTCAAATCAGCCGGGGGGCCCAGAGATGCCCGTCCGGTCGCTGCGTGCTCGACTCGGGGCGTGATCAGCTTGACCTCACGGTATGGTCCACAGTCCAGATAAGTACATCGCAGGGGCTATTTTGTATACTCACACTCTTAGTGAAAATAGTTAAAGTATATACTTAACGTATATATATGTGGTGGGATATAGTAATAGCTTACTACTTATCCAGATTAGCTCTATTACTTATTAGCTATAGTAATAATAATTTTATAATATTACTTATTATAAGGATCCTACTCTTCTACTATATAAAGTTATTTATAACTATATACTTAATAATACTATTAAAATAGCACTAATAATATATAGTTAGTAATAGGAGGAGGATCTTAAGGTTTAAGAGAGTATTATAATAGCTTTGGTTATAATTAAGAATTACTCTAAGTCTATTTAGCTTAAGTTATTTACTTTAAGTTAAAGTACTAAGCTTTATAGTCTTCTTTATATAATAATAATTTTCTACTGTCTTATAAAGCTCCTTTGTAGTTAGTATTACTAATATTAGTAACAAACAATAAAAACCGCTAAATAGCTATGAAAAGCTTTAATAATACAATTGATTAGTAGTATTATATAATATATAGAAGAGCTTATAGTTATATATTAGAAAACGTATTAAAATATAAAGAAGGCCTTAGCTTATAAGCTACTACAAGAGGAGTTAGTAAAGAATCTTAGGTTATATAATTGATAAATAACGTAATTAATAGCTCAAAAGAGTAATAGTATATATAAAAGCTTAGTATTGAAGTCTCTAGTCTTCTAAGTAAGCGAGAGTATCTTAGGGAGTAGCGCTTCTTTTATACTTAGGGCTTAGGTTCTAGAATCTTCTAGGCCGCTTAAGCTGCTTACTTAAGCTGCCCTACTTATTTCCTATATAGGCTTGCTATTAAGTCATAGCACAACCTTAACCTAAGTTAGATTTAAGCTTATTCTAGGGAGCAGATACTAGCACCTTCAATAACCTTCCAGAGGCTTCTTCTTACAGTATATACAGTACGAATAACACTGTTATGGACTGTGCGCTATACTTAGTCTCTATTATATAGTCCTTATAGTATTACTATATATAGCCCTTATATTATTATAAATATTTCTTATAAAGAAGATTAATAATAAAGCTTAGTTTAAGATAATAGTTACTCCCTTATAATTATTAATTATATTTAAATGTAGTAATCCTTCTAATATGGAAGAAAGGGTCTCTTATAATAATAATACTTAGGTTATTTATTTTATTAATAACTCCAAAGTAGTTTAGATATTTAAGAAAAGGTTAAATAATCCTAGACCCTATAAAACTTATAGTTAGATAAGAGTAGTATATAGTAAGACTTATATAACTTCAGGTTTCTATAATCTAGAGTTAATATGGATGTTACTAGCAAAAAGATACTGCTTGAAAAGATATAGTCTGTTGAGAAATAGATTTTTGAGTTATTTATATGGCAATGGACTATCCCGTGGACCGTATTGCGGCGAGCTGATCACGCCCTCGCTCTCTCCATTTTCGCCGCTATTATTCATCCCATACTGAGCGATTATGTACTCGCCGCGCGCCCTACACAGAGCGAGCCAGTCTGAGGGTGTTCTGAGAGAGTGTGTGTGGTCTTCCCGCGCGGTTTTTCCTGGTACTCGAAGGCAATCAATCATCCAACCGCCATCACCAAGACGATGAGACGAGACACTGCTTGCGACCAGGAGAGATTTTCACCAAGAGCGCAGACGAAGCACACGTACCAATTGCGCCTCCAAATGCCGTATTCGCCGTGGCACTAAAAGCCACCCTCAACCGAGTAGTCCTCGTGGTCCCTGGCTCTGGCTCTGGCTCTGGCTCTGGCTCAAGATTGCCCTTCGTCATGATGACTGTCCGTCACCTTACCGCAAAGGCAAAGGAGCAATGCTTCTCTACGGGCCAAACCCCCAGTCTGACTTTCGCTCGCTGTTCGCCGTTTGGAGTATTTGCAAAGGTCCCTCTCCGTTCGTTCAAATTAGTCGCACTATCTGCGGCACTATTTCTGCCTCCTTTAACTCGAGATTGACTAGTCCGTGTTCTCAAGATAGAAGCTCCAATTACTCCAATCTCGTGATTGTCCTAACGCCCTCCACTTGCAAGGGCGCATTTAACACCGGAACAAGCATACCCCTTCAAGCACGGAGCCAATGTCACCACCGACTACCAAGCCGGAATTGAGAGTCTCCCCATTCCTGTCCACTTGACATCCTGGTGCTGTGCGTGGGGTTTTCTGTGTCTTCTGCTCTCCCAGCAAGTGCTGTTAGGGCATACCCCCTTTGTTCAAAGTTGGAGAGTCCTAGCACCGGCAGGTGTCGGGGCCAGGGGCGCCCTTTCACTTTTGAGCTTTTTCTTCGTCCGTTGTGCTCTTGTCTTGGCTTTCCACGGAATCAACACACAATCCCCGTTCCTCCCACTCCTCCCAGCGGAAAGGCACTGCGTGACTCGGGATCAACAGGAATGACAGACTTACGGTCGTGTATTGGTATAAGACGATACTTTGTTGCTTCTACTTACGCACATCAATAGCGGCATGCGCATCGCACGCAGCCCAAGATAGTTTAAGTGACTAACGGATGCTCCCGCTGGTTGTCCATTACTCACTTACCTTCCTACCAATGGCTATGGCGGATCTCTCACCACGGTCGCCTCGACCGAGCTTCCAGCACCGTACTCTACCTTAATTACCCTACCTCCATCTTCCCTGCAATACGCCCTCCTCCCGGGCACTCTCCGGCGGGCCATTTTCTTGCTTGCTGGGGGAGGTGCAGTACATGCTATCTATCACTGTAGTAAGGTATGTTGTGCTCGCAGCTCATCTACTACCACGAACCCTGTCATCCAAGAGTCTTGTCCCTCTCTACCTTACCTTACTTCAGCATGTTCTCTACACTTGCGCCGGTGAGCGCCACGACATGTCGACTCGCCGCATTGCGCGCCTTACCTTAAACCCATCTTGGCTTGCTGTGACTTGATTGTTTCGCAGGCTGCCTTACGCCTGCCCTGTTTCTTCACTTCGTATGCCCCTTGCCCGACACACATTCTGTCGACAAGTTGAACTCCCCTCCCTCTCTCTCCTGTCCCCCTCCACTACCACTCACACTCACACTTCGAGATGCCTTGACCTTCGTACCGATCCCTATCGCCTTTTCGTCTTAGCCCCCTTTTGCGACGGTTTCGTATTGTTTTCGTTCCCTCTTGTCCCTATCCCGCTACCCTACATCACCGCTACCGCTGAGGTCCCAGCCGGTAGCCAGTACCTGCCCTCAATATCCGCAATACCTGGGTACCTTAGTAGCATACAGATGCTAGTGAGTGACTTGGGCAGGCCTCCGTCTAGCACCCTTCCCGCTGGCGCCAGATCGTGTCCTGTGTCCTGCGCCCTCCCCTACTAAAGGTACCTACCTACTTGCAGTCAGTCAGTCCTGGTAGCGCAGTGTCTGCACCGTGCGGACCCAAAATCCCCATACCCTCGACTCGTGTATTCTCTAGGTTGTCTCAACCAACCCCGGCCGAGACGCTACCTACCGCTACGTAATCCATCTCGCGCTCAGCTTCCGCGCAACTTACACACACCTCACGCCCATCTGCTTGTTCTCTGGCTCGCTGTGCTGCTGGCGTACCGCACCATCGCACCCGCACCGCACCCACACCCTGCTCGGCCTTAAACAAGGGCCATCCACCCCCCCAGCTGCCCAGACGAGCCAGCAGAGAGGCAAAAGATGCCCCGGCTCCTCTCTGGTCTCCCGTTCTGTTTAAACTTATCTTCCTTCTATCCCCCGCGAAGTCTTGGCACACGTTTTGTTCTTCTTCAAATGTTCAAGACTGGTCAGTCCGAAAACCGTTCCTAGCAATTGGGTTGGTTTGTCGGACAACTACCCTTGCACACACACACTCACAAACATGCAAAGGGCTCATCCACCATTACTGCACTTACACACGAGAACCGTGAAGTCGACCTCCACCGCGCCGTCACCTCTACCACCATCACTGCCACTACCACTGCCACTACCACCTGTTAACCTTACATTACCTCATTTTGTTCGGTTTCTTGGCATTAGTTGTTGGTTCTTTCAATACTACTAGCGATGAGTCCTCCGCCGCGCCCTGTCAAGACGGACAACAACTCTCCTCCGGATTCGCAAGCTTCTGGAATCTCTCCCAAAATGTCTGACGACGAATCTGCAGCTCCTTCGGCTGGATGGCCCGTCAAGGGGCCTCCTTCGCCCAGCGGCAGCCATTCTGGCTCTGAGGATGAGAAGGGAGGGGATGCCCCCAACGTTCCCGTACAGAAGCGCCGACGTGTAACAAGAGCCTGCGACGAGTGCAGGCGCAAAAAGATCAAATGTGATGGCAAGCAGCCTTGCACCCATTGCTCGGTCTACAGCTACGGTGGGTAGCTCTCAACGACTATGTTAATACGCGTTGCGCTGACCAAGTTCCCAGAGTGCACGTATGACAAGCCTTCAAACCGTCGTAGGAACCCTGCTCCTCAGTACATTGAGGCATTGGAAAGCCGTCTGCAACGCGCCGAGACCCTTCTGCGCAAGTTTATGCCAGAAGTCGACTTGGCTGATCCGACACTGGACCCCGCCGTACAGCAAGAATTCCGCAACAGGGAGCACGCACGAGCTCAAACAGCCAAGCTAAGGCATGGCCCGTTTGTCACTGACGAGAAGCCAGACGCCCAGCTCCTGTCCATGATTGAGTCCATCGGCCAGCTGGACTTGGACGAGAAGGGCGGATGGGATTTCCACGGTGTGTCGTCTGGCGCCGTCTTCTTGCGGCGTATGAAGGAGCACTTCCGGGGCATGATGGGGCCGGTCACCAAGGTGCCATTCCTCCCGCGGCCAGAACGACCTGCAGGCCTGATGAACTTGGACTCTCCAGCATCAGCCGCCAGCTCTCCCTTCGATTCGTCGATGGTGACTGCACCCGAACTCCCCCCCAAAGAGGTTGCCAGGAAACTCTGCTACTACTCCCTGAACTGCGCTACTTGTTTGATCAGGGTGGTACATGTTCCCAGCTTTTACGAACTGTTCGAACGCGTTTACGAAAAATCGCACGAGGACTACACTAAAGAAGAGCACCGATTTGTTGGTTTGCTATTTGCCGTCATGGCTTTGGGCTGCATGTACGCCAACTTGGACGAGAGTTCTCCTCCTGTGGCTTACAAGGAGTCTGCGGAAGAAGGGTCAGTCACCATGGTACCTATGCCTGAGACTCGTGCTGATAACTATTGTAGAATGAAGTATTACGACACCGCCAGGCGTATCCTGCAGGATATTACGGAATGTCGTGATCTTACGTCGCTTCAAGCACTGCTGTTTATGATTCTGTTCCTGCAAGCAACCTCGAACCTGAGCGGCTGCTATGCGTTTGTGGGCATTGCTCTTCGATCAGCCCTGCGCATGGGTATGCACAGATTCTTGAAGCATGAGCAAATTTCCATCATCGAGCAGGAAGTTAGGAAGCGAGTATTCTGGGTCATTCGACAGATGGATATCTATGTGTCTGCCATGCTTGGGTTCCCATTGCTGCTCAACGCGGACGACATTGACCAGCCCTACCCTACCGAGATCGACGACGAGTACATTACGAATGACGGCATTCTAACCCCGCCACCGGGGACATTTTCTTTTTTCGAGGCCTTCAATGCACACACCCGCCTGATGGAGATCTTGGCCAAGATCCTGAAGCACGTCTATCCGTTGAAGGGCCTTGGGCAAAGCGTCATGAAGGGGGACAAGCCGGGCACGACGTACTTGATCAGCTACGCCAACATCAAGCGAATCGAAACCGAGTTACAGGAGTGGTATGAGGATCTTCCCGCGCAGTGGCGGCCAAGCCCTGAGGGTCCTGTCGAAGTGATTCGGTATGTCGACTTCAAGACGAGGAGCTCAAGCATTGGGCTCGTCAAACTTTGCCCACAAACGAGGCGAATTCCAGCTAACTCTTTCTCAGTGTGCGTCACCTGCTACGATTCGCCTACGCCCACGTGCAGCTCGTTCTTTACCGGCCGTTCCTGCATTACGTATCGCCGCGACTCAGCATGGACAGGGACGTTGACGAGCTTTCTTACGCCTGCGCTGCCGCCTGTATTAGCGTATCACGAAATATCGTTCACATCGGTATCGAAATTCGCAAGCAAAACGTGTTAGCCGGACCTTACTGGTTCATGCTCTTCACCGAGTTCTTTGCGGTTCTCTCTCTCGTCTTCTACGCCATCGAGAATCCCGAGAAACCTGGGTCCGCGGAGGTGCTGGAAGATGCTGTAGCGGGAAGAGACATGGTCGCAAAGTTGCAGCACAAAAGCCAAGCTGCTGATAGGGTTACCGACGCTCTTAACGTAAGTCCTTGTCCCAATTAGGTCTCGGCTACATGCGCTAAAGTGAGTAGATATTGTTCGAACAACTACCCGAGAGGCTCCGTCAAGCCAAGGCTCAGCCGATCCCTACAAAGAAGCGACCGGCTCACGGGCCAAAGGCGAATTCGACGCCTATTCAAGGACACTCGGGTGTTTACCCGGGCATCGGTCACCGCCGATCCGAAGAACTAAGCCGATCGCCGAGCGTGTCCCTCGCCAGCGGCCGGATGTCGCAAGCACCGGTTCGCGGGTCCTTCGACGGCGTGCCCATTTCCGAGGCAGCGTACCAGGACCCGAACCTCGCGATGCAGGACTTGCTCTCGTCTATGGACATGACGTCGCGGGCAACGCCGGACTCGGTGAGCACGTCAGCGAGCTCAAACCGACCGCAAGGGTTCCCGCCACCACACGTCAATACCACGAACCACATCAGCAAGCTTGACTCGCTGATGTTTCCGTCAGAGGACCCGTTCGCTTACCCCAACCAGCCGATGGTAGAATTGGGCTACCAAAAGGGACCCGGGCCGAACAATGTCAGCGGCCCGCGGGATACGTCCTCATTCATGATGCCTGGTGCATTCGACGAAATCGACACGCAACTTCTTGGCCAGTCGCCAGCCTACTTCCTGCACCAAGGTCAGGGGCAACAGCAGCAACACCAACAACCAGGATTCGACATGTCCAGCATGTACCAGCATTCGGGATATGCCGGCATGACGGACTCTGCGAGGATGGAGCAGGTCAGACGAGCACACATGCAGCAGCCACAGCAGCAGCAGAGGCCTGGGGACATTGACGGGATGCTCGCAGAGTCTGGCTATCAAAGCAACTGGGCGGCAGGGTTGCTCGCCAGGAACGGATTCCAGGGCCTATAGGCGCCATTTCGCTTCAAATGATACCCAGCATTGTTTTGGAGCCCTGCAAGTTCAGGGCGCGAATCTTTTTAAGGGGATTGGGAAGACGTAAAGACGGACGTGGACATATCGGTTCCCCATCGGCGTTCCGGTATTACTTGGCAATTCTTTTGTGATCAAGTTGACCTGGAAGGGAAGTCGATGGAAAGCTTCTCAAATCTAACGGGAGGGACAGTATCCACATTACCAACCGACAAGGCGTCGACTCGAGGGCTGGCTGAAAGGGTTCCGTATGGATGCTGAATCCATATGATGCCGAAGCGTTTACGAATACTTGTTTGTTGTATGTAGTGTACACAGCACCTAGCATACGACTGGATATAGAAAAAGCTGTACAACGACGATTACCAGCGCAAGCTGCATAACGTATCAAGCTCACCGAAAGGTATGGGTGACGATGGCGGAATAGACTTGTAGGCAAGGTAAGGTAATGACGGCAAGACAAAAGTGCCTAGGGACCGCAGTCAGTGACGCCCACTTGCAACACAAACGGCCCCCCGAGGTGGGCGCGCTGCCTAGGCACCGAATGGAGTGCAGACTCGGCGTGCATTGCAGCGTATTGCATGGCCGCCGAGGTACGTTTCATTCAGCCTGAGTACAGGATACCTTGGTTCTACAGAAGAGAAAAAGACGACAGACGCGCGGAGTGGGGAGGACTGGTACAAATGTATGGGTAAGGCATGGCGCGATTGACTTGAAAGATCTTGGCTTACAACCTGGACGCCCAGGAAAAGGCGATCCATGCAAATCGAGGGCCGCTGCTTGACCAAAAGACAAAAAAAAGACTGGAAGTAGGAGCCGGGAAAGACGACACGAACGACGGGGCTGATTCTGATGCAAGGAGCGAAACCCGTTTTTTGACGGTGTCTATTTTCCTACCTTATTAGTAACGAGTCGTATATTGCGCGAAGTGGTTGTGTATTTCCGGACCAAAAGCACACACATAAGGAGTACCTTTCACATAACATCACTGTCATCGTCCCAGGTCAGGCAGGTACAGTACATGACCGATGGAACACAGTGGGAACGATACCCTCCGCGGCCCCGTTGGCGAAGAGCGGAAAGTCTTGGGTGCAAGATGGACAAGGGGTCATCTGAGAAATCCAGGGGACCATGGTGGGGGGGAGGGGTGACAGAACACTAGAGGAGGGGCGGAGTGGTGCACGTACCCTTTAGCCGTACGTACGTGTATTGTGTGAATTCCCACAAGGATGGACGGCGGGGTTCCACACTGGAGGATCCTGATAAGGATTTAGCGGAGATACACATTTGCACAATTGTCTTTTAGTGGCCGTTTCGGCACCGATGATCGCGAGAGGGGGGGAGGGGAGGGGGGGGGGCGCATATTCTAGTACCGTTCTACGCCTTCAGGGGACGCTTCTCTTGCATGTTCTACGGCGGGCGGTGGTGGTGCATTGTGGTTGTGGTGATGATGATGATGATGGGATGATGGGGCCAAGCTAAAAAGGAAGCCACCGGGACACTTACGATCAGCCTACCTTACCTAAGGTAGGTACGTTCAGGTACCTCACGGCGCAGGAGATGGAAAGCTCGCGCGGCGAACGCACGGTCCTGGCACTAAGGTTCTCGCTACCTCGCCCTACCTATCTGCCTACCTACCAGGACGGACAGCATCTCCAACCTGGCACTAAACTAATTAGATAGCGCCGTCACGGATCACGGATCACGGATCACGGATCATGGTCTACGCAGGTCCCTTCCTAAACACGGCCTATCAAGAGATATTCGTTTGTCATACTCCCAGAGCCACTTTTCGCCCGTCATGATCCAGAAAACCATAATCCCGCAGCAACCCCGTGACCACGCCGAGAAAAGCACAATCGCCCCTTCCCCGTACGGTAAGGTAGGTACGGTACGGTACGGTGTCGGTATCGGTAAGGTGCCTTGGAACGCCCTTCGGAGGCACCGACGAGCGGAACATTGCGCCAGCGCAGTACGGCGGGTCCCCGGCCATTCCCCAAACCAAGGAGCGACCTGCGAACACGGAATCGCGGGCCCCCCTCTCTCTCTTTCAACCGCCTTGCCTGCACGAGACTCGTCGCTCACTGCAGCGTCATCCCGCCCATTAGGTGCCCTTCTCCCCTCAAATCGTCGTCCTTCCTGGACCTTCCATCACCATCAATCTTTGCTCCGCGGTCGTCCCGCCCGCCGCGCCGCCGCGCCCACTAAACAAACCCGATCCGTTTCCCAGGCCACCATCCTTCCCTCACCCCGGATTCGCGGCTGTTGCCCGAAAGGGCTGGGCTCTAGCTGATGAAAAGTCTTGGCCTACAGCAAAGAGCCCGCAACGCCACGTAAACGCCAACCCACATTTCCAAGAAACGAGCCGCATCGCCATTGGGCCGAGCCGGGGAGCCGCCTGGTGCAACATTTCCCGCAGCAGCACAAACCTAACGTCCTTGTACCTAGCGCCGCAGGAAATTTGGTTCCCCGCCATCGCGAGATACACAGCATACACACCGGCACGCAGAGAAGGGAAATCAGTCACTCTAGTCGTCGTCAGACCGCCCCTTCACCAAACCACCGATCCCACCAATCCCATACATCGCATGCACCCTTGCACCCGGCGATCACCGTTCGTCGATTCAACCTCAAGCGACCTTTTTCTTTCTTTCTTGTTGACTTTACCCCCGCTGCTGGCGACCAAGAAGACTCCATTACGATGGAGAGCGTTGTCGAGCACGATGTTGTCGAGGTGGATGAGTTCGATGCTCTGTAGGTGGAGATGCATTGCTCGTTCACTTCCATCTGTTTCTGACCGGACCGTCTTGGGATGGGCGGGAATGCGGTCGAGACGTTTTTGTTTCTTCGCCCTTTGCCGATGCCCGATATCCCCGATGTTTCTTGGAGGAACCTACGGATACCCGCGTGCACAGTACAGGCCGATTCTTGAGGATCATGATTGCTAATTTGTGGTGTCCATGTTCCGTAAAGGGCCATCGAGGTGAAGACTTTCCCGACGGTCGAGTCTGTCAACTCTGTTGCGCCGATCCCGGCCAAGTATCCCGGTATGATGTGTTCTTGTCTTAGTCGTGGCCTTGTCTCTGTGTGTTCTACGTCTCACGTGATGTTGCTGCATGAGCCTCTCGAGGCTCGTGATGTTCAGTCGTTTTTGAAAAAAAAAAAACAAAAAAAACCTCTCATAAAGCCTCAAGACCGCTAACACGCAAAAGCCAAACTCCACGCCCGCAAGGTTGCCGCAGAGCTCAACGTCAGCGATGGCCTCATCTTCCTGCCCGGCGAGCCCAGCCGGAGCTATGAGGACTCAGACATGGGCCCGACCTTCAGACAACGGCGATAGTAACGTCTTCCTCCGCCCCGGGACTTCCATACCATCGATTCGGCCTCATACTAACGCTGGCAACACAGCTTCTACTACCTGAGCGGCGCCAACTTCGCCGACTGCGCCGTGACCTACGACCTCGCCACGGACCACCTGATCCTCTGGGTCCCCTACGTCGAGCCGCGCCAGGTCCTCTGGTTCGGACGCACCCCGGGCATCACGGAATGCCTCAAGCAGTTCGACGTCGACGACGTCCGCTACACCACCCAGCTCAACAAGTTCCTCTACCGCCACCTCGCCCCGGGCTCGACCCTCTACGTCATCCACCCGGACCAGGTGCCCCTCTCGGGCGAGTTCCTCCGCGAGATGGCCGACGTCAGGGTCGACCTCACCTCGCTCCAGCCCGCCGTCGACCAGGCCCGCGTCGTCAAGACCGAGTACGAGGTCGCCATGATCCGCAAGGCCAACGCCGTCTCGGCCGCCGCCCATCGCCGCGTCGCCGAGCGGCTCCTGCGGCTCGAGAACGAGGCCGAGATCGAGGCCATCTTCCAGGCTTGGTGTACCACCGCCGGCGCAAAGGACCAGGCGTACGCCATCATTGCGGGCAGTGGGAAGAACGCGGGGACGCTGCACTACGATGCGAACAACGAGCCGCTCGAGGGACGGGATGTTGTTGTTTTCGACGCGGGGTGCGAGTGGCACTGCTATGCGAGTGACATCACGCGCACGCTCCCTATCCCTGGCCGCTTCTCGACCGAGGCGAAGGCTGTGCATGAGATTGTTGAACGGATGCAGGATGAGTGCATCGACATGATCCGCCCCGGCACGCTCTTCTTTGATCTGCACATCCACGCCAGCAAGGTCGCGCAGGAAGGCCTGTTCGAGTTGGGGGTGTTGAAGGGCGACCCGGAGGCCGTGTGGGAGGCGGGCACCGTCGCCGCGTTTTTCCCTCACGGGCTCGGACACCACGTCGGGCTCGAGGTTCACGACGTCTCGGGCCGGGAGAGGCTGTTGCTGTTCAACGAGGTCGCCGGCGGTCGGCGTGTCGCGAAGAGGGAGGTCATCACGCCTGAGATGATGGGTGCCGTGGCTCGTGCCGCTGCCGCGGGCGCCTCGGCGCCGCCGCCGTACAAGGGGAGGCAGTATCTGCGGAAGAACATGGTCGTGACCGTCGAGCCGGGCGTGTGAGTCGAGTCCTTTGCCGACTTTACGTGGGGTGTGTAGTGTTCCCGTTGCTGACTCGAAGAAACAGGTATTTTTGCAGGGAGTACATTGAAGGGTACTTCCTCAGCAACCCCAAGCACGCTCGGTACATCAACAAAGCTGTGCTGGATAAGTATTACCGCGTTGGCGGTGTAAGAATTGAGGATGATATCCTGGTGACAGATGATGGGTACGAGAACCTTTCGACTGGGGCGCCTAAGGGTGAGGAGTTGTTGAGGGTTATTAATGGCAAGGCTTGAGTTGTTGCTTGGGGTTCTTGGTTTTTTTTTTTTTTTTTACAATGCTGGAAAGTGTTGGGCGACTTTGAGCGTTTGTGGGCTCTCACGAGGTATGCTGTTGAGAGTTTGATGCGTATTTGGCCATTAATTGAGCCTTGTTGCAAGTGCTCGTTTATTATGAGTGTACAGTTTGCTCCCACTTATTCAGCTTCCAGACCAACGGAGGGTATTCTCAACCCTTCAGAAACTCTTGGGCTAGATCGAGGAGCATAATTACATATGAGTCTCGATTCAAACACAGGACTAGAGGGACATTCTTGGTGCCAGCAATGTCATTAAAACAAGCACATAGCTGCGAGAATAAGTTATCCCATCGACTGCTGAATAACGCCAGTTTCCCCTCATGCGGAGTAGAGCCAGTAAGAGTTCGTAATTAAGCACATCTATCCAATTAAATAGGTTGATAATCAGTGCCTCTATGTAAGGCTGTGCGGTTCACAAAAGCAGACACAGTATCTTCATCATCTCGCGGCAACAACTACTTAGCTTCTAGTAGTATGAAAAATAAAATCTGAAGCGGGGTCCTTATTAGTAGGAATTTCTTATTAGTAGGAATGAGCCCCATCGGATGCTAATACACGCCTCTGGCTGGACACACCTCGAAATAGTTATCCGAGACCTGATGATACTCCTACAGGCAAAGACGCGAAAACATTGAGCGCTCGCAAGATCAGCAGGCCAAAATAGTGCAATTTAGCCCACAGCCTTGAGAACATACTTGATGCCCTCCCAGTGCTCCTTGACCGTTGGCCAGATGAACTCAGGCGGCAGCACGAACCCAGACCCTCCGTTGCCACTATTCTTCGGTCTCAACTCAACACTCCAAGAGTACGTCGCATTCAGCGCACCGTGATGGAAGTCCCTCGCAGAACCGGTCGAATAATACAGAATCTCGCACGACGGGCCTACGCGGTATTCCTCGCCGCTCGTCGCGTTGATGGCGGCCGCGTACCCCGCACCAACATCCCGCTGCGCCTGCAGGTTCTTGGGCAGAGCTTCGGGCTGGCAAGAGAAGCCCCACGGCAGGAGGATGAGTTGCGAATAGCTGTGCCAGTCGATGAAGAGGCGGATGCCACCTGGCGTGGCGGCGAGCTTGCGGGAGAGAGCAGAGAGGACGAAGTTCTCGGGGGTGTCGCCGGGGCTGAGGCCTCGGAAAGTCTGGCCGCAAGGATCCGCCGAGACGCTTCCATCCTCGAGGGGGTAGTCCCATTGGAAATTCCAGTTGCGATTGCCGTCGGTGCCGATGCAGCTTGTGTTGGGGCGCGGCTGGCGGTTTTTGCGCCAGAGACGGTCCGTGGTTTGGGAGTATACAAAGCCTTGAAGATATAGTTCAGTACGATGCAGCCTACGTCGTAGCTCGGGACACAGTTGAGCGTTTACCGTCAGGGTTGTGGAAAGGCACAACGTAGAAATCGTACGCATCGAAGAACGCGGTGACGTTCTGGTCTCCGGACTTGTAGCCGTCGATGAGCTGGTAGGTCAAGTATTCGACAGTCTTCACAACCTGTTAAACGATTTGACCATGACGGGCCGGAGCATGCCTACCGACCATCGTCGTGATCCATTCCCTAGCGTGCACAGTGCCGTGCCAAAGGACAATGGGCTTGTTGTCGGCCTTCTTTCCACCCCAGAGTTTCAACCCGAAGATGTTGCGACCTTCATGCGACGCACCGATATCCAGCCATTCCGAGTTGTTGGAAAACGCAGCGTGTAAGTTCTTCCAGTACTGAACATGGTCGGCATATGAGTGGTAAGAGTCAAACCAAGTCGAAGCCGGCAGGTCGCCTCTCTTGGTTTGAGGCGCAGGTTGCTCGACCAGGGACTCTGCCTTGATCTCCTTGCCCAGATCTTCACTTAGAAGTCGCGTCTCAAGACCCAAAGCCTCGAAGCTGCTGATCTCATTTGGAGCGATTGCAACTTGCACGGAGCCATGCAAGTCGATGGAAGGGTAAGAAACCAGACGAGACTCGAGATCTATGGGGGCATTAACAGTTGATATTCGATAGACATGGTACCCGTCATAGTTGACCCTCGAGTCCCGAGGCGCGAGATCCGCGGTGGACCGAACGGCCGAAGCCGCGGCGAAGGGTGAGAGAAGTGCGACAGCGCTGTTGAGCTTCATCGCAAGGGTTATGGCTGCAGGCCTGCCGACGAGTAGAAGGTGTTCCTTCAGTCCACTCCGGCAAAAGGTCCGGGCTGTGGCACTTTATAACCGCATCTGCCATGCCAGCCATTCCCGTCCAGACCGGAGAGGGTCAGGCACAGTCGTGAACTCTCATCCGTAGTCGGCAAACTCAACCAGGTAAAAAGTGAGGGGTCAACTAATGATAAACATGCATGCCAAGCCGGCGAAGCTTGGATGACGTCTCCTACTTGCAAACATAAGACTGGAAGCAAAGGGGTTTTACAAAATTGCCCGTCTTCAGAGTGCTAGACTTGGTGATGGCAACGTCGTATGGAGGTGCGGAGCTACTTCCAGAACAGCAGGTGGGAAACAATGCGTGAAGTTGAGGCTTGGCGACGAAGGATACGTAGTCGATCACGTAGCATATGCTGTGCGACTTGGATTGTTCTTGGTGGAATTAAACACTGTGGCCCTACATAGAGGAAAGGTTAGGCTTGTAACAGCTCAATCGCACCGTGAACAACTTATAGGAAGCGAGACATTACTATCGAGGGTTTTCATCCATCTCTATTTCTTTGATCGCTCAAGTGTGGTTGCACGATCAATGAATCTCAAAATTGGAATCGCAGCCCATGAAACGAGAAAATGTCTCTTAATACGATGGACCAATGTGTCATGTTGGAGTTTCCACTAAGCAGGTTTCTCTGGGATCAACTTGCACACCACCAGAGAGTCCTAGGAAAAAGCTTCTTGGACGCTCAGTGTATTCCTATTCGCTTGATGAACATTCGCAGTTCTTCGCATTCCAAGCTACTGCCCCCCCCCCCCCCCCCCCCCGATCTAGTGACGCGGCATATCACCACCAAGTAGCTCAAGCCGTTAAGTTGCTTGGGATTGAGTATTTGAACTCCTCTTGCTCTTTTGCACCTCCTTGGGCCGCCGTTGGTTAAACGCGTTTGTCTCGTCGTGCCCTCACCCTAGCCCGCTCCTGGCATTTTGAACGCGGTAATTCGACATCAATAGCGACATCTTGCACCTGTAGCGCTGTAGACACAGACATTTTGGGGCCGAATATCCAGGACTTGACAGCGCTAGGCGGCGTGACTCTCCATGGGCGATTCTCGCGTTGCCATCTGAGCCTCGTTGGCATAGTGGCTTCCGGAAATGGTCGAGAAGATGCTAGGGCCAGCTCGCTCCTTGGGTGAGTCGCTGCTCTCCTGAACCTTGGCCTTATGCTCAGCCTCGTCGGCAATCAGTAATAGCCGCGTAGGGCGCTTTGACTGCTCAAAGCTGGATCTGAACCTGGATCGCAAGTGTTGCTAGAGTGCCTGTTCCGACATCCCAGTTCGTGCTCATGGTCGGTCTCGGTCTTTCCGGGCCTATCTCTTCCGCGACAAGTGTGATACGCAGAAGGAGGCGTGATGGCTGCCGCTTCGCAAGACAGCCTCTTCATCGTCATTGTGTTCTGAAGCATTCGTAGCTCGAAGAAGGCCTGAGTGAATCATGATTCGTCCATGGCGTCGGGATCGTCCTGTGCAGCAACCTCTCCAGAACTTCCACTGAGGGCAGCCACCATACTCTCCAATCCCTCGACCTCGCCCTTCGCGAACTTCCTCCCCTCGCCTTGCCATTCTCCGTCTCGCACCTCACCATCTTTGCCAAGCTCCAGGCCCCTGACATTCTCAAGATGTTTCCTCGTCTCGCTTTCAACATATTCCGACCTCTCTCGCCTCCAACTCTTGTTCTTCTCTGGCCCATCCTCGGTACTCGACGGGTCTTTGAGGTCGGGCATGATGGTCCGCAAGGAAGTCGACAGAGCTCGCAGCGCCTGCAACTGTGACATGTTGAAGGCTGTAGTCGTAGTAATCGGCGTCTTCGCGTCGCCCTCCGTCAAGTCGCCCTTGTTGTGCAAGAACTGGAATGGCGCTTTATCATCCGCCCCCTCGACCTTAACATCCACAGCTCCCAACGACGTCCTAGCGCCAGCAGGCTTACCGCCAACGACATCCTTCAACTTGGCCAGAAGCGCCGCATTTCTCGCCTGCTCAGCATGCAGCATGACATTGAGCCGCTGGCTGGCCTGCAGCTTCCGCCTCAAAGCGTCCACACTTTTCCTCGTCGGCGCGTCCTCGTGTACTTCTGTCCTAAAGTCCAGTCCTTCGTGATGTGCTAGACGCATCCAATTTCGTTGGCCGGGTTGAATGCCCAAGATGTTTTGCATGACATACAACTCGTACTTGTCGAAGTTCTTATCGATTGCAGCGCAGAGAAGCGTCTCGAGCTTGTGCACGCCATCCATGACTTCAAGCTTGGCTGCCTCCTCGAGGTTGGGTTGAGGCTCGTCTGACTTGGTCTTCTTTTTCTGCTTAAACGCCTTTTCAAAACCGAGAGCCTTGGGCGTTGCCTTGGAAAGACCTTGTTCGACACGGTCGAGGGTTTTGTCGGCGACGGCGTTGACATTGTTGATGATGCTATCGAGGAGCGACTGCCATCGGATTAGTCTTGTGTAATTCGCCAATGAGCTCGACAGATGCTACATACGATCGGCGCGTATCCAAGATGCTCCGTCAACAGCTCGACATCGATGATATTTCGTTGCGCCATCATGGGCTGCGAGTGTTGCGGTCAATTGGAATTTCGTGGGGGATCGCAGTCAGCAGCGATCAGGAAACGCGACCGACGCGACGAAAGTCAATATTTGGACAGGCCAGAAAGAGATCTCACTTGGTTCATTTTTGCGCCTGAATCGCCAGGCGTCGAGCACTTTTTTCTGCCCGTTCCCGGCCTTGCAGCCGCTCGACCGCCCGTAATCTTAGCAGCCAAATGCAGTGAGGTAGCGAATCGGGTGGGGCACATCTGTCAGGCGTCTTTGGTTTCGTTGTCCGTTCACTGCTGACGAAGAGCCACCGCTGGAGACGTTGAACCTCCACCGGGAACGCTCTTACATTAATTGCACAACCCGACAAGCCTGTCTCTCCTTTCCACACCGCTTGAGGTCTGAATTAAACATCTATTTTTTCTCCTCGTCCATCGGGGTTTCTCCTTTTTTTCAAGCCTCCCCGTTCGAGGGTACTTACCCGAGAAAATGTCTTCCAATTTTGGGAACTTCATGAAAAGTGGCTGGCATCCTGAAAAGGAGGGAACTACGCTCAAGGGCCAAGTGGTGGGTTTTTGCCGACAGATTGGGCATGATGAAGCAATTGGTTAGACTGACGTGTGTTGCAGAACGGTCTTCTTGGGAGGAACAAAGAGAAGGACCGGGCAGACCACGTCGCCAGACCTTTATCGTCTCTCCAGGATCCTTCGACGTTCGCACCGCCGCCGAAACGAGTGCCGGGTCAACCTCTACTTCCGCCTCCACGATCGAACGCGACGTCGCCCGGCGTACCACCACCGCCCTACGATGCCTCGAATGGTTACGGACAACAGGAACCCGAGGAAGAAGCTCCACCGCCGCAGCCCTTCCGTGTCAACACTACCGGCTTATCGACTGCTCACCTGCCCCCACCGCCTGGACGTAAAGACGGTGCGGACGGAAGGTCGCCGGCTCCCGACCAAGCGGGCGTCCGGCCGCCACCAAAACTACCGCCGAGACTCCCGCCCCGAAACCCGTCCTCCACCTCGACGGCTACTTCACCATCCTCTCCCGCGTCGCCACCAGCATCAAGCACGGGTGGATACCTCAATCAGAGCGCGATGAACAGGCTTGGAGCGGCCGGTGTTTCAGTACCGTCGCTGGGGATAGGCAGATCCACCCCCGAGCCCCCGGCTCGGTCAAACGCTGGTAGTCCTGCGCCTCCGCCAAGATCAGGTGCCTTCTCGCCGCCTAGTGGTGGCCAAATGAGCGAGCTTCAGAACCGCTTCTCGAAGTTTGGCAAGTCTTTGGGTCAAACATCTAGTCCGCCGCCGCACACGGAGGGAACTACCATGGAACAAAAGCAGGCAGCTCTCCGTACGGCGTCAAACTTTCATAAAGACCCGGCTTCTGTTTCCATGAAGGATGCCCGCTCCGCTGCGTCTACGTTCAACAACTTCCGACAACGACATGGCGAACAGGTTGCTGCCGGAGTAAAGAGCGCGAATAATCTGAATCAAAAGTATGGAATCGCCGAAAAGGTAGGAAAATACTCTTGGCAAGGTGGCGGACAGGCTGGTGAGCAACAGCACACGGCGAATGCTCCGTCGATTCCATTGTCTCCGCCACCCGGACTCGTAAACACGATAGGGAAGAAGCCGCCTCCACCTCCGCCGCCGAAGAAGAAGCTTCAGCTTGGTGGGGCACCCCAACCTCCACAGTCCGGAGCGGGCGACGACGACGAGCCTCCTCCGATCCCCTTGGCGACCAAACCGACGTTTTAATGAAAAGTGTACTGTAGGTATGCGCGAGATGCGGGGGTTTCATTACATAAGGCATGCATTTGTAGCATCCTGCTCTGATCAGTCAGGCCACACTGCGGGGTAGTGCCTTTCAACAAACTTTCCGGAACTTGAATGTGGCAAAGCAGCACTACGTAGTTCACTGAACCATGCCAAGGTCGTTTGCATATTACGGCCAACACCTAGTGTTCTTTGTTTTTCACTTTTTTGCTTGCTAAGGATCTGAAGGGATATATGTCAAAGCACAGATGGACGCTGTAGCAAAGTGTCTAGACGTAAAAATGGGCCCAGCACCGACGAAGATCTCAGAAGCAGGACATTGCTATTGATATTTTAAACCTTCATGCCCTCAAGACCGTGCTTCCAGCAGACGATGTAAGGGGTGACACCATCCTCACGGTAGTTGAGGAGGACGACCCTATAGAAACTTAGCATTCAACTTCGATCATGGGGAGGTTTGGAGCGAATGAATCTTACATTCCGTCAGGGTTCATGGACTCGCCAGTGTAGAACTCGAAGTCCTTGAAGTTAGGCAGGAGCTTCTCCTTGACGTACTTGGAAGCACCGGTCTCGAACTCCTTGATCTTGGCCTCATCAGCACCCTTCTCCTGGAGGGCACCCTTGACAGCCTTCATGTAGCCTGAAGGAAGTTTTAGTTTCACAAGCTTAGGACAGAGTCTCCGTAGATGCTGTTATACGCACCCTTGAGGTAGGTCAAGAAGCTCTTCTTGTCGAAGGAGGTGGACTGGAGACGGAAAGAGTTGACGATGTTGTTGACCTTGATCTCGGCGTCCTCGACACCCTCCTCGGCCTCCTCGGCGGAAGCGTTGGCGCCAGTGTCTAAAGTTCCGTCAGGTGTTATGCTCGCTCGCTAAAGGCCAGGGGCGCGCGCAGGGTAAGCGCCCAGGGGGCTGAGGGGAAGGGTATCACGCACCGACGTTGATGGCGCCCTCAGTGATCATGGCGCAGTCAGCCTCGTAGACAATGCCATCGATCTCCTTGAGGTCGTAGGAGTCCGAGATGATCTCGTCTCCGGTAAGGATGTCCTGTAGTTGCGGGGTTGTCGTCAGCCTATGTCGCCCATGTCTTTTGAACCCGATTTTTTGTTGTTGTTTTCTTTGCCGGCTGAATGGCGGGGTAAAAACCCGTCGTCCAAATGGGACCACCGCTGGCCTCGTGAGGAAACATCGTAAGATCGCGGGAATCGGCTTACCTTGTAGATAATCATCTTGGCGGTTTGTCTGAGAAGGTCAAGCGGATTGAAGGATGAACGAGACTGACGAAAATTCGCTGTCTGGGTCTAGAAAAGAGAAGATGGGGTCGCTTTTGAAGGGCGAAAAGTGTTCGCAAATTTGGCAAGTGGGAGGACTGTGTTTGGTGGGGGTTTAGGCGCTAGGCTTCTTTTGGATTGGCCTCCATGTCCAGGCGGGTGCATGTTAAGGATTGTGCCGGAGATACTGCCAGTTGGCTAACGGCGCAGCGGGCAGCCCGAAGGGCGAGAACGTGCGGACGAGACGTGGATCAGCGACCCAAGAAACTCCCAGGTCAATCACAGATGCGGGCCAGCCTGACCTGCTTAAATGCAGATACCAACCCGACGGGCATTCAACCAACAAAGTTTTGAATCCAGCTGGATCTAACTTCTTCTTACCTGCAGCGTTATGTTGCTAGGCTCATGGAATGGGATGTGGAAACATTAAGATAAATGTCACCAAACCCAAGCTCGCCTCAATACCTTAGCTAAGCAGTCGCGGTGATTGAGGCAACAGCGCCGCTGCCGCTGAAGGCCTGGCCGATATCCACAATGTCCCACGTAAGAAGCTGGGATAAGTAGCCTCAATTGCGGCCAGCAGGTCCTGACAGCGGTAAGTCCTGCCCGATCTTTTGATCTGCCAATCCCTTGCGTGTCACATGAACGTCTCTGGCTGTCTGACATGAGCTATCGTCTGGTCTTGGGTTTGACCTTCATGAGAGTACTGTTCTAGCACATCTTTGGCCCTTAATTAGAGCGGAGCATTGATGGGACCAACGCCTCACTTTAGGACAACTCATTCATCACATTCAGCTGTTGTCATGACCAAGCCATCGATGTTCAATGCAATTCAAGAGCAGAAGATATCTATTTACTTGATCTTATAGTATTACTGAAACAAGTGTTCTTAAAAATATAAGTAGTAAGTAAAAAAATAGATGTATTATTATAATAAGATAAGCCTTATTTAAGCTTTTCTTTCTTAAATTATTATAAGTTAGACTTTAATATATAATTTTTTATTATCAAGGCACAAAAGCTACTAAGCTATCTATATATTCATAGTAGTAGTAGGGGGAGCCTAGTGGCCTAATATAGTAGCGTAGCAAGCTGCGCAGGGTACTAGAGTCGTATTAACATGGCAAGCCCGCCGCGAACTACGCGAGGGAAGAGCTCGTCATCGCAGTGTAAGTGCAACGCGACAGTAAATGGCCATGAGGTGGCAAGAAGGAGCACAACAGGGAACAGCGCAATTGCGTGAATTGAACACTGCGATCGAATTTCAATTGATTGTCGGACCACGGATCCTGGCCAACGTTTTTCTCCCCAAGTCTTCAGCTGATCTGTCAGGCCAAACCAACGCGACGGCATTTGTGGTTCGATCCGTGGCAAAACCGGGAGACTGTCGAAAGGCGAGAGGCCCGCGCCTGTTCACAAGCGAGATTGATAAGGCGCATCATTCTTGGGGGTGGATGATCATATGACGGCCCAGCGCCCAACGCCCTTAGAGAGGAGCCCAGCCTCCGAGAAAGGGAAGAAATTGCCCGCCCGCTCTTCCGCCATCGTCGCTAAGACCGTTACGCATCGACTTTTTAAAGCACCAAGCGGCCAGCCCAAGTAGACAAATGGATGAATATACCTTGAATACCCGCTTGTTGTTGTTGATGTTGTTGCTGTTTTTTTTTGCTGTTACTGGTCTTACTCATCGCGCGTGTACATACTTTGAGTATTCATCTTTTTTTCGCATTGCGAACAAGGACCAAGCTAGTCCAAGCTGGTGAAACCTCGACCAACTCGCCACAAGCCTGCCGACTTCTCGTCTCAGCCCTGTCTGCATTTGCGCCCCAGAGGATTGGCATTTCATCTTGTCAACCTAAGCATCCGCTCATTTATTAACTACCTTACCTACACTACGGTCCTTGCCAACGTGCGTTCGCCCCCGCCCTTCCTTCTCGCTTCCATCTAAAACCGACCGACCGACCGAACCTCTCAACTCTCCTAACACCGTCCTTCACTTACGCCTCTCCCCTATCGCAAACGACAAAACCGACCGCAACTCGCCCATCTACACCAAAACCTCACCAGCCATGGTGAACGAAACGATTCCTCCGACAATGGCCTTCAACTTCACGTCGACGGCCGCCGACCTCCCGCCTCTTCCGGAATACACTTTGAGGCCCAAGCCTGACCTCATTCCTGGAATCCCAGACAGCTACCTGAACATCTTCCTGCCAATTGTCGTCTACTGGTGCCTGTCAATGTTCTTCCACATGATTGACGTCTACGACATTTGGCCACAGTACCGCCTGCACACCCCGGAGGAGATTACGAAGCGCAACCACGTTTCACGCTACGAAGTCGCCCGCGATGTTCTGATCCAGCAGCTGATCCAGATCGTCATGTCCGTCTTCCTTGAGTTCATTGACGATGAGCAGACCGTTGGCCGCGAGGACTACGACGTTGCCGTGTGGGCCACCCGCGTCCGTCTCGCCCAGCGCGCTCTGCCCACCCTCCTCGGCCTCCTCGGACTTAACGCCACCTCTATCTCGAAGAACATGTCCGCCTCTGGCCACCCGTTCCTCGCGGGCGCGCTTGCCGGAGGCCACTACCCCTTCCTTACCGCCGAGCTACTCGATGGATCGCATTCCGTCGTTCCCGCCTTCGCCGCCTGGGAGCTCTTCGTCGCCAAGGCAATCTACTGGCTTGTTATTCCTGGCATGCAGCTCTTCGCCGCCGTTTCTGTGCTCGACACATGGCAGTACTTCCTCCACCGTCTCATGCACGTGAACAAGTGGATGTACAGTAAGTCGAATTCTCGTCGGCGCAAATCCTTCAAGATCCGGAACCGCCGGAAGAACTTGAAAAGACTCACTAACCACTCAATTAGCCACCTTTCACTCGCGACACCACCGTCTCTACGTTCCTTACGCCTACGGCGCTCTCTACAACCATCCCTTTGAGGGATTCCTTCTCGACACTCTCGGCGCCGGCATTGGCTTCCTCGTCACCGGCATGAACGCCCGCCAAGGCCTCCTGTTTTTCTGCTTCTCGACGATCAAGACCGTCGACGACCACTGCGGCTACTCTCTGCCCTGGGATCCCCTCCAGCACATCTCAAGCAACAACGCCGCCTACCACGACATTCACCACCAGACGTGGGGCATCAAGACCAACTTCTCCCAACCTTTCTTCATCTTCTGGGACCGCATGTTGGACACGAAGTACAAGGGCGACAGGAAGAACCGCGTAGAGAAGCAGCACAAGGCGGTGGAAGCCAAGTCCGAATGAGGGCGGGACAGAAAGCGAACCCCGAGAACGGCGATGAAAATCCGACCACGCGTCCGACGACGAAACAACGTATAATTTATCGTACGACACCCTTTTATTCATCTTCGATTCTGCTGCTGTACAACCGCGCCCTCGTTATTTGATAACGCGAAAGTCGAGATCATGGTCAGGATCATTCGGGAATAAAAAGAAAACATTGGGGTGATTTAGATCCGACGAAACAGACGGAACGCGATTCCTTCCATCATTACTTCTTTTAACAAACCAAACAACTAGGGATAAGCATGGGAATGGGCGTTTTATTTTCATGTGATACGCACACACTAACACAGAGCAACGTTGGTGACGGAGCCAGGTTGGGATTTAGTGTCTTTTGTTATTTTTTGGGTTTATGCTTTTGCTCAGAGTATTGTGACCATGAGATAAAGAGAAGGAAAGCAAGACTGTGTCGGTTCTTGCATTCGAAATTACTTTGAAGAGGCGGAGAGATGAGAGAGCGAGAGAGAGCGAGAGAGAGCATAGGCCCTCCCGTCGCGGCCCGCATCCTTTGAGATGGCAGGGGCCAAAAAAAAGAGCAAACAAGTCCGAAGACAGACAGAATGCGACCGGCTTATGCGGAACGTGGTACACCAAACTAGTTTCATGGAGAGTGCGTGGGAGACGAAAGACTGAGATAGGTCGGTCGTCATCGCTCACCGGAGCCCAGCTTACAACATCAGAAACCTAATGGACGATAATAATTTCTGCAACTGTACTTGAAGAACTTTGTTTTCGTCTTCTGTTTTTTTCTGTGCTTCCTCCGCCTCTGCTGCAAAGCATGCGCACGATGATTTCACTGCATAATATCCATTGAATTTTTGTATTGCCTCTATCAATGCATACCCGCGCAAGTGTGGCGAACAAATCACGTTTCCTCCCCCCTCCCCCCTTTTCCATCCACCTGGGTCACAGAAAGAGAGGGAGGACGATGACGGGCCAGGTTGAGCGTGGAGTGAAGGGCGCTGGGCCAGATGTTGTTCACGTCGGAGTTGGGACTTGTAGTATAACTTCGGAAGGGAGACGGGGGTTGAGGTCCTCGGGCCGTCCGAACTCTTGGGGCATCTGGGCTGCCTTGTCTGGGGCACCTGTCATCGCTACTGACGCAGCAAACACTTTGATTTGACAGACGGAGCAGGTTGAATACCTTGGGGAAGGAAAGTCGCGTCGCCGCCGAACCAACCAACCAACCAACCACAAGAAAAAAGAAGGCTAGTAAAGGAAAATGATTTGAAGATCAATGTTTTACAGTATTTATCCTACCCGTCGTTGCGGGCTCTGGGTTGGGTACGGTACTTTTTTGGCGTTTGTCTGCTGCTCCTGGTTGACACTGCCCTGAATGCCTGGTATCATTCTTGCGCGCGGGCGCGTGTGTGTGTGTATGTGTGTATGTGTGTGTGTGTGTGTGTGTGTCTGAGGCAGCTCGAGCAGGACATATGATGCACCAAGGGGGTGGGGACCCAACGGGGGGGGGAGGGAACTCGGGAGGCGATGTGTTGTCAGGAACGCAGCGCAGCGCAGCGCAGCGTAGCACAGCACAGCACAGCACAGTAATTATAGTATAGTAGCGGCATGAGAAAGGGCACAGACCGTTCGTTGAACCCCCACGGCCGTGCCACGAAACGGGTGAGAGAGCAGCCGAGGAAGCAATCCGCGAAGTGCTGCGCGGGTGTGGGCGGCTTTCGCGCTCCTGTCTGTATTAGGGAGAGAGAAACGCACGGCAAGAGGTCAGGGCGTTGAGCGTCTGCTGGACTCTTGAGCTCTGGACATCTGTGGCCCCGATGACTGTGGTCACTTGATTAGGGAAAATCGGGGAACCGGGGAGCATTACAGACGTCGATGGGGTTGAAATGGTGTCTGATGAAATTTGATCAGCACTGCTAAATAGAAGTGAGACGTTCCCGTTCCCGACACTGCCTTATCCAGACCTCGTCGCGGTCGCCTAGATTCATCAGTATCGGATTGTATTCGAATGTGGCTGGCAATGCCAAACGGAAATCACGGAGCGTCATCTACTGAGTAAGCCCATGCTATGCTAGTTGAACATCTCCAGCCGTCTCGTTCTTCTCATGTGACAAGCAACAAGTGTTGCTGGTAGTACCATGCGAAGGGGATTAGGCAGCCTGACGCGCTCTACGCTCCTCACAACACTACCGGCTAAGTCCGACCCCTCCAGAAAAGTTTCTGCCCGGTGTCTTGGAGCTGTAGGACTGTAATACGCTCGCATTGCTGTTCTTGAGACATCTGGTCGTCGTACTGGAAAGCATCGTGGTTTTGATGTCTCATCAAGACCTGAATCAGGAGGATAACCGGGAGATTGGTTGTGAACAGGGGTTCATTCCAATGGATTGGACCCTACTACGCTTTGCGCACCAGGTTGTAACGTTAGCGATGCGACAGCCAATAGATACTCGGCAGCCTACGGTCCCCGAACTCACGCTGCCAGGGAGAGTCTAGCAGTCCAATCAAGCCGGGGACCTCGCAAAGTCGGGGACGGCTCTGACGGGGACACAGTATGCGTGGGGTGATGTGAAGAACGCAGTAGGGATGAACTGAAGACGCGACAACTGTGTTTCCTGCGTTTGAGGAACCGTCAAAAAGGCAAACACAGCGAACGGAGCGCGGACTGAGCAGCCCGGCCGAGTGCTTTACGGCCTAACACCGACAACGAGCTGTGTGATGTCCTGTCTGAGATTAGAGTTAAACTCTGAGACCAGGGTGACGAGCGTTGGAGGTTGCCGTCCGAGATGTGACTCGAGCATGATTGGGCAGCTCAGATGCGTTTGAGATATCGCCGACTTCATCGTCGACAAACCGGCAGCGGTCTGGGAGGTCTAGATCCCAAGATCTCGACTTCACGGCAGATTGCATAAGGAGGACGTACGTGCGTACATGCCTGATAGCCACAACAAAACGACGGATTGGGCTGAAGCATTGTGCATCGTGAGGTCTGGTGGAAGCTGATATCGGTTTCGGCAATACGTCAACCAAAATGGGGCGCCTGTCGTATGTGCCGAGACGCAAGCGGAGAATGGTATTGAGGGGATGTCGCGGAGGCATCGCGATGGCTTTGGCTGGTATTGAGATGAGTTGGCATCGCTTGGGTCGTCATCAATACCACCGTCTGCGCAGGCGTGCGGACCTTGGCAACGAGCTTGACATGGCGTTCGTAATGATTATGGCTTTCTGGCGACAGCCGTTCGGCAAATATCAGATAATCAGATTCGGTGTCAATAATAAGCGGTTGCAGCGCTCAGCTGGCAAGGTGACGATGAGTGGACGTTCCGGGTTCGACTGCACTAATACAGAGTACACCACAAAGAAATGCAGGGCTCTGCAGCTGGCCTTGCACCATTGCTTCAGTAGCGCAATGATGTGGCTGCAGCTCCGAGCCCACAGCGGAGATGTACCGCAGCAGTGGTCTGCACGCCTGTCAAGATCCGGACCGTATCGCGGCGCGTGACTAGATTTCCCGTCGACGGACTCCAGTTCGGCGCAGGTGCGATCTGGACTGGTGGTGCCTAATGCATCTCGATGCCTAGGGGCTGATGACAGCAACGTCCGTATGTGGCCTCGATGCGACGGATGCGACAGGGGCCGGTGACGTCCACTTGGTCTGTAAGGCATTGGTGGCGGCTTGCAGGATGCTATTTGTTCGAGAGTGAGACATCGGCGGTCAAAGGCAAGAGATTCGGCGTGTCGGGAAAACAATTGCATGGATGATGATGGCAATGGCCATACCTCTAGTCAGCAGGCCATGGTGCTGGGTGTCGAAGATGCAGCGGTGCGACGGACGGCGATCGAGATGGAAGGCCGACTGACACCTCAAATCGGCACAGCGGACATTGATAGAACTGACTTTTGTTCGTCTTCATGGGTCGTAGCATCCAAGGCCGCCTATTAACTAACTAGCCTTAACTAGCGTATCGCTTTTGCGGAAGCATAAGAGAAGAATAGTATGACAGATGGGCTAGGGCCATCCATGGCCAAGGACTGCCAGCGCCGTCATACCGGGCAAGGGTTTCATGGGCAATGTGGATTGATTGCAAATATGAGATTAATTGCCATGCTGATGAAGGTCAGCACAGATGTCGCGGAGTGAAAGGGAAGTTGAGGAGTTCGGATTGGGACGTCACCTTGGGGCCGGTGAGGGTTGGACGTTTACCAGGTAGCTTCGTCGTCTAATGTACGTCTTGGGTCGGGGAGCATTGGCGCAGGAGCCAGGTGCCGGACGGTACGGACGGTCGAGCTCAGCGTGCCGAGCTGCTTGTATGCATGCTACCTTATGTTCGATCGTCCTAGACCCGCCCGTCCGTCCCAGGCGTGGGTTTCCTGGGCCTAGTAAGCAGGCGGACAATAAAGGGTGTTTGTTGTTGGTTGGGTGCAAAATGGGACACGGCAGGGGATTCTTCTCACTGATCAGTCTTCCAACTTGGCTTAATAAGGCCCCAAGCATCCATTGCCTGGTCTCTCCTGACTGGAGACAGTGTTCGCCGTGGGGCCTGTTGGCCGGGCCCACCGAGATTGACTGTCTCTGGGCTGTCACGGCTCGTCAAGAGCGCGTTGAGGCGGGAAGGGATAGTTGATATCATCGCCTTCGTGTTGTGTCCCACTGGTTCGCGTACCTAGGTAGGTTTGCGCCATCTGCCGTCTCCCGTTCTGGCTGAACATCGTCCGGGGGTGGCTCCTCCTGGGGCTGAGGTAAGGTACCTTCGTATACCTAAGACGTAAGCTCTTGCGGGACCTGACCTTACAGGAACAGCATCCTGCTTCCAGTTTCTTACTACCTTACCTAAATGCAAGCACTGCGGAAACTGCATTATGCAGACAGTTTTTTGTCACAGGAGGGCGTCCATGCGATGCTTCCAAATATGTATCTGTGGCAGACGATGCAGGCGCGCTCGCAGCTGGGGCAGGAAGGCCAGCGCATGTCGCACCTGCTGGCTGACGGTCTGCAAGTGAAAGAGCAGGTGCAGGTGTGACGCAAGTCAGGTACGTAGGTCAGGTGCTATGGACTTAATTCGCAAATGCAAGCGCAGGTACGGACGGGAGGACTATTTCCAAGGCTATTTTCAACAATTAGGTACCCGCAGGCCGTCGCCAACCTGCTCTTTTCATCTACTTCAACGTCATTCCTTTTACCCCAGCGATGTGTCACATACGACGGAAACCTCTCACGCTTCAGCCCTTTGAATACTCCACGTACAATCCGATTCATCCCATCGCGCGCAGAAAAATGCAAGAGTAACGAGTGCAGTCTTCCAACCAACAGCTGCTGTTGCCCTTGCAAATCTGATACCACCCTGCACCAATAACGACAGCATTACAACAATCCCTCGTCACTGCGCGTCGTTCCTGTTCCTGACCAATCCCTATTGTGCGCTACCTTACATCGGCGGACCTTAATTAAAGAATCGTCGCTCATCAATTCGCCCACACCACTGCCACCCCCGCTGCTGCTGCACCCGGCACTCAACTTCGAACAAGAGGACACCCACATGGCCTGACGAGGCTTCGCTAGCCCTGGCCATATTAGCGCGTTGCATGAACTGCGCTCACTCTGCCACAAGCTCAAGCTGCTGCTCCTTTCACGGGTGTCGCCAACAGCCTGGGAGTATCTGCTTCGTCTGCTACCGAGCTGCGTCAGGAAAGGTCGCCAACTCCCCTTAAAGGCCTAAACGCCTCTGGGTCTTTACCGTCTCTGTTAGATCAAAGCCACAAGCCCATCTCAGCGAAGCCACCGACTTGGCTCTATCTGCTAAGAACCTATACCCAACCTGGATCGACTTTGATGCCGCTTGGCTTCGCTCTTGGCGCCTCCTCAACTGGGGTCCACGGGTCTTGCGGAATTGCCAGAGGGGCGGCTCTTAGTGGCTCAAAGGCTTTGTAAAGCGCTCCTCCCGCCGCCAGATCGAGTAATAAAAGGAGCTGTCGGAAATCCACTGAACCCACTGAGTCCACCCGTTCTTTGATCTGGTTTGCCTCATACTAGCGCCCAGAGATCACCTTACAGGCTCACTCAAAAAGTCCGGGAGACCCTGGTTTTGGCTTCGTCTTCAGCTACCTTGACTGGCCGCCCAATCGTTCTCTCACCCGCACTACGGCTTCAGCCTACCGTACCTCAATACACACAAGGCAAAAAAGTCCTCCGTTCTATTTACTTCAAGGTTCTCGAGACGTTGCCAGTCTGAACCTCCAAAACCAAGACAACTCGTACAACCAATCCAGACCTTACGGGTACCTGATTTCTATCTCAACCTCTAACACCGTTTTGGGAAACATCAATTCCTCCGTTACCTCGCCTGTTTCCAAACCTAGAACCGTACCTGCGTTGCCGTCCTGCTTCTGGTGCTACACAGTCCAGGGCCCGCCCGCTTGTTTCTCTAAGCGCTCACCAGTCAACCGTGGACCTCACCCATCCAGACGGCCGTCACGGCGCTTCCACGCACATCCGCCCCCACCTATTGGTCAACAATCCATCCCGTCAATTTCAAATCTGCTTGCCTACTCTCAATCCGCTGCTGCTCTGCGTTTATCCAGACAGAATGGGAGAGCTCCTGGTGTTTCATTGAGACCAAATTCGACTGTGGCATGCCAACCAACGCAGGCCTAGTCGACTTACATCGCACCGGCCCGGCCAACAACCTGAGGTGAGAATACCAGGCCTTTTGACCATATCAACAACATAACAGTCAGTCTGCTCTGCTGCTGCGGCGCTGCGGGACAGCTTTTCCATTAATTGAGACATACTCCCAAGTTTTTCTTTTTGGGCTCTGTCCAACCAATCTCAACCATGGACCCTACCACGACACTCTTTACTTTCATGCTGTGAGTCTTTTTATTAGGGTCATTGCTCGTTCAAATCGTTCGCTTTCGTTTCTCCATTTTCTTCGCTGGTCGAATTACTCGGCGTCGCTTTCGGCATAAACTTACCTCGTCGATCTACGTACTCGTCATTCGAACTCGCATAATTGTATGTGTGGACAGTAATAGCTTCACCCCTCGTCCCATCAACCTCTGCCGTCAGGGCTCGCCCAATTCTACTACAGAAGTGTGTACTAGGACAACGAAAGTTCGTCGCCTCTCCTCATTTACTACTAGCATTTCATAGTGTCTTTACTTTCCTTGACGAGTCGGGGAGGGCATTCGGGGACTGGCGCCGAAGTTTGTTCGGCTGTGTTTTTAACCAGGAGCTTGGGCTCGTGTTTCGAACAATGTCGGATGGAAAAGTTTACATCTGGCTATGCTATGCCCTGCGTCCCCGGCCCTGGCTCGCGCCCGTTCCTCACTTTCCTACCCTCCATCACGAGCCCAACGGCAACCTTCCGAGGACTCCGTCAAACGTCTGCCAAAGCCAAAGGCATCGCCAACCTTGAAAGGTCGGCACCTCGTCTGCTTTGGGGTGATGCCAAGGACAGGGACCCAAGTCTGATGCTCGGCGGAAGCCTAGTGGCTGACGGCTTACACGTTCTCACCTTACTGTCAACCCCCTCGGGCTATTACGATATATAGCATGTTAGACTTCCCACACTACCAACCGGCTAACTCACGCAAACTGCAGTCAAACCGATCCGACCGTGAGATCAGTATATTTGGTTGGTTCCTGGGACAACTTCAGCAAACCATACACAATGGAAAGAGACATTCGACGAGATCGCGGCCAATGGCGCGGATGCCACACCTTCAACGACATTACAATCGACGATGATTTTAGCGGAAGAGACAAGAAGCGGAACGGTGGATTGAAGATGGGCAGCACTTACTATTACTATGTGAGTAACATCTGGCGGATGGTGTTCTCCAGTGATTAACATTCTTTAAAGTACGAGGTGGATGGCACCCAGGAGACACATAACCCAGGTCAACCTGCCACTACGCAGTGCCCATACCTACCTGGTCAGACAGTCAATACTTTGGATGTTCCCTACGAAATGGCCGAGCGCAAGCGCAGCGCGTCCCTTGGTTCTTTGCAGCACAGCGAATATAGAACTATGAACCCAGAGGACAAATTTGTTACCCCTCGGCCTCCACCACCAGTCCCCGGCAGTCCTTACCAGCGACTTGGGTCAGCTCCCGCATCTCCACCTCCGAGAGGCATTCCGTTTGACTCAACATCACCACCACCGACGTGGCGCCGCCTTTTCTCGAGGAAGCCGTCTACAAGCCGCGGCGTAGAGAGAGGTCGCCAGATGGAGGACGACGACGAGCGCCCAGTGTCTCCCTACTCTTCCTCCCACTCCGACGATTACAGGAGCGACTCTCCCTCTGAGGGTAGCCGTACCCGCGATCTCTCTCCTGAGAGCCTACGCCGGTTTCTCTCAGATGACGATCCGTTCGCCAGAGGATTTGAGAATCGACCCACTGTACTCATTCCTGATGACATTGTCGAGGAGATTGAGGACGACGACAACTTCGCCTCCTCAGCGCTCTCTGAGGTCAATCACTACACCACTAGCCTGTCGCCACCGCCTTTCAAGCGTTCTCTCTCCGACAGTAGCATGCCTACTCTGAACAACGTTAAGGTCCTCACACGTGAGAAGAAGTACTCGCCTCTTCCCCCCTTGCCAGTTAAGGAACTGGCACAGGTTCCTTCTGCTTCACGGTTCTCCTTCTCTTCTGACTCGAGCGTGGCATCCTCCGTGGACCCTGTGCCTCTCGAAGAGGAGACGCCTTCATTCTATGATTCGAACGATGACGATCGCTCTTTAAATGAGAGCGAGATCTACGTTCAGGCATTGTCCCTTCCTGGATCTAGGAAGCCTTCTCTAGGTCAGAACTACAGCCTGCCACGTGCACCAGGCATCAAGAACCACCCCGGTGTCACCACCGTTGTATCAGCACCCGTTGACAGCCAAATAGATGACTTGGTCAACGAAATGGGCTGGATGGTTGACATCATTCGAGGCAAAGGCATGTAAACATGCCCTCGGCAACGTCATACACAACCACTGCGGACAACATATCCAAAGGTTGAACTACAGCGTGGTTATATAGAGAAAAAGCTATTATTGATTACAAAAGGTTGCATTTAGCATCAGTTCCGCCATCCTATGAGGAGGATTCACGAGCACTATTTGACCTCCCCGGGCTATTTAAATACAAGTGGCGGAAAGGATTTCTGAACGGAGTACTGGATGAGATATACCCCATTTTCATTTCCCCTTCCCACTCATGGTACGGCTATCAAGCCGTCGGCGCTTTATAGAGCGGTCATTTCGAGCGATACTGGGGATAATGAGATGGAGAGACCGCAGAACACAGCTGCCTGGCTCTTTTGATTTTGGCGCAAAAGTTTGGGAATCTTGGTGCTCGGAGTATCTGGTTGAGCATTTTCTGTAGCGACTATCAGGTCAGCTGGGTTGATTCATCGACTAGAAAGTAGCCGTGTACGCCTTCTCGGCGATGAGGCTGGCCACACGAAGTGGCATGTGGGACAACGATGTATGGTTTCGTTACGTGACCAATGAAACTTTTGTACTGACTCAATAAGCTTTCACCGCTTACGAACATCGTGATGTTCGATCGTGACCTACGTAGAAAACTTGAACCAGGCTCTTCGACTCCAACAACCTACGCAGAAATCTCAGGTCGCAGCTGGTGCCAATGCTCAGGGTAGCAACATAGCCTCCCGTCACCCAGATTTTGCTCCAAGCGGCATCCCCAAGCGGCATCGAAAATAGATGCTGCTGCGACTGCTGCGACGAAAAGCCAAGACACATCCTCACAACAGGTTTGACAGGCACGAAACCAGATCTTGGTGGATTGCGAGCACGGGCGAACAGGAGGCTCGGCGGTGCAGTGTCTTGTCTGTCCCGTGTTGCCCGCACCGCACCGCACCCCATGCAATTCACACACCTCTTACGCTTGCTTACGTACCATGATTCCCCCCCCCCCCCCAAAATCAAGTGGGAAAAGAAGATCAAACGGTCAAAGAAGCTTGACCTCATCCCAGCAGTCAGGAACAGAGAGGATCAGGAGGGTGGGGGCGGGGCGCAGGCGTCGGCAGCAAGGTGGCAGGACTGTTATCAACGCAACCAGATGGGAGATGATGGAAAAGTTTAGATTTCAACATGCATGCTGGATATCTCTCTCGAAGAGCTTATGGCAAGGTCATTGTGCATGTCGGCAGTGTACTGCGTACGTGTGTTCCTGCAGCGGAGGGTCACCGAGCAGGAAAGTATCAGGGCGACAAGGGGGATGGGAGGAATGGGAAGGGGTGAAGAAGTTGGCATGGGTTTGCGATTTTTCTTGGTCTTCTTCGGGTGCGTGACGGCATTTCGGCAAAAGGCAGAGGAGAGGCCATCAATCACATTCATCGACCATTTCTCGATGCATTTGAACCACGGCTTTGTCAAACACACCACCACCCCCCTCTTCTCTTTTGCGCCCGTCAGTCGTCAAGCACACCAAATTGCATGAAGTGCCCGCATCGTGAGGCGCGGGGAAGAAGAAGGACGAGGGGAAAATGAGAGACGATGGTGTTATTGAACGGAGCATGGGAATAACATGAAAATAAGGAGGGGTAGAAAATACCAATCAACATCATGTGTGTGTCTCTCTCTCTCTCTCACTCGGCCGGGTTGCAGGTTGCGCGGAGGCATGTGTGACAACCATGACCTTGTTCGCAACCCCTGATATCGCATCCGTGATAACTGTTTGCGATTGGAAAAAGCTTCGGGCCCTCAACTCTCGGGGCCGAGAGACAAGAGAGCATGAGACGGTTTTTGCTCGGCGTTCGCGAGCATTACGGCGGCCTACATGGTGCGAGCCAACCGTGTGTGTGTGTGTGTGTGTGTGTGTGTGTGTGTGTGTATGTCCCTCATTCTTGGCCCAGCGTCTGGGTCGTCAGCGTTCCTGAGGAGATCCCCGCCGAGACGTGGCTCGGTGGAGGGAAAGAGAGGAAGGGATGGGGCATCTTCATAGGCAGACACACCCTTGATCCAATCTGGGTGTCTGTATCCAACCGCAACAAGTCATTTGGTCGTCCGAATGAGGGTGAAGAGTAGATGGACGAGTGGTTGGGAGGGACGGATGAGGGAGCTGTGAGATGGATGTTGGTAAGATGGGAATCCGATGTCGAACCCGAAAGTTTGGGATGGATTAAGGTGAGGCCTGTAATAAGTGTGGGGCCGGCAGTGGGCGTCTGCGTGTGTGCAAACGTCTTTGCGTCGAGTGATGTATATGTGTGTGTGTGTGTGTGCTTTGGTTGGACTGAGGAAGGTTCAAAGTTGGCAACCATGCATCCGTGTATGTATACTGGAGGGCAGAGAGCGCGGATGCTACTCCGGTACGTGTGTGGTTATGTGTGTGCGTGTGCGCGTGCGTACGTAACATCAAGCGTCGACCCACGAAGATGATGTGTGTGCTGGAGTTTAAACATTTGACATTGACAGTGATGCTTTCCTCCCCTCCATCCCGTTCCTGACTATGCTTACCCGGGATAGAGTCGGTGTGCGCGAGTAATGGGAAGCAAAATCTTGGGCTGCGGGTGGTAACGGAGGCCTTTCCCTTGGTGTTTGAGACGAAAAGGGGATTAATGTTAACGACAACGAGCAAAGGGAGAACAGACTTTCGTACTTGGACTGAAGATTGGAAACCGTCCCATTACATGAGATGACAAAGGAGGAAGGATTAATCCTTCCCGTGGAAAAGCTTGCTGGACACCCTCAAATATGAATTTCGAGACCATTTAATTTCAATTTTTTTTTTCATGCCTGGGGAGGGCTCACGAGAGTTGCCAGGTTTCCCTCCATGGCCCTTGTTTCTCCTCTCTTACAGCTTCTGGGACGTTCGTCACCCCCTTGAGACTTGCAGTTTTCTGTGTGGAAGAGCGAGGGAAAAGTAGTCACGAATGGCTGGCTCTCCGGCGCTGACACGTCTCCAGCTGGAGGACCGTTTAGCTTTTTTCTTCAATTTTTTGGCACCAAAGTGCTCATGGGTGGCTGCAAGCGACAGATTGTCGTGTGGATGCGGTTCGCGAAGCTGCGAAACTGGTGATTTTCCAATGTTTGTGGTTCCTTCTTTTGACACATTTTAACCATCACATGGCACTAAGTATGTTGGGACTGGGTGAAGTAGAATGGGAATTGCTTGATGCCATTCTCGAGGCCATTCTCGAGGCTTCAGGGGCCGAAATTCAAATGACTGCCCTGGGGGTATGGTTGCATACAATAGTACAGATAAAAGTACAGGCCAGAGTGGTTCATCGCAGGCGTTACAACAACAAGCGGACAAGCTTCTCCGTGTGGATGGAGGCCCACCGTCTACATATTCCCACCACTTCGCCGTCTCCAACACCTCTGTTCCTGTTTCGGCTCTTGTTCCGATCTGGTCGGTAGGAGCCTACATGCAGGGCGTCTGAGGTCTGAGGCTTTAAGCGTTTTCCTGTCGCCATGACTCAGATGCACATCCGCCAGAGTGTGTCATTACTCAAGCCGTTGTCGCGACCGAGGCAGTCATCGGGGCTTGCGAAGGTTCGGCCTCTGCCGGTTTCGCTTCCTGAGTCTGGGTCTGGCCCGGCGTCTGATCTTGAGCTGGTGGCGCTTGCGGCGGCTGTTCGGCGGATGGCGATGGAGCTGCCACCGTTTGCTTGTCTGCCACCGTTTCAGCTTCATCCTCCCCTTCCGGGGTGGACGAGGAGACCTTGTTGTCTTCAAGATCCTGCTTCGCTATAGTCTTTTCGGAGGATTCTCCGTTGGGGGTGACGTCGTCGCTGGCTTCATTGTCTTTTGGCTTGTTTTTGGGTTTGCCGTCACCCTTGAAGAATCTTTCAGGCACGCCACGGGCTGCATAAGTGCAACTGCCGACCCATGCGCCGAGGAGGCTACTCCATTTGTACTCGCCACGGCGGAGGCTTTGGATTTCGCGATAGGCACGAACGTCATAGTAAGGTAGGCCGGTGGCGGGGTCGCGGTAGCGGGCCGGATGGGCTGTGATGACGCACACGGGGCGGGGTGCCGGCTTCGCGAGACGGTCCATTCGTCGTCCGAAGAGAACCTGGGTTTGGATTGTCTTGTCCTTGATGCGGTCCTCATCAAAGTTGCGGAGGATGAACGCGTTGCGAGCCACCTCGCTCGGTCGAGGTTCCTGTGGCGCTTTAGGCTCCGCCGGTGTTGTAGGCTTTGCTGTTTCCGCAGGCTTTGCTGTTTCGGCAGGCTTTGTTGGTGACGGACGTGAGGTGTAGATTTCGGCCGCAGACATCGGTTTCGGCGGAGCTCGTCCTTGAGTTGGTTGAAGAGGTGCCAATGATTGTGGCGGCGGTGGTCGTGCTGATGCGGGTGGAGGAGGAGCGGGCATAGAGAGAGGGGATTGATGTTGAGATGTATTGGGAGGTGCGAGAACGTTGGATTTGGGCAGCGAGTTTTGCTGTCCAAGGTGTATACCTCCCAACGGAGGAGCAAGGACTGGTGGTGCGAGCACAGGAGCTGCCAGAACGGATGGCTTTGGAGGTGGTGGAATAAGCGGGGGGGCCATCAGTGAATAGCTCATTGATGGGGGGGGCGGTATTGACGGCGGTGCCATGAGACCGGGCTTGTCTTCATTTTCAGGAGGTGTGGGCGAGATAGTCGGCGGTGGTGGGATAGAAGGTGGTGCCATAACGTGAGGTCTGTCTCCAGTCTTCATGGCCGGATTCACTTCTGTGGGTGCGGGGGACGGCGTAACTGGTGATGGTGCTTTCGGGGTATTGTTTGGTCGCGAAGCCTCGCCAACTGTTGAAGCGGGCGGCACAGCTGGAGCATTAGGTTTTGGATATGATTGTCCATCAGGCGTCTGATATGGTATAGGTCCAGGGGTTGAAGTCGTCGCAGCAGCAGGATCACTCTCCTTCTTCTCAATCTCCTTTCCGTCCTTCTCCTTGCCTTTGCTCTTGTCTGGCTTTTCCTTCTTCTCCCGCTTTTTGCGAACAGGCTTCTCCTCTTCGGCGACCCTGCCAACGTGCTTCAGGTGATGCTCCCACTCGCCTATGCCACTCCAGTACGTGACAACGGGACCCTTGAGCGTGCGATTGTTCAATGCAGCAAGCTTGGCCAGTCTTTCCTCCTCGCGGGCCTTCTCTGCAACTTCCCATCTGTTCAACGACTTCGAATTCCGTTTCTCGACGATGGCTGCCTCGGCCAGACGCTCTGCCTGCGTCATGGGTGGTTTCTTTGATTCTTCCAACTTCTTGGCCTTCTTCTCCATGATGGCGAGTTGCTTCAGTCGCTTTGCCTCGCGCTCCTTCATCTGCAGGTGCAGCTGTTCCTTACTGAGCACTGTAGTCTGTCGGAGCGAGGCGCGAACGGGCATATCGGCGGGCGATGGTAGCCAACTCGTTCGTTCGGATTTCTTCTTCGGTCGCGGCGCCGTTGCGGCGTTCTGGTTCGCGTCGATGCGGACCTTCTTCCTGAACTTTACCGGGATGGCGTCCTGTGCCTTGCGCTTTCGCGCTGCAGCCCTCTTCTCCCTTTCTTTCTTCTCCAGCTCTTTTTCTCCCTCCATTTCGTCACCCTGATGCTGTTCATCTTCGTCGTCAGATGACGAGTCCATCTGTACGTCGGAGCCACCGTCCTCGATATCGGTGAAGCCTTCATCGTTGTCGTCTTCGGCGAACAGCAGCTCAAGATCGGAGTCGGGTTCTTCGTTGGCGAGCATCGATTTCATTCGGTTGCCAGCGGTAGAGCGCTTTGCTCGGCCGGTCGCGAGCCATTCGACTGTTGTCGGCATATCATTTTCGCTGTCACTGCCGCTTCCAGAGTCGGAAGACTCATCGCGCGAAGCAGGAACGGAGCTCTTGGTTGCAGCCATCGCATCGGTTGGTATCGCTGTCGAAAGTTATCGATTGATTGCTTCAGCCCATTTCCACCATGGGAACAATTCAACGACCGAAAATATCGCCGGGTGTTTTGTAGGCAGATATTTTGACGTGAGAGATTCAAAATCTTGTTTTTTTGCCAGGGAATAATACTACGGTTGAAAATGCAAGACGCGTTAACGTCGGAGAGAAAAAAAATTCTGGAAAGGTGGCGGCCGTCACAGGCGCTTGTGACGTCTGACCATGCTTACCACAGCTGTGCTTCAAGGAACCTCCAGCAGGTGGAATGACAGGCGCCTGGGTTGGGGTTTTGGGGACGGGCAGTCACTGGGCCCGGTCGGCCCCAAGGGTTTGAGTGAGTTGAGAGGCGTCGGAGCTTGACCTCCAACTTCAATCTTCAAGGTTGTTCAAATACGGGAGGTAGAACACTGAACAATACCGAGGTTTCCAACCAAATTATGATAACTGCATTGCCGGATACAAATTCGAATAGGAGAAAGGAGAAATTGCCCAGGTACCCGACATGCGCACCCACGAAGCAAGAGAAAGTAAGGCAGCATCACATGCATTCGAGGGTCTTGGACGCCGCATGAGCTGCTATCGAGCGCGTTTGACAATAGACATAACAATACACTCGGCAAAGGAAACATAACAAAAGTGACAAATGAGTCGCCAATCGAGTAATAATTGGCAAAGATTGCCGTTACTCAGGTTCGGTGCAATCGGATGTGTTGGACAGAACAGGGACCGGAACAGGTGGGGTTGTGTGTTGCCGAAGACCGGTTGATCCTCCACCAGTTGGGGACTGGTGCGGAGTTTACTCCGGAGTTATGTCAACTCCCTCAGCAAAGATTCCAAATGGCCTTGGTCACGCTTGGATGATGCTCCGCAAGCTTTACGCCCGCGATACATGAACCAAAAGTGAGGACTTGATCGCGAATACGTCGCTCTCAGTAAACATACTGCACCAGAAAGCGAGGCATCTCAGCCCGTAGCAAAGTTAAGGGGAGTTGCAGGCCTCTCACGACGAATAAACTACTTCAAAAGCTAGATCAATGTTATGATATCTTCACCGGACACCTATCCAGCTAGCGTATCAAATAGGTCATAATGTTGATAGTGGTATTGAGGAGGAAGAGGAAACCACAGGTCTGGAAAACAAAACAAAGCTCAGGCCGAAGCTTCCAACAATGGTTCGAACCCTCGACCTTACGAAACACCTCTTTGCTTGAAGCTGTGAGATTTCATACCAAGTTCATACTAGCGGACCAGGGCGTTATACCTCTAGACCAAATAGTCCTTCATCGGGCTTGAATAATAGTATGTGAGATGGATGGGAGATAAGAAAGGAGGGGAGCGGTCTCGAAGTTGATTCCTTTGTGATGTTGTGAGGAAGCTGCGTTCGCGTATGGAAGAAACGGTCGAGTGGTTCAGGTAGGAAGGTGCCTTTGTTTTCGGGCGCCGGAGGATGAGTCAGCCACGGCCTGCCTTACAAAACGGAATATAAGAGAAACATGAATAAAAAGTATCCACCATCTCTTAAGACTTAATCATCTGGCATCGTTCTCAAGACGATGCGTGATTATAAACACAAATCTGCTCGGCCTTGCCAGTCTTGTTGGAGCTGCAACAGGAGAAGTATATACAGACAAACTACTTGACCTGCCTCATACTTGGTAACTTGAGGACATTGCTCGCCATGAAACATTGTTCTTCTTCTCTGGAGGCAGTAAATTCAATGGGAAATTGGGGTAACTTCTCCGTATCACCTTGAATGACTATCACTGCGTGCGTTTAACCAGCTTGCTTACTCGTTGAGAGGGCATCAGGAGAGACTGTGCGCAGCGAAGATACGCCGTCGCATATTCTGATTCACTTCATCGTACTAGAAAATTATTCCATGTAGTTTCCAACTCATGGTGTTTCGCGCGCCGCAAGACAAAACCCAGACGTCTCTATGTTGATATCAATCGTCATAACCTGTCCCAGACGTAATCCAAACTCCGACCCTGAATGCATTACCTTGAACGCCGCGTATGCAACTAAATCCCAGCAGCCGTGAAGCTCAGCAGACTACCCGTCGTTAAACCGGCGACAAGACACAAGCCCATGAATCCACCAGTTGCTTCACGCTCGCCGTCCTCTACCCACTCGCCCGCCGCCATCATGCAGCTTGAGCCCAGCCACCCGTTACTCAGGCCGAACAGGAATTGAACAACGACCAAGTAAAAAAAGTCGCTGCTAATCACCGCGCCGCGGCCTCCGATGTTGCAGAGCAGGTACATGGGCAAGAAGCCCAGGCGAGCAAGACTGATGCCAAAGAGGGCTGCAGGACGGCGGCGAAGGGAGAAAGGGAGGATGGTGGCCATGCGTCCGGACAAATCGCCCAGATTCCAAGCCAAGAAGGCGAGCGGGATAAAGGCTGCCGGCCGGAAGAGAGAACCGGTGGGCGCCTTTTCGTCGCCAGGATAGCGAACGGAGAGAATTTTGCCAGTGAACACAGGGAAGAACATGGCGACGGAGAAGCACATGAAAATGGCACCCGCCAACCAATGAAGCTTCTTGAGAAGTTGCAGTGGCGAGACAACTTTCCTGGCCGCTCGCTCAGCTTCTTGCACAGAAGTGAGCGACTCAGCCATCTGGTCGACCATGCGGCTCTCGACAATGTAGTTATGGCGGCGGACAAGCGGAATGAATGCCACAAGAGCGGAAACCGAAACCGCGACAGCTGCGAGAAAGTAGACGAACGCCGAGGAGCTGGAGGCTTGAATCGCGTCCGCCGCGTCGGCGGTCTCTTTCTCGGGCACCGCGAGGACGGTGATGACCTGGGCGATCGGGGGAAGAACGCCGGCGACACCCTGGCCGGCCATGAGAGCCTGCATATATTCTGGGCGTCCGAAGGATGCTGCGAAGGCGAAGGCGCCGTTTTGAATGAGACCTGTGGCCCAGGAGCTAGATGCTACCATCAGCAAGATGAAAGCGAGGTAGGCACCCGGTGAGGCGTCGAGGAACATTGAGGTAGACGCCGTCAGGAGGGAGAAGATAACCGTGTTGAGAACCAAAGCGAGATTGATGCGGAAGGGGTATGAAGCCGAGTATTGGATATTCGTAAGGATGAGCATTGCCGTCAGGTTTGTTAGGGTCGAGACCGTCAGGATCGCGGATTGGAAGTTCTGTTCGATCCAGACATCGGATTGAAAGCGAACTTGAAAGTAGGGGGCTGCGGCGAGAAACATGTTCCTACGATGAGTGTTAGGAGAGTGTTTCGGAGGAAGAGGGGTTTTGTGCCTAACCATGCCCACAACATCGCCATACCCAGCCATGCAAACATCAGGTACTCGGTCCACGAGAATGGCACCTCATTCTGACCTTCCAACAAAGCCGAACCCTCCTGCTCCGGTCCAGATTCGGACAGAGGTTCATACTCCTCGCGATCCGGCTTGTTGGACTTCCCCACATATTCTCTGATGCGATTCATCATGACTGTACGTAGCTCTCGGCGCTATCGGCGTGCAGCAGCGATTTGACAAACTAGTTGAGAGAAGTTCCACGAAGTGATCAAAGAGCGTAACGTGCAATAGTTTCCGGTCGGGTCAACGCTCTCAGCGCGAAATTGCGAGCGATGTGTTATCGAAGGACAGACCGCGTCCCGGCCGAGTCTCGGGATTGTCACCGTTCGAACCCAGTTCAGTTGTCCATCCGCTGGTGCTTCCGGCGCAGTTTGATCGGCCACGTGTATTCGGAAAACAGCAACGAGGAGGGCCTGGAGCCGAGTGTCGTGTAGGGCACGAGGTCGTCAGTTGGTGGTCGGCTACGTGCTGAATGTCTTGAGATGGGGGACAAGCAATCATGTGCCGTGTTCACCGGATCGAGGTGTCATCCACTCAGATGGGGAAAGAGTCGATAACCACGCGCCGTGCATCTGGATCTGGGGTGCGGGTCGGACAGGTGTGGAGGTGTCGGCGATTATGTCAGCGAACCTTGCTTTGCGGTCGGGTCCCACCGGTTGCCTGCTTCGGAGAGGGCTCAAGCCATGACCCTGCTAACTTTCCTGACTCCAACGCTTTCTACCTTACTTACTAAATAAGCGGCCATGCAGGTGGGAATTCACACCACCTCTTCAACGGCTTTTAGAAGCTTTTGAAGCTGCCACGATACCTGACCTCACGGTCTAACGACGCTGAGAATGACTTTCCCTAGGATCGCTTTCTCCAAGACATCTCGAATTCACTGTTGACAACTCTCTCGGCTTCATGTTGAAAGGCGTTTCAAGCTTAAAATTGCCGATGTAGCCGCAAGGTCAGAGACCTATGCAAAAGCTGGCCGATCAATACTAGAGACGCGATATCATCTTTGCACTGTCCTAACCCGAGGGCTAGACTTCTATCCGAACCTTTCCTCCTCACTATGCCGATAGAGCAGAGCGCCATCAAATAGGACTTGGCATGAGGGAGGTATCTGGCCCATGGCGTCTTGTCCAGTTGAATACTGGTCAGAAGTTAACAGTAACTCTAAGAAACGGGATGTGGTATTCTTGCCTTCCTTCCGTCGACTCAAGAAGCGTTGTGTATTTAGGTCGGTTCCACTGAACCAACCAAAGGCGCCTTAGGCCATTACCCATACGGGCCAGAATACAGTAAGTACTTGGGATGGGGGGTGTTCATGACTTTGATGGTCACTTTGCACGCTTGAGCATGCGGCGAATCTAATTGATCAAGGTGATTGCCGCTCTTTGCTTCAGTATCTTGCTTTTTTTTTCTTTTCTTTTTACGCTCCTTTCCTTTCTTTTGAAACCAATTTTCTTCGTTTCGATGTAATTCCATAAGTGGCCAGCACGGCCCTGACTTGGGTCAGATTATCGTAAGCTTCACCTTGCTACCGAAACAGGCAAAAGGCTCGAGGCCCATTCTGCGACCTACACGTGATAGTCTAGCCATGCAATGCACGTATGTTTTGCATATTTGCGATATCTCAAGAGCCATTTTGCTCCGCTTCGAGGCCTTGAACGACCCATGTTGGCCTCCACGTGATGGGTTGTCGATGCAACGCAAGTATGTCGCGCATTATTTTGTTGACCGCTATCTCAGTTGCTGACAAAAAAAAGTTGGCCTCACCGACGAGGAGGGCAGGGTCACCGAGGAGGGGCTGTGATAACGGCTTTATGTAGCCTCGGTGATGCCGGGAACAAGGCCTAATAAAGCGTAAATAAAGCGTAGTTATCTCGGGGGAGAAAAGAAACGACTGGTTTCCCTCCGGCCACCTGCGTCACGAATCCCCACACCCACCGGGACATCGCTTCTTCCCCGGATTCTCGGGTCGCCATGCGCTGTTCCCCGGAGTCTGGGATATAGCCAATTCAAGCTCGGGCTGTGCAGAAAGCTCGAAATGTTTCCACGCATGTCAATTCAAAGCCAAAGGGATCATCATGCTCTCCATTTTGCAAGCAAGATTTTCCAACCTTTTGAACATGTCTCACAAATGTTGACGCGCTCGTGTCGACATTCTCCGAGGCATTTTAAGTGGATATCATATGAGACATTGTCTTGACATCCCATATATTTTCTTTGTGAAATCTTGTTTTGGCCAAGCATTGTTTGGGCCAAGCATTCTCAGGCCAAGACCGCGAGATATTTTCGGAAAACTGCATCGGCTGGTCTTTGTCACACAGAACCTTACAGTCAATAGGCAGCAAATAGGCCGTCTTTACACCCAACCCAAGATGCGATCATGTTGCGGGTGTCCAACGGTACGGGCGATGGGACATGTTGGAGCATGGGTAATTGCTCTTGATTTCCAGACGGAAGAAGACAAAAATCGTTCCAAGAACAATGTCAAGATAGAATTACAAACAAGATGCTGACGGGGAGTAAGAATTGCCACAAAGAGTCTTGATCATCAAACCAAGCTTTAGGAGACGAGAGTCGGGGCCATTCCGCTCGGGGATTCTGCATCCTCGATGATCCAGACTAGACCTTTGGGGCTAGAGGCGCCCAATTATGACCCCTGTCGTTCATGGTGCCGCTCCACTAGCCGGATGGACGCGTACTAATCTGGCTCTTCCAGGCCATTTTTTAGGGGCACGTCAATCATGGACGGACTGCCAACCTACCTTGGCGTCCACCCGGCTCAGAAGCACAAGCGAGAGTTCGCTGGCAGTCGGGCAGCACGACAACACTACTTCACCCACCCACGTCGACGCATTTTCGGCTGCATTTTTGCGCGACGCGATATCCCATGGTGCAATGAGGTATTGAGCCCTCGTTGATTCCCGCGTCCCCCGCCGCACGATAACCCCAAGCCACTCGGATCAAGCATCGAAGCAGCCTGCCGCGAGGGGTAGGCGACAACACCACCATGCGCCGACGCCAATGGACGCTCTTTGGCATCGTCGCCTTCGTAACGATCTGTGTATACACATTGTTAAGATTACCGCCTGGTCAGCGATCCATACCAGCATCACCACTCCCCCAAACCCCTCCTTCACCAGCGCAAGAAGCCCAGAAACCACCACCTGTCAACGATGGCCCCGGGCACCTTGGCCCCCCTCCTGATAGACGACCGAAGCCCGCCCCCGGCACCGCCTCGCACCCCATGTGGCATCTGATGACGGATGCCGAGAACGACTTCCAGACGACACTGAAGAAACAGTCTAAGACGCTCGAACAAGCTGTCGCCGAGTACCGGAGACGTCACGGCATCCCGCCGCCGCCCAACTTCGATAAGTGGTTCGAGTTCGCAAAGGCGAACGGTGTCCAGCTCATGGATGAGTTCGACATGATCCACGAGATGCTGACCCCTTTCTGGGGGCTGAAGCCTTCGACGATACGAGAGCGCGCCAGGGAGGCCCTTGGTTTCGATAATAAGCTCCTGGGTCTGCTGATCCGCGACAACAAGATATCACACATTCAGGGCGGCCAGGACTGGCAGCGCGATGCTACCTCCGGCATGATCAAGAAGTTTATCCAATGGTTGCCCAGCATGGATCTCGCGTTCAACATTCACGATGAGCCGCGCGTCGTGGTGCCGCACGAGGACCTTGCTAGGCTTGTCAAGAGGGCTAAGGACGTCAACATGCCCAAGGCCAACTCGTCCCCGAACCCATCCAATGCCTTCACGAAGCGAGCCGGAGACCTCAGCGAGGGTAACATTATTGAGGAATACAAGCGCACCCGCTTCAACGTCTTCGCACATCAACCGACTTGGACGCATTCCCGTATGTCCTGCCCGCCTGATAGCCCATCGCGTGGCTTAGAGGAGGACGAGCTCTCCGACGATCTTAGCAAGTACGGTATCAGCGAGCTCGGTTTTGTCTACAACATCACCGCCATGTCCGATATCTGCCTTTCACCTTCTCTCAGGGAGACATACGGCTTCTTCGACCGCCCGAACGCCTATAATATCGTCCACGACCTTTTCCCGATCTTCTCGCAGTCGAAGATCTCCTCTTACAACGACATCCTCTACCCTTCCCCCTGGTACTGGTACAAAAAGGTGGCTTACGACGAGTCCAAGGATGTGCTTTGGGAGCAGAAGGCCGACCGTCTCTACTGGCGTGGCTCCACCACAGGTGGCTTCTCTCGCAACGGCGGATGGCGCCGCCAACACCGCCAGCTCCTCGTCCAGAAGCTCAACGCCGCCGACCAAGCAAAGATCTACATCAACCGCGGCGACGAAAAGAGCCCCAACTGGCAAGTTAAGTCGGTCCCTCGCGGAGACTACCGGGACATCATCGACGTGTTCTTCTCTCACGTAGGCCAGTGCGACCCAGGTGATTGTGATGCGCAGAAGGAGTTCTTCAAGGTCCAGGGTCATGCAGAGCAGCAGGACGCCTGGAAGTACAAGTATCTCCTCGACATGGACGGTAACGCCTTCTCCGGCCGCTTCTACGCCTTCCTGCAATCGCGCTCCCTCGTCTTCAAGCTGGCCATCTTCCGCGAGTGGCATTTCGAATGGCTCCGCCCTTGGGCGCATTACGTGCCCATGAGCCTGCAAGGCGAAGACTGGCTCGAGGCAGTGCGATTCTTCGGCGATGGTGCGCTTGGCCGCAACGAGGCAGAGCGCATGGCTCTCAGCAGTCGCGACTGGGCGAACAAGGTTCTTCGCAAGGAGGATATGGAGGTCTGGTTTTTCCGCCTCCTGCTAGAGTGAGTTTTTGCTTTCCCCGTGGTTCCACCGCGTATCCCTCTGTCATGCTCATTTATTTACTCATCACAGATACGGCCGCGTCATCGACGACCAGAGAGACTCCATCGGCTTCTCAGTCTGAGGCGTCGCCCCCCCCCCCACCCCCCCCCCCCTTCGCCAGCGTTGTAGACATGGTTCCTTCACAATGGGTTACAGAGCCCATGCCAAATTTTCCTTTGATTTCGTTGTTTTCCACAGGGCCGACACAAAATGGAGTTTTCTGGCGCACACACACACACACACACACACGCACACACATACACGCACATATGATACGGGGTATGAAAGTCGTTGCTATCTTTTTGAGAAAGTTGCTATACCAGGAGGGATGGAAGGGAGTTGCGCGTGCTTTAGTGATGACGATGGGTTTGTGTCTCTCCTATGTAGTGCTGCTCTCTCGAGGACCTCCCAGAAAGCATTGTAACATAGAAGTGGGATGAGTGAGAAACCCCGCTGTGTCGCAGACAGTTTGCTCATAGACCACATATACTTAATACCACATTGATGCTGGACTCATGCCATTGTCACTTGGGTGACGTCAACTCGCTAAAAGTTATGAAGTTCCCACTTGGTGAGTTTCAATAGACCTTTTCCCAGTATTTGCTTTGTTCCTTGTCTAAAAGGTCTATCCTGTAACTCCGCCTCACACATGGGGCCTTGTCTGTGGCGGAAATGCTGTTACAAACGCGCTTAACTTTAGCTTGTCAAAGCCTCTTGAGAGTGGCGTCTTCACCTCCGACTCACTCCATCTCTTTCATGCTCTCAATCATCATCTTCCTCATCGCCATCAGCGTCCTGTTCATGCTCATGCTCAGAGGGCGTTCCAGGTGCTGCACCCTCATCATTTGCCTCAACAGTCTGCTCCTGCTCCTGGACCTCCTCCACAAAACCAATAGGCTTCTCGCGGTACCGCTTCATGTTCTCGCGGGTTGTACCCTTGGGGTCGCAAATAGACACCTCCACCTCATTGACGACCTGCGTCTCGTCCTCCACCTGGCTGTGAGTACGCGCAATGTTCTTGGCGCGCTGGGGACGGATTGTGGTCCGCTGAATGATTGGGTAGTAGTAGACGGCCTTCTGCCTGTAGGCGGACGGCTCGTCGTTGAAGGCGAGTATGAGCTCCTCGTCATATTTTGTGTTGTGGTCCATCTCAGTCTCCTTGGTGGTCTCGTATGCGCGCAGACGTGAGAACTGGAAGCAGCCGTCAGTGCCCTGGCTCTTGTGAGTGTAGAGCGAGTCGTCATCGTGGTTCGGGTTCTCCGGGTCGAACTTCGCGCGGAAGTTATCCGAGGTGTTCGTCGACGCAGGAAGGAAGAAGCTGTAGTCCATGAGGTTCTGGGGCTTCGGGAAGCGAGCGGGATCGCGCTCGTGGGCTTCGAGAAGGGCTTGGTAGGCATCGTTTTCCTCGGGACTCCTGTCGAGAGGGCGCAGAAGACCACTAAGAAGACGTCGGTCGTATTTGTTGGCACTCGCAACGGGGTTGGTGAGAAGCTTCACGGTGACATAGGCGCCGGAGTCGGGTAGGGCGTCGGGGTCGGGAAGAAGGGGATAGGAGCCCACGAGGGAGACGTTGGGCTTGCTCGGGTGACGGTGGCGGGAGGGGTTGCTGATGAACCGCTCTGCGCTCTCGAAGCTCTTCTCGATCTTGCGTCTGATGGCGGCGGGCGAGTCCTTGTCTGGCTCTGGGGAGCGACGCTTCTCCGGGCGCTTGAGCTTGGGGTTGATGAAGGCACCTGCGGCGCCGGCGGCACCCTTTCTGGGCGTCACGGAGGAGATGTATTCGGTTCTGCGGAGGAAGGATACTGATGATTCTGCGCTGCTCTTAGCTCGGCCGAGGGTGGACAATGGTCTCAGGAGGGGTCTGTCGTGAGGATGGACGGGGGGAGGGTGAGAAGGCGCCTGAATTGCTTGAAAAATGTCAGTCTTGAGCTTCGAATGCGGCCAAGGAATTGTCGCGCTTACAACGCTCATCTCCGTCAAATACACCGGGCATGCCCACGAGGTCCAAGGGCATGCCCAGCTCGGCGTCGACTTCGATGTTCAGGGGTTGTTCTCGGGCGAGACGCGATGCGAACCCGGGCGTTGTGTACTGGCCGCTGGCGAGGCCGGTGTTCGGGATGTCGAGCAGCTTGGGCGGGTTGGGAGGCGGTGGTAGGGCATTGGAGTATCTGATTCTTGCGATGAAATCCTGATGGATTACGCGCTCGCCACTGCGAGGCGCAGAGGATGACATTTTATCGCTTCAACCCTGCTCGTGCCGATAGATGTTCGCGAAGTGGTATTGATTGGAGGTTGTGGAGGGAAAGAGGTGAGCTTGGTTGATAGTGGCGGACGGAACCAAGTCGCGGTCGCGTTGAGGAAGGTGCAACTGACCCGGAAAAGTTCCACGAGGCTGGGATTTGGAGTACCTTGAGGCAGGCAGTTGCGCCAGCGCCCGGACCTTGAGCCTTATCGACTTATCGGACGAGGCAACAAAGACCCGTTGTGTCAACGAGCAGCGAAAACCAATACGAAGGGCAATAGACAATTTTCTTTTGTCTGTCTCTATTAAAATACGTAGCATGAGATGAATGATTCCAAAGCCAGACCATCATTCATCAGTGGCGCAATGATTCCCGACCGTGCAGGAGCGCTTCCTGATGCGCCCCGCGTAGTTCGCCGTCGCAACCATGCTCATACCAGTGCCAAAATCTATACGTACAGTTCTCCCCCGTCGTCACCGTCGTCCTCGCCGTCCAGATTCATCAATAGTGGTTGCACCCTTAGGTATTCGCCGTTGCATTCTGTCCGTTCCCCAGGCATAGACTTTTACACTCGCCACGTGTTGGCGCGTGGCATCGAGTTTCCCTTAGCACAGTAGCTGTCCCGTCACTGTCTACGAGGAGTTCTTCGCGTAGTTCTTCTTTCCGAAGGTGAAGGGGACGTAGCGGTACTTGATCATGTGCTGAATCTGCTTGCGCACTATCGAGGTTTCTGGTCAGCTTTGCGCCAAGGCTGCGCGGGCAGGGAAGGGTTTACGCACTCGTCAGGAAGAATAGGATGAACCAGTACATGACCAGAACAGGCCAGAATACGGGAACGTTGAAGATCTCCCACCAACTGCAGAAGAAGGCGATGAGGATGGCGCGGGTGGCCCAGTACCAGAACTTGAATTCGGGGAGACGGCGGATGAAGGGGCGGAACTCCTCGTCCTGCTTGGTGGGGAGAATGCCAACTCCACCGTCCTCCATCTCATTATCGAGTGCCTCATTAGAAGGGTCGAACTTGGGCTGCAAGAAGGCCAGGAACAGGTTGAGAAGGTAAATGCCGAGGGCGTAGGCGACGATGTACCAGCCTTGCGCGACAAAGACGCGGACGAAGAAGACGAGGAGGCAGACACCGGTTCCGATCCATCTGTAGAGCACGAACGGCGTTGACTGATCGAGAAGCGCTTGATATTGCTGCGCGGGGGTTAGCTAGGTTCGTCGAAGCATCGTGGGACTCGAGGTAGGCTGGCGTACCCTTTGGATTTTGGAGGTATGCATGGTAACGGATGAGAAGGGGGTCTGTTCCGGCTCTATGTTATCCATCTTGGGCAACTTATGTATAAATCAAGCCCAGCTGCGAACAGAGAATATCTGGATGCCCGTGTTGTCGTGAAAACTCGTCGACCAGAGGAGAAGACGTGCGATGCGATTTAGCAAGGTACGAGGAACTGGCGCTGTCGCGATCTGTCCGGACGAATTTTTGGGTTAACGGGCGGGATCTCTGGAATAGCAGGATCAGCCACGTAAGGCTTGTTGTCTGCTCGATAATCGATTCGCACCTGGTTAGCCCGAGTCTTACCCGGTGGTTTAGCAACTTAGCTCAGTGATTGGATCCCCTGACAGAGGCCGGAGAGGCCCAGAACGAGGGCCCCTGTGGCGCAGCCTGCCACTAATTCCCACCTCACTGGTGACCTGCCGAACACTGAACAACCTGCACGAGTTTGGAAACATGGTGGAGCACATCTGAAGAAACGGGTGTCCCGACCAGGATGTGCTCATCGGGAGCCTGTGACGCGGGGGGAAGCTGTCACAGTGTGTAGTCTGTGCTCCAGGTGCAACCGATCGACTGTGCCTACCTTACTTTACCCTCGGCCCCAAGGAGCCAATGCTTTCCATGCAGCTCTCCCTTGAGCTCGGGGGAAGCTCGAGCTTGAGTTTGACCTCTTACATCACAGTCACTAATCGACGCGGCTTTCTCCACCAGCTCTGTTCCAATTGAAAACCATTTTGTGCGAAGCTGTTGTCCATTCGACACTTCGTTCAACCATTCGGGGTTATAAGTGTCGTCCAGCATAAACGTCCGATGCGTCTTACTTCAACGATTGTGTCTCGTGGATCTTATCTCCATCATAGCTGCGCCCGAAACTCCGTCACCATGAACTCCTTCAGATACTTGCGGCCGATTGCTTCGCGATTGCAGGCCCCGACGTTGCCTAGATTGGCTCGCGGATATGCCAGCACCTCATACGAATACATTCAGGTTTCCCAGCCGAGACCCGGTGTCGGACAAGGTGAGAGCGCCCGTCCGGCTGCTTTCAATCGCGTTGATGATGATGCTCACACAGGTCCACTTTAGTAACGTTGAACCGGCCAAAGGCTCTCAATGCCCTCTGCACTCCTCTAATTCACGAACTCAATGATGCATTGAGAGCAATCAATGATTCGGATGACACCTCCGTCATCGTCCTCACGGGCTCCCAGAAGGCCTTTGCTGCCGGTGCTGACATCAAGGAGATGGCGCCGCTAACCTTTTCCGAGGCATACACCAAATCCTTCATCGAGTCTTGGTCACTCCTTACGACTCAGGTCAAGAAGCCCATAATTGCGGCTGTTTCGGGACACGCGCTCGGAGGTGGTTGTGAGCTGTCGATGATGTGCGATATCTTGTACTGCACCGAAAATGCCAACTTTGGTCAGCCGGAGATCAAGCTCGGCACCATTCCAGGCGCTGGAGGCAGTCAGCGACTGACCCGTGCCATTGGCAAGTCCAAGGCCATGGAGTTGATCCTGACCGGCAAGTCATTCAGCGGCACTGATGCCGCTCAGTGGGGACTTGCAGCCAAGGCATTTCCCTCTTATGAGGTTCTCATGGAGGAGACACTCAAGACGGCCGAAACGATCGCCAGCTACTCCCGCGTCGCTATCAACGCTTGCAAGGAAGTCGTAAACAAGAGCCAGGACCTGCCATTGAGGGATGGTGTCGAATTTGAGAGACGGGTGTTCCACAGCTTGTTCGGGAGCAACGATCAAAAGGTTGGCATGAAGGCCTTTGCGGAAAAGAAGAAGGCGGAGTGGACTCACTCGTGAGTTATGTTATTTGAAAAGGACCAATATTTGAACAGTGTAGGAATCTGAGGAAGACAAAACGTTGTGCCACCATACCCGTTCGCTTATTTAGAGAAATCTGACCACGGTGCTCAAACGGGACCATGTTAGAGCACAGTCAGCTGCGTAGCTTCCAAATCATGCAAGTCTCATCCTCTTTGAATACGGAATCTGACGAAGCAGATGACCTATTCTGAGAGGTCTCTCGTGAGAAAGCTGAGGTGGCGGGGTTGACTTCCCTCTAATTCCGCCTCAACTGCGTCTTGTAGTAAAGGTTACTCTCGTATGAGGACAAATTACCTAGAAAAATAAAGACCACATGCAGAATGTCGTAACCTTTTGGATACGCAACTGTATCTGAAGTTTTCCGAAGTCGTGGGCATTGAGTTCGTATTCCCAGGATCCTGCAGGGGACTGACTACCTCTCTGAAAGGGTTGTCGGAGGGGCTGCAGCGACTTCAGCTTAAGGTAGTCCTTTACGCAGTACAGCGGTACTTGGGCCTGCTTGGGATGCTTCGAACTATCTTTCCTAACTGCGCAGCAGGGACAAGGGCCAGTAGCGGACGGGAACGAACGTGGGGTTTGGCTGCCGTCGCATCCATCCATCCATCATGGACGCTTTTTTATCTTTTTTTTTTCCCTTGCGAGCTGCAGCGGCCACGGCGTGCCTAGCCTTTCAAAGCCCCGCCACACCAGCTCGCCAACAGTCAGCCAGCCAGTCTTAATACGAACCATGTCCCCTCGGGCGCATCTTGGGCAATTCCCCTCCACGACATTGCCTTGGTGCCCGGCATCTCCGCGATCGTGTGATGCTGTATGGATTCTTCAAAGCCTGGGATCGACCTGGAGAAGGAGTTGACGTGCTCTGTAAGTTGTCTGTCGTTCTCGTCTGATCCAACGTCCCGTAGCGCCGCCCTAGAAGCCGGAAGGCGGAGAGGGATAGGGATATTTTGACGTCTTCTATTTGTGCTGACCGATCCCGCCTCTGCAGATCTGCGCCGAACTCCTCTACCAGCCGCTGACCCTCCTCGACTGTTTACACACTTATTGCGGCGCATGTCTCAAGGACTGGTTTTCTTACCGCTCTCAACAGATCGAGAACTCACCGAACCCTCCCGCCGCGGGTACCAACATTTTCACCTGCCCGTCATGCCGTGCCCCAGTCCGCGACACGAGGCACAATGCCACCGTTGCTACTCTGCTCGACATGTTCGTCGCGGCGAACCCGGACAGAAAGAGATCCGAGGCGGACATGGAGGAGATAAGTAAGAAGTACAAGCCGGGCGACAAGGTTCTACCACGAATCAAGAGCCCTGAGAGGACCTCGGAGGATAGGCGGGCGGAAGAGGAGGAGCGGCAGCTGCTGGAAGAGGTGCGCGAGATGAGTCTCAGAGAGGTTGGCGTGGGATCGTCCCATGCTCCACGACACCGGAGACGCAGAGAAGACAGCAGCTCTACCGACGGCAGGACACGACGCAGTCGAGATCCCAGCCGGGATAGAAGTTACAGTCACCGACAAGAGGGCAGTCGACGACCCCGCACCGAGGATGGCCGATCTCACGGCGACCAGCTGCGACCAGACGCAAGGCCAAACGAACAGAGGAGGAGGCGGAGAAGCGAGTCGAGACAGCGTGCCGACGCGGAAACCCGACGTCGACAAATTGAGCACCAGTCATCTCTTAGGTCCCTAATCAGCTCGGGAGACCTGAGCGAGCGGGACATCGAAAGAGAGATTGAAGAGTTCGCCAGACAAATTCAGGAAGAGGGTCTCTTGGATGGCTTAGATCTCGACAACATCGACCTCAGCCGGAATGACGAATTAAGTCGGAAGATCACAGAGGCTTACAGGAGACGACAACGAGAGCGGGACCGGGCAAGGGGTGACGGTAATAGGAGAAGGAACGGCAGTGGGCGGTCGAGGACCTCTCCTGATCGTGTCCAGGATCTAAGAGCCAGTGCATCCGACAACAGCAGACCGTCGAGCAGACAACGACCTCACTCAAGGTCAACGAGCGCGACGGGTGTGCCTGACGATCGTAGTCGACCACCACTTTCGCAAAGTGCATTGCACCTCGAAGTCCGGCCCGAAGAGAGGCGAAGAAGGCGGCGAACCTCAAGCGGCGGGCGTAGTGCGACCACGCCCCTCCCAGCGACGCAGCCAGAAACCCGGGTGGCGACCCGTTCCCAAACGGACCTATCATTGACATCTCGTTCACAATTTGGCGATGGGTCGGCGGCAAGGACTGTATTTACCGAAGCTAGAAGCTCCAGCACGCCGTCCGTACCCACCACCCAGGTTCCAAGCGATTTTCCAACATCTCGGGAGTCTTTCGCCAACCGCTTGCCGAACCCATCGACATTGGTATCCGCCAATCTCGCCGCCTCTCCCCCCATGGAGCCCCTTTTGCCCCGCATTCAAAGGCAAAACCGGCCGGCAGACCTATCTATTGTCAGTCAGGCTATGTCAAGCCCGGTCAGCTTGGGTATCGGCAGTCCGAATTCTCCTGGTCACCAACGCACACGATCACAGCTATACCCTGAACCATCCATCGCATGTTCGCGATGCGCAAAGCCGCACATCGAATATGAACTTCACTACAACTGCGCTATTTGTGCTAGCGGCAACTGGAATATTTGCGTAGATTGCTACAGGTCAAGCAAGGGCTGTTTGCATTGGTTTGGGTTTGGGTACGGCGCATGGGCGAAATGGGAAAGAGCTCGACAAAGCGGACACGAGGATCTCCCCAAACCTCACATGTTGACGGCAAACCGGTATCTCCAACCCAAGATCATTCCTGGCGGAGCAGAAGGCAGGCGAACACTCACCACCGAAGACCCTGTGAAACGCTTGGAAAGTGGGAACTTCTGCGCAACATGTCAGGCTTGGGCGAACGAATGTTTCTGGCGCTGCGACGTGTGTAACCAGGGTGACTGGGGATTCTGCAATAACTGCGTAAACCAGGGGCGATCCTGTACTCACCCCCTTCTCCCTCTGACATACCAGCCTCAGCAATCTCACACGCCGCCTGCGAGCCCGAGATCACCGCTGCCGCCTCACTATGCAGCCGTCTTGACGGGACCGAACATCCAAAGCATCGGCCCTTTTAAGCCTCTCACATTCACAACTCGCTGCGATGTTTGCCAGGATCCCATCACGCCAAGCCACAGCAGGTATCACTGCTTCACCTGCACGAGCTCCATTGAGCCGGACACGTACCCAGGCGACTACGACATATGCACCAACTGCTACGCCAACCTCGAGGCCCGTGGCCAAATCAGTCCAGAAAATGGTCACGCCGGGTGGCGCCGCTGCCTGAACGGCCACCGCATGGTCGTTGTCGGTTTCCGCGACGGACCAGGCGGGCAGCTCCGACACGTCCTCGCCGATCTCGTTGGCGGACGCAGTCTGCATATAGAACCCGCAACAGGTGACGACCATGCGCACCAGAAGTGGTGGTGGATCGAGAGCTCGCAGAAACGCGAGCGCTTCGTCACCGAAGACGTGGCGGAAGATGCGCCGGCGGGCGAGGGCCTGACGCAGGGCTTCCCGCCGGACGGTGGAGTGGGGATGAAGGCGACGGCGGTGTGGGCGTGGTCTCCCAAGGCCGAGGACGAGCTCATGTTTCCAAGAGGTGCTGAGATCAGAGAGATTGAGGACGTTAATGGGGATTGGTTCTTTGGGGTTTATATGGGCGCCGAGGGACTTTTCCCTTCCCCTTACGTCAGACGTCTTAATGAGCATTGAGACATATGCGTAGTCGGTCGCATGGGGTTCATGAGAATGGTTGGATGATGAGGTTGCCGTGATGGACTTGGAGCACGAAAAGGGGGTTTGTGATCCGTAACGGACACTCTTGTTCTCTATACATATAGGTGAACCGGATATCTATCTAGTCTAGTCAATCAAGATGAACGATCTGCTTTATCTTCTCTCGGCGGTGAAGCTTGACGGGTGGTGTTGAAGCGTGGTCCAATCCAAGTAATGCTGGGCGGGCTGGCCTTTTTTTTTTGGCTTTTTTTCCCCCCCCCTTTTTCCCACAAGTAGGCCAAAGTTGGCTGTGATCATTCCTCTCGATATGGGTGACGTGAGGTTTCCGGCATCATCAAAGGCTGCATTCAGCCTGCACCTGTGCCGTCCAAAGAGATAAGACGCCCGCCACCAGACGAGTGGTTATTCAAGGCAGCCCTCCACTACTCTGCATGCTACCGGCCTCATCAGTCAAACATCGAGAGATCAATGCGTCGGTTGCCAGTCGTGATCCACTTGTTGGCAAAGTCGCAATAGTGTGCGTCTTTGGGTTAAAGACACCCTTATAAATAACGGGTACTGGACGGTGAACGACGACGGTTCCACAATGCAACCATTCGGCGACATGCAGTCCAGTCGTAAGGCGAGAATAACGACCCTTGAGTCAGTCGCCATCGTGGGATTTCCAGCCAGTTCTGGCAACATAATTTGAGCTGTATCTTGTCAAAGTTGTACGCCATCTTGTTCCGTTGTCGCGTCTCGGTCCTGTCATCCTCGTGTGAGGTTCCGCGTTCGGGGATCCGTGATCGGTCGTCTCGGACTGCGTCTCGAAGTCGACGCCTGACAGGACAGGTTTGTGATTGCTATGTTTATCGATAAACTCTTATTGAGGCGGGAGACATGCAGAAGAGACGAAGTCTCACAGTATCGGCATTGTCCAAGCCTCCGAATTCGCAGTCTCGAACTCGACGAGATCGTCGTTGGCAATCGCAATACGGCGGGGGATGATTCGCTCGACTGCCGCTTGAGCCCCCCCACCCAGCGAGATACTCTGCTATATAACTCCAGGATGAATAGAAATGACAGACGTAACGCAGCATATCACTCTTTTGGGTCATTAGCCCTTGATTCGGCGATCTCCCGCGACGTGGTACGTACGGGATGCCTTCCGCTTGTTTACTGCTGCAAATGATGCTTGTTTCTTCCAAGTTCTGTAGGGGCTAATCCCCTCGCTATATTAGCGAATTTTGTCTCCTGCCTTGCTAATACTATTAGTCCACTAAGAGAAGGCGTAAGCTGGTAGGTCTTCAGGCTGGGTATGAGAAGAAGATGACCTGACCTAGGTCAGAACAGACCGCCAAGACACCGTGTCACATAACATGATTTCTCCTCCGCCTCTCCGTGTAATGGCTATTTCTTCCATCACCGATTTTCTCCCCTCAATTCCTACCCTTCCCGTGTAGGAATTTGCTATGGTACTTATGGAATGAGTGATAGTCCGCTGGGTTTAGAGGTAGGGATTCGATTCGTTTGCTCACCAATCGTCTCGGATGGATACCTTGTGTGTGGTGAAAGTGTGATGTATGTTGATGGCGTGAACAAGTGAAGATCAGAACAAGAGGATTTAAGTTGATTAAGAAGTAGAAAAAACTCTGTCGTCGGTATGAAAACTGACGCGCCCATCCGCCTCTGGGCACCACTGTTAACTGCTGATGAAAATGATGCTTGTTTCTTCCAAGTTCTGGTGGTGGCAGACATCTTTGGTCGAGGAGAAGACCCCGAACTCCAAAAGGACGGTTTCACCCGTCATCGTCTCGTTCCTACTGCTCTCATCGGAATAAGGGTCCGGTGAAGAGATTGACGGATCACTCTCGTTGCCTCGGAAAAGAGTCTACAGAGCCCGTACCTTCGGGAAGACTAAGAGTGCCCAGGCTACTGGCCCGGTCAATCGTGATCGGCGTGAAAGGAGATTGCCTATCTGGATTTGTCCTGCTCAAGGATTATTGCAACCCAGGCGGTGGAATCTATCTTAGACGTGACATTCGCCTCGCTTGGCAAGTATTCAAAAAAGAAATTCCACCAAGCGCGTCGACGTAAGGAATATAGCGGCTGTGAACCACACTCGACATCCATCCGCACAGGACGTTTGTTAGCTAACTCTTGGAACTTTGCCTAATAACCTCGGACTCTTGTCGTCAGAGAAGGTACATAGATGTCTTGCGGATGCGTCTGGTTTCAAATCACCTGGAAATGGCAAGGGTTGGAAGAGAGGAAGCTTCTAGAGCACGGGGATCAACTGCTCTCAGTGTTTGGTTCCTTCTGGAACTTGCAAAGTACGAAATGGTGGTGGGTTCCTGAGGTGATACGCTGTAAGAGATGGCGGGCGTCATCGAAATAACAGTGTGGCACTCGATCCAACCCATTCCTAGCATTGCTACTTCCCAATCGCACCACAAACTCCTATCCACCCGAAGTTGGAGGACTCGGAGGACGCATCTCAATGGACAGGATACGTGAAAGCAGTTACGTTCTTAGCTAAAGCCACCGTGTCAGACTGAATGATATAGTCAAGCCGGTCGTGGTATCGTCCAAAGCAACGGACCATCAACTATGTCAGGATACGTTTAAGGGGCGCACCCACATCTATTTAATACATTGATGTTGTAGGGGGACAGCCAATGTTCGTTAGCACTTCAAAATCGTTCGGTCGGCTTCTTGATTGGTCTCTAAGAGCCAGAGCAGTGATCTTTCCACCACTGCTATCACTGCTATGTTTGGGCGTCTTGGATATTGACGTCAGGGTAACATAACGTCCTGATAGCTATACATGCGGACCTCGTTCTCGCCATGGCGTCTTTCAGGTATTCTATTGCGAATGATACCAAGGAGACAGTGCACAAAAATGAAGAAGCCGACAACGAGCAGTTTGAATCTCCAAAAGCGGCTAGGGAAAAAAACATTTCATCCCACAACCCAAGTATATATAATACCCCGAAATAACACCGCGATCGATATAATCTTCAGGCACACAAGAAGCAGGGATGAGAGTCATTCCTCCGCATCACGTCGCCCTTTATACCCCCGGCGCCGAACGTAACGGCCCCCTCAACCCCCATCCCACACCCCGGGACCCGGGTCTCCACCCCCGAACAATCCCGGACGTCGCCAACCCGGCCCCGGCTGACCTTCCGTTTTCTTTGCAGGTCTGCTCTTGGCTCCCATGCGGTAATGACCCCGAACAATTCCGCGATGCAGAGACCGAAGTGCCAAACATAAAAAAAAAATTCACGGGCTCTCGTCACCGTCGCATCTCGGCATTTGTCCGTGGTCGCAATCACAAACATATCACACCTCGAGAACCGGTTTGATTTTTCTGCTACAACCACAATATCGCGCGGCCCAGACAGAATATGTCATTATCGGCCGCGCGAAAAAAACAAAAAAAGCCACAAACAACCGAAACTACCCTATCTCGCATCTCACCTTGCCTCCCCCCCCCCCTCTCCCCCTCTCTCTCTCTCTTGTCACAAGTTACAACCACAACCACTCCAACCAGCCGCCGTCTAATCCACTGTTACCAACAAACCGCCCAACCACCCTCCGAAGAGCAGGCGCCGTCACATAACTCCGACGACCATCTGAAAACCAAATTCCCGACATCTCCATCACACGAGCTCGAAGACGCCAGCCAACCTCTCTCCCCCCCGCCCACCATCCTCACGTCATCCTACCCCCTTTCATGACCTTCCCCCACCTGCCACTAGCCTCGCCCCCATCCCTCCAAAAACCGGCGCTTAAGCCGCCGACCAAATAACCCCCCCCCCAAAAAAACCCCCCCCCAAAAAGGAGAAACCAACCGTCTTGATTACTATTCACTCACCTGCCCTTCACCTTGTCCCCCTCACCGGACCTACACCGCCACAGACCACCACATCGTGGTTCCGTCACCCGGAACCTCATGTGTCTCTAAAGCCCATCCTCTCGAGACCACCAGCGTGACTAAAAAACCCCCAAGGTGCGTGTCGTCATGGCACTACCCAAGAACATCTCAGCCTCAGGTCACACCCACACACACACACACACACACACTCTCTCTCTCTCTCTCTCTCTCTCTCTTGTCCAACACAACAAATACAAACACACCACAAAAAAAAACCTATCCCGAATGAGGAAACACTCGCAAGACAGGGCTCATGACTCGTTTTCAACCTCCTCCATATTACCTCTCGAGACAAATCACACAGAATGCGATCCCCAACTCTCCCCTCCCCACTTGCTTCACGTAGAATCATATCAATAATCACACAAGAAAGGGCGGGGGGACGTGAAAACAGCAGTGACCACTACCTAGACAAGAAACCCCACCCCCGGATCTGCTTGCTTGTTGAAAATTGGAAAATGATCACCGATCCCCAAACCCTCCCACCGTCACTCTCCATCACACGGGCATTAATTAGAGATTGCCTCAGAGGCCAAAAGTCCACCAACATTCTTGATAAGCTAAAAAGTCGACGGATTCCTCACGAGACAAGAGCGAGCCCCCACACCGAACTTCAACCGCGCCCGCAAGTGTCTAGGACCATCCCGCTACAGACGCGTCTCCCCAAGTTTTTGACATACGAGGAGAAAAAAAAAAGGTTTCCGTCCACTGTTTGAAATGAACGAATGGATTGAATAAATGTGCAAGGCGTCAATGGACGACCTTCTTTCCCTCTCCCCCGACACACACATCAAACCCCCCCCCTTTGCTCTCCTCTCTTCTCATCCAACCATACACCAGAAATGGCTCCTGATAAGCAACAAAACTACAGTGTGTCACCACCTCAGAGAGAAATCTAGACCCATTTTCGCCCATCGAGCATACAGTCAAGAAAAGGGGGGAAAAAATGAACTCAGAAGGATTCGGGGCCCAGGATGGTGTCCAACCAATATTATCCCCAGAGATGTCTGGCACACACACGACCGATCAAAGTGACTCGTCGTCCAAACCACACCCGGTTTATCTCAACTTACTCCTGTCCATCTCCCGAGTCAGGTTCCTCCTCTTCGCAGGACTGCGGCGAGACCCGCCGGCCACCCCCCCCCCCCCCCCCCCCCCCCCCCGGCTATCTCGTGACCCGTTGACCGTCTCGTGTAAGTCGTTGAAGCACGTGCAGCAACTGAGGATCGGCGAAGCTGGGTCTTGCGGAGAAGTGGTTCAGATACTACGGTGCGTGTGTGGATTGTACCTAGTTCCTCTCCTGCGGCTTCTGGAGGTGCCGTTCCTCGTGCTGAGATGGGCACCGTCATCACAACGCTAGGCGCGTTTGCTGCGTCGCCGATCAAACATGCACCGCGTCGTCCCCTCACGCGTGCAGCCCGTGACGAAGCATGAATCGCACTAATTCGCCATGCGTTGGATTAATATCTCTTCATCCTTTTTTGGGCTTGTTATGATAGATGGCATTATGCTTGTGTGGAAGAAATGTACAAATATGATGTAACCTATGTGAACGGAGGGGGGGTACTGTATCTGCCAATGCCTACTTGTTCGAAAGGCATGGTGAATGCGCCCAAACCCAAATCCCATGATTGCCTTTCCGTCAGTCGCCAACCGTTCTAAATGCTAATATTATGGCTTGTGCTTATATGCGAGTACAAGCTGTTCAAAAAAAAGGTAGATATTACCCGTCTTCAAATGTGAAGCCCCTGCACGGAGACTCTGTTGAGACCACCTCCGTGATGTATTGGGTATGGCGTACCAAACAGCCGGTTCCAGACGTTATGCTGGGAAACCCCCGATAACTCGCTGTGCCAATGCTAATCAATGCCTATGCCAGATGCAACCCCAACTTTGTTTGATTTCCCTGCTTTCCCCCCTCATGACCGAAGCCGTGGCAAGTGCAAGAAAAACCGCCGTGAATGCGCAAATTAGACCACACAGGGCAAAGCTAGCATCCACGCGTCTGGCTGTCGTTCTGGCGGGGTGAGAGGGGGGTGTTTAGACCGGGGGAAATGGCTGGTGAATGGGATACGGATGATTCGGAAGAGTGGCAACCCGAAGCAAACGTGGAGGTGGTCGCCGTTGGATCGACTTCTCCTCCTTTTACCGGCGTGGCCTCCGTAAATCAAACCCCCGCGTTTCCCGGTGTTCGAATCGACGCTCACCCCGCGCTTTGAGGCTGTGATAAACAGGCGAGTACGGGAAGTTCCAACGGGTCAAATGCCCTCGAGACTCCATCGTTCTCTGCAGCGCACACCATTTTTGGTACGAATCATCGAGCATACCAAACCCACCCGATTTCGTCGTGAAGTAGGTGGCCCCACCGTGTGTCTGATGGTGCAGCACTCCCATGGCTGATCTTGCGGTTGTACATTAGCGACCGACCATGGGGGTCACCAACTCGATACTTTTCGGCCTCGAGTAGCCCGGGCCAGTAGGTCTCCGTGTCGGCAACGGCCGATCCATGCCGCTGGAGCTGTAGTTGTAGGCGTATCCGGTGGATGCGTAACCTCCGTCGTATGTTGCGGGGAAAAAGCCACTGCCACTTCGGTTGTATGAGGAGCTGGGGCTGGCAGCGCTGCTGCTCTTGTTGAAGGGCCACAAGCTAGGGTGAGACGATGTGGGTGACGGCGGGCTGGGAGGGCGAATGCTGAGCGACCTCAAAGCGGAGATGGCGGACGAGTACTGCGCACCGGTGGTGGCACCTGGTGTCGTGGGCGGGGAGAAGTGCATCGAGTTCGGCCTCGAAGGAGAGGCGCGAGGGACAATGTCTCTGGGTTCGGGGTTGCCTGCAGCGTAAAATGGGTAGTGGCTTGCGTGTGCATGGTTATGACCCCTGCTTGTTGATACACTCTGCTGATCATGTTGACGGCACCTGGACTCTGTCAGTTTTCTGCTGTAACGAGTGTCTCCATGTGGGAGGAGGGTAGCCTACGCTTCTGAGCAGTACAGCGTCTTGACGTCCTGGGGCACGAATTGCTTCTCGCATGTCATGCTGAAACATAACCAGTCAGCAGGCTTGTTGCAATCAATGGAGACGACATAGTCCAAAGAGACATCGGAAGATGGGCACCATCCCCGAGCTGCTCGTCCATCGTAGCACTGCAGTGCTCCCAAAAAGGGAAAACCGTCTGCAGCGCGCAATGGGAGATGATTGCGTAGCTAGGTAGATGAGGAGTTGCGGGGTCGCGAGTCTAGAACATGGCGCCGGCAGCCGGTTCGTAATGAAGAAAAGACAGGAGATGACAAGAGGATGAACGATGCAGACGTACCAGAACTGAGGGAAGCTTTCCCGGTCATCGTCCCATGAATCCTGCCATTCACGTTCACGTTCCCTTGAGCTCTTGCCCAGCTTTTGTGCAGTGACGGGTGTTTGGCGTCGGGAAAGCGTTGTTGGGCGCTTGCCATACCTAGATGGATCAGTCGCCGTGACGGTCTTCTCCGTCATGGAGGTGTTGCCGGACTTTCTGCGACTGTGATGCATTGTGTATGTGTTGTCGGAAAATATGACACTGAGAAGAGAGGTTGAAATGGTCAAGCCAATGCGATATTGGCAGGGGTCCTTTTTTTTGTAGTCGACCGTTCTCACAATCTCGCTCTCAGTGGTGCCTCTATCGGCCGTGAAGAGCGGGAAGATAAGCGGGGATGGCGGGTTGGTGGAGGGGGTAAGGATAGCGCCGTTCAAATTCCCCCAAATAGAGATGACTGACACCAACAACCGTGGTGTGGTTGCCCGTGCTGTCTCGGCCGTCGGGGTTGGCAATGAACAGAGACACGAGAGCCAGTGAGAAAACCCCGCGGAGTTGAAGGAATCAGTAGGTGACTGAGTGTCGTGAAAAGTTTTCGCGGCGGGTTGTGTGAATTGTGCGCGTGTGAGTGGTACGGGAGCTGTTGGTGGCCTTGAATGGGAATGCAGGAAATTGGTCCCTGCTCTCAGGCGTTCCGGGTGGCAAAAGTCTGGCCTTTTCTGCGCGACGTCGTTGAAGAGATTTTTCTTTTCTTCTTGGTCGCTGGAGACTCGAACAAGATTCCCCGCAGACAAGCCAGGTCGGAGCGGATGCTTGGAGGGTTAAGAAGGTCGAGAAACAGCCGCAGTTGCAGGGGACGCCTGATGTGGCACGCCTTATTTCCAATAGCTAAGGCGGCTTGGTGATGGACTGATAGATAGCAGCGGGTTTGCCTGGGGGTGTGGATAATGGTGTGCTGCTATTTGGCCGAGCTGATAAGTGCTAGTTGAGGTGAGGTGCGATACGATTCGAAGAGATACCGCTGACACAGACGCAATGCAAGCTTTGAGGTCCAGGCGGGCGGATGAGGTGCTGGGCAGCGGTGACGGTGCTAGCCTGTACGAAGGATGGCCGGGTGAGTGCTCTATTTTTGCGAGGGCTAAATCGGCTGGGAGGCTTGCTGCTGACGGCCGACGGTGGTGGTTGTCGTTGCCGTACTAGGCAAGAAAATACTGCAACTCGGGTTAAGACCCAAATCCCCAACTGACAAGGTCGCGTACGTAGCAGGTGAGGGGGATGCGTTGGTGTTGGTGTAATAAGTAAGTCGCAAACAAGCCAGGGGGGCGGGCGTCTGTAGCGCTAAGTTGCAGCGTGGTTGTTTCTCGCTCTGGGGATGGCTGATGACCAGCTGCTGCAGTTACGGTAATGCTCGCTGGTCCTGTTCTCGAATTTTGGTTTCTAACGCAGTTGAGTACACGCGTGTAGGAACGTATGCGCTGGATGGAGGCACGATGACGACACGGCTGCGAGTGCGGGGACCGGGGCTAGGTAGAGAGCAGCTAGGGAAGTTGAGATGAGGGAATGTGGTTAGGTAGTCGAATTGGTTTTCGGCGGTGGGTTGCGGAGAGAAGAAATCGTTGTCGGACTTGAAGTGAGCGGAGGGCGTGGTAAGGTAGGTAGGTCCCTTGCGTGACGTGATCTGTCTGAGCGAGAGGGACAGAAGATGAAGAAGAAGAATAGGTAGAGAGAAGAATGGGGCAGGTGACTGATGACTGAGATAGTCGTGATCTCAAAGCTGATAACAGGAAAGCCGCGGAAGAGAGACTTTGGAAATGGAACGGGGGTGCTCGGGAATTATTTGTAGTGCTGCTGCGGGCGGATGAATGGATTTTGTATCAAAGCTGTTGCTTTCTCACTCTCTCGGGGTCTCTGGGGATGGATGAAGCCGCTTGAAGGTGTGACTCTTCCCGTTGTCGTGCTGCTTGACGCTCCCTTGAATATGGATTTTTTTCTCCAGTGTCTGGACTCTGCTCAATTCCTTGAACCCAGACAAGAGCCCGGTTGACAGAGAGTGGAGAAAAAAGGTACTTTGCCCGCAGAAGAGGTACAATGGAAGAGTACCTTACTTCGGATTGACACAAGTACACTTACGAGCAGGGTCGTGGGTTCGCCGAAAGCGGAGATGTCGGGGTGTGGGCGGGCCTCCAGCCAATGGAGATCGCAGAGCGCCGCCGATTCGTCCGTCGTCTCAACTTTGCCGATGACAGCAGCAGGCAAACCCTCCTTTCTTGCTGCTGCCGGGCCGGGGCAAATGGGAAATATAGCAGCGAATTGGCGCAGCTTGGTCACAGGTTGTTAGCAACGCGCAATTTTGGCCATGGACACCTTGATGATCTCGAAGTGATTTCGAAGTATTCAAAGGCAGAAGGTGCGCGTTGTGTGGGCCTTGCTAGCAGTCTTGTTCGGAGCGGTTAGACGAAATGGAAGCAAGGGCTTCGAGGAACATTCATGAATGAATCGACTGGCTGGGTTTTGTCTCTCGCAGGTGTGAGACCGGAGACTGATACAGACAAGGGTATTCTTCTCTGTCGTCTGTGTGTAAATGGGATTTGCATCTGTCTCTTCCAAGTTCCCCCCTTCGTATGCGAGCTAATTTAGTTGGGAATCCTATGATTCCTCTGACTCTGAAATTTTCTCTTCACCGACTTATTGACGTGTCGAAAAATGCGGCTCGCTAAAGTAGCGAAATGCCCTTGTTACGATTTTTTTTTTTGTCTCTGCTCCGGTCGAGATTCGAGATCGGGGTCCGAGGTTTATATCGCACGTCGGCCTCTAAAAAACTCAGGTCGTCGCGGGGATTGTCCTTCTCGGGTGGGTAGTAGTAGTAGAAGTTGCTGCGCACTTGGTTTTTCTCGGGTGCAATTGCGAGCTCTCGTCTGGACGGGGGACGCCTGTCTTTCGAAAGGCTCTGTTGTGGCAATCCGGAAACCCCCTGTCTGTGAGGTAAGGTGAGGTGAGTTGTGAATGTGAGGTAGTCAGTGGTCTGGTTTTCCTTGCGGTGGAGATGGGGAGTGGAATGGCGGGTCGCAGTCGAGACTAATAAGTGTAAACAGCTAGGGCAGAACGGCCAAGCAGGGCTTTTAATAATGCCAAAGTATGGGGAAGCGAGAAGGGAGGCAGAGGTGATGCACGATGCCGCCGCCGAACGAGTCTGGGGACGGGTGAGTTGCGGTACTGTGCAGTACAGTGAGTCCCGGGGCCAGTACATATGTGACCCTATCCCGTGGCCTGGCGGTCAATAATATTGACTGAATGGTGAATTCAAGCCTACAATTACGAATCTTGCTACTGACCCCCTTCCTCATTACATGATCGGAACTAGAATGTCAGGTACAGAATGCAGGCACAGCGGGACGCAGGACGGGGTACAGTACCTTGCTTCTGTCCATCCAATCTGACAGCGCCGTCGAAAGGGCCCTGGACCGTCAGTTGGAAACCAAAATGCAGACGTGAGCGAGGTGTGAGTGTGTCAGTGTGTGGTGTGGCCAGGTGACTGACCATGTGACTGGCCATGTGAGGACGAATTAAGTGGGAAGAGCAGCTACATATCTTACCTTAGCCATCCGGGCTCGGGTAGGCCTGACGCCAGCCAAAGGGGCTCAGGCTCAGTTGCGATGCATCATTTTCGCAATTCTGTCATCAGCTCACTTCATCCCAGCTCGCAGCTTCCCCGCGGTTATTCGTGGTTGTGGCGAACGGCCGGAGGACATGCCGGACGCGCTTTCTGATTAGCCTCTACCGCGAGACTGCTGGTGCATCATTAGCTAAGATGTGCAAGTAGCGATACCTAACCTTGAAGTTTGGGGCCCGTCCCGTGTCTTATGTAAGTCAAAACCTCTACGGCCGCGCTGCTGCCTCCCTCAGACATCCCATGTATCTGCCCCGCTAACGACGAGCCAAGCGGTACATCAAACAGCGATTCACAGCTCCAGTCCAAACTTCCTGGGATGAAATGAATGATAGCACGATCGCTTGGGAAAAGAAACAAGCACTTGATGCGGGTGGGGAATAGGGCAATGGGACGCGAGAGAGAGAGAGAGAGAGAGAGAGAGAGAGAGAGAGAGAGAGAGAGCGAGCGAGCGAGACTGTGACCTGTGCCTAGATCACGATCCCGTTCAGACCCCATCCGCATGAATACTGCAGTCTGCGGCTTTGCAGCACAGAGGACAGCCAGTCGGCTTCGCGCTGCTGGATGCAATGTGCCTTGCTGCGTACCCCGTATTATGGAGAGAGCAGGATGAAAAGAGCCCAGGAACCAGAAAAATAACAGCACAGCACATCGACTCTAAGGTACCTTGCATCGGTACCGTACGATCCTCTCAAACTTTCTATCGCTTGTGTGTTTGTGCATATTGTCTCAACTCGAAAGGCCAAGGCATTGGCGCCCTGAGGGCTCACCAGCTGCTTGATCGGGACTGATTGTTGCGGTATTTGAACCACTTTGATATTTGCATTTTCAACGCTGAGTTATTATTTGCATATGCCTTGGTTTTACTGCCTTGATTTGTCCGATGTGATATGAGACTCAAGTGAGATGAACCCAGTGCAGTCAATCGACCGGCGCATTTGCAAGTTGCGGCACTCCGAGTGAGTACTTACTTAGGTGGGTTAGTACAGCAATGCACACTGGTACTTTGTGTATCTAAGGTTAGGTACATTCGAGATGGCCCTCAAAAGAACATGATGCAATGCAAAAAGGAAAAAGAAAGGTGCCGTACTGTAATACAGCTCCGATTTTTTTCACTTTCGGCACGTCCCCTGAGATGTTGCGATTATCGGCAAAGACTACTTACAGGACTGTGTGTCTCTCTCTCGTCAACGGATCAGGAGGAGAGAGGAAACTTCAAGAGGGTCATGTCACGGGCCACGGCAAGGTCGTGTCCCCGAACCCAGCGGCGTTTGGTTCTGGGGTCGGACGGACTGGCGCAGTCATCATTGCCGGGTCCCATTATTCTCGTAATTCAGAGGGCATTCTCACATCACCTCATCCACTCCCATGAGCACGTTTCTCCCTGCGGGCGTGGTTTCTTAGGTACACCGCACAGAGTTCAAAACAAACTCCACAAAAGACGGTCAAGCTGGAGGGGAACTACTACAGTAGACCTCTGGCTAGCAGATTCCATAAGCAACCTAAAAGTCTCAGTTTCAGTCCCTTTCTCTTCCTCGAGGAGTGAAAAAAACGCCACTGGAAGCCCTGGTCGTCGAGAGTTTCGAACTCCACCAGCAGGACCCAACGAAGGCTTCCAACAAGTCCCTTGGAGGCGTCATGCTTCCCGAACGGCGCTGCGAGCTTGAGCGGACCGGCGCCCATGGTCCCAGGCTCAGGGAAATCTTTCATGGACCCCCTCCCCCCCCTTTCTTTTTCTTTTTCGGTCTAGTATAGCCGCGGACCTCTCCGGCGGCCGGCCATCCGCGGCAAGATCCGTTTTCCTCAGGAACAACACATACAGAGGATACTGACCGGAACGCAAACTTATCCACAACACTGACAACGACAAAGACACGGCACGGGTAAAAAACAGATGAATGGTGGAAAAGGGCAGCAGACCAAGGAAGAGACGAACGATAAAAAAGTACCAGGTAATTCATACGGAAAATGGGCAATTCTGGCCATACTGAAAAGGCTTGGAGGCCTACGGATACACTGGATGGCACAGCACAGCACAGCACAGCACAGAGTCCCAAAACGCGCCCCGCCTGTTTCCTTCTCTCCCGGTTCCGTCCACCAACAACGGAACTTCCTTGTTCTCCGACTGGGCTCCAGTCATTTGACTTCGGTCCTTTGTACCTCCCTTACCAAACCAGGTACTCGAGGTACCTTGCGCCGCCGGACGGTGGCCACCTACCGGTGTACCACAGATGCCGCCTCATCCACGTTGAGATGGGAACGACATGGACAATGCCTTCCGTCGCAACACACGTGTTTGCATCGTGTATGGCCCGAGGAAGGCACCGTTCCCGTTTCTTTTTGACTGCAGTTACAGTCACCGTGTTGATGTTCATTTCGTTTCCCGCTACCCTTCATCTTCATTATCATCATCATCATCATCATCCACCATCGGCGGGGCGATTCAGTTTCCCAGGCTCCGGAGAGGCCAGCCGACGGAAAATTTTCACTTTGGTGCTGCAACCTCCGGCTGCAACATTTCCCCTCTGCCTATAAACCTGTCGGAGTCTTTGGCTACCTACCTACCTTATAAACTCGGAAAACCGGTAAAACGCTAAGCTACCCTGCCCACCCATAATAAACCCTCTTTTTGTAATATCCCCTCCTTAAAACCCCCTAACTTAGCCCCGTTTTCTTCCTCTTTTCGATAGCTACCCCTAAAACCCCCCTTGCGGCCCCCCTTATTGCAGCTAATCAACAGCTGCCCACCACTAGCGTTTAACCGATTTTCCGAGTTTATACGGTACCGGGGGGCCAGGAGGGCTCAGCACGTGGGGTAGCTCTGGCCGCCTGGCGTCGGGGCAGTAGTTCTGAACGTCGTGAGATTTCTCGTCCCATTAACTCTTCAGTAGTCTCCTGACGAGAGGACCATCCGACCATTCAGCATCTATGGAACCTGTCCATTGATCTTGGAGACGACACTACGGTCCTAGGTGCGGCAGCTGGGTTACAGCATTGGTCGTAGTAGAGATGGATATCCCGGTTGTTGAGTCTCTGGGCGTGGCTCTGCAACAGCAACCGTCACCGCCGATGGAACCCACAGCATTGCAACAGTCTCCAACTAATAACTTCAACGTTCAACCATCAAAATCTGTATAAGAGGACTGAAGGGAAGGGGAAACGTGCCCATGCATAGCCAAATACATTTACTAAGTACCGCAGCTTTCCTACTCCTCAAGCAATCCGCTAGATGACGACCCCCCGGCCCAGACCCAAATCTTCGCCGGCGCCAATGCCACAAGACCAAGACGGCCCCGGGTTACGCCCTGACTCCTGAGACGGTGTGCGCAACCAACCGTCAGATCCGAGGTCCATGTCATCCGACATCAACATGGACGTCGCTTACTGTTGATCAATTGCTCGCAGCTCACCTCACTCTGCTCAATCGTGTCTCACCCCTTCGATGCGGGGTCGTATTCTCAAGCTACCAATGTGCCGCTCGCCCGCTTGTCACATCTCGGAGGAACGAGGTTTGCTGTGATTCTCCTCTTGCGGACAGCAGACAAATATGACGCTATGCGCTGACGCCTATCGTGCTGTATTGATGGCTTCATAGGCGTGCATGGACGACCGCCGTTGGCTGGATACCCTGCGCCAGGAGCGTCTGGCGTTGAATGTCGCAATATCGCTCGGGCTGTTATCGACAGGCTCAGCTAGCAAGCAAAGTCTATGCGGCTGGATATCATGGTGCAATCATCCAACACCTCAGCCCCTAGCCGTCCAAGTCGCCGCCCAACGAAACTGCCGCATTCCCGCGAATGGCTCCATAACTGTTCAGTAGTGAGGGTGGGGCATGCAATATATTCGAGGGTAAATTTAGTCTCGAACCGTCTCTGCCTGATGCTCGCAACCTTTCCCGGCTATGGCCCAGCCCAGATTGATTTTTCAACTACAACACCGGGCATATGTATGCGCTCAATTTACCTACCATCCTGCATCACGCGTGGGGGGTCTTCGCCCGTCTTGACTATCAGAGTTACCAGAGTCGACGCATCCCGAGATGCTCTTCCACCAGCCCGGCAACGTGGGGGGGGGTGTCTTAAGTCAATGCGTCCCTGGAGGCCCATAGGATTCCGGACGCAGAGTCCATACATTTTTTGCCGTCCGGAGAGCGAGATTGACAACTGCACACCACATCGCGAAACGACGTGCGGTTCGGCATCCCTCTTTGGTTTGTGATGACCGTTTTGCGATATGCGCGGCCGTGACTTTTGCCGTGCCCCGCCCGGAGCCCAGCACACTTTTTCGCTTGCGTATCGATACGCCACCCCCGTCTCTTGGTTGGCAATGGCTCGCTGGGACCTAGTGTTACGCCGCTGGGTCATCGGCGCCACCATCAAGGTGAACCGACGAGGTCGCGGTTTCGCGAGCCTCACCTTGCGCAATACCTTGAGGGCTGGAGTCCTGACTGGCCACATAGCTGCTACCGAGGAGCCGCCAGGGCCTTTTCTAGCTATCAGGACGGTCTAGTTCACGGTCGATTGACCTGGACCCGTTATTGGCCGTCATACGGGGACGTTTTGAAACTTCGTGTGTCTTTTCGCGCTTGTGATGCTAGGCGAAGCAGTGAATTTTCCACAAGTCTGGACCCTAAAGTCCTTTTTCATCAACGTGCTGGATCTCATCTCCCGCGGACCAACAAATCCCTTTCCACAGTCATCCCAGGGCCACGACCAAAGAGTCGAGAGCTGGCTGATTCGGATACTTTCGGGTTCGACGGCCCATGCTCCGTTGGGTACCCTCCATGATCAGGCACCCTCAAAATGTGGTCTTGTAACTGCACGATAAACGACATTCGAGCCTCTCATGACCCTCTCGATCCGTGTCTCTATGTCTCTGAAGCTCGCCCCGGCAAGCCCTCGCGAATACACCCATCCATAAACGTAGACTAGGACGAGAGCAACGGATGCTGATATGCGAACCCGCCCGCGAGAAGAGACAACCACCCACAGACAGACGCATCACACCTTACGGAATCCGGATATCCCACCTGCAATGCAACGACGAGTCCGCCCGGACGCTGCTACATGCTCCCCGGCCAACCTTCCCCGTCGACTGGGAAAAAGCTTCAAGAAGGGGGCAGTCTGCAGGTAATACTGGGGGGGGGGCGCCAACCATGGCTCGGAATAGCCTCGGCGTGGGCAACGGGCGAGGTCGAACACGATCTCTGGTTCGCAGACGAAGAAGCAGAAGAAGCAGCCGCAGCACCACCCACCCCTCGAAGTCTCTTATCTGTGTATGGAGCGGCGCGCGGGTAGGTCCAGCGCGGACGAACCCAACTGCAAGAAGAAGAGAGCTTCGCCCGCTCCCGCATTCCCAGCCCCTGGTCTGCGGCAAGCAGGGCGGGGTGGGTGGTGCGAGAAAAACGCAGTGATCCTCAGTCCGCTATGCCTCTTTCAACCCATCCGGGGTCACATCCGTATCGTGGGATCGTGGGATCGTGGGGACCCTGATTGTCGAAACTCCCTTTGACAGCGACTTTTTTTTTTGTGTGTGGCAAACTGAACTCTGCAAATGGCGCGAGAGAACCAGAACCCCATCCTCGGGCGATTGCGCTCTTTTTTCGCTTGTTCTTTTGTCGATGGCTGTCGGCGTCGGGCGAAGACGGCGAGAGCGTCATACTCGGTCCTCGTTATTCCGGGGGTGCTCTGTCTGCGCCCTCTCGAACTACACGTTGGCCACACCCGTTTTTGCCCTTTGTGGCAGAATGGAGGGGCCTAGAACACGCGGTCGGTTGTCCCTCGAAAGGTACGGTGACCTGTAGCCAATATCGATCTGTATGTACCGCCCGGTCTCGCTGCGGCTCAACCCCTATGCTGCGAGGACCGGCGAGCGATATCGGGGTCTCGAGAAGAAGACGTCGTGCAACGGAAAACCGTCGGCGCCGAGGAAGAGCGGTCCGGACTTTGCGTGATTCACACTCGGTTTGTTCCACCACGCTTCTCGCCTTTACCGTCTTGTACGGCGAAGACGCGCGCGTGCTGTAGTCATCGTTGAGTTTATCGATTGCTCTACGTAGCCCAGCAATGACGAATCGTGGGGTCGGGCCGTTGGGAAAAAGTCAGACGCAACGCGCCGCCATGCACGCATCAGCGAGTTGGAGCCCCTTCAGCCCGATATGTACTGTAACGCGTCGAGCACGACATCAGTCATCTTGTTGTTCCCCTTGCCCAAGTGAGGCAGGCCGGCGGACAGGGAATCGCTGCGCTGCCTCGACGAGATGGCCTCGAGACCGAAACGACATACGGTGACAATAACGATGCTGTCACGCGACCTCGCCTGATAATGATATTGATGTGATGATGTGATTTTTGTCCCAAATGTTCATTTTGATCCGAATGACACGACGTCGTCGTAATGTCTCGGTCGTTGGGTCGCTAAAACCTTTGCGTTACACTGCCGGTGACACGGGACTGAACGACGACCACGAGGAGGAGCCTCTTTTGTGCCATTATCCTTCTCGATCCGCCGCCGGCGGTGTAAACGAATGACCGGGGGCGGGCACAGCTGGCTGACGCCATCCAACGTGGTTGGTAATGCAAAGGGAACATTGAGAAGATCTCTTGGCTCTTCTGCGCCTGGGTCCATCGTCACTTCGTCGTCATCCTGGACCCTGATGACCTCAAACCCGGATGGCTCACTGATCCCCTTTCAGACCCCAAACTCCCTCTCAATCAACGCCGTCCCGTCCCGTCGACGCATCCAAACTCCCAGTGGGAATCCCATACAAAGAATCAGACAGATCAAGAAAAATAAAACAAAAGATACCTATGACTTGCTGTCATGAATTGAGGCGCAATGACAAGAAAATAAAAGACTAGATTCCAAAGCCATGTAGAACCGTGCCTCTACACACACCACAGACAACCCTGCCTTTTCCTCTTCTCACCTGTTGTAATACGCCTGGTGTTTCGACCCCCGCTGCCCCGCCGTCCGATCATCCGCCTCCTCCGCGCTCAACTCCTGCGGCGAAGACGGCAGCTCCACCGGCGGCGGCGGCGTCGGCTGCACTTCCGTGACGGGCGGCGTCGGTTGTTGCGTCGGAAGCAGCGACTTCCGGTCTCCCATTGGGGGCGTGTACACCGGCGGCGTTCCGTGCTGACCTCCCGTCGCGACCTGTACCATGCTCACCTGCGGCACCCACATATTCCCGTTGGCGTCGATTTGCACCTGGTTCGACAGCGTGACCGGATCCGGAAAGTATGCCTGCTGCGGCGGATACGTCACCAATGACGCACGCGTCATCATAGAAGGCGCCGCCATTGTTGTCATCCCCGCGGGTGGCGTGTGTCCCGTCAGCGTCTCTGCCGCCGCCGGCGTTGCTGTTGACATTGTCGGGGGAGCGGAAGACTCCGAGGGCAGTTCGACGGGCGGGCCCATGTGTGGAGGGACCGTCTGCGCGGACTGTGGTGGAGGGGAGAGAGGGGGAGGCGTGAAGGGTGAGTGGCCATATGGCGGGGAGTACGGCGATGCTACTGGGCTGAGGTCCGTTGTTGGTGGTGACCAGGCCTCTGACATGCTCTGCGTGTGGTACGGGTGTCCCGGGCGTGGTGCTTTCGTGCTGTAGTACCGTTGTTTGCGATGTCTGCGAACCAGGCAGAAGCATGCCAACGCTAAGAGAACGAGCACGACCGCGGCGCCGATGGCGATGCCCACGATGGCGCCCTCGGTGACGGCTGCTACGTTGGATGAGGGAGAGGAAGTGGGAGATACCATACGCGTTGGCGTGCGCACGGAGATGTCTGCCGTCTGGGCCATCATCAGTCCCAAATCAGTCGTGCTCCATCCGCCCGGAGGCGCGGTTTGGGTAGCGTCGCCGTCACCGTTGCCGCCGACAACGGCGATAATGTCATCCGGTAAGGAGTACGACGTCTTGTTGGGTGAGTACAGCTCCCAGATGCTCTTGGTCTTGTTTTGTCTTCCCAGGTCGACGTTGTGGGTTCCCCATTGCACCGGATAATCGCACTCGTTCGAGTCCGGGAACGTTCCGCCGATGATGATCATTTGCGCGCTGCCGGGAACGATGTTGCAGGAGAGAGAGTGGTGCGGGTTCGCGCCTGTGCCGTTCGTGTTTGGGTATTGTTTCACCCAGGTGAAAGTGGGCAAGGAGAGAACGTAGATGTCGTCGTAGCCTGCGCCGAGAACGCCGGGGACTGTGGCACCGCCGTACATGTAGCTTTCGATATGTTAGCCGATGCGGCCGGGCGAGGAAGATACAAAAGGAGGCAAAGGGTGGTTTACATGTTGTAAGACGACTGATCCTTGGCCCATGTTGCGCCAGCGCAGAATCGTCGCCTCATCTCGGGAACTTGGCCGGTTGCCTTTTGCGCGTACCACCTGCTGCTCAAGATATCGTACATGAAGATCGTGTCCATCGGCTGTCCCTGCATCGTGCCGTTGTTCCCGGAATCCTGGAGACCGCCAAAGTAGACGAGCATGCCGCCGCCCCCGGCAGGGATGTAATGCAGACTACCCTCCGCCCTGCGGATGCTGTCTGGGCCCGTGTTATTTGACCAGGCGTTTGAGTCCATGGTGTACTTTACAAGTCCGTTGGTGGCGATCGGGGGCGTTGTGCCCCAGTTCTGGACAGAGGCGTTGCTGAGCCAGCCTCCGTAGTAATACGCTTCTCCTCTAGAGTCCACCGAGACGCCGGCTCCGTAGCTTACTTTAGAGATGGGGACTCCGGACCGTGGGGTGCCGAGGGAGTCCCACTGGTTGTTAATGATGTCGTAGGACCAAAGGTTAAAGGGAGATGGCGGCTCGCCGTTGGATTCGCCGCCGAAAAAATACAGGCGTTTGTTAACACCGTCCGCCCAGAGGGCGCCGCCATTCGTGTTGGGAATTGTGCCGTTCTTGGAGAGGTTTGCGTAAAGCGGGGGCATGCCTACGTTTGGAGCTGATATGGACAGGTCTTGGTAGAGGAGATATGGGTCTGGCGCGACTTCGTAAGTTTCTTGATGGTTTGTATTATCTATCAGCCGGCCAAACATACTTGAGTAGTTACTAGGGGACTCGATCATGTTCCAATTAATGATGCCGCCGTCAATGTATAGTTTGTTATCGACCACGGCTGTCTGGTGGCCGAAACGTCGGCAAAAGTTGTTGACGGGATTCTGCTGAGCGGAAGCTGGCGTCGAGAGCATTGATAGAATGGACATGCATAGCAGCGATGTTGTTAGCCGCCTCCCGGGTGCTCCTGGCCGGACTGATCCTAGCCGGTCCGGAGACGGGCCCATGGTGGATATTCGTGCGGAAGATCGGCAACTCGACCGGTGATTTGAAGTGTGCTGAGCGTTATAGGGATGGAGGATAGATATGGAGCTCGACCACAAACAAGGAATCGGGCGAAGATGATTTGGTCAGCGTCTCGAAGTGTCCTACTCTGATCTATCTCGGGGCGAGTAGATTGCTTTTCCAGACTGGAAAGGAAAGTAGACAGGAGTGGTGGAATGCTGCGCGGAGATCAACGCCGTTCAAGGAAGTAACGATGAGGAAGGATCTGATACGGAGAGGGGAAACCGGCAGCAATTCTTCACTAAACATGAATGTCGAAAAGGTACGAAAGGGGTTCGAGGTAGGCATTTCATCTAACTCAGCAGCAAAGTTAAAGGGAACAAGAGACAGAGAACGCTTGGCAATCTAGGAGCGGCAGTCGACCCCGCGGGCAGGCGGCGTAAGGCCAGACCGGATCTAGATGTGCGGCGGCCCGGCTGCAGCTAGAGGCTGGACCTGATGTGAACGGGCGAGGCAGCTGTGCTTCTAGCCCGGGACGCCACTGTCTTCGATCGATGTGGCTTGCGTTGCCACGTTCGTCTCTCTACTTGTGTATCGAGACTGACTCTTGGGTCTGCGTGAGAGGACGGACCAGGGCATTGCGATTGTGAAGCGTGCTCCCGTGATGACCTACAGGTTGTCGGCGGCTTTGAAAGATCTAGGGCATATGTCAACTTGACAACTCTCACGGCGTTTGACCACTAGCTCCCAGGACACTGAACGAGGGCCTTTGACTTTGTACGAAGCCACCGACACAATGTCGGAGTCAACTTGCGGTGAAGCAGGTGGTGAGATGACCGGCACGTAGGCAAGGATTCCATGGTTCTTCGCATCCGCACCAATCTCGTAGCAGAGGCATGAGGAACAGATGAGGCTGATGGCAAATCAGATGAACGGGAAGACCGCGAGGGCTTGCGACGAACCCGGCGTTGACGTTGTGTCTAGGACAGATGGCAGCTCAGACTAAAAGCTTGTGATGGGAAGTCCCACACCCAGTTAGACGGGGCGCGGTTCAGCTCGCTGGAGCTAAGAGCCGGATGGGTTCAAGGTTGGAGTTTGCGCAGCCACATGGCGCTAAACCCTGCATCCGGCGGACGGCGTGGCAGGGCTGAAGCAGAGAGGTTAAAGGAAAGCGCGACCACGCATGTTGACTGGGGAGGGGGCACAGGGACGGGTGATAATGCGGGACACGGGAGACAGTGAAAAGACAGGCAGTACGAGAACACTTTCGATAAGATTGCCGAAGGCTTGTAAGGCAATAGACTGCAATCTATACCGACATTTGGGGTCAATCGTGATGTTCCATTGTGTATGTAGTCGATGATTAAGCTCGGAAGGAGGAATCCGCGTTGGTCTCCTTCCCTGCTAGGATGGCGTAACCCCTTCTTTCCTGGCGTTGATCCAGCAGAGCTGTCGCGCTTAGTTCAACGTTGAAAGCCAACGTTCGTTGGCAAGCTTCATTAGTCTCTCAGCTTTTCCGGCCAGGCGCGAACCTGAATTGACCGACCCTTTGGGGTTTGGGCTGTGCGCGTGATGGGTTCTGCCTTGTTCAGGATCTGAACATTTCTTCGCAGATTTCCGTCATGGGCCTATTTGCTGTGGTTCCTCGTTTTAGTGGCCAACGCTTTCCACAATGTTCCCGGACGAAGATTTGAGCCCTCCTATCAGTTCCCGATACATGACTTGCAAGTCCTTAGCATCGGGCTCGTTTACCACGATTTTCTTGAAGCAAGGGTAGGTTTTCGAAGAATCGGTCTTTTTGGCCTTTCCTTCCAGAAGTTGCAAAAGTAGTGGTCGGAAGTTTGATGTTATCAGAGATTGCGTGGAAAGATCTGGGTCGGCGTTGCTAGCAAGCTGAGGACTGTTCCGCCGTCGTCCCTGGACAACAACAAGCTTGTGCAGAGGCCGCAGGACCTCCGTCGCCATCGCCGGCGAGATGATATAACGCTGATCAAATGCGTGATCAAGATACAGCTTCAGAGACTTCAAACGAAACGCTTCAGCTGAGATTCTCATACCCATGTTGCAGAGCGACAAGCCCAAGGCATAGCCGTTCTTTTCGCAGCGAAGCAAGAAAGTATTGAGAAGGGGCAAAAGAGCAACAGGGCGTGCTAGACGGCGGTCGAGTGCGTCTGCGATGATCGTTGCCATGATGCCGGCATTATTGAGCAGAATAGTAGCGCTCTCATCCGCATTGAGCATGCGTGAAAACACTCGATGGAAGTCTTCTGGAGTAGTTGGTTCTTCGAGTATCCGCATGAGCTCTTCAGCGCCCGGTCGCCGTGTCGGAGTGACGGACTTGCGGTGGAGCAGCCATTCTAGCAGTCGGGCGTCATCTCGACAGACAGACGTCGGGATCCCGTTCCTCTCTATGACTTCTTTCTGCACGCTCTCGACCACTGTTTGGGCCGGCGACTGTTGTGGTCCGCCTTTGAGAGCGGCAGTCATGATATCCAGATCCGTTACGCGCCATGGCTGCCATGCCTTTGTCTCGCTGATCTTGGTAAAATTGGCCTTCGCTGCTTCGCGACCAACCTCGAATTGGTCGATACGCTTCTTCATGGCCTCCCTCCGAGGATGAGTGGCCCATTTCTGAACCTGAGCCTCCTCCTCAGCAGTATCGTACGGTCTTGTGTAGTTGCTCTCATAGCTGTCGAGGTCCAAGATCGCATTCGTGACCTCGAACGGCTTCCACCAAGGACCTGGCTTTGGCGGTTCCAGCTTCTTCTTGTTGTGAATACGTGGCCGCGTTCTCCCTCGAAGCTGTGAGGCCGAATGAAAACCGGTGGCCGTGGTTGCAGACACTGCTGTTGTTTTGCGAAGTCTGCCGACCCCGTTCGCAGTACTCAGAGGTTGCATAGCTGGAGTGAGAAGCTCATCGGCTGCTCCAAACGTAAATCAAAATTTCGAGGCCTTCTTCGGCCACGCGATGTCGCTCTCAAAATCGGCCGATCCTGGGAGCCGCATACTACCGAGTTCGCGTTGATGGGTAGTTTAGACGCAGGGGGTAACGGGATGAGGACAGGGATGGCCCGGTCGCACAGCCACACGGCTGCTTTCTCGCAGGACCCGTTTGCCGCATGGATCACGCGGGGAAATGGAACAACCAGTGGGTCGCTCACGTGACGAGAAAGGTCAAGCCTCTCCTTTCACGATAGACTTTGTGGCTGAGCCTACCATGTTTTCGGAGGAACACCGCTTCGGACGCATATATGCAGCCACGACAGCGTCTCCAGTGACGTCCCATTTTGTCCTTCAGACATCTTCAACTCATCCTTCGCAGTTTTTCTGACAACAAGAACCACAACGACACGGGTGGAACGCCTCAAAGTATCTAAAAAAGAACAAGATGCCTCCTGCCAAGAAGAGAAAGACCGAGTCTAAGGCTGCCGCCGAAGAGGAAGCCAACCGCAGTTCGCCAACAAAATCTGCCACAGCTGAGGAAGCCGAAGCGACAGAGACGACTGCCGCACCTACAGAGCCAGGAGCGTCCGCGAAATCATCAGCGAACGATGCCGCCTCCAAAGCTGCAGATCGCATAGCGCGATTCAAGGCGCTGAAGGCCCGCGCCAAGAGCTCAGCCGATCAGAACTTCAAAGAAGCGACGCTCGAGTCGCAGCGCCTCGCCACAGACCCAAGCCAGCTGGCTGCAATCCACCGCAAACAGGCCATAGCCTCGCACAAGCTGCTCAAGGCGGACGTAGAGGACGCCGGCGGCGACTTCGAGCGGAAGCGCGCGTGGGACTGGACCATCGACGAGAGCGAGAAGTGGGATAAGCGCGTCAAGAAGAAGGAGGCGCATCGCGACAACAACGCGTTCCAGGACTATACAGCCGAGAGCCACAAGATTTACAAGCGGCAGCTGAGGAATATCGCACCGGATATGGAGAAGTACGAGAAGGACAAGATGGCTGCCATCGAACGGGCAGCGGCCTCTGGCGGTCTCGACATCGTGGAGACGGAAGATGGCGAGCTCATCGCAGTGGACAAGGACGGCTCATTTTATTCGACAGCCGACTCTACGACGTTTACGCAAAGCAAACCGGACAAGGCTGCTGTCGACCGGCTTGTGGAAGACCTCAGGAGAGCTGAGGCGAACAGGTTGAAGAAGAGGAAGGATCGCATGGCGCAGAACGGCGATGACGGCGACGTCACCTACATCAACGAGAAGAACAAGCAGTTTAACCAGAAGCTGGCACGCTTCTATAACAAGTATACTGCGGAGATTCGGGACAGTTTTGAGCGTGGAACCATGATTTGATAGCCGGTTTACGGGAATTGGGAATAGAGGCGTTTTGACGAAGGATCTTGAGCTTTTTTCTGGGGGGAGGGATGGTATAGTCTAAGATGGGTTTACAAATACATTACATGCGTCATAGCATGGTTTTCCTCCAACCCTTGTTCGCCAGCTCTTCGAGTTCAGGAACCTCGATGGGACCCTGAACTTTTGTGTCATCAAGTGCTTCCACCACAGCCTCGGCCACTGATTCGACAGGCAGAGGCTTGACGCCGCTCGCACCCAGAAAGCCACTCAGGACGCCGCCTGTCAGTCTGTTGAACAAGGCACCGGCTCCAGTCATCGCCGCCAAAGGCAATGTGAACTTCCTTGAGCTGTCGTACAAGAAAGGCGGTCTCGGGAAAATGCCGCGCATACGGGGGAACTCGCTGGCGATGGTGCTCTCAGCCTCGCGCTTGGTGGTGATGTACCTCGCAGGCAGGACGGGTGCGCCTGCGGCGGCAGAGATGTAGACGAAGGCCTTGACGTTCTCGGCGTTGGCCTGTTTTGCAAGAGCAATGGCACTGTCGCGGTTCATGACCTCGTAGGAGAACTGGTCCTTGGGGTTGGATGGCTTGAGGTCGCCCCCTTCAGGTGTCTTGAGGGGATCGACGCCGCGGTCTTTGACAGGGGCGAAGGCCTTCTGCAGGCCGGCGATGGGGGACTCCTGGCCCGAGACGACGCCCTTGTAGTCGGCCTCCATGAGGATGCCCATGCTGTGAACGACGAAATCGGCGCCCTTGAGAAGAGGCGCGTATGTCGCGGGGCGGAGCATGTCTGCGCGCTCCCAAGAGACCTTGTGCGCCCATTGGGGAGGGGACGGGGACGAGGACACGGCTTGCCATTTGGGTTCGCCTGAGCGGCTGCGAGAACGTGTTAGACATGGTGATGAGTTGCTGGCTCTAAAGAGGGATGAACCTGATGGATGTGACATCCCAACCTCTGGCGACGGCGTATTTGCAGATCCTTGAGCCGAGGAAGCCGTTTCCTCCGCAGACTACCAGCTTCCTGGTGACAGCTGAGGTTGACATGATGCCGATGGTCGCCGAAGGGATGGAATCAGGCAACAACCCATAGACTGAGGTCTTTGATACGTTTTGAGAGTGCAGACTGCTCCAAGGAAGTCAATTGGCGCTGTAAGGAAGGATTCTCGTGTTCGGGGCTAATTACTGCATGCCAATCCGAAAGGTGGTTCGATATCGCTCCGGACGCGGTGCAAAGTAATGAAATCATCACCCACCAAAGCCCCCCCCAAGTTCCCCAGTGAAATCGTCTAGGCCCGGGTCTTTGGTAAGGTACGGTGCAGGGGTAGGCGGGGTAGGTGGGGGCTGAGTCAAAGCTTGTCATTCGTTGAATTCGGCCAGCGTTGGCTAGCTAACTGCTACACGCACTAACTTAGGTGCCTCGATGTTCACAGGCTCCATAGATCTTCTTTCAGCACCTAACGTATGGTAATTAAGGTAAGGTATAATTATTAAGAAATACCTTGAAACATAGTACTTTAGTATTATAAAGAATAGTAATATGATTACAAATAATATAAATAGTAAAGGAGGATACATATACTATAGATACTGAGAATACGCTAATCATAACAACACCGACAACACTGACAACGATAATAACTACAAAAACACTCACAACGACATCAGCAACAACAGCAGAAACAGAACACACTACAGACACCAACTATATCACCTTTCTCTATAGCTAACTTCTATATGAGGTCCTGGATGAAATCTAGGACGCGGCTGTGCGGTACTGAGGATACCGCGGCAATTACCACTTTTCGGGCTTCTGCGTTCTAGCAGGAGCTGTTAGAACGCAGAAGCTGAATATCCCAGACAAAGTTGCCGATTCAATCCTCGGAAAGGGACATGCCACGCAGCACAAGTCCTCGGCAGACAAGACGGCGTCGTGTCCCTGAACGATCGGTGACAAATGGACGTACGCAATCGACGGAGGTCTCTGGACTGCGTGCAAACGATCGATGGCGGCCATGTCACCACCGTTATGAGCCTCAAAACTTGGACCGACCTCATCGCCAGAAGAAGACGCGGTGAATGCGATTTCTCCATATGCCCGAAAAATATATATAACCGACCTTCCCGCAACCTTTGCCACCACCGCAACTAATTAGCGTCCTTTCCCGGTCTGATCTCTTCGCACTCCGACCATAAAAACTCGGCCTCAACGTCGCCCGTGTAGTTCCAGGACACGATCTTTTGCAACACGGGAGGCCAGTTGCCCCCCTTGACCGTCGAATTCGACCCGTCCTGGAACGCAGCCGGGCTCGAACACTGCCAGCGAGGCCTGGACAACGATCGTTGGGAGCTACTATGCGAGCGAGTATGAATTGTAGGATCGTGTGACTAATGATCCAATACGATGCTCTCGTCGACACCCCAACACCTCATAGTTGAGACATGGGGACGAAGCTTTGGAACATAGAAAGCCGACTTCATCGGAAGGACCCGGTCATCACAGACATCGACAGAAGTAAGCGGATTGTTTTTTAAATGCGAGGACTTTGTTTGTGTACGAGGAGGGACTCGAAGAGGCAGATATGACGTGGTGCTCCCTGTCGCTGCTGGAGGATGTCGCTAGTGCATAAGGGGCGATGGGAGACAGAATATCTGCTACCCTGAGTCAACGAACGGGTACTGAATTACATTAAAATCTATTACAAACTACTAATACACTGTTTTACATGGATGAATGCATTCGGCTCCTCATACATAGCAGGGTGCCGTTGCCTCGTCTAACCAAGGTCCGCGCCCATTTCTGTCGACAAAAAAGTAGCGCCTTTCAGCGTTTTTCATGTGAGAGCTATCGATAGAGTGCGCAGTTCTTCATCTGGCCACGGCCAGTATACCATCCTTCGCTGACGAGAGCTCGCTCCTTGGCTTGCCACTCATCAAACTTCCACTCGGCATTTTTACAGTCAAGATCAGCCAGCTTCGCTTCGAAGGAGCCCTTCACTATCCCGCCCTTCTCTCCCTCCTGATAACGTATGAAGAGTGAGCAATCTCGCAGTGTCATGGCCATACTGAAGCTGGGGTCGTCTCTCTTTTGATTGAGCGGGCCGCGGGCATCTTCGCTGAGCTGGTTTTTCTTCAGCATTGTCAAAGTGGGCAGTTGCTTGAGCTTTTCGTACAGCTCGGCATGATTCTTGTCTTTTTTGAATAGTCTCCTGATTGCCTCCCGACGGATTCCATCCTTGTCCGATGGTGTGACTCGCAGGGGATCAAGCCACAAAGGACAGGAATAATTCTCAGGACTGTACTTTTCCTCCTTAATTTTGTCCTTGGCGTCATGAAACTTTTTGGCAGCGAGCGCGCAGCATCGGCAGGTGTTCGCATCTTTAGGAGAAGAAGGTGACTGAGCTAGCCACTTGGGCTTGATCTCGATGAGCTGCTGGCGCAAGCCTGCCGGGCGCATGTCTTCGACGAGCATGACCACAGCTTCGCGGTCACACTCCACGGTGTCACCTATAAACTTAGAAGGCCGTCGCTTTGCGATCTTTCCATCATCCATGGACTTCAAGTAGTTGCGCATGTTCGTGATGGTATCCTGCGATACCTTGGCCACCGTAAACTTCGCGAATAGCTGCTCTTGGTCACCGAAGAGCGGAAAGACCTTGCCGCGGATGTAGTTGTATTGATACAAAGCATTGTGCAAGGGCTTTGCAGGGTCTCTGGGCTTCTTCGGCACTCTCAGAAGGTATTCTATACAGCGTCAGTCTGGATGTTTCCAAGGAGCACAATATTCTTACTCGTTCTATCGCGCTCGTCCGTTTTCTTCGTAGTAGAGTCCAGGCGGGTTTCGAATACAACATTGGCAGCACCCTCGCCGACATATTCGACATGTGTCCAAGGTCCAACGTGGACAGACGCGTCAGACACAACCTTCTCGGGTCGGTTTGGCGGGAGCTTAGGGAAGGACTGCGCCATGTTGTGTAATGATGGAAGGGTCTGCTTTTTGGGTTGGTGACCAGCGACCGAGGTGCGAATTCGAAGTAGGTAGGCTGACCAAAGGCTTGTGGTAATCAAATATGGTGATTTGCAAGCGCCGTTGGATGGCGCCGAAGTGTTTGCGCCGTATTTGATGAAGTGAGATTGACGACGGAGCTTGATCTCGTTTTAAGAGGCGACGGGAACGAGAAAAGTTTTGCCCAAAATGGAAGCAACATCCATGGTGAATTTGAGAAGTTGATACGGCAAATACTGCTGCTGCGGCTGCGCCAGTAGAGCGAGCGTCAAGTACTTTCCGAGTCAAAGACGCCACCAAGTAAGGCAGAGGCGTTGTGTTATCCACAGCTACCGGCTGCAGCTTGATAACTCAAACTAGATGATAGCTCTCAGTTCCGAGAGTTTTGAGTTCTGTTCCAGCCGGAAATTCAAGAAAGGTGAGACCGCAGCAGGCGCTTCCGAGATGTCAGGAAACTCGCCTCGCTCGGCCCGAATTTGTTGACAGCGAGCGCGGGTGGAACTGCAACGTCTCCGACCTGGGCTCCTGAATGGAATCAACAGATGAGCAAAATCGATCCGTCTCCATCTGATGTTTGTTGTTGTGTCGCAACGGGCAATTCGTTGTTATGGCTCGTTGTTTTCTTCAAGAAGTCAGCGGTATCCCAGGATGACGACAGACTTTCCCCTTTCGGGAGTGGAGCAGAAAGCTGGCTTTTTTTCTCTTCCCCCAGGCGATGGCAAGCTGAGTCGCCGTCGACGTAACCAGCACGCACACAGGCTATTCCTTGATTCATCAGTAGCCGCTGATGGATCAGTCAATGACTGACGCTCTTTCGCAAAGAGGCGTCGGCTTTGACGTGTTTGTCATATTTGAGCGTTGACCAGAACGAGCCTTGGAGTTGGTCGTGTGAGGCTAACCCTTTTTTCTGCCCTCCTCAAAAGACTTACTCAAACTCGTGTGAGAGGCTGACCTTGGTAATCTAGAAACCTGTCTTTGGAAACCGAAGGGCTGGCTGAAGTTGTTCGCCCAATAATAGATTGTTATGCATGCGGCGCGCCGCCACAGGCCAAAGTCAAACATGAGTTTTCGCTGGGATCAAGCAATCCAAGAATGCGACGCGCCCGCTCGGCCGGTCCATGCCGGGGGAGCACCGAAAGTGGCTTGTGCAGTGGGCGCTCGTGTCAAGAGCGCATTGCGACGTGTTTTCGTTCGCGGCGTTGCCCGTTGGTTCCCTTTTGCCGAAAAAAAGCGGAGCATTGCGGAGAGGAGATCAAAGGTCAAGGACTGGGAACCCGGGGCGAGGGGTAAGTGCGCACGCAATGGAGGGACAATGGATCGGGGAGGAGATGGACGACCATTCCTCGAAGTTTGGCAGAACACACACGAGATTGCCGACGATGAGTAGCCGTAACAGGAGTCCTCTTTTGACAGGTGGCATGTCTTAACGGGATAAGAAAGCGGCATGACGGGCAGACGATGTGGGCAGTTGCCGGTCGGTGAAGGAAGTTCTCGAACTTCGAACCCAGGAAGGATGACCGGGAAGCCGGACAAGAGCCTGGCCCCGAGAGCGAATCAAGATGCGTGATTTCATCTACTTTTGCCTAGAGTAGCACCTCCCCCTGCTTAACGCTGCCTTACTGTTATTACGCCTGTACAAAATACCTTACATCAAATGGGGAGGAGATGAAGGCCAAGAACGAACCACGGCATCGCTTTGCATGGCTGAAAATGGAGCGGTCAAGACCATGTTCAATTTGATTCCAGATTCAGCCCTCATGCGTCATGCAGCCTCCCAAAAAAGGGACGGCGATAGCGACAGAGACAGCGACAGGGCGTTCCCTGATGTTTGGCAGTCTTCGCGAATCATGCGAGTTCACTTTGTGCTTTTTCCGTGCCTAGGGCTAGAGTGCTCTGATATCGGACCACAGCAAGCACAAGTCTTTCGACGTCGTCTGATCTGTGCTGACAATCCGCCACTCGTGATCGGCTCGAGGCTGCAGCGGCCACCAACATGATGGCTCCGAAGCGGGCTTTCTGCTCCAAAGTGTCTCAAAAGGGCTGATTGAAGAGTTGCAACTTGCGACCCTGTTCCCCAGATGGTTCGCGCTTGACGAAATGAGGCACATCTCTAAATCGGCCGACGTCTTGTTCGCTTCCAACTGTCTGGTGAGATTTGGCGGGTGAGTATTAGTGTTGATCATCTCCGCTGCGGTATCGCCATCCTCGGTCTGCGTTTAAGGGTGCAACCAGATGAGAGATGGCAGATGTTAGACCGCCAATTGTCTTAGAACTGACCTCCGGTGACTTGCATGACTGCTAATCTGCGCAACTTAAGACATTCAGTCAAATCCTACCTTACCTTGCCTCACTCAACCCCGGAGGTTCTCACATGAAATGATGAAATGGACCAAATTACGCACTGGACTGTTTCCAACACCGCCTGTCCTAGGCTTTTAGTGCCCGCGAGCAGGTTGCAACCCCTGTAAAAAGGTGCGGGGGGCTTCGGGCTCCGGTCCCTCCCCCTCCCTAAAAGGCTTCCTTTAATACCTTTTTCCCTGGGACGTGGCTTGGGAGGCGCCAGTCACGGTGCAGGCCGTTGTGCCGCCGCCCACTCACACCTGTTCCGGACGCTACAGCACTCCACCCTGTGAGTGGCTGTCAAACCCCCTTGCACGCGACACCTGCAGGAGTCCGCCCAGGGAAGGTATCAGAAAATTTGCGGTCAAGAGAGAAGAGGGGGAAGAAAAAAAAACGCTAAGCCCGACCGCACCACTTACTTTACCTTACCTCCGAGTATTCCCTTGCCTTCGCCAGTCGCTCCCGAATACATACAGCGTTATTCGGCACACACCACCGCAACCAGCTTGCCCCGATCTACGTCTTTTCCGCCCAGTACCTCGTCTTCCAACCCTCCTTCTCCTCCCACTATCCCATATTGATTCGCTGCTCTTCCCCGGACTCTCATCTTCTAATTGTTTTTCCAACTGATTGAGTTCGTCCCTCTCTTTTCCACAGCGAAATTCCGATCACACCCTGGCCGACAAATATCGAATGCCGACTGCTTAGCGAGAATCGACCCCGATCGCATCATCCCTACATTCATTCGCCTGGCCGAACGGCCCTCACCACCTCACCCTTCGATGGTTGGCCGCAGTTAACGCCATTCCAACATGGCCTTCAACTTCAACTGGTCGCCGCTCACGGCTGACGCCGAGTTCTATCAGCGCGCCCGCGAGATGCTCACGACGGCCCTGAACAAATCCCCGAAGCCCCCGATTATCGTCGATGACATCTTCGTTACCGAATTCAACCTGGGCTCCGTGCCCCCCGATTTGGAGATTCTCGAGATTGGCGATATTGCGGAGGATAGGTTTCGTGGCATATTCAAGATGTGCTACTCCGGCGACGCTTTCCTGACGCTGAAGACCCGGGTTCAGGTAGGCTGATTTTTTTCTTCTCCCGCCTTCCCTGCACGTGAAGCTTTGGAGGCGAAGCTCGGTACCGCGGCCCCAGCAATGACTTCAGCATTACCGAATTTCGACCAACAAGCACGATGCAAAACCCGACGCACTGCCCGTTTTCGCGCGCATCGTCTCTGCCAAATATTCGCAGTCGCGATAGCATTTCATGCCAGTGCCTGGAATGGAGGGGACTCTCACCGTTACCGAGACAGTCCGCTGCACCTCCGAAAACATTGTCAATCTGCTCCAGCACTTGCAAGCCCCCATTTCCCTCTCGGCACTTAACCAAATAATCCCGGTGTTTGTTTTTCCCTCATCAAACAATCTGGCCGTACCCGCGTCATTGCATTGACCCTGATATTGTCTTACCGGGATGCGCGTTTCTGGCTACCATCCGGATCTCACCGATTGGAACGTGCGTCATAGCAGCGGCTAATATATCAACAATTAGGCAAATCCAATGAATACCTACCTATCTTCTAAGCCAGACTTCACCTCTCCGCACCCACTAGCGGCGGCTTCGGGTTTGACAATTCCGCTTTCAATAACGTTGTCTGAGATCAAGCTGTCAGCGTTCATCATCCTGGTCTTCTCCAGAACGAAGGGTCTTACCCTGGTCTTTCGAAATGACCCGCTCGAGTCGCTCAAGGTTTCCTCGACCTTTGATTCAATCCAGTTCGTGCGCGACTATCTCCAACGCACGATCGAAGCCCAGTTGAGGAATTTGATGATGGAAGAGCTTCCTGCCATTATCCACCGCTTGTCACTACGCTTGTGGTGCCCCGACGCTGTGCCGAAGGAAGAGGAGACAACCAAGGAGAACCTGGATGAGACTGTTGTAGACCCTTTGGCAAGCCCCCCCTTAGATCCGGTCGATGCGAATGGCAACCTTCTGGACGCCAACGATGTATCGTCCTTGTCACTTGAAGGTGGCCCAGAGGTTCAGTCGCTGTTTTCGCAGAAGAACCTGCTAAGGCTCGCTGCACTAAACGACTCTCACCGCACCTGCTCCCTGTTTACGCCAGGCATCCGTGATGTGGTTTTCCGTGCTTGGACCAGACCTGCAGTGTCTGAACCAAGCAGTACTCCGCCAACGGCAACGCCGAGCTTATCCAAGACAAACTCTTTTCACGGCACATCGACTACTTACACGTTCTCGGACACGGGTAGTACGGCTCATGGCCATCTTCCTTCCCGCCCATCCCTAGTCAGTCTTAATTCGGCTACCACGGGATTATCGCTGGGCGCTGGGACCAGATCGAAGTCTTACACTGGTCGCAAGAAGAAGACAAGAGTTGTCAACCTTCGACGTTCCAAGAGCGAAGTCTCGACCCCAGAAAGCGGTGACACCTACTCCGATATGGCCTCCGACTCTGCTTCTGTGGCCGGTCCGTCAACCGAGCCTCTTATGTCCAGCTCTATCGCAGAGAATCCAGAAGAGGAGGAAGCTGTGGCTGAGTTGGCCAACTCTACTCCTAGCAAGGTTCGCTTCAGCCACGTTGAGAGGCCGCATCTCCCCTCGCGACCACCTTTACAACCAGACTTCTACGCGGCACCCACCGAGACACACTCGGCGCCTGTCAAGCTCGACAGCACGGATGACCTTGAGACGACTCCCAGAGCATTTTCTCCAAGTGCCGAAAAGGTCAACATTTTCCCCACAGGAAAGGGCACTACTTCCGATACCTCCTCTGTCTACGAACAAGACTGGATCATGAAGATGGCCGGTGAAATCGCTCGCCGTGTCTACGACGAGAAGAACCGTCAACATAACGGCATCTGGGACCAGAGGGAAGACATCCCCCCTCCGGCCTATGAAGCATCCACATAACCGAACACTGCTCAAACGCAGGTGAACACACGTACTGACCGCACAAAAATCACTACATGTCCCACTCTGTCGGACATAGTTTTTCCTTACGTCTGTGTTGCGTCAACTCCTTCGCGCAAGGCGTTTTAGGGGTTTCCTTACCAATCTAGGCTTGGGAATAGCAGTCACATGCCGCTTTCCCATGCTCTCCCTTTTCTTGGTGTTAATATGTCATTTCCTGCAAGGCGTTCCAAAGGAGAAGAGGGTTTACAAAAAAAGAATGGGTTGCGTTTTTTCCCGACGAGAAATGAAATTGGAGAACTACGGCCTTCCCTCGTCGTATGCACTATTTTGGATTCAAAGGTTGGGATTCTGGGGGGCCTCCAACCACGCGCTGATGACTCGATGATGGCAGTCTTCTCCACACACACACACTCACAGACACATACACACGTAACGGCTGCTACGACGCATCATCAGCCCTCAGCGAGCGTCTGCAAGGCGATTCGCATACACATTACTTCAAAACATAACCCTCTCCTTTGTCATGAACACTTTGCGCGGATTACGTCCTCGAGGGACGAGTAGAAGAGGGTGTGGATTAAGGAATTGGGTGGCTGGTTGTCGGCATGGGATGACATCAGAGAGGCGGGAAGAAGGCGTGACAGACGGAAGAATATCATGGACAGCATATCAATATCCTTTTCTTTTTGCGCGACGCCAAGATCAATAGAGATCCACGGCGATGGACATGTCATTTAGACAGGTTAGAAGGAAAACTCCAGTCTCGATGCATTTATTCGTTGTTAATTTCTCTATGATGCTCCTCAAGCTCTGTTCTGTAGCTCTAGCGGCCACTAACCTCTACTCCTGTTTACTGTGAATCTGGTCCTCCTTAATCCTCGATCTTGGCATGCTCTGTGAAGTCAACGTCCTCGAATTTGATATCTTCCTTGAGTTTAGGGTCTTCGAATTTGACTTCCTCCTCGAGCTTGATCTTCTTCTCCGGCCCTTCAGCAGTTGGTGGCGATTCGCTGCGCCTCTTCAGTAATCCACATGTGTTGGAAGGAGTCAATGGAGCGATATCAGAGTATGAGAGAAGAAAATGAGAGCCCGCAGGTCGTTCGTCCCCTGTCGATTTGGTCATCTCAGTTGGCCCCGTTCGGCTGGAAGTCGTAGAACGTCCCTCCTTTAGCACCGTCGACTGGTTTTGAGCGGCAGACGACGCCCATATACTGTGTCGGCCAAAGCTATAGGCGATATAATACTGCGCAACCCTGAGACCTCTCTGTATCCAGACCTTCTGGGCGTGGGTTTCTTCGGAATCCCCATTCGCGTGAGAATATGTCGCTGCGAAAACATAAATCCTATGAAGGATGAAGTGGTCAAGGTTGACGCCCAGTTTCTTCGCAAAGTACTCAGGGTTCAGGTCGGGAAACCTGAGTACAGGGATTGCTTTCACATTGTGGACCGCATCGCAGACTGATCCAAGCTACGAATCCAGCATTGTCTGCAGCGTTGTTTTGACAAATTGTCTTTGTCGCTCGGCTTTGGCTTGGGCATCTTCCGCGCCAGCAGTCGTAGCCTTGCGAGCAGACCTCTTGGGCCCCGCGCCGGGCGGCTTCTAGCCACTGGCAGCAGCGGCCGCGTTCTCGGCCTTCAACGACGCAAGAAGAGCCTCCTTTTCCTTCAGGGTCTCGAGCTGCTTCTTCGCCATTTCCTTGACCTTGGCCTCGGCCTCCTTCAGCTTCTTGACCTCGATCTGCTCCGTCTCGAGACTGAAGGGCTGGCCGGGCTTGTTGACGGCCGGCAGAAGCGCGCTACGCTCCCAGGAGACCTGCACATTGGACGTCTTTTCTGGCAGGGGAGGGATGGGCTTGTTCTTTCCCTTGCCGCCCTTGCCAACCGTGTGGCCCTTGGGGTGGGCGCCTGATGTGAGGATCTCGTAGAAGGCGTCGTAGGGTTCGTTGAAGAGTTGGTCGTCGAAGGACCAAGCGCGAATCTCGCCATCGTTCTGGCGGAGCATTTGCTCCTTTTCGGCGTCGGTCCTACCGTACGGGTGCAGGTGGAGGGGGTGGTAGAGGGTCTGGGGCTTCTCGCCGGACTCGGTTACGTAATACATCTTGATCGTGATCTCGAACTCTCCCCATCCAGTTTCGTGGATGATGAAGGGCTTTCCAGGTTCGCCATCGATCACTGTGGTGGGTTAGCATGAGTGAGCGGTCGGACCGAGTGGTTCAACGGCCGACGTACTGCGCACGTGGTTGGGAATGGACTCGTGTAGCTTGAACTGGACCCTTCGTAGCCAGTAAGTGATATCGGTGTCATCAATGCCCTTGACGAAGACCTCCCATGAGTGGGTGTGGTCGTCGGGGACACCCTCGGGTTTGGGGTTGTGTTCGGGGTCGAAGGGGCGGGCAGTGGTGCCGTAGACGAACGGCCTTCTAACTTGAGTGCCCTTGACGCGTTTACCGAGACTGCTGGGCGGCGCCATCTTTGCACATTGAGTCGAAACAATAGAGAAATTTGGAATTGAGTAGTCGGTCGTATCAGATCAATATAGAAGTAGCTGATGTTGGGGTTTCGGTAGATGTAGTGGAGCGAGAGTGATGGTCTCGCTGAGGTTTTCTAGAAGTACACTACACGGCCTGAACGCCAACTTTAAAGTGGGTCGTTGTCAAGGTCAGCCAATGATGGAAATCATTATTGGGCGTGTCCCTGTCTCCCACCAACTTTGTTTGCCGGAATGTCTTTCGTCTGAAACTTTGACAAACTCTATAGAGGAAAAGGATCATGGTGATCCGTCTGGATTGGAAACTTTGCTTTAACTGCTGATAAAGGTCTGGCTATGGAAGTTCCGTCAATACATTCCAGGGTAGGGGGCCAATCATCCGGGTGCGGCAGACGTTAGAAGCTGTTGGAAATAGTGGAAGACATAAACGCCTTGCACAACACCGATAATTCAGACCGAAAATGACCTGCGCAAGCCGGACTCGGCCTAGAATTTGAGAATATCAACAAAGGCTCGATTCTGCAGCACTTAGAACAGTGCCCCGTGAAGTCATCATGGTTCTACATACGGTCGATGAGACATATCGCATTGGACGCCGAAAACTGAAAAAAATCGAAGTTCACCCGTTCGATTCGACTTGAATTATGACCAAAGGGCCACCGCCGGCATGGAAAGATCGGCCGGTACGCCCGACCATTGCTTCCGGACCGACGCCGTTTCCCAGCGACCCCCACAACGACGGGACCACCCCAAGCTCTGACGTGATTTATATATTTTTTTGCCCCCGGCTTTTTAGGTACAATAGCACTATCTGAAATTGTGAATTCAATTGAGAACCCCACCTCGGGAGGGACCCCCTGTCACTCCACTGAGAAAGCCGAATGCCGGAGACACTGGATTGTTCAACTGAGCAATTGCCAGGCCCACGTTTGCAAATTGACAGCTGCGAACTCCCGGTTGAACGGAGGTTACCTTTCGAATTGAAGGAACTATCCCCTTGGGCCAGAAAGTCAACATGAACCGTCTCGGCGTGCGTCGCTTCGCGACGACGGCCGTCCGCGCCATCGACCCTCCCAGCGCCTACTCGCTCAACCTCTCCAAGGCGCAAGGCGTCGTTAAGGGCCTCACTGGCGGTGCGCTCTCTCCCTACTAAACCGTTGCGGTGCTTTTCAATGGGCTCAGAGCTGATAACTCAAAACTCCGTCAGCAATCGGCAACACTCCCCTGATCCGCCTCAACAAGCTCTCCGCCGAGACTGGCTGCGAAGTCCTCGGCAAGGCCGAGTTCATGAACCCCGGCGGCTCCGTCAAGGACCGCGCAGCCCTGTATGTCGTCAAGGACGCCGAGGAGCGCGGCCTCCTGAAGCCGGGCGGCACCGTTGTCGAGGGTACTGCCGGCAACACGGGCATCGGTCTCGCACACGTCTGCCGCTCCCGCGGCTACAAGCTTGTCATCTACATGCCCAATACCCAGTCTCAGGGCAAGATCGACCTGCTGAGGCTCCTGGGCGCCGAGGTCTACCCAGTCCCTGCCGTTGCGTTCGAGAACCCTGAGAACTACAACCACCAGGCCCGCCGGCACGCCGAGCGCCTCGACAACGCCGTCTGGACCAACCAGTTCGACAACACGGCCAACCGCCGCGCCCACATCGAGACCACCGGCCCCGAAATCTGGGAGCAGACCCAGGGCAAGATCGACGCCTTCACCTGCGCCACCGGCACCGCGGGCACCCTGGCGGGCATCACCCGCTTCCTGAAGGAGAAGAGCGACGGCCGCGTCAAGTCTTTCTTGGCTGACCCGCCCGGCAGCGTGCTGCATTCTTACGTGAGCTCCGGCGGCAAGCTGGTGGAGCGCACCGGTTCGAGTATTACCGAGGGTATCGGCCAGGGCCGCATCACGGACAACCTGGCGCCTGATATCGGTCTTGTTGACGGGTCGATGACCATTGCCGACGAGAAGAGCATCGAGATGGTGTACCGCTGCCTCGACGAGGAGGGTCTGTACCTGGGCGCCAGCTCCGCGCTCAACGTCGTTGCGGCGAAAGAGGTCGCCGAGAAGCTCGGCAAGGGAAACACCGTCGTCACCATCCTCTGCGACGGCGCATACCGTTACGCAGAGAGGTTGTTTTCGCGGAAGTGGCTGGGCGAGAAGAAGCTTCTGGGCGCGATTCCCAAGCATTTGGAAAAGTACATTGTACTGCCGTAATCGGCTCATGTCGTTGAGTGTCTTGATGCTTGTATACATAGGTAATCTTACATATCATATGTACATAGCCCCGTCTGCATCGTGGAGCATCTGATTTAGGCCCTCCACCGAACCCGTTCCTCCGGCATTATCTCTACATCTCATCATAACTCTGGATATTTTACTGGGGTTCTGAAGCTGTCTTGGACTCGCCGCCCTGGAAATGAGTATTGTAGGTGTGCATGCCGCGCACGGCAGGGCGGCTGGTGTCATTAACCGCCTGCATTACCTCGGCACCAAGGGTGTGCGAAATAGCCTGCAACTCCTTTGCCGTCCCCCGCGGAACCACACGGCCGGCCAGCAGCAAACCGTGCAAGATGGGGCTAGCGATAGACAGGTACTGTGTCCTGTTGTTGACGAGGTACGCGACACCGCTGAGAGCGTTTCTGTAGGCACCCTCGTGGTACAGGGTCTTCAGACCCTTGCCAGCAGGCCAGGTCTTCGCAAGCTTCTGAGCATACTGCTTGACCTTTCCGTCAACGTCCTTGCTATCGTTGTGCTTCACAGCCAGCACCGCCGACAGATGCAGCAGAGCGCCAATGACCTGCGGGTCTCTGCGCAGCGGCCACGATATTACCTGGTCAGGCTCGACAACCGGGTCATGCGCAGGACGCAGGTGCTTCTCGTCCTGGATCAACTCGAGCACCATCTCCGCCCACCTCAAGCTCTGCTCCGTCACTTCCTTCTCCCACCCCGTGACCGCGGCGCGCATCTGCACGTAGTGCAGCACCTCGGCGACCTTTTCACGAGTATCCAGCTTGAAACCCGTCTTGCGAACCTGCCGTGCCGCCTCAATAATGGTGTAGACCTGACCCTTGGAACCCGCAAGCCGGATCATCTTAACGAAGTCGATCTCTGTGTAGCGACGTCCAGCATTGCGCATGCCCGAGAGCAGCCGGCCGAAGTTGTTCCAGTCCTCGGCGGATTCCATCGCGCGCAGGGCCTTCCACGTGATGGGGCGGGAGGCGGGGACGGAATCCCGGTCGACATGGGAGAATTTGTGCTCGTAGCCATCGACCTCGACGTAGACGGGGTCTGAACGGAGGCTGTTCTTCATTTTTTCGGAGAAGACGCGCTTGCGCTGGTGAATGGGTAGGTAGAAGGGGAGAATGATGTTCGATTGGATGTCCTCGAGGATCGGTGCCAGCGTTGGATTCGAGGTATTGTCGAAGATGACTTGATTATCTATAACACGAACATGTCAGCTTGTTCTGCGTAATGGAAGAGAACCAGTCACTAGATCAGACATCAAAAGACTTACTCTGGTGCGAAGGCGTCCAGCTGAAGCTCCGTTGCTGCGCCGCGATGCAGCCCGCCGGTTGCTCCCATACCGACGGCTTCGACCTCAGGGCCCTTCCGACTAAGCTTCTTGACATGATTGCTGTCTGTAGATGTGGGTGCAAAGAATCCCTCAATAATCGGCGTAAGGAAGCTAATCATCGGTAGTCCCGACATAGATGCGGCGAGGTCCCGCCCCAAAAATTTGGCAACGCCGGGACTGAACCGCAAATCGGTCCGGCTCCGCATCATTGATGCACCGAGCCAATCAACTCGCCCAATTCGCACCCCGAACTTCGACTTTTCGATTTGGCTGCGAAGCTGGCTCTCAATCGTGCCTGCCCAAGGATCACCACGTCTTTCGGGATATATCGATCAGCACGATCTCAAAATGAACACAAGCTGTCTGCTCAAGCGGCCAGTGGGCTGTCTGAAGACGGCCCTTCGTCAGACTCGCTATCAGAGACTGGCAATCCGGTCCATGGCCACCGCCACAGAGCCGCCAGCATCACGACCCCCGACTTCTGCACCCTCAACCAAACCCTTCAACTGTAAGCCACCATGCACCTTTGAACACTCGAAAAACGTGTACTGACGTAGTGGGAAAGTTCGTCCCGGAAACAAACCCACTTTCGCGGTCTACCCACCCCTCCCTTCCATCCGCGAGACAAACAAGAACCCGATGCCAGCGCTCGACGACAAGCAGCGTGCCCAGCTCGACCCGACAGGAGCTCGAACACGTCTCTTCGACCCGTCGCGTCCGGACGCGGCCAAGGTTGGCGATGTGCTGATGGTCAGCACGAAATCAGGAGAGCCGTTCTCGGGAGTATGCCTGAGCATTCGCCGCCGGGGCGTCGACACGGCCATACTGTTGAGGTCGCATCTCATGAAGGTCGGCGTCGAGATGTGGTACAAGATCTACTCGCCCACGGTCATCGGTATCGATATTGTCTGGCGTAGACCCAAGCGCGCGCGCCGCGCTCGTCTTACGTACATGCGCAAGCCTAAGCATGACATGGGCAACGTCGATCATCTCGTCTATGCTTGGAAGAAGGAGAGGTACGGTATACGCAGCAGGGGCAAGGGACAGGTCGGTTCGAGGTTCGAAAAGCAGTGAGACGTATCTCAGCTGGAGCGAGATGCGGAGGCTCTGTGACTGGGGTTGTCAAGTTAGTACGGGCGCCTGGCCCGAGGTGCTGTACGATTAGGAAACCTGGCGAGCTGTACAATACTGGCCTGTTCAGCGTGTCGTACATGGAGACAAACGACTCATGAATAGTCGGACAATCCCCAGCATATGTAATTCCGGCAAAGCAGCGTAAGAAAGTGGTTCTCACTGCCGTTTGACCAGATGAGAATGACTTATCTGGCAAACTAGCGAATTCGAACGCAGCCGAAAAAAGTCACTTTTGTTATAATGCAAATTTTGTCTCGAGACAACACACCGCTAGGCATAAGTCATTCGCCCCCTGACTGTTCGGCCTTGGCCGAATAGCACTGGGGTGGAAGACCAGCTCTCGCCGAAGACAGAGTTGCGTACATGATGTACGATAATAACAGCAAATATATTTGATGATGAATATAACGTAGTCATCCTTACTCAGTATTGATTCGGAACGAGCGTAAGCCGGCCGCTATGCACTTGAATATCACTTCCCAACGCCGCATCCTAATTGTAACTGCTGTGTAACCATACCAGCCCATTTCCCTAACCACCAGTGACTGTAATACCAAAGCTATCTGTGACATCAAACTCTCAAATCTCCTCGATCAACGCGTCTGCTTCTCGATCCCATTCCTTACACCATCCAAACCAGTATCTCTTGCGACATTCCGGCTTCGAAGGCGCCTTAGTCGGCATCGTGGTTGGAGTCGCCGTGGGCATGGCAGGTGCCGAGGTGATTGGGTGGGCAGTAGTTGGGGCAGGCAGAGACGCCGTGGTAGTCGGCGCGGCATCGTAACATCCCCAGAAACGACCGGGAGTAGAACAAGTGGTCGTAGACGATGGGCTGGTGGTAGCCGTTGTCGAGGTGGTAGCAGTGGTGGTGCTGGTGGTTGTCGTAGTCGTCTTGTCCTTGCAGCCGAACCATCCTGGTGTCTTACAGGTCGACGTCGTCGACGTTGAAGTTGAAGTAGTTGGCCCAGGAGTGGTGGTCGTCTCATCCAGGCAGCCCCACCAGCCAGGCGTCTGACAAGTGGCCGTACGAGTACGTGTCTTTGATGTCGTCGAAGACCTCGATGTTGTGGTGGTCTCTGTACCGTTGCTCTCATACATCTTCCAGTTGACGCAGTCTCGACACTCAGGGGTAGCCTTGCACACTGGGACGTTGTCGTACTTCATGATGACATCGTGGATCACGGATCGAATCTTGTGCGTTCCAATGCCAACTCTCCAGCCCTTGTCAGCTACAACATCATAGACACACTCAACACCAGAGTGGCATTGGGACTCCATGGCGTATCCAGCGAAAGAGCAGGTTGCAGTAGCACCATTGCAAGTGCCGATATAGATCGGATCCGCAGTGTGCCCGAAGTGGAATGCGCCCGTGTTCTCACGAGCCTGGTGCGCCATTTGCTCCGCTCCGGGAGGAACAGGCAGGCCGAGTCTTCTGGCGGCCATGGCCTCCGGTACGGCTTCGAAAGTCACCACAGGCACGCCATATGTTAGCCCTAGAAAGGAGCTAACCGCACCACCTAGAGAATGACCGGACAGCCATATGTTCGCATCGGGAAAGATCTCGGTGACGTTGGAGTACAGTTCCTTGGCCGCGGTATAATATCGATGCTCATCCTTGAGCGCTTGTACGACGCAGGTGTTGTTGCATGAATAAGTAGAGGTGGCGCAGTCGCAAACCTGATGCCAGGTCCACTGTCCTTGTTGAGCACAGCAGCAGCTGAAGAATAGATTGTCATTGATCTTGTCGTTGGTGGTGGTGCCATCTCCATCGAAGACAGCAGCGGACGTGCCCTTAAGTCCGATAACAACAGTCGAGTTCATTGCATCTGCCCAAATGTGTCCGCGCAAACCATCGCTTTCCCACCCAAAGTCTGCACTTCTGTTATACGGGCCACCGACTTCTTCCCATTCTGCTTGTCCCTCCTCCTCAACGTATGCGTTCGCGGCCATAAGCGCAAGGCTCAGCACGGTTGCTTTGTCGGTGATGTTCGGTGCGGGGACCTCGTCCAGCGTCCACATCGATGGCGACATGGCGTTAACGTAGCCGCGCTGTCGGGCTTCGGTGACCATTGGGTCTACGACAGCGGGTCGACGGTCCACAAGTCGCTCGATCTTCAGCGGTGCGCTTCGGGCCTTCAGAGGCATTATCTTCTCCTTCTCGTAACCATCTTCGGCTGCCAGCCACACTTGGCTATCGGGGTTGTTTGCGTAGTTGACATCCTTGCGTCGATGCAACTGCGGGTGGCGATATGTGCCGTGGTGGAAGATGTGCCGCAAGGTGAAGAGATGATCGCCTTGAACGGGTTGTTGGGTAGTGGGAGGTAGCAGTGGCCCTGGCGGGAGGACTGCTTGTTCGTTGCGAGAAGCTTCCCCAACGGATGCCAAGGTGGGCGATACCGCGAGGAACGATAAGAGCAGCTCGGCCGTGACTCTGCCAGCAGAGCTACATTCGCCCCGTTTCCCTAGTTTTAGCCGCATTTGCGTGTGTATATCCGGTTTCTGGAAGGTGCGTGTTGGGTTGACGTCCCTCTTGGGAGGATGGGCGGTGTTGCAGATATGAACCTCGGGGAGGGAGGGCGGACGGGATCAATGATGCCCACGTTGAGATGCGAGGGTTCGCGTGCTCATGTCCCATTACCGATGACAACATCAGGTGGGCGTTTGGCTGTTTACGTTGCGTTGCCTCCGAGTCGCAGAGACAGCACAGACCATGCCTGACAACCCACATCTGAGTCCGACAAGTCTCGGCCTCCAGATGTCTGTTAAGGTGTGGGGACGATCTACGATCTGCGAATAACATTTCCCCTGAATGAGTAGGTACCCGCAACCTCTTGTCCGTGAGAAGGCGGCAAGGCGCAATCAGGGACACCCACACCAGCATGTGACCAGAACAGTGCATGCCCTCTGTATTCAGGCCAGTCGGCTGCCTTAGATCCACTGTCCCACGCCACTTCGCGGCATCAAGATTCAAGGTGGTCTTTAGCGGACGCTCGGCTGCTAGACGATCCCGTCGCCATCCCGTTGCACTCCCCCAAGTCCACACGTAGCGGGCTGTCATGGATACCTATTTTTGACAGCCCCGAGGCAACTCCATGCTGACTGAGGAGGCCCTCAAACGGGATTCGACCGTCATTGGAATCGTCGAAGCCGCGGGAGCATGGCCTGACATTCTGGTGACATTCTCCGAGGCTGGAGACCCTGTACATCTGGCGGCACCTTTGCTCAACTGTGTCATGCAAGCGAGTGAAGGACCTCAATTTCAGAACACCAAGATTCATAGAGAAATCCAGATATTCAACAATGACGAGGTATCGTCAATCAGGAGGTTTATTAGGATAGCTGGCATTGTCCTCTAATAAAGAGGCTCATGGCGACGCGGTGAGGAAGCCTGAGAGCCACCACCAATTTGTGGAATATCAACGTGTGGATTTTCTTAGAGCTGGCAGTACATGTCCTTGCCCCTGATAATCCAGCACTCTGTTTCGCCCCATCCCCCCTCCCCTAGTCTCTGATCCGCTTCTACGCTCAGAGCAATACATTGTAAGAAGGGTATCGATGAGGTGTGGAGGGCTTTGCTAAGGCATTTTGGCGGCTTGGGTTCGGATTGATTGGAGATGCCTGCGGTTTCGCAGCTGTACTCAAGCACTTCGGAGATTTATTTTACAACGTTGAGTTACCTATCGAGGTTTACGGTATCCCATATCTTATTCTGAGTCTTCCAGTCTAAGGTTGTTTAAATTCGTCACAGTAGTCAGTAACTACTGCTAAGGTTTTATTCGTCATCCGGCGTGGAAAAGACCCCGTTCTTTTCGGACATAAAGGTTACCAAGAGAGCCACCACGCCTATCCCAAAAGATCGCCCCTGCTAGTTATGCTTGGTCCCAGCACATGCATGCACTGAAGGTCGGATCCGTCTGCAGATGACACCTTCCAATAAGACAGAAAAGCGGGGACGAGAGCTACTAATAACCTCACAAAGCTACCAGTGCTAGGTTGCTTGCGTACTTTCACGTTATCTCCCGCCGCGTTTAAGCTCCTCGTCTCCATTAACACTGCCATCAACTCGTTACTGCTCTTCTTCTCGCGCGGGCACCGACCAGGCCGTGCTACCATCAGAGAAGCGCTGACATCATTTGGTTAGAGATGCAATTAGAAACATAGCCATCGCTAGCCATACATCTTCCAAGCCGCCATCCCTGTTCTTATCGCTCCATTTATAGCATAAATCCGCCGCGCAACCGCGACTCAATCGTCCAGCAAACTCGTCAGGGATCTCCTTCCTCTGATATCGGGTTTCAAGACTTGTTCAATACTTAATGCCGCCCTGACGACAACAGGTATGCATTTTCTGCGCCAAAGATATCGGCTTGGCTTGCCTTCTGTTCTCTTGCAAACCGTGTAGCTGACGAAATGGCCTTTAGCACTGTCGAAACCCTTATGGCGTCCAACGGCCCCCCCAAATCCTCGGCCGCTCGACCGAACAGTATACGAGCGCCATCCTTCACTCGCCAGAGTGAAGACAGCGATCCTCTCAGAGTACCGAAACGAGCTCAAACATTCCAGAGTGGAACTGCTCCCGACCCGTTGGCTACGCCGGCCGTCCCCAGCAAGTCGAAACCGGTAGACGAAACCGAAGCCCCAGATGCCTTCGAAACAAGACCTTCGACAGACAATGACGATGGATTTGACGGGCGAGGGTCTGTGGATCTGGGCGAGCTCCCGATTGAGCTGGTTAGTTTGACTGATAGGTATGGAGGCCTGATTGCATCTGGTTAAAAAGCAGACCTCTAACAAATCTGTAGCTTCGTCGAATCCTTAACCACCAAACACCATCCAACGCCCTTGAACATCGACAAGGTTTCCCAGCTATTCCAAGACTTTTATCAGGTTGCATCAACACATATCAACACACATATATCGGCCCTGGTCTCTCGGCACAATCGCGATGCATCGCCTGCGCCGTCCGCGTCATCCAAGGTCTCCACAGCCAGCAGGCTTCGAGCCAAGGCTGCGTCAATTGGAAGCAAGGATAAGCCGAAAGTTCTCCCAAGGACTGAGTCCGAGCAGCAAATGATCACTGCCGAGGAGCTTGCAGATAGGAAAAAGGCCCGGAAAGCGATCGAAGCTAAGCGCGGAATAATCGAGGAGGCCGTTGAGCGGAGACTATGCGAGGGCATTTACCACAAGATCTATCGCCACAAGAGCACTCAAGACGAAGCGCAGGATTCTAAGCTGCGATCCAAAACCGCAGCACTTGCGCTTGTCGGCATTGGCCCACACGATCTGGGCATTGATTTGGGCGAAGACAAACCGCAATCACCCGAGGCGGCTGCCGAGAAGGCTGAGGAAATTAAGAAATGGCTTGAGCAAGCCAGAAGGGATGTCATTATGATGAATGAAAAGCGATATCCTCTTGGAAAGCTGCATCATTTGAAGGCAGCTCACAAGAGTATCGTTGAGACTCTGGCACATTTCCACCCGTCCGCTTCGGCAGATGAGATTATGCCGATGCTCATTTTCACGCTCATCACGCTTCCTCCCGAGCACTTGAACGTTATTAGCGACCTGCACTTCATCCAGTACTTTAGGTGGGACTCGAAGTTGACGGGAGAGGCTGCATACTGCTTGACAAATCTGGAGGCGGCGATCAGCTTCCTGGAGACAGTCGATTTATCCACGCTAAGAGCGGATGAGCTACCCCAAGGCCCCGCCAGAGGTCCGAGCCAGCCGGGAACGCCCCGTGCTGATACGTTCCCTCCGGCGTTCCCTCCCGGGTTGACGGTAACGGCGGACACTACTGTGGAGACCAACGCTGGCAATGCCACCCCGACGAAGCCGCCTACATCACCCTCAGCATCGTCTGGACTTCGTGCTGCAGTTCAAGCTCGAAATAGAAGACTGAGCGAACTGGTCAACACGCCTGCACAGGCCATCGGGGCCGCTAGTGACGCTGTGCTCAACACTGCCGATCAGCATATTAAGACCATCTCGACAAGTTTGGGTGACAGCTACAAATTCCTTGTTGGCAAATTGCGTGAGTCCCAGGGCTCGCCCACAGAGTCCGGTGAGAGACTGGTTGTGCCGAAGACACTCGACGATGCTAGAAAATTGGTTAGCACGCCGCCACCCGAAGAGGAAGGTTCGGTCAGCGGTGCCAGTTCCACTCATGGGGCGGAGGAGACGGAATCAACACGTCGTGCTCCTGTGAGAGAGGACAAGATGTTGAACCTCATCGGTGGGCGTAAAGCAAGTAGAGACCACAGCGTCGACAGTTCTCGCACTGTGAGCAGCTCTAAGAAGACAACACCTCTCAAAGAGGTTGTCGAAAAGGACCTACCTACGTCATCCCCAGCCTCACAGGCGACGAATCCGCTGGACTCTGTTCGCAACTTTGGCAATTCGTTTTCGAGGTTCTCCGGCATGAACATGATTCGTGGGCTTAGTCGGACCGCCTCGACACCCGTTGCTGCCAAGGAGGTTCCGTCAAAGGATGGTCCAGCTAGGGGAGCCGAGAATGTCGATCTTGCAACGGTATGTACCTCAATACGTGATGCCTGATTCGCTGAATACTAATAATTGTGCAGGCCTTCCCAGATATCGCGGCAGCCTTGCCGCCCAAGCAAATACCTCAAATTAAACCTCCCAATAAGAGGTTCATGGAGCTGCAGAACGCAGGCGACCTGAAGCTTAACGAAGTACTGGAGCTTTTGCGTGACTACAGAAGACTTGCTGGTACGTTGAAGGACATGGGGGCTTTTGAAGGAGAGAAGTGATCAGGAGAGACTGAAGGTCCAGGTGTGGGCTACTCGCATTCATTTTCGGCTGTGGGTCAAGGATAGCATATCGGACACTGGCGTTTTGATACATGTACGTGGCTCGTCCGCCATCTTGGTTGTAGATGGAAACCACCGGATTCCAGGAGGGTACGCACGAGTACAAGTACACACGTTGAGAGGAGAGAGATGAGAGTGCATGGGACATTATATAAGGAAGGTCATGTGGGATTATACTAGAGGTAGTGTGCCTACAGAGCAACTCGGCAGAAAAAGAACGAAAAGAGAAAAATAAGAAAGGAATGAAACGAAATTTCATACTCTACAGGCCACGGCCACGATTCGGCCCCATGGTATGATGTGGTTGTGCGGACGACTTCCCATGAGGAAATAGTGAGGAAGGAAAACTTCTACTCGATAATTTGTTTCATATGGACCTGACAAGAAGAAGACTGAACAAAAAAGAGACCAAATTGAAGGAGGGAATATCCATTTCAGCTCCCTCCTCTGCGACTCGACTTTCAAGACTCGCTCGCGCGCCCAGAACACCCAGCCATGCTGTGGAAACGATGCTTGAACGCCCGCCCGCCCTGTCCCAGCTTCTTCTTCCCTCGCGAGGGCGCGAGAGAAACATCTTTTTGAGACCTTTTCCGCCCAGGAATGTTAGTGTATTTTTGGGGTCATGGTATGTTCGAATTGGTTTTTTGTCGGTGATGTATGTGTGCTTGGGAGACCGTTGGAAAGACCCCTGAAGAATGAGATTTGCCTCCTGTGGTGGCCCCTGGAACCGTTTTCTGAGCATGACATCCCCTTTTTTCTCCTGGTTTTTTCCTTTCGACTATGGCTTCATTTTTATTTGTTTGTTTGGCCTTGACTTCTCTTGAGTTGTCTAGTGGTTGCCATTCAGCTTGGAGTCCTTTGGCGGCAACACGCTCGCACGGTTCGTGCGTTCCTGAAGCACGTCGGAGGGCACGGTGCCGGCCTCTTTCTCGTCGCTAATGAGCTTCTCCATAAAGGCGATGTAGTCGAACTGCGGCATGCCGCGGTCCTCCGAGGTGTCGGGTCCGCTGTGCGGAGGAATTATTTCAATGAGCTTATCAATGACCTCGTCCGGCACGAGGGAGTGGCGCAGGTCCATCTCGGTGACGTAGGGCTTGCCGTCGGCGACCTCGCGGAAGGATTGGAAGACCTGCTCGGCGGTGTTCTGGTCCTCGGTGACGTCGACCATGAAGCGGATGAACTGCTCAAAGGTGACGTGGTCGCGGCCCTTTGAGGTTTCCATGAAGTAGTCATGCATCTCGTCCTCGGAGAAGACAAGACCGAGGGAGGCGAGGGCGGCGCTGAACTCGAGTTCCTGGAGGGAGTTTGTGTCGTCGCGGTCGAAGTGGCGGAAGACGGACTCGAACTCCTCCAGCTGGATGGGGGTCAGGTTCGTCATGTTACGGGCGACCATCTGGTTGTCGAGGAAAGCGAGCTTCTTCTGCACAGATGACTTGACTAGTCCGTGCTCATAGACCAGTTCGTCATAAGTGTAGGTGGTGAAGTCGTTCTCCTCAATGTTGGCCTCCTGGCACTTTTCGTCGACCACGGCGATGGTGTCGAGGTACTTGTCCAGGGGAGGAAGGTTGTCGCTGAGCTTGCGGACATGGTGCAGTTGGTCCTCCACATCGCCATCAAGGCCTGAGATTGCTAATTGCATGGTGTTCAGCGCCATAGCGAAATCGTTGGCTTTGTCGGCGAAGGACTTGCGAAGCGCGTTCTTGATGCTGCGGTGTGTCAGTATAGGCGGCTCAAGGAGTCAGGCATTACTGTGCTTACTCTCTGATGGTCTCGTTGATGAGTTGGGCTCGCTTCATCTCCGTCTGTGACAAGCTGGTCCACTGCTTTTCCATCGTCTCCAGGGACAGCTCTGGTGGAGGGTCATACGGGCGCAGCCTGTATGTGCCCAATTTCGTCTTTATGTTTCCCAACAGAGTAGCGAGTTCGCTCTTCTCAGCAACCCAGTCTCTCTTCTTGCCCCGTTTGAACGCTGCGAACTCGTTGGCTTGCGCTTTGGCGTCGGCGTAAGTCCCTTGGAAGGTAGCCTGCTGCCATTTCTCAATCTGCTCTCTGATCTGCCTGAGCAACTCCCTCATCCGCCTCTCGTAGGCACTCTGCATCTCCCAGGCGCCTGCCATGTTGTTGACAAACTTTTCCACACGACGCCCTGCGTTCTCAACTTTTTCCATCTGGGAGAAGGCATGGAACCAGTAGGCGATGTATGTCATGAGCGACCTCTCATCAGGCTTGGCGACGTCGCACACGTCTTCAACATCCAATAGCTTGGGGATACCGATCTCCTTGTGCGCAATGTCGAAAGCCATTTGCATGTTGCCTCGGTGATCTGATTTGTCCAAGGCATCGTAGTCAATCAGGTCTGGCCTGTGAATGTCGAGCAAGGCACAAAAAGCGAGTCCGTCGTTCCAGCTGCCGCTGAAGTCGCGGACCTCCACCTCGTCGTAGCATGCCGTTTTTCTCTGACACCACAGGAGAAGACCCTCTTTGGCCGTCATACCCTCCTCGTTGATGTCACTGATCGTGAATCGGAGAATGAGGGTCCAAATCAGGCCTAGGATGATCTTTCGGTTGCCATCGACGACATCTTCAGCACCAATGTTGGTCATCTGGATACCCCTGGACTTAATAAAATCGAGACCGGTGTTCACATTTTCGAATCGTTGCACGCGAAGCTTCGGCTTGGCTGCATAGCGTCCAAGAGAGTCGTTGGAGAGGGATTCTAACAGGTGGATGAGGATAACCTGTGGTTGCAATTTCTGTTAGCAAGAGTCCCCCGCAACAAAATCTGGGAATAGGGGCTTCCAACTAACACCGTCGCTGAGATCAGTCACGAGATCCTTGACTTCGAGTGAACGAGCCTCCAACTTGGTATTCAACCTGCGAAAAACACATGTTAGTCCACGATCGTCATCACCAAGGAGGATAACCAGGGTCTCTTCCCCCCCCTCCAGAGGTGGGGTCCGGCTCGTACCATTTGGTAAAGGTCTTTTGCTGGACCGTGATCCATTTCTGCTGTTCAGCAAACGCCATCCTCGTTAAGCCCTGGTCATGCGGCGGCTCAATGGCGGCGAGAGCGTCGGCGGGCGAGGATCCGGTGGCAGATCGGAACCGGTTCTTCTTCGCGGTGCTCTCCTTGCGTGCTAAGGCGAGACTGCTGCTCCCAGATCTCTGCAGTCGCTGAGCATGCAACTCCTTTTTGTCTCGTCTGGTCCTCGGGCTCGGGGAGGTGCTGGCGGCGCTTTGTGTGCGGACACGCGATACGTGTGAGGATTTGTCTGGGGACGAATGCGAAGGCTCGGCGTTGGTCGGTGTGGTCGGGGTCGTGGAGGCTGGAGAAGATGTAGAGGTGTGGCTTCCGGCGGTGGACTGGGTGCCGGCCGAGTGGTCGTGTAAACAGAACTCGGGGAATTCCTCGTTGCACTGGACGTTGCCAGGCAGACTTGAGCCCGACAGTGGGCGCGGCCCCTGAGAACCCCCCCCGGTGGACGTCATTTCGGGCGGCTCTAGTGGCTCGCTAAGTTGATTGGCAACGCTCGACCGCTGCAGGTGCCGGGATTCAATGGTGAATTGGCTTATCGATAGACGGCCCCAACTGCCGGGCCTACCAGGATGGAGGGGGGAAAATGCTTCTTCTGGACGTCTTCTTGCGATGTGTTTGTACCTGTTGCTAATTGCTAGCTGGAGCTGAGGGTCCTACTAGTCGGTTCAGAGGGACGGGAGGCTTCGGCGGGAAAACAAAACACTGAGTCTTCCACACGGTAAAAACAGGAAGAAGAACACGAAAGAGTTTGGCCGAATAAAAGTTGTCAAATAGGGGAGTTTTCGCGGTTTATACCATCCCTCCTCGCCCAGTCTCTCGCAGTCAGTCTCTTCTCAGGGACAGACGAAAGACGTCGCGCGGCACCAACAGAGCGAGGTCTCCCCCAGGCGAAAGATGGGTTCTGAAACAACAGCCTGTCTCCCGTCCCTCCACTCCACGATCAGGAACACCCTTTTCTCTTGGGAAGCCCGGGGCCCCGTTGATCCCGCCGCCAAATCGGTCTCTTTCGAGTCGTCACTGTCGCCTTCGCCATCGTCGCCCCCGGCCTCGACGGGCCTACCCCCTCGTTCCACTGTCGAAGCCACTCATGCATGCAATGATGCTTGGAGCAGATCAGCATGGGGTCCCCAAGGATGCCATCTTCCGAATGTGGTCGTCGCGAGGAGTCGTTGTTGTGTCGGATAAGGCAGTTGCAAGAGATAGGGGGAGGCTTGCTGTGGTTGTCTTATGCTATTCGCCAGGACGTCTTAGTTAATCATCCTGGAACTGTCTGGCTTCTTGGAACATTCTCCCCATCAGCCACTCCCGAATGGTGGGGAAAGATTCGAAGAGGGCGGCAAACCAGTCCGTTTAGTCGGGGATTCAATTTCAGAAGATCTTTCTGCCCACAACGTCATCTCCCGCTCTTTTCCTCCGAGGACCCCTCTAAGGTGGAGGGAACCGTCGAGAACGCATGAATACAGCCCGGTAACTCCAACGAGGATCGCGTCAAATACATCAGACGGAGATTAGCAAGGACAATCTGCCCAGATCCTATGTAAATACTCCCGTTTCACGGCCTGGTAGTGAGCGATGATGTTGCTAGCAAAATGTCTCGTGGCCTCTGCAGTTAGACGGGCACGAGGATGATTTTCGTCAAGGAGCAGAGCTAAGTTGTGACACGTCCCGCCCGTAACCGAGACATGGATTTGAGATGAAGAATGTTGAGGTCAGACTTGGTCTGAAGAAGGGGAAAAAGGCGTGCAGCCCGAAGCCGAGGCCAGATCTGTCAGTGCGGCACCACGCAGATTGGCCAGTCTTCGTTTCCATCCACATCACTAAACTTCGATCCAAGCTTTACCACTCGATATCTAGCAGTAATGGCAGTTTGCTTTAGGAATTGGCTTTTTACGGGTAGAGTCAAGCAGGCAATGACAATCATTGGGAAACCAGATTGCGCTCTCTTCGCTTGAATAAGAAGCAATTCAAACACCGAGGAGATGGGCAGAGTCTAAGGTGAATGAGACAACCTGAATACGAGAGCGTTTGGTGTTACATAGGACAACATTCCGAATCTTTCTGCTGCGTATCAAGTCCGGACTGCGCCTCTCTTTGGCCACCTCACTCAACGTGTTTTCAAACGGCCCTCAATGACTAAGGGATTGAGGTGTCTTGAGAAAGCGACCTGGGATTTCTGATGTGATTCAATCTCAACCATAGAGACTTCAACTTGACGTGACTGCATTTCCTGCATATAAGGTGGAGGCATATCTGTGAAGCAGGACTTGAGACAAGGTAGACTGTTGAGTAGGCTTTGTTCCCTAGTGTCACACCCTCGAAATAAAGTTTTCTTACTTGTTCACCTAGGTAGGTCGCCACCTCAATCATCCTAAAAGGATTACTTCCAAAACAACGGCAATGAGTGCAACAACAAAAGCAAGGAGACAACCAGCCGTAGTGATAGAAATACCGGCTGCAACGATGATGACTATAGTGGGGGAGCAAAAAGAAAAACGGTTAACCCGCATTTTTGCTGAATCAACCCTAATTAAGAGGTTAAAAGTAATATTTATAATATATATTACGTGTTATATATAAATCTAACTAGCGACTAAAAGTGGTCTATCATTGTGTGGACCCTTATTTAGCGTGCTAGGCCTAGTGAGAAATCTGCTTAGAGTTATGCGGATATTTAGCTTAATTCTCCTCTATATATCTACTTCTAAGCTCTTAATCTAATATATCTCCTTAAAAATTACCATAATTGATAAGGTTATTTTTAACTTTCTCTGAAGCTTATTTTATTCTATATATTATATTTTATTATCTTTTAGTAATTTAAATTATTTTCCTCTTTTAAATCCTATATATAATTTACCTCTAGCTATATGATATAATTACTTACATTCAGCTAAATATAGAATATCTTGAATTACAATAATATCTATACCTTTATAAGCTAATTTACTATACTTTCTATAGATAAAATATAAGTAATTACTATATAACGTTCTATAATTATCTATTGTAGCTAGTAGTTATAAATATTGATATATTATAATTTTGCTTATAGTTATATAAGCTTTATATTAACTAACTAAACTATTTATTAGTTATTATAATCAATATACATTATTATTAAGATTATATTTAGCCTACTAAAAGTAGTATTAAGAGTAGCTTTATTTAGAAGTTATGCTTATAGAGTATCTATTAGTTTATTTATAAAGAGAGCTTTATATATTACTTAAGATACTTAGAAACAAAGCATTTAACTGTAAAGTAACATTTAATATTCTAGTCCTTAAAGCTTTATTATAATATTTATAAGAAAAATAAGAAAAAATAAGATTATAAAGTTAATAACTTATAAAACGTTAATAATTATAAGGATATATCTCTTATAAGTAGAGTTAAGCTTTTTATATATACTATAGCTTCGTGAAGAGATCTTATAATCTTAAACATAGTACTATATAGTAATATTATGAATACATTGCTCTATAATTGCCTTATAATATATACCTTCCTTAGTGTTCTACCTTATAGAATATTATCTATAGATCTGAGAATACTAGTGAGATATAAAATACTTTTTTTATTTTAATTGAGTTCTATAAATAGTTATTAGTATTTAAAGATAGTAGTAGTAGTAGGATATATTATGTGAAACGCGAAAGTTCGTATTATAGTGGGGTGGTTAACTTTTTTTTTCTGCTCCCCCACTGTACTATAGGGCCGTATTACATATATTGTGCCGACTAGCACGTCACTCCCCTATGAGCAGGATAAGATAGCAGGGGAAACGGGAAAATAGGTAGTCACTCATCCAAGTTGTTCACTGTTGCGGACCACTCGGCGAAAATGACAATCTTGCCGACAGGGAAATTCAGCAGTTTCCCGAATTGAATCTTCGGGACTGCTGCACCGAATTGCCTGCCCCCGTAGGGGACGGAAGCTACTGAAACTCTGCACGACACCATTGTGCTATAGCGGGCTTTGACGCCATCGGGTTGGCAATTCCGCCCCATTTACTAGGTGGCTCGTCCTACAGGGGTTAGAGCTTAAAGCCCAAATCGGGACCAACTTCATCTAAATCTCGAGCCTCTCACAACTTTTTTGATCTTCAACCTCCTAGGTCACCATCCTTGAGACAGTGAATAGCCGGTTCAGAGCACCGGTCTGAAGGTCCCTGCATATCTTCTTCTCTCTCCGCGTCAGAGTCCAGTCAAAATGGCCTCAAGGTCAAAGATCCAGCCTCTCCTCCGGACAGCAGCCCGGAGGCAGTCGCTGCTGAGCACCGGCAGCCGGCACGCCATGCGGCAGATCTCGGCCCCGGCCTTAACCGCTGCCGCCGCCCGGTGCATATCGACCACGGCCGTGAGACCCTCAAAGGACCTCAAGGAGATCAAGCTCACCGCAAACGCATACCCAGACATCAAGCGGGACTCGCGCTTCGCTGAGGTGACCGATGCACACGTTGCCTACTTCCAAGACCTCCTGGGCCCCTCGGGCGTCGTCGATGGCGTGACCAAGAACGCGGCCGACGACCTGACGGCTTTCAACGAGGACTGGCTGCGCAAGTACCGCGGCCAGTCACAGCTCGTCCTCAAGCCCGCGTCCACCGAAGAGGTCAGCAAGATTCTCAAGTACTGCAACGAGCATAAGCTCGCCGTCGTGCCCCAGGGTGGCAACACGGGCCTGGTGGGCGGCTCCGTCCCCGTCTTTGACGAGATCGTCATCAACATGAGCCGCATGAACGAAATCCGCTCATTTGACGATGTCAGCGGTGCCCTCGTCGTTGATGCCGGCGTTATCCTCGAGGTCGCCGACCAGTACCTCGCTCAGAAGGGCTACATCTTTCCCCTCGACCTAGGAGCCAAGGGTTCCTGCCATGTTGGAGGCAACGTCGCCACCAACGCCGGAGGTCTGCGTCTGCTGCGTTACGGCAGCCTTCACGGTAATGTCCTTGGTCTCGAGGCCGTCCTACCTGATGGCACCATCGTCGACGACCTCTGCACCCTGCGCAAGAACAACACGGGCTATGACCTCAAGCAGCTGTTCATCGGCGGTGAGGGCACCATCGGCATCATCACCAAGGTTTCCATCATCTGCCCGCAACGCTCCCAGGCCGTCAACGTCGCATTCTTCGGTCTCGAGTCGTACGAAAAGGCCCAGCAGGCCTTCAAGGCCGCCAAGGGCCAGCTCGGCGAGATTCTCTCCGCCTTCGAGCTCATGGACGGCCGCAGCCAGGACCTTGTCCACGCCGTCAGAGGCAACAAGCGCCCGCTCGAGGGCGACCACCCGTTCTACTGTCTGGTTGAGACCAGCGGCTCCAACGGCGACCACGACTACGAGAAGCTGGAGAAGTTCCTCGAGGACGTCATGTCCAACGACATCGTCCAAGACGGCGTGCTCGCGCAGGATGAGACGCAGAGCAAGGCGCTTTGGGGCTGGCGCGAGGGCATCCCCGAGTGCCTGGGTCACTGGGGCGGCACGTACAAGTATGACGTGTCGATCCCGCTCAAGGAGCTCTACCAGCTCGTCGACGACACCAAGGCCAGGATGGAGGAAGCCGGGCTCGTCGGCGACACGGATGAGTTCCCCGCGGTGGGCGTCGTCGGATACGGCCACATGGGCGACTCCAACCTTCACCTCAACATCGCTGTCAGACGATACGACCCCCGCATCGAGAAGGTCCTGGAGCCGTTCGTCTACGAGTGGATTCGGGAGCGCAATGGCAGCATCAGCGCCGAGCATGGCTTGGGTGTGGCGAAGAAGAAGTTCATCGGCTACAGCCGAAACGAGAGCATGATTGGTCTGATGAAGCAGATCAAGAATCTCTATGACCCGGTAAGCACCTTTCGTGGGTTTTGTTTTCCCCCGGCGCCCGAAGGCGCTCCGTCACACTCTCCGCTCCCTTTTCGTATCATTGATAGATGTGATGTGACTTACTCCGACTCCCCGCGCTATCATCCCCCCATGCGCTGCCCCCCACAGGCTGCCCTCCCTCCCGCTTAACAATCAGCCCTGCCTGGCGTCTGAAAGTAATGCTGACGTCGAACCAATTAGAACGGCATCATGAACCCTTACAAATACGTCTGAGAAAGTGCCAAGAAACGATACCCCCAACATGGAGCGGAGAGCGAGGGAAGCTGTCTCAGCCCCCGGGCCTGAGTCCTGGAAATGGTCTGTTGAAGCGTGGTGGGAGCCCGCCCGGCTATGTTGACCGGCTGGATTCCCAACCAACCAAGCACTGACCCCTCTATCCGGAATAATGCGGTGCTTTGTAAAAGAAAAGGCATAGGCGTACCTGTGTGCGCGTGAGTGCGTCGAATCTGCGGTGTGTGCGGCTGCACACCTTTGCGTGACCACCGCGCCTGAAACCCTGTGGGGTAGAAGACATGATTCCCAATCGGGACATATTTTGAGATTTGTCTTACACATGAGGGGAATTAAAAGCCTCGGCAGGCGTTGTTTAGTGGGATATTACATGGCACAAGAAACACAACAAAGTGTACCCTAGGATATCATCATCGTATCGAACACCACTTAAAAGCAGAAAAAGCACAGCCAGCATGCTTCACGCCATCTGATCAGATGAGATCGCTCATCACCGGCATCAGGCCGCCGAACCGCGACACGGAGGAGGGTGGGTCGTGACTTACATCGGAGATGTCTAAGATCGGACGTTGACGAAAACGGGATGCCATGGACCATTCCCTTTCCCTTTCCTCTCTGTCTGTCTCTCTCCCTCCCCTAGCTCCAGCCTCAACCGCAGCGGCTCCATCTTGTCCTGAGGTCAGGTCTCAGCCCTCCCCGGTTGCCGGGGTGGACTCGAGAGTCGACGTTCCTGGGAGAGGGTCACTCACCCACGATGACGAGCGGTCCCCTGTAAGCGTGTCAATTGGCTGCGTTACGGCCGCCCCCAAGCTTTCATCGAGTGTAAGCGAGAAACACCAATGACAATCACGCCGTCGCTGACACCCGAGCCCCGGCGCTGGTGTGATCGTCCCTGTCGGTCTGTCTCTCCTCCCGCCATCCCTCCCGTCTCTCTCTCTCTCCCTCTGTCTCTCTCTGTGTGTGTGTGTGTCCGCAGCATGCAATCAGTCACCGTCTTCTCCCCCCCCTTGTCTCGACAGGTGCCTGAACCTGACGACCCCGTCCGGGCTTTCCGCGTCGTCTGGCTGACAGTGACCTGGCAGAATCTTACTTGCTTGGCTCTCATTTGCTCTTTTACTTGCGCGGCACTCAGCGGCCGCTCATGTCAGCCTCGAAATAACCAGTCCGGGGTCATGGCCCGTATGTCTCGTTGGGCCTCCGAGCCCCCCGACCCCCTGTCGTCGGTCTGCGACGGCATGCAGCCCTACGGTACGGAGCAGCAGCAACGGAACGTGCACAACTAGTTGTCCGGGGCAGAACATGAGGTCGTTTACACTTTGGGGATTGCTTTCTTGGTCTCAGGTCTCTTCTGTCAAGTCTCGGGTTCGCACCGCAACAAGCCCAGGATGTCACCCTTCACCGGGTTTGAAAATGTCCCGTGCATGCGTAGCGTTGATTTTCCTCACATTGCCTTTTTCCCCCTCTTCCCATGGATATGCCCCCCCTTCCAATACAATCATTTTCCCCTTTGAGGTCGGACTTGTCGGTTGATATACAACCGGGTTTACGGAACGCCTAGTCTGATAGCGCCTAAATAACATACTCATGCAAGGAATTAAAGGAACATGTTGCTCCCGCTCATCACACCGCTTCGTGCCTTGGCTGCACCATCGCGAGACCTATCTACCCGCACCCTGCCTCCGGATCTAACCAAAGGGAGGCTTACATTTGACCGTCTCGGGGCGGCCTGGTTGCATACGCAGCCGCAGGAATCTAATTCGTCCCGACCGACCCAAACGTTCAGTTCCCTTGCTGTTCTCTCTCCTCATGCGCGGTCATGATCCACGCTCGGTAGGGCTGCAGCACACCATCAACCAGGTATCCCGCGAACCATTGTTTGCCTAACAAGGTCCCACCAAAGACGTCCGGCACTCGCCCACGTAAGAACCTCTCCCGTCCGCCATACTGATGGAGTCCTCTTGAACCGTTCGTTCACAACCCCCCCGGCTGTTGGTTATCATATATATGGGCTTGTTGCACGCCTGCCCCTTTCCGTGTTCGTCATTATCCCAAGAGGCTGGGCCAGCTATTGGCTTTGCGTAACCTTCGACGTTGAAGTCCGAGATTCTGATTTGTCAACATGGTTGGAGTCCGTGGTAAGTATAAGGGGTGCGAGACATGCAGGGCTCGAAGAGTAAAGGTAAGCTGAAGGGCCAGCCCCTTGAACAAGGCGCCTCTTGGGAGGGACAATAGCTGACGGGCCTTAGTGCGACAACGAACGACCGTACTGTCGGAAATGCATCGACAGCGGTCGAGAATGCGCAGGCTACGAGCGTGAAATGGTCTTCATCACCGCAACCATCGACGACGGCGGTCGATGCTCGTCCCACCCACCGCGCCAGGTAAACCCGCCGAGAAGATCCCCGAGACCCAAAGTCGAAGAAGAGACGGTACCTCGACTTGTGCCAATGGAGCCGCTGGCTCCTGCCTGGGACGACTTGGTTTCCGTTTCTGACAATGGCGTCGTGTATTCGGTGCAGATCGCGGCTTTGCACACCAAGCTCCAGAGTGTTCTGAGAGGTGGCGAGGGTCAGAGTCAGTTCAAGTTTCAACTTGGCTTTCCACCGTATTCGCCAGTCGACTTGGAAACCTGGAATAACGGCGGTGAGATGGATATGGCGGCGCAGAACATGGTCAGTCTTCTGCCTGTTGGAAATGGAGGCGACCCGCCGGAGGGTATCTGTGTTTTCCTGTTCGAGGTTCGTGGAATGTGCTTTTCGTTGAAAAGGGTGCTAACACAGTGACAGCAAAATCCTTCCTTTCTTGTTACAAACGGTATGACCTCATGGGGCGTTCCTCACGAGAGCCATGACGCCGTGAAGAAACTTGGCCCAGAGCCGTTCAAACAATTTCCAGCCCACCACTACTTCGTTAGGGTGTACAGATGTAATGCTGTGAGTAGTGAGCCGGATAATCTGAAAGAAATCAGTTGCTAATCCTCTGAGAAAGATAACCCTCGCCGTCATCCACAGGAAAGCAACGTTTCTTTCCGCCTTTGATTGGTGCAGCGTCCCCTGGGAGATGCATCCCAAGACTCCCTTCGATAGACTGTTCGATATCATCGTCCATCTGCCCGGCGTCCTTGCCAGGGTTGACCGAACGATACCTTCTGCTGCAACTTTACAACGGCGGCTGAAAGCGCAGGAGTTATTACACAACTGTATGCAAATTGAGCAACAGCTTGAGCAATGGGAGTCTTTAGCCCGCTCCCCGACCCCTGAGCATCCGTATGCCTACTGGATCGAGGAAGCAGACGAACAAGATGTACAGCATATACCGTTCGCCGATCCTTTTGCCGATAGTCTCGCCTTTAAAGACGGCGTCACTTCTGTAATGTTCCTGTACTACTGGATGTCATTGCTCATCCTTCACCGTTGCGTTGAAAACTTGCATCACGCCATTCTCCAACCGGTGATCGAGGACTTTCCGAATATGTACCCTGATTTACCGCCGCATCTGCAAATCAATCTCGCGCGGTATCAGCAGCGACGAGACTTTGCTGCGAGGATATGCCGCGCCCTAGACTTCGCCCTGAGCACGACTGTCCAGCCTGACTTGCTGGTTGCGCCGCTTGCATTGGCGTTGGAGTTCTACAGAGAACTAAATGCCACCTCGAGGGACGGGGAGTTGGAGATCATGTGGTGTGAAAATTTCAAGCTGAGGCTGGTCTCAAAGGGACAAGACATTGCCAACGTCCTCCAAAGTCGGCAGTGGAACGACATGGGAAGATACTGAAGGAGCTGGCTTCTCCTATTCGCACATTTGCTAGCCCTGGGGATCGATGTCGGCACTAAAAGGCTACTGAGTGGCATTAGAGGAGGCGTCAAAGGTTAGGAGCACATGTGATAAGCTTGGTTTGCTCAAGTTGGCGGCGTGATTTGGGGAATACTGGCTGTTCAACACCGAGCTTCACGGCCAAATCGCTTTTGTCATCGAGCGATGTTTGACACCTCAGGGACCTGTTGTGATTATGTATGTCTTAGGCGTGGTTCGTCATCGCCATTTGATGGCAATCCCATTGAATAGCGATGCAAAAGCCATTGTGTAATATGAGTAATTTATAGGAAAAAGGAATGGAACGATCAGTCATGATAGTCAGGACGAATGATCGCAAGAGTCATCTAAATCGACGAGGAAAAGTACCGCCCAGGCACGTAGACACCTCGCTGTCATACGGGTGTGGTCGCGCACGGGCCATGTATTCAACCGGGCCACCCCTCGCTGGACGACAAGGTCCATTGCCCGGACTTTCCCCGGCAGCGCAAGAGCTCCTGGAGCTTTTCAGCCTTCCATGCCAATAGCAGGTACCGAAGCTTCGTCAGACCTGCAGCCTGCATCTACCTTACCTACTACTCCATCATCCTCCACCGACCGCACCCCTTCCATTCACGGCGATTGTCCCGCAGTAAGGACAGAACCCAGACCAACAAAACACAAACAATCTTCGGTTCGACCATTACATACTCAAGATGGCTTCAGGATATGACAGAGCGTTGTCTGGTACGTGCTTCTTCCTGCCCGCAATTGCACCGCTCTAAGCTAACCCGCCGCGAACAGTCTTCAGGTCCGTCACCATCCTTTATCACTCGATTTCGCCTCCCGTTCTTCATCTAACCTGTGTAGTCCCGACGGACACGTTTTCCAGGTCGAATATGCCGGCGAAGCCGTCAAGCGAGGTAATACTGCGCGTCCGCCGCCCCGAGGGCGAACCCAAGCTCACTGTTGGAATAGGAACGTGTGCGGTTGGTGTCAAGGGAACAGACGTAGTCGTTCTCGGTTGCGAAAAGCGATCAGCCATGAAGTTGCAAGACACCCGAATCACCCCTTCGAAGATCCAGCTTCTCGATACCCACGTCTGCCTTGCCTTCGCTGGCTTGAATGCCGATGCCCGCATCCTTGTCGACAAGGCGCGGTTAGAGGCCCAGTCTCACAGACTCACGGTTGAGGATCCCGCCTCGATCGAGTACATGACCAAGTACGTCGCTGGTGTCCAGCAACGGTACACACAAAGTGGTGGTGTTCGCCCCTTCGGCATCAGCACTTTGATTGTCGGCTTCGACAATGGAAGCAAGGTTCCCCGCCTTTACCAGACTGAGCCTTCTGGTATCTACTCGGCATGGTACGATTTGCGCTCCAATGCATTCCCATAAGTACGCATCTAACACCTTTGTAGGAAGGCAAATGCCATCGGCCGCTCCAGCAAGACCGTTCGCGAGTTTCTCGAGCGCAACTATAAGGAGGACATGGATAGGGAGGCTACCATCCGTCTTGCCATCAAGTCACTTCTTGAGGTTGTTCAGACCGGAGCCAAGAACATCGAGATTGCGTTGATGGCGCCCGGCAAGACCATCGAGATGCTCCCCGTGGAGGAGATTGAGAACTACGTCAAGAACATTGAGCAGGAGAAGCAGGAAGAGGCTGCCAAGAAGAAGACAGGCAGGACGCCAGGCACCGGAAGTGCGGCTATCCTCACGAGAGGCCCGGGCGATGGAGATGAGTAAGGGCATGAAATGGCGTTGGGTTCGCGGATGACGACATTGATGAGGGTATCAACCAAATACCAATGTATTACCACCTCTAGACATGCCGTGTGGAATCTACTAAAAACGGTGTCCATGCAATCGCCCGCTATCATACTTTTTGTCATTTTGCCCTACTCATCTGCCCACATCAGCCCAGCATATCCGCGTCGTCGAGAGGATCGAATATTGATCGTCCTTCTGGCTGCCGAACTCGCTCGTCCTTGATCATGCGGCTGTCCTTGCGCGCGTCCTCGCCCTCAACAGAGATGGCGGCCTTGGGAGTGACCGCATCGATGACGAAATGGTTGTCGCAGTGTGGGCAGTATTCGTCGGATTCCTCAAACTCTTGAGCGTCCTTGCGGAAGCATTTTTTGCACTTCTTGCAGGCGAAAGTCATCTCGAAGGTCTGAAGGAGCGGGTGCTTCTCCTGTTCGGCGTGGCACTCGGCGCAGTCAAACCACTTCTTGCCTGTGAGGGAACTCGTCAGAATCCAGCCGTTCAGAATTCATGGTATATACACGCACAGCATGGCGAGCGGATAGCGACTTGCGCGTTGAGGACGTGTTTGCTGTCGTGGTCTGTTAATGGGCCGTCAGGGGTTTCTCGTGTCGGTGTGTGCTCACCACATGGTAATTTGGTCCCTTGAGAGCGAGTGAACGATAATGATGGACGGTACGTATCGTACGAAGTTATCCGTCGAGGTTCTTCCTGCGACACGTTTGCGATCTCGAAGCGTTCACGGCTTTTGGTTGTGGACTTGAGAACAGGGCTCCACCAAGGATATGGCGATTGCTGATAAATTTGGCGGGGTCTTGGTTTACGGTCTTCCATACCTAGGTAGGTACCTTAGGGGTGTGATCGGCTCGAATCTGCGGTAGAATCCACGGTTAGTAATACGCTAAAAATAACTAAAAACTAGTTTTGCGAGGGACTTTACCTTATTCAGCAGTATTTTCTGCTAATAACCTCCATACTAACTCTAAACTATAGAACTCTAAAGTTATATAAATACTAGTATATACTCCCCCTATCTAATCTCTCAAAAGCTGCTTTTTTCTACTATAAACTATACTATTATATGAAAGTTAAGGGGGTCCCCTAGAGCACCCCCTTAACCTATAGCAAGTGAAACGTATGGTATAGCGAAACTTCAGCTAATATATAGCCCAAATGTGTACTTCAGCCATTTTCATAAAAAGCCCACATTGAATAAAGCTACTTCAATTTGCCTTCTGAACTGTGGACTGTACCGCAGATTCGAGCCGATCACACCCTAGGTAAGGTAAGGTGCCTTAGGTTCCCGCTGCATACCCCGCCAGCTCAGCGGAGATCCAATTGGCACAACCAGTGCACCAGCGGTAGCGACGACACGAATGCTTGGACTTACCTGGTTTTTGGTTCTTCCTTAATTCTCTTATAGCCAAAAATCCACAGGAACCTTGAATACGCGCAGTCACGTGATGGTCACTGGATGTTTGTACATGAACATTGGTGTTCGGTTACCGACTAAATAGTTTCAGAGACAGCAGCAACACTAGAAATCCTCTTCGGCCAAGTCTACTCAAGCAATTAGGTAGCCATAGATAGTGAGACGGCGAACTTCAGAATACCACTATTGCAGAGATATATAGCAACGTACAATACGACCCTTGAATGTTCGTCACGGCTTTACATCTGCACCAGCCCACAATCTGCCTTATTCAGCGATTAGACTTGAAAATTATTAGTGATTACCCCTACCTAACCCTAGAAAGCTAGCAAGGATAAAGTCACGACTAGACAATCTTTTAGGGGGGATATTGTAAACCTAAGGCCGTAAGCATTGAGTCTAACGAAGAACTTCCACAACCTGGTTCGGTCTGTCACTGTGCCATGCACATGGGTCCCTATCAGGTGGGTCCCGCTAGAGCCACCGGCGAATTGACTCCGGCCTGCCTGCAGTACTTGCGTGCAACCTGGGACTGCTGCCTTTAACACCTTTTGCAGGCTACATGATTGACCTCTTCACATCCACCTCCTCAAAGCATCTTCAACGCCGACATCCCCAAACATCCTCCGCCACGATGCCACCGAAGAGGAAGGCTCAAGGGGCCGTCACCGGCAGCATCAAGGCTGGAAAGGGCTCTGCGGTCTCGACGCCCGGAGGAGCTACCCCGAGGAGCGCTGCTAGTGACAACGAATCCTCGGTGGTGGTGGATCCCGTCAGCGAATCTGAAGACGAGAACCTCGAGAAGAACGTCGATAAGTTTTCCGTTGAAGCCTATCTCGATCGACCGAAAGCGAACGGTCACGAGTCCATGTCAGCACTCTTCAAGAAGCGTCGCGACTTCTCGTACTTGCAGCTCAAGCCCGATTACCAAAACCGTCCGCTCTGGATCGATCCGGCCAAGGGACGCATCTTCCTGGAAAGCTTCAATCCGCTTGCCGAGCAAGCGCAGGACTTTTTAATCACGATTGCCGAGCCCATCTCCCGACCCTCGTTCGTCCACGAATATGCCCTCACGACGCACAGCCTGTACGCCGCCGTTTCCGTGGGCTTGTCGCCCGCTGACATCATCAACACCCTCGACCGTTTCCTAAAGATGCCTCTGCCTGAGAGTATCCGCAAATTCATCGAAGGTTGCACACAGAGTTTCGGCAAGGTCAAGCTGGTGCTAAAAAACACCAAGTACTTTGTGGAAAGCACCGACCCAGTAATCCTACAAAAGCTCCTCAAGGATCCTGTCATCGGACCTCTGCGCGTACACGGGAACGAGGAGATCACTACCACGGCTGCTCCCAAACAGGGCCCTCTGGTGATTCCGGGAACAGCCAACGCCGCCGGTGTCAGACAGGCCGAAGAGCAGAAAGCCAAGGGTCGCGAGGGCGAAGCGCAGGAGAGCGAGGTCTACGCGGCTCTCAATGACGACGATGACGACGATCAGGAAATCACACATGCCTTCGAAATCTCAGACGATGCGGTTGAGACTGTTCAGAAGCGTTGTCTTGAATTGGAGTACCCAGTACTTGAGGAGTACGATTTTAGAAGAGACGAAGCTAATCCGAATCTCGAAATCGACTTGCGGCCTGGTACCTTGATTCGGCCTTACCAAGAAAAGAGTCTGAGCAAGATGTTTGGTAACGGTCGAGCCAAGAGTGGACTCATTGTTCTTCCTTGCGGTGCTGGAAAGACGCTTGTCGGTATCACGGCAGCTTGCACCGTCAAGAAGGGCGTTATCGTCCTCTGCACGAGTTCCATGTCCGTCGTGCAGTGGAGAAACGAGTTCCTCAAGTGGTCAAACATCAAGCCCGAGGATATTGAGGCATTCACCTCCGACAACAAGGGCAGAATCTTCCCGGGTAACACCGGTATCATCGTGACGACGTACTCAATGGTTACCCAGACCAGAGAGAGATCTCATGAAGCGAAGAAGATGATGGACTTCCTGCAGACCCGAGAATGGGGTCTCATGCTTCTCGACGAAGTGCACGTGGTACCTGCGAATATTTTCCGCAAAGTTACGTCCTCCATCAAGACTCATTCGAAGTTGGGTCTCACTGCTACTCTCCTTCGTGAGGACGACAAGATTTCAGATCTGAACTTCCTCATCGGGCCTAAGCTTTACGAGGCAAACTGGATGGAACTGTCTGAACAAGGCCACATCGCCAAAGTTCAGTGCGCCGAGGTTTGGTGTCCCATGACTACAGAGTTCTACGACGAGTATCTCAAGGCATCTGCCCGGAAACGTGCATTGCTGTACATCATGAACCCTCGCAAGTTCCAGGCTGCTCAGTATCTCATCAACTACCACGAGTCACGGGGGGACAAGATCATTGTCTTTTCGGATAACGTGTATGCGTTGAAGACGTACGCCGAGAAGTTGGAGAAGGCGTACATTTTTGGTGGCACAGGCCAAGCAGAGCGCATGAACATCCTCCAGAACTTCCAGCACAACCCGCAAGTCAACACCCTATTCTTGTCGAAGATCGGAGACACATCTCTAGATCTGCCTGAGGCTACCTGCCTCATCCAGATCTCATCCCACTACGGTTCCCGTCGTCAGGAAGCTCAGCGTCTCGGCCGTATTCTCCGAGCCAAGCGGAGAAACGACGAAGGTTTCAACGCCTTTTTCTACTCCCTCGTTTCCAAAGACACACAAGAGATGTACTACTCTTCCAAGCGGCAGGCTTTCCTCGTCGATCAGGGCTATGCCTTCAAGGTCATCACCCAGTTGGCCAACATTGAAAAGACGCCCGGCCTCGCATACGCCGCCGCCAGTGAAAGACGAGAGCTGTTGCAGAAGGTACTCATCGAGAACGAGGCCGGCGGCGAGGACGAAGTCATCGACGACCTGTTCCATAGCGGCAATATGGGTCGCGCGCCGGCCAGGGGCAAGAAGAAGGCCGCGGCGCGGAGGACGGCAGGTCTCCTGGGCGACTTGTCTGGTGGCCAGGACATGGCGTACATGGAGCAGAACAAGAGGGTCAGGCTCAAGAAGGCCAAGCCCGAGAGCAGCTCGTTCTTCAAGAAGATTCAGAGAGAAAAGGCGAAGAGGTAAAAAGGAAGAATTGTAAATCAACGGAACAAAGGTTACGGCGTTGGAAGGGGCGCGGCTCGTTTGGGATGGATCGTCGTCAAAGGTGCCTACTGTTAGTGTAGAGCAGACGACATAAAGCATTTCTTTGGAGAACCTTGACACACGAATACAGGCCAACAAACAGGCTATTTCTATGGCTTTCTAGAGTACTGCGCACAGCATCATCATTTTGTTGAGCCTCTGTCGTGTCTCCCTTTTTCCCTGTATAGCAACCGATGGAGCCTTGCATTCCAGGAAAACCAGCTTGTGTGGCTTCATAATCTTGAACAGTTTGAGGATCGTTTCGAGTATTGACTGGCAGAACTGGGAGATTCGAAAATTCAGGGCATTACATGGCTCGCGGTCGAGCATAGTTATTCATCACTCGAGCTGCAGATTACTCGCCCACAATGCGCTTGGAGAACGCTGGACAAAGACAGGCACACTACTCTGCTACAGCAGAAGACTACGCAAGTGCATACATACTACAGAAACGTTGAGCCGGTTGGCGGAGATTCATCAGTCGTGGGTGGATGAGCATCTTCGGATTGTCCCCAAGGACCGCGTCTGTCCCATCCCGTCTTGGATGTCGTATGCCTGCCACCAGCAGTCCCGCAAGGGGGAGGGGGAAAAAACCGAATAGGGGTCGAAGGAAACTGATCCCCGCCCCTTGTCAACAGCACCCCTTGTCGGAGGGTCTCTTATCAGAAGCTTCGGCAGGGTGATCGGCAAGCTCCCGCGGACGGATAACCGGGAGAATCAGCCGCCGGCCGCAGTAATTAGTGTTCGGATTGAAATATCTCTTTCTATTTTGTTTGCGTCAAACAAGTCCATGTTACCAGTGGTTAAGCGTGACTGGTTGGCTCAATTTTAGTTGAAGACGAAGAGCTTAGAGACGGCGGCGTTCGCCTCCCTGTTGTTTGTACAGTGCCTTGGAATGAGCAGGGGGGGGCCAAGAGGGGACTCATCAGGGGATGGGTTGCGCCATGGATCAGAAATCCTCGCTCGATGTTGAGATTCCCGAACAGTCGGTCTGAGACCTACCAGTCGGCAGACATTGTCGTTCACGTGGGCTAAGCTGGCGAACAAGTCGACGGTGTGAAGTTGGTGGTCTTGGCAGAGAGACACGGGTTCAGCCGGGACAGAACTGTGATTATCCGTCCCATCCGCTGATTCCGCCATATCTACAGTAGGCGGCGCATCAACAGCGATGCGCGTTCAAGGGTGGCTGGGAGTTCTTGGCTGTCCAGTTTTGGAGATGAGCGTCGGTGTGCTGCCATCTCACAAGGTTACCCCTAAACTGACTCTCACAACTCGTGTGCAGCGTCTCGCGGGCTCGCTAAGGCTGGCTCGAGTAGGACTGCGTCGCATCGGTTGAGGAGCTGAGAAGCAAAGCGGTGAAGCAGGGTAGGCAGGTAAGGAAAATGAAATCTGCCAGCAGTCGCGTCGTGTCGAGGTGGTGAGATTGACGAGTGACGGGGCTACAATCGGCCGTTCAGGTCTGGCGGCCTATCTCAATTCTCGCCTCGGTGGACGGGTGTCTGCCAGTGGTCTGGACCCGACCCTGGGATCCGGATTCTAGGTTGGGCGGAACCGGAACAAGCGACCAACAGTCCGGGAAAACAGGGTTAGGATTGGCCAAACGTATCAGAAAATAGAACTATCCGTGAACGATGCAGTCGCTTTGTGTTTCCAAGGGTTCCGGCGCGAAGAACATGAATTGATCGCGGCGAAATTGTCAAGATCGACGTCAGGCTGTGTTGTTATTATGTTTGTACGACAGCAGGGTGGCGTGTGAAAAGCCTCCGTTGCATGAGATAAGTTGCGCCTAAAAATTATTTCGAGTGGTTGCAGGATATCTGGCGAGGCTGATGAGTTTCGGAAGTCGCCATACCTCGTAGTTGGTGCTTGCTCCACGGATGTGGAGGCTTTGGCACACATGGGGTTGTGGTATTTGGCGGCTGCTCAGTGCTGTCTTCCAGTTCACCGCCGTAGCGACGACCTTGCCCTAAGGTGCCTAACGCTTGGTCGAGGGTATTGCATCCTCCTGGCCAGGACGACCTGTTAAAAGCAGCGGCCATGCTGTTCATTTAATAGGGGTCGAGATTTGAGAAGCATTATCTCGCAGGCCTGATGACCTGTGAAAGTCATGCTAAACGCGCTGAGGTTCGCAGCTAGCTTCCATGATAGGCCGGCGTGAACATGGCAATGGCTTGTAGGATGGGCGAGTAGGCTTAGCGGAACACGCGGCGCCGTCAGGAGTAAATGGGCGTATTAGACGTCCTCGGTGTTGATCTGCGTAGGCAGGATGTAAGAGAAACCTCAAAGAAGCCGGCAGTATCGACGGGTGTGGTCGGTATATGGCGGGAGCATGGTTTTGGCAGCGTTTCTAGAATGCAGCGGACATGTTGGCGATGGAGGAGGGGAGATGCTTGGTATTCACATGCCGCATTGGTTACTGCAGTATGTCATCCGGGTACGTAAGGTAGGGATATCGCGCTTTCAGATTCCCAAGAGATCCTTCGAGATTGGGGGAAGGAGGGTGAGATGCGCTGGCACAAATGACGTATGGAGGTGCGTTACCCTGTCGTAAAGCTGCCGGTTTCTTGCTGCTTTGGGCGAGTGCAGAAGCTCTGCTGCGTTCCGCTTGGGCGAGAGGCTGCGACCCACCTTGTGAATAAAGTTGCTTGGCACTCCGCCGGCTCGGTTGGGACTTGGGGAAGCTGCTTTGTGGGAGATTTGGGGGGAGGGGGGATTCATTATGGCGTGTCTTGGAATGGCACGCCGCGAAGCAGATCTCACGGAGCTGCAACCATTCTACTAGATCTCACTTCTGTAGTAGGGTAGCTAACCAAATAGCAGGGCAAACTACCTGAGGACTAGGTAATGCTCGGAAGCTGTATGGTCTCATAAAAGACGCGTTTGGTGCAGGAGAGAAGCAGCTGCATCGTCCATATTTTGACCGCCGAGCCAACAGCGCGCGTCGCTACCTACGTCGCGTGTACTGCCTAAGGTATCTCAATAGCAAGATGAAGAGGGTAGCACATGAATGATTTGCGCAGATGATTGGCGATCACTCTGACCAGTTTTGGAGAAGCTCGATGCTCGATGCTCGATGCTCGATGCTGCCACTATTGGTCACAGGGGTCCGTCGGCGAACGGCGAGGTCGGCCTTGAATAGGCGATTTGCTTGTGGTGTGAGGCATGGTATCTGCAAAATCATACTGCGTAGGCAATGTATGGCAAAGTGACGTGATTGTTACTGCATCGCGCAGCATCTCGCAGCATCTGAGGTAAGCATATGATGTTGCGATGTATCCGTAACTTACCTTCAGTCGCAGTCACTCATCTCGATTGCATGGCACCTTCAATTGGTAAAGTTGCAACTGCCCCACGGCTTTCCGTATTCTGGACCATTAAAGTATTCGTTCTCCCCGTTTGGGCCGAGAGTTGGGGCAAAGTCATCTGGAACCTTGACTGCCTGCAGTCTGCAACCCGTTAGGTTTTTTCCCTCAAGGGTGAACACTTATGTTCCATTGATAGTGGAGCAGTAGTGACTAGGTAGGTAGGTGGGTGCCAGACAAAGCTTAGGTACCTTAGCCTGTGTCGCCGCCCCCCGCCCAGGCACGCTCCAGAAAGGTAAGGACTCAGAATGGTCAGCGTTGCCATGTTGCCATCGAACCCCATCCAAGTCCCTGTCAAAATGCATGGATGACTGAAGATGTGGATATGCCGCAGCCATTTGTGGACGCTGTGGTCACTCCACTGAACCCGTCCGAGACGCCCGCACGCCGGACGGAACAGCCATGCTCCCTTTTAATTAAAAAACAAGAGCGCGAGGGAACCAAAAAAAAAAAAAAAGGACGGAAGCCTCCGTTGTTGACCCCCATCGCACAATATGTAAAACGCATTTACCCTCCTTCCCCGGCCTGTCTGTTCTGCACTACCGTTGTCATTACCGCTGCTGGCCGTTCGTCCTCGCCGTACTGCTCTTTCGTTGCAGAGCCAAGGAGCCAAGAGCCAGTGGCAGAGCCCTGGGCATTGGCAGTGGCATTGGCGCCGGCAGTGTAATCTGCTATTCATGCAATCTCGCAGCTGCTGCCCACCAGAACCCGCAGCATCGGATGCCTCTTCTGTGTTCCACCTTCTGAACTCATCCCATCCCATCCTCAATTCGACTCTTCTGTCCCCATCCTGTTTTTTTGGGGGTTTTTTTTCGTCGAATCTGGCCTACCTTACCCTACATGTCTGCCTACCTTGGTACCTACCGAATTGCTCGCCCTGCTTTACCTATATACACGGACACTACCTAAGGTGCCTGATGTCAAGCTTACCACGACCGGCTACCACCACTCAGTCTTTCTACCCGCGCACCAATCGATCGTCATGAAATCCAGCTCAGCCGTCATCCAATCCTTTGCTCAAGGACGGCTAGACTAGGAAGCATCACAGCCACACCAGTGCCAGGGCTTGGCCCATACCCAGAACGCCCACTACGGCACCGAACCCATACATATCCCCCCCGGCTGGCTGTTGCGTCGGTACTTCTAAACAGGAGGGGGAGTCTTCCTCTGTTCTGACTCTTTTCACCATCAAACCACCATCGCGATCCGAGAGACATGCTCGAAGACGCGCGTGGCTGGCTGCTCGCCCAGCTCCGGGCAGCCAAGCCTTCTTTTATCTCCAAGAAACCGCATTTCAACTTCATCTCGGCTCACTGTAAGTCGCTTTGCCCCGTCCCAACTATCTCCGTCACATCCATTGCGTGCGCACCGCGCTAATCTGCACCGCGCTTCGACGATTTTAGACTTCTGGATCTGTGGCCTCAGTCTGTTGGGTTCCATTCTGATTTACGCCACTGCCGGCGGCCAGATGGCATACATTGACGCTCTTTTCTTCGCCTCCGGAGCAAATACCCAAGCCGGCCTCAACACAATTGACGTGAACCTGCTCAATACCTTCCAGCAAATATGCCTTTACGTCTTTGCCATGACTTCCAACCCCATTACCATCCACTCCTCCGTCGTCTTCCTTCGACTCTACTGGTTCGAGAAGCGATTTCAGACCGTCGTTCGTGAAGCTCGCCAGCGGAGAAACACGATATCCAAATCCATGTCCAGGGCCAGAGGTGACGACCTGAACCAGGCCGAGAGAGGCCGTGGCCTGAGCGTGCGCAACATCAAGGTTATGCACAGGAATGGCCAGAGGATGACAAACGACGGAATCGTTCTCGAAATGAAGGAGGACGAAGATGGTCGCGTGTCACCCGGCAGCAACGGCTTTGTTCCCATCCCGGGCACACCACTTCATCGGTCGTCCGGCGAGCAGACTCCGAATGGAGTTCCCGAGTCCCAAGACGATGCTCATTGCAACGACCCTTCGCAGAACCGAATTACGTTTGCGACCAATGTTTTCCGCAGTGACGGAACCGAGCCAGAGGTCAAGCTTCCGCCCCCCTCTTCTCCCGCGCATTTGGCCATTTTGGAGCGACAACGAAATGACCATAACGAGGAGACACTGCGAATTCCGAACCCTAGAGATGCTGAGAAGGGCATGAAACCAAAACGAGTCGAGGATGGCGATGCTCCAGAGCCCGATGACGAAAGAGATGCTGCCACTCACGAACACTGGGCTTCGAGCGGAGCGAACGGCATGGGCAGCGATCTGGCCGCCAACCCAGCCCGTCGACAAACGATCAAGATTGAAGAGCCCGAGCGACCCAGAGAACACGAGCGAGCTAAAGAACAGGAACGGCCCGTGAAAGAGGAGCTTGCTGAAGAGGCTGAGGTCATTGGCCGAGCAATGTTCCCCTTCTCTTTTCGCAGGCACAGGAAGAAGAAATCGCAAAGCGAGGCGGGGTCGGAGAACCCTCTCACCAAAGTCCGGAGCCGAGTCGATACTTTGAGGTCCGCCTTATCGCGCGACAAGGAAGACGACATGCCGTATCTCAGTTTCACGCCCACTTTGGGAAGAAACTCGGCCTTCCCAGGTTTGACGCAAGACCAACGTGAGGAATTGGGAGGAATCGAATATCGGTCTCTGAGAACACTGGCCATCATTCTGTTGTGCTACTTCTGGGGTTTCTCGCTGTTTGCTATCGCCTGCTTCCTTCCTTGGACTCACACCGGATCCAACGACAAGTACGGCAACTACGTCGAATCTGTTGGCGTCAGCAAGACCTGGTGGGCGATCTTCACTGCGAACTCGGCCCTCAATGATCTGGGCCTCACCTTGACTCCCGACAGCATGAATTCTTTCAACGACGCGACATTTATTCTCCTGATCATGTCGTTCCTGATCATCGTTGGCAACACTGGCTTCCCTGTCATGCTTCGATTCGTCATCTGGGTCTTATCAAAGGTTGTTCCCAAAGGTGGCCTGCATCAGGAACTGAGATTCTTGCTAGACCATCCTCGTCGTTGCTTCACCCTACTTTTTCCTGGAGGCGCAACCTGGTGGCTTTTCAGTATTCTCATCGGCCTCAACGTTCTCGATCTCTTGTTCTTCGTCCTGCTTGACGTAAGTACGCACTACCTGCGCTAGCTGACCATGACTTACCGATTGATAGCTGAATGACAATGCTGTCAGCCATCTGCCTGTGGGCATCCGTATTGTCAATGGTCTGTTTCAGGCCGCATCGACGAGAACTGCTGGTTTCTCCGTCGTCAATATTTCTGCCCTGCATCCTGCAGTCCAGGTTTCATACATGATCATGATGTACATTTCCGTATTCCCCATCGCCATCTCAATCCGTCGCACCAACGTCTACGAGGAGAAATCACTTGGCGTCTATCATAACCCGGACGAAGACGTCGAGGGCACGAACGAAAACAACGCCATGTCCTACGTTGGCACCCATTTGCGTCGTCAACTATCTTTCGATTTGTGGTATGTGTTCTTGGGGCTGTTTATTCTCGCCATCACGGAAGGACCCCGGATTCAGAAAAAGGAATTTGACGTTTTTGGGGTTCTTTTCGAGATTGTTAGTGCGTACGGCACTGTTGGGCTCAGTCTGGGCTATACCGGGGTGAATGCGTCACTCTGCTCGCAGTTCACGACGGGAGGCAAGTTGATCATCATCGCCATGCAAATTCGTGGTCGACATCGTGGTCTGCCTTATGGCCTGGATCGTGCTGTTCTCCTGCCGAGCGAATCTCGCTTTGAGAAGGAGGCTGAAGAGCCACTACCAGTCCTGGTTCGATCTGCTACGGGCGCATCGACAGGAACGGCCCTCAGCGCCAGTCGATCTCACCTGAGGTCAAGAAGGCAGAGCACCAACAGGGGAAATATTAATCTCTTCACTCAGTTTCTTCACCCCGGCCCTCCTATGCTGCCTCACGATGACAGCTTCCAAAGTCGGCGCAGCAGATCGTTCGATGTAGGCGATCACCATCTATCGATAGCCGATGAGATGAGAAGGCGTGCCACGACGCTCGCTGTGGACGATGATACTACCTCTACCGACACTGAGGTTGTGCAGCCCAGGAGAGTAAACACGACGCGCTAGCTGCCACCAAGACGGACGATCCCAGAGAGGTCAATCCCGGAGATATAGAATTAAACATGGAGCTAACGTTGAGTGGGGTTTTTTGCTTTGCGATATCGGGCTCGTAAACATGGAGTTATTGGTACGAAAACATGACATACTTGGAGTGGCAGCCATTCTTTTCAAAGAACGGTCGGACTAGACAGCTCAAGCTACGGACACACCATGCGTATCGGCGTTGGGAACTTCGTGTACATTCTTATTGTGTTGTACAACTACTTATGATGACTGATGAAGTTTAATTTTCTGTCCTACATCGGTTGCTGCCTGTCATATTTGCCTGTGTTCCCGCAAATGCGTGAAAAGTGGTTCTACGAAATTCTTAATTCTTAATGCCGCACTGACGCAAACATCACTCACGTATGCGCTCTTTGCACATTGAGGTGGTGTTGGCCTTCCGAGGAGCTATGCTAAGGTAATCCCGCCATGCTTGACGTCTGTGTGAGTTGCTGAGTGTTCTCGGAGCTGACGAGTTGCTGGACACACCCGTTGGCTCTTAAATCGTGGCAATCAAGGTAGACAGAAGTAGTATAACATGGTGCCATACGTTCCGAGCAAGGCAAAAGTCCGTACACTTGAAAAAGCTATTAAAAGGCCTCGTTGCTCTGACTATCAATATGAGGGAGGGTATTCATAAATGGATAAAATAGTAGGGTAAAATAGGAATAACTCGTCCGCGGCCTCTTTCGCTGTGTCAATCATGTTTGCAAGCCTCTCCGAGCTTTCCTTCCTCGTCGCAAACCCCTTTCGTCCTCATGTTCAAGTTCCGTCCACCCCGAATCTCGAAAATCCAGCGGAATTTACGTTGGATGGAACAAAAAGCCCCCGTACTCAGGGAGAGCCAGACATGTCAGCACATGTCGTACAGTAATTATATCCGTTGCGTCTAGGTCCTCCTCCCTCTCCCCCTTGATGGGCAATATCTGACTGTCTGGGAACTAACAATACCACTCCAACCATTCCGGAGCCGTAGCCGACAGTCACTCCTGGCATAACTTTCGAGTCCAGTCCGGCGTGGGTCACCAAACCCTCAGGAGTCCAAACTCGTGGCTGCTGTCCCCTCCATAACCACCACCTGTTTCCGGCCCCCCAAGACCAAGAACGAGCAGCAGCGGTCCTTCGGCAAACCGGGAACTTCTGCGGCGTCAACAGAAACCCCGCAGGATTTCCGATTCTTCTGGAATCGCCGCCGGTCCTGTCAAAACCTCGTGTGCGATTCACGGTGCTGATATCAAGATAAAATCACTTCACCGCTGACCCCTTTGCATCGTCTTGTCCTCCAGGAGGCCGCAAGGGTGACTCCATTGAGGTCAGAGCCTCTCCACCTGTGCCGCTCCAGCGCGTCGCCCGGCTCGCCAGGTCTCGAAAATCCCTCCTCGTCTGAAGTGAACCCGGGCCTTGGCGATTCTGCGGCTGCGCGAAGCTGATCGTTGTGCGGTACCACTGGTTTCTCGAACCCGGGGGGGGGGCGATGAGGAAGTGGGAGTGTAGAATCGTTTCAATTCACATGGATGCCTTGCAAATGGGAGGCCAAGGTCTTCGACGCGTGGTACGGTCCACGGCATTTTTTTTCGTTGAGAACTGAATCATCCAGTTTCATTGCATACACTGCGCACTGCACTATTACTCGGCTCGTCTCCATCTCTGCCACCGGTTCGAAATGAGGCTCGCCTGAGAGTCCTCGATGAGTGACTTCCTGGCTGACAGAAGCTTCAGATGTGCTGAATCGGAGCGTTCGTACCGAGCTTGACACCGCTGTAAACCTCGACTGGCTTCGACACTGTGAACCCCAAATAATTCCACACAGGTCTGCGGCGTAGGCCAACAACTACGTTGCGAGAGAAGTGTATATGCAGTCGCTATAACAATGAGCAAGGAATCAGAAGCAAAAAAAAAACCCCCAAAAAAGAGGCACAACACGCTCTCAAGCTTGGGAAGGTTGTCTTTGACCAGGTTGGTCTTTGGCATAATTCATAGGAGCCCCATAGGGAGCCGTTTTTCATCCAGGGTCAAGTCGTTGAGAGATCAAGGGCCAACTACTCACAACTTCCGCATTTTTACTCTCGACGGACTACGTGGGGAAATGGCAACAGTAATGACAATAGTACAAGGCTACAACGACATGAAAAAAAAAAGACAATGCGGTAGGGGTGCAATTTCGCTCCAATTGTCATCGTTTTCTCTACTACTTCGTCTGAGAAAGAAGAGAGGTGCGCGTATTGAGGAATTCAGACGACTACTTTTTCACCAAGTAGGAATGAAGGGAAAGACGACGCCTTCGGAATAACTGATATCCGGACCTGGCACCTGTGTGCTGCGCGCCGGCTGGATGGTGATCGTTGTCCAGATATTAGTTGCCAAAACAAGTTACAAAGGTCATTGGTGACAGAATCCGTTACGTTCTCTTCGTAAGACACCCGAGCCGCCCCCCCCCCCCCACCCCCATAGCATGCAGTAGGCGACGACTCGCCTCATTCATCAAGGAAACAAGATGTGCTAGAGTAGCAGCCCCGTGTCTCGCAACAACGCAGACCGTGGGAGGCGCGGCGAGGAAAAAAAATCGCGTGGAAGTCAAAGTCTTATCCGAGGTATTCAGTCGTTTTAACAGCTAGTCTAAACTCCGTCGTCTCCAGCAACTAAAAGAATACGTCAGAATGACAAAAGTCTCCTCGCCAGTGGGAAGTAAATCTCGTGATATCAACCGACCAAACCAACCCAACCCAACCCGGCAAAACACGGAAATCGCCGCAACGCCATGCCCGGCTAGCCCACATCTTTCCGAAGACGGGGTCAAAGCCCTCTTCATACCCGATACTATGAACAGCAACCACCGTGAATTTTCTCGTCTGTCTATTTGCCCGCCGCAACGCCCTCGACAAAGCTCAGAGCCTCCTCCGTAGGGACGCAGTCGATGGAACTCGTCTTGTTGTGGAAAGTCACACCGTAGCACTTATCGGCAACGTGAACGATCTCAGGACGGAAAGTGGTGCAAATGAATTGGGTGCCTGCCTCTTGAGAGATGGACTCGAGGAGGCTGGCGACGGCGGTACGGTACTGGGCATCGAGGTTGGCGTCGACCTCGTCGAAGATAACCATGGGACTGCTTTCCGTCTGCTGGAGGGCGAAGATGAGGCACAGGGCGCACAAACCTGGTGAGATGAATTAGTGGGTCTACTCGCGTAACGGCAGGGGCACAGCTTACTCTTCTGACCACCACTGAGCTGCTGGATTCGCTGCTGCTCATCGAGAGTCTTGGAGTTGAAAGACACACTGATACCAACACCGGTGTAGTTCTCGACGCTGCCTCTGGCTTCCTCGTCAGACTCTTCAGGGTCGACGCGGCGGTCCGTACGTCGCTGGATGACCAGCCGACCATGACCGGCGGGAACGAGCTTCTCGAAAATGGTGGCGAACTCTTTTGACACCTGCTTGAAGGTACGCTCGATAGCTTCGTCCTTGCGTTGGTCTAGATGTTTTACGAGGTCCTCGATAGACGCCTGAGAAGAGTCGAGTTCCTTCCGACGCTTTAGTAGTTGGTCCTGTTGTTGCGTGAAGCTGTTGTACTGCTCGAAGGCCTTCTTGTTGACGTGTTGAAACTTCTTGAGCGCGTTCCGGACCTTCTTCAGCCTGGAGTCAATCTGTCGTGGGTCCATGTTTTCGTACTTCTCGAACGCCTCTTCGGGAAGGACGCCCAGATCTCTGATGGCCTTTGCGGCGTCCGCAGCCTGAGCGGTATATACAGCCTTCTTTGACATGCTCTTCTCGATCGAGCTGCGCTGCTTGGCCTCTTTTGCCGCAACCGTGGCCCGGATCTCCTCCTGCTCTGCCTTTTTGGCCTCGCGACGGTCCAATTTGCCCCCAAGCTCATCCATTCTGGCCTCAATCTCCTGCATCTTGCTCTCGATGGCCTTGGCTTCTTTCTGGAGTTTCTTGAGTTCTCTTTGGGCCTCCTTGAGACCGCCAGCTTCCCCAGAAGAGGCATTATTTTCGAAGGCTTGGGAGTTGAGCTGATCCAGACGCAGTTGCAAGTTCTGGTTGATGTCCGTCTCGAGGATTTGTTTCCGAGACTCTGCGTCTCTCCTCCTCTTGCTAGCGTCGTTCCACTCCTTTCGTAGCTTCTGAACTTGTGCGTCAAGCTCAACCAGCTGCTTCTCCTCAGCACTGCTTAGAGCGCTCTTGAAATCAGATGCCAGCTCAGCCTCATCTGCAGCGAGACTTTCCGCGAAAACTCTCATGTCCCGCTCGACAGATTCTCTGTGTCTCATGGCATCGCTGAGCCGCTTCTTCTCGTGTTCAAGCTGGGCGTTCTTGTTGGAGAGCTCGTGTTTTAAAGGCTCGAAGCTAGCTTCCAACTGACGAAGTTTCTGAGTCGCCTTCTGAACCTCACCCAGAGCGCGAGTAATTTCCTGGTCCTTCTGTTCAATCTGGGCCCTGAACTCGTCAGCCTGAGCAAGAAGACGCTCATATTCCTCCCGCCACTTGCTAACAGCGTGCACTCCCTCCAGCCGGGATCGTCTGGGGTCGATGTATCCTCCGGTCATGGCACCTCTCTTGTTCGTAGTGTCGCCGTCGAGAGTAATAGCGTCCACGCCGTGACTCCTGGCGTATTGGCCTCCAACGCTCAGATTTGGGCATACAACGACCTTACCAAACACCTGTTGGAAAGCCTTCTCGAAAGTGGGATGGTACTTGATCTTGCTCAGTAGAGGCACAATACCTTCTTGTGACCTAGGCATATTGACATGTCTGGGATGGAGGCGGTTGAGGGGCATGAATGTAAGTCTGCCACCGTAAGTGGAGCGCAAGTGGTTTGTCAGGTAGGTCGCCGTCTGGTCGGTATCCACGATGTAGTGGAACAAGCTGTTGCCTGCGATCTGCTCAACGGGCAATCTGTAGGTGTCGTTAACCTCGAGGAGTTCGGCCATTGTTCCATACGCACCGGGGATTTCCTCTTGGGCCCTCAGCCGACGAATCGTGGCCAGTCCCTGAGCAGTGTCCCTGTCCATCATTGTGCTAAGTTCGCGGTCTGCCCGTTCCCTCTCTTGTCGAGCGTCCGATAAGATGGTATCCAGCTTCTCCTCTTGGCGACAGAGGGCCTTCCTCTCGTCGTCGAGCTTGTCCAGAATCTCCCGAGCCCTGAGCTCCTCCTCAGCGAGATCGCTGCGAGTGCCACTGAAGCTTTGAAGTTTTTGTCTGAGGCGGGCAACCTCGCTCTCCAGTTGCTTGATCGCGGTTTCAGTCCTGTCGACATCCTCGTCGGCATCCATCTTATTCGCTTTATGGCTCATAAGTCTCGAGTGCAGATCCTCAATTTCGGCTCGCAAGTACTTATCTCGCGCAGCCTTGCTCTTGAATTGGGTACCGCGACTTTGCTTTGTGAAGAGACGATTTCGTGAAGCCTCGGCTGTATCCAGCTGCCGTTTCTTGTCCTCTTCTTGGCTCTTCCGTCGGATGAATTCAGGTACAACATTGCTGAGCTCCGTCTTCTTAGCAGATAGTTCTTCAATGGTTGCGGCGAGGTCGGCCTCGTGTTGTTGCTGGGCCTGGACAGCCGCTGACTGGCCATCCGACAGGGTTTTGACTTTGAGTTCCGCCTTCGCTTTTGCCTTTGCCGTTTCGCGACGATCTTCTTCGAGTTGGCGGCGCTCGACCTTGACAAGGTCCATCTCCTTTGTCAGCTTGTGAATGTCGGCCTCCAACTTGGTCAAAGTCTTTTCGGCATCCTTCAGCTCGGAACGGATCGAATCGGTGTTTTCCAAACCGTTCTGGCGGATGTTTTCGATGCGCTCGAGCTGCTCTTGAATCTGCTGCTGTTCCTGATAATAGAGCGCGTATTCGAGACATCTGCGCTCACGATCTTTGTCTTGGAAGCCTCGAAGTTCCTCCTTTTCCTCCTCGAGCTCGGCCAGTCGCTCCTTGATATATCCCAGAAGCTCATCAATCTTTTCCCTCTTGTTGTTCGTCTCATTCATGATCTTCAACGACTCTGTCCGGCGCGCCTCGTACACCTGAGTACCCGCAACCTCCTTCAATAAAGTGAGTCTGTCCGACTCCTTCATATTTGTCAATGCCGTGACACGACCCTGAGGTACGATGTAGTAAGGGTTCGACCTCGAGAAGCCAGCCGCTTCGAGGAGGTTGACGATGTCGGACTTGGTGACAACCTTGCGGTCGACCGAGTACTCGTCTTTCTTGGTTCCAATCGTGCGTCGCAAGGTGACCTCCTTGCCTCCGCCGTGAAATCGCTCATCGCTGTTGTCGAAAATAATCTCGACGTACGCCGACATGACAGCCGATCCGGAACCTTCGTGCAGCAGAGCCTGGCGCTCTTCGCGAGTCATCTGGGTGTAGGCATCGCTGAGTACGAAGCGGATGGCAGCAAAGAAGTTACTCTTGCCGGATCCATTGCGACCGACGACAACGTTCGTGCCTGGGGAGAAGGGTTCGATGACGGTCTGGTCCTTGTAGCTGTGTCCGGGTTAGCGGGGTTCTGCTTCGGCGATGTTGTCGCGAGGGGCGCACATACCTCTTGAAGCCCTGGATGATAATCTGTTTAATGTACATGATGGGCGGGAGGTTGCGGGCTCAAGGGCAGCGAATTTGCGCGTTTGAAGTCGCTGACGAGACTGGGCAGGCGTCGCGCAGTATTTTCATCGATTTGTCAAGCGTTTGCGATGGTCGGGTGGTGATGATGGTGGGGACGCGTCGAGGACGGGAATCGCGATGCCCTCGGGGTGGAACGTTCTTGTCGCGTCAATCTGGGGTGCGCTCATTTGGCAGGTGGCGCGTGCCTGAGGATAACGCCGTCCAGAAAGGGGCGGCCAGCTGGCAGGGTTTGCTACGAAGCGTGACGGTCAATTGGCAGTGTTACTACTGTATATATACACTGTGATTATATACCGGTTCCGTATATTAACGGACCTTGCCAGTGTCCCTAAGCAGGCGGTTGCACAACAACTAATGTCAGTTGACTACAAGGTAGCCGCCGAAGAGCCGCGAATGAGATTATCCGAATCGGATAGGCACGATGCGACGGCTCGGTTCTCAGCGTTGTTAGGATCGAAGTCCGAAGCTCTGGCCGGTCTTTGCCTTACTCCTCAGCCTTTCCTCACTTGGCAACCAGAAAGAGAACCCCGTCATTTGCGGGCACGCGTGACTCGCCAATGTCAAAATTCAAATTCGTCTGGTTGTCCTCTAAGCTTATCGACAGCTTTGGCTGACATTGCACGCGGTTGCGGCCGTGGCCGATCGATCGATCCGCTCAGGTCCAATTTCGGTTTACAACCTACTGAACTAAGTCTTCCCGGCGCTCGCTGCTACTTGACTTTGGAAAGGCAGACCAGAGCTCTAGAGGGCCGGTTGTCGTAAAACCGTTTATAATGAATCAAAGTCGCCGAGTACGGAGTATTCAATCCTCTCATAACACGAGACTCCGGAAGATGCGCCCGCAAATCACCGGCATCACCATTGGTTGTCATACAAAATAACTAGAGTAATGTGCACCCAGGAGCAAGGACTATGGAGGCATTCGTGAGCAGCCATCGACCTGTCCGCCACATGGGGGCCTGGTGAAGGAGCTCTCCTTCAAGGGTTCCGACACTTCCGCGTTGGCCTCCATCCGGTTGATTAAGCCGGCGCCAGTGCGTATGCAGAGCTGTCTGCGTCTCAGCGTCGAAGACGGCAAAGATTGTGGATGTGCCGTGCGACCATGTGAGCGTGTCGGTGTGCCTGAGCAGCACTCATGATAACAGGCGATCAACGACTTACTGTAGGCTTCAACATGGATAGAGCTGGATCCATCCCATATGTACCCCGGTCGAGTCACTGTCGAGCAACGCGCACTGACCATGAGGCCGACACAGCATACACGTACTGTCACAACGCCGGGGATACTCTGAGTAGAGACCACGTATCAAGTAGCTGAATAAGGTGTCGGCGCAATGGTTAAAGTTATACCGACTTAATGGAGTTCGACCGTGCGGGTGCTTGTCGTCTGTTGAAAATGTGGCAAACGGAGGAAAGGGGAGGGATTAGCATGGAGGAGATGGCAACTGAGAGAAACAGAAGCAGGGGAGCAGGGAGGCCGAGTCGGGTAAGACATTCCAGGTCGTCCTGGAACGACCAGGGACAGGCGGGACAGACGGAGCGAGTGGTGAGATGAGGCCATCGTAGCAGACCAGAAATGGCATTTTGTCAGTGCCCTGACAATGCTGCGGCACAGCGCAGCAACCACCAGAAAACATGAGCACACTACTTTATGTCGGCGAGCAAGCGGGTCAGCCAGACGGAGACGACTCCTCAGTCACCCTCGAGACGCGGAAGATGATGACCCAAGGGCCAAGACGAATCAGAGATGGCGTGCTACTGGAATGCCAAAATTTGGGACCCTGGACTGCAATGCCAAGATTCACAACCTTACCCCACGTCCTGTGCCAGCTTATTTCTAATTCGAGGCATCAAACCAGGACTGGCCGCAGCTGCACGCCTGTCTCAGCTATGCCTGCGATGATCCTCGCGCCGCCTCCTGCATCGCCAGTGATGGCAGATCCGGCGGTAGGAGCTGTCGCATCCCCGTTCATCGCTCTTTTTCGCTCCTGACCAACCTCATGTATCAAGGCAATCAGGCACTACTTAATTGATCTTGCTTAGTCGTCAGATTTCCAAGAGATCCAATACAGTGGGAGGCTACCTACTGCCCAGTGCTGCTGATAGAGCGAGAAGAGAGGCGTCCTGTCTGTGTGTTGCGCAGGTTTGGACTAGTCTCCAAGGGGTAGCCTGGCATGTTAATCGCAGGCCAGGCTTGAAAGCCATGGACGGATCTATCCCATCTGGCTTGTTATTCAGATGCGATGGAAGACCTGGGGTTCGCCGTTGGAGCCGTTCGGTGTCATGCTAATAGGCAGAGGACCGAGTTAGTCCTTTGACATGTCCAATCGCCTCTAGGGCGCCAACGAAAGGTTATGGGTAAAACATCGTCCAGGAGGGACACTACCGCCAGAGATTTGCCATCCGCCGGGTTTCGTTTACCCAGGAAAGGTCGAGACATTGAAGCAAGCCCATCAGTCACCTCACACAAGGGAGAGGGAAATGATGACACATGGCACATGCGCACCCTTGAGTCTATTCATTTACCAGGAGACTGGCAACAGGATATGACCGTGAAAGGTTCTTTCGTCATGGTAATTGCCGACGCGAGCTCTGCGCGTGGGTATGGGTGGCAGAGACAAAAGGAAACCTCAAAACAGAAAAGTTCCGAGGGCTTTCGAGGGCAATGCGGATGAAACGGTGAAGTAATCGCCCTTCACCATCTTCCAAGGTGTGCTCGCAATTTGCTGTTTCCAATTGGGGTTTGGTAGGATAACACCCAGGCTACCTGGTTTTCCTGTCAAGTAATTAAAATTTAGATGTCCGATGTGTGGCGCTGAAATATCGAAAGGCCTTGAAGTTAATGTGCATGGTAAGGCGCGATGAAGCTTTCGGCTGAGAACGGTAAAAAATGTGCGTTGGGTGTTGAAGTTCTTGATTAAAAGTCTTCGAGATGCGATCAAATGATGAGGTAATGAGAGTTTGAAGTAGTATGAAGTAGGTTGTAAAGTCGAGATGCCCGTTGCCTTACGGATGGAGGAGGTTAGTAGGTGGGCACGGCATCCAAAGGGAGACATGGACGAAAAGGGACGACCCGACAACAGTACTGTGGCGGCAGTAATTGAGTGAGTGACAATGAAATGGCCCCCTCAGGTAAGGTAGGTTAGGTACCTTACACCTACAGCTTAGGTTTGGCATGGAAGCCCGGCGAGGACGACGACGACACCCTCGACGACAGCAGGCGGCAGGGTTTCCTGTTTGCTGGGGAGTGGAGGCGGACCACTGGGGACCAGGGACACTAGTAGATGACCCGACGCTAAGGAAATTAAGCGAGACGCCGTCGCTGCGTGAAGGAACGGCAGGCTTTCCTTCCATTTTTTTTCTCTCACGGGCCCACGGGTAATTATAAAAGTACTGCAGGCATACCTTTAAGACTGCCCGGGCCCCTCCACCCCAAATTTTCCCTCCAGAGCGCAGTCCCGCGGTGACCAGACGTGCTGCTCTTTTTCGACCGGACCCATCTAGCCTCCATCTGAGCCGTTTCATTGGAGCATTTGTCCACGTTTGGCTGCTACCACGGGCAACCAACACCGACGACAGCGGCAACGAGCCCACCTCAGTGCCTTACCTGCCCTTCCTTAGGCCAACCGCATCACCGCAGCACTGCATTCCCGCCTCGCACCTGCCAGCCATTGCATCCAATCGTCCTCCCAAAACGCGTCGCCACCCTTCCACTTAAGGCCTCGTCCCTCTTGCCTTTCTGGAGCCTCAAGCCGGTGTGCCTTCTTTTCTCGACCTCCGATCCGCCATCACCACGTGCGCGCCCATCAAAATCGAAGCATCACCGCCAACCACTTCTTTTTCTTCTCTTACCCCGACGTACAATACCACACCTTTTTCCACCAGGGTTGGTATCAAAAAATTCCATCCTCGGTTTCGGTTGTCACCTCTCCGCACTGCACTCTGCGCCAAGCTTCCGATTCGATACGGCAAAACAACGCCAATTGAATCCTGCGTGTTCGATGCATGCAAGGTAGTCGCCTCTTTTTTAATCCGCAGTGGACGGGATCGCGGTTTGCTTCGGCCCCATCAATTGATTAACGCCCTTCACGTTTACCCGCTTCCTCATAATCGGTACGTATCGTATTTCTTTATCCAGCATGTCCATCTTGCAACATTTTGATTCACCCGCTTCTGTCATAAGTGGGATCCCCTTCAACGCTCTCATTGGACCCCTCGGCCTGGCATATTCACATCGCTCTATCCCACCCTACCTGGTCCTGTAAGGTATCGTATCGATCTCATCCCACCTTTGATCGATCAGCTCCCCCAGCTGTCATGATTCAGGCTTCACCCCAAAGTGCATCACCTTCGTTTGGGCAAGTCAGGATGGCATACACCACGTGTTTAGACTTCCGTCATGTTTCCACGTTTCTCTTCGTTTTTCGCCCCATCCATGCTATCATCCCCCCTTCACCTGCCCCCAGAAATTCACTGCGGGCTCCTTGAAATGTCACTAACAAGTCAGCAGAATCTCACTCTATGATGAAACTCCCATCAAGTCCATCATAATACAAGATGGCGTCGAGGTATGTTGCTTCCGTTTAATCCATGCAATCGCCCGCCCTTGCTCTGAACATGCACTGACCTTGTTGCTGCGATAGACTTGACAGATTGGTCACGTGAGTGAATCCGCACAATGACCGAACTCCCTCGGCCAGGCTTTCATCCACTCGTCTCACTCATGTTGCTCATCATAACCGAATACAATGGCCGGCTGCGATGTGGACGCCCTGTGCTAATCGTTTTCTGATGTGCACTCAATTGAAACCCTGCTAACATACGCGCTTAGAATTCTCGAAACGGGAAGCACCCGTCTTATTCGGGACACGGCCGTTAACCAACTTGCAGACTGGCAAAAGCAACATCCAGATGAGCTCTTTAACCTTCTCTCCAGAGTTGTGCCTTATCTCATACACAAAGACTGGGAGACGCGGACAACCGCAGCGAAGGCCATTGGCAAGATCATTGAAAATGCACCCGCCTATGACCCTAATGAGGATGAGGACACTACACCAGTCAAGAAAGATGAGCCGGAGGAGAATGGACACGTGAAGAAGGAAGAGAAAGATATCCCATCTTTCACTACCGATGAACTGCTCAAGCTGGGAACGCTCAACGTAGAGCATATCATCAAGTACGGTCGTCAATTATTGAGAGGCGGCAACATCGAGTACGCCCTGGCATCATTAGAACCCCCTGCACGACTTGCGCATCAAAAGAAGACCCTGAATGGACGGCTAGGTCTTCTCGGTCGAGTCTTTGAGGACACCGAGATGCCTGTCCTCGCGGAGAAGGATCCAAGCCCTCTCACCCCTCAAGATTCTGCCAACGGACACAATGGAGCTAAGGAAAATGCAGTCCAGTGTCAAGGCCAGTCAACAGAGGAGGCGGGCTTGAGCTCGAGGCAACTCAACGTCCTCAAAAGGAAACGAAAGAGAGAGCTGCAGAAGGCTGCGCAAGGAAAAGGGGGCTTCGGAGATTTGTCTATTAGGAGGACTACGACTGCGGGCTCTGAAGGATTCGATGATACTCCGATGCCCGATGCGGACTCAAAACAGAAGAACGGCAAAGTCAACGATTACTTCAACTTGGACAGGCCCGCCGACGTTGACGAAGAATCTAAAGTGGTCAGCGAATTCAAGGGTCCAGTAATACCAATCAAGTCGGAAATTGAGGCGGACGAAACCGTCGAGGGTGCCGAATGGCCTTATGACCGACTACTCGACTTTCTGAAGGTGGACCTATTTGATCAGTCTTGGGAAACTCGCCATGGAGCCGCTATGGGCATTCGAGAGGTCATCCGTGTTCACGGTGGCGGGGCTGGCAGAGTGCGTTCCAAATCCCGCGCTGAGAACAATCGATTGAACCAGGCCTGGCTCGACGACCTGGCTTGCCGACTTTGCTGTGTCCTGATGCTGGACAGATTCACCGATTACAGTTCAGACACCTCTGTCGCACCCATTCGCGAAACAATTGGCCAGTCCCTCGGCTCCGTTCTCCGACACGTTCCGGCGAATTCAGTTCACGGCATTTACAAGATCCTCTACCGCATGGTTATGCAGGATGACTTGCAACTCGAAATGCTTCAGTGGTCAGTGTGTCACGGTGGCATGGTCGGCCTTCGCTACGTCGTTGCTGTCAGGAAAGACCTTCTTCTAGAAGATGGGGAGATGATTGATGGCGTTGTCCGTCTCGTCATGAAGGGTTTGGAGGAACACGATGACGACGTCAGGTCTGTCAGTGCCGCAACGCTTTTGCCCATGGCCAAGGAGTTCGTGACTATGCGACCTGGTTCCATCGACGGGCTCATTAATATTATGTGGGGAAGTCTCGCAGATCTTGGTGACGACCTGAGTGCTAGTACCGGAAAGATCATGGACCTTCTCGCGACGCTCTGCAGCTACCCTGAAGTTTTGCAGGCTATGGAGAAGTCTGCCGCGCAAGACGAGGAACGTTCGTTCACGTTGTTGGTGCCTCGCCTTTACCCCTTCCTCCGGCACACTATTACCTCTGTCCGTCTGGCAGTTTTAAAGGCTCTCATGACGTTTGCAAATCTAGGCGCCGAGAACGCCCGAGGATGGCTCAACGGCAGGATCTTGCGACTTATCTTTCAGAACATTCTTGTCGAGAGAGACAGGGAAACGCTCACGATGTCCATCGACGTTTGGACTGCCCTCGTCCGTTCTCTGTCAAAGACACCAGACGTATTGGCTGACGAATTCGCCACTCACGTCGACCCTCTGATGAGGCTCACCCTGCACCCGATCGGCGTTTCACGACATCCCCTGCCCATGCCCGCGCACCTCTTCCAGAGGCCCTCTGGCGGCACCTACACAGCCGTCACCGCAACTCCTGCCCGCAAACCGTCGTCTCCCGAAGGGCCTGAAAGGGCCACGAAGCGCCGTCGGAAGTCCGCGAAGACAGAGGAGGCGCCCGTTACAACTCACACGCACGACGTCGACGGTCACATGATTCAGGGCGATGTTGATCTCGTTGGCATGGACACTCTGATTCGGTCAAGAGTCTCTGCTGCCAAGGCTATGGGACTGATGATGTCCTTCATCCCAGCTGCAAAACTGTCTGATTATGACACTATCCTCCACGCTGGGCTTAGCGACAGGAATGCATCCACACAGCTTACGTCTTGCATGGTCATAGACGAGTATGCTAAGAATGGTGCGGCATCCGAAAATGCTCAAAGATTTGTGGTTCCTTTACAGAAAATCATTGAGACGGAGCGACCGTCGCACTACGGTGATTTGGTCAGCTACATGCATCGTGTCCGCTCACAATGCCAGCAACTTTTGAACATGTTCCGCGACCACGGCAAGGTGTCAAGCGGAAGACTTCCTACCCTTGCCGTTCTCGTCCAGGGCGATGAACAGGCCGGTCCCGGTGCCTTCTCTATTGCCGTTGCAGAGAAGGTCACTGGCGAAGATTTCGAAAAACTCAAAAAGGCCATGTCTCCAGGTCAACGTTTGGTGGCCAGCCAGCAACTTGGAGAAGCCAGAGACGTGGCTGTTTCGGCCATTTCCGATGCCAAGAACGCCAAAGAAGCCCGAGATGTGCGTATTAAGGCTGCAGCAGCTTGCGCCTTGGTTGGCATCAAAGCACTACCCAAGAAGCCAAGTCCCCTCATCAAAGGAATCATGGATAGTATCAAGACAGAAGAGAATCAGGAACTCCAGAGTCGTTCTGCCGCGACCATTGCCAGACTTGTCCAGGTGTTCAACGAGAAGGGCCGTCGTGGCCCGGCCGACAAGGTGGTCTCTAATCTCATCAAATTCTCCTGCGTCGAGGTTGCCGAGACGCCCGAATTCCCGGTCCATGCAGCCAAGACAGACTGCGTGCTTTCCATGCAAAAGGAAGAAGACAGAGTTGATCACGCAGACGCTGCCAAATGGGCGAAGGAAGCCAAGGCGGCGCGAATTACCCGCCGCGGCGCAAAGGAGGCACTCGAAATCTTGTCCCGGACCTATGGCGCTGAATTGCTCACCGCTGTGCCAACAGTCCGAGTCTTTATGGAGGATCCTCTCGTCAAAGCATTCTCTGGCGCTCTGCCAGCCGAAGCACGGGATGCCGAGGACACCTTTGGTCAAGAAATCGTCGACGCCTTGTCTCTCATCCGCACCCTCATGCCTACTCTTGACAAAGCCATCCACCCGTTCATCATGGAGAAAGTGCCACTGGTCATCAAGGCTTTGCATTCTGAGCTTTCGGTCTTCCGTTACATGGCGGCTAAGTGCATGGCTACGATATGCAGTGTCATCACAGTGGAGGGTATGACAGCGCTCGTTGAGAAGGTATTGCCGTCTATCAGCAACCCTATCGACCTCAACTTCCGCCAAGGTGCCATTGAGGCCATTTACCACTTGATCGCCGTCATGGGCGATGCCATCCTGCCTTACGTCATTTTCCTCATCGTTCCGGTCCTTGGTCGCATGAGTGACTCAGACAACGAGATTCGCTTGATCGCAACAACCTCATTCGCTACTTTGGTCAAGTTGGTGCCGCTGGAGGCCGGTATACCTGATCCCCCTGGTTTATCTGAAGAGCTGCTTAAGGGTAGAGATCGTGAACGGACTTTCATTTCCCAACTACTTGACCCCAAGAAGGTGGAAAACTTCCAAATCCCGGTCGCTATCAAGGCTGAGCTTCGTTCTTACCAACAAGAAGGCGTCAACTGGCTGCACTTCCTCAATAAGTATCACCTGCACGGCATTCTTTGCGACGACATGGGTCTCGGGAAGACCTTACAAACTATTTGCATGGTTGCCAGCGATCACCACCAGCGTGCTGAGGAGTTTGCCAAGACCGGCGCTCCGGACGTCCGGCGTTTGCCATCTCTTGTTGTCTGCCCTCCTACGCTGTCTGGTCATTGGCAGCAGGAAATCAAGACATATGCTCCATTCCTCAGCGTCACCGCCTACGTCGGTCCACCTGCCGAGCGCAAGACAATGAAAGATGCTTTGGACAAGACGGATATCGTGGTTACCAGTTACGACGTCTGCCGCAACGATGCAGATGTCCTCGCCAAATACAACTGGAACTACGTTATTCTCGACGAAGGCCACTTAATCAAGAACCCGAAAGCAAAAATCACGATCGCCGTCAAGAAACTGCCAAGCAACCATCGCCTGATCTTGACCGGCACTCCCATTCAGAACAATGTTCTTGAACTTTGGTCTTTGTTCGATTTCTTGATGCCGGGATTCTTGGGTGCAGAAAAGGTTTTCTTAGATCGATTCGCCAAGCCGATTGCGGCGAGTCGATTCAGTAAAGCTTCTTCTAAAGAACAAGAAGCCGGAGCTTTGGCAATTGAGGCCCTCCACAAGCAAGTTCTTCCCTTTCTCCTGCGACGTCTCAAGGAGGAGGTGTTGGATGATTTGCCGCCGAAGATTCTACAAAACTACTACTGCGACCTAAGTGATCTACAGAAGAAGCTTTTCGACGACTTCACGAGGAAGCAGGGCAAGAAACTCCAGGAAGAGGCGGGTCGCGAAGACAAGGAGTCGAAATCGCACATTTTCCAGGCCCTGCAGTACATGCGGAAGCTATGCAATTCGCCCGCTATGGTCATGAAGCCCAACCACAGCATGTACGACGAGACTCAACGCATCCTCAACAAACAAGGAACCAGTTTGGAGGATCCTGTGCACGCCCCAAAGCTGACAGCCTTGAGAGATCTTCTTGTCGACTGCGGTATTGGCGTGGAGGAGGCTGAGTCGAACGACCCCCTCTACCAACCGATCAAGCCTCACCGCGCGCTCATCTTCTGTCAAATGAAGGAGATGCTGGACATGGTTCAGAATACCGTTCTGAAGAACATGCTGCCCGGTGTTTCTCATCTTCGCCTTGACGGCTCCGTTGAAGCAAATAAGCGGCAAGATATCGTCAACAAATTCAACAGCGATCCCTCATATGATGTTCTGTTGCTTACGACCAGTGTTGGAGGCCTAGGCCTCAATTTGACTGGTGCCGACACCGTCATATTTGTTGAGCATGACTGGAACCCGCAAAAGGATATGCAGGCCATGGACCGTGCCCATCGTATTGGACAAAAAAAGGTGGTCAACGTCTACCGCCTCATCACGAGAGGTACACTAGAGGAGAAGATCCTTAGTCTTCAACGGTTCAAGATTGATGTTGCTTCAACAGTTGTCAATCAACAAAATGCTGGCTTATCCACCATGGATACGGATCAGATTCTGGACCTATTCAATTTGGGAGATACAGGACCTAGTCTCATATCAGACAAATCGAAGAACACAATGGAGGGGAGAGAAGAGGATATGGTGGACATCGAAACCGGTGACGTTGTCACAGGCAAGCAGCCCGGGAAGAAGGCTTGGCTGGACGATTTGGGCGACTTGTGGGATAACAGCCAGTATGAGGAAAGTTTCGACCTGGATGGTTTCTTGAAGACCATGCAGTGATGCAGGAAACCATCAGCTAGCTCAATGGGGTGCCAGAAAGAGGCTTCCCAGTACAACAGCATGGAGTTTGGCTTGGCATATAGATGTTGATGAGAGCGAATTGGATGCTCTTTCGGCGGAGGGGCTTCACATGCCTCTCCCTGTGGCTCTGTACTCATTACGAAATATTTTGTGCGAAACTGTACGTATCACATGATAGTATTAGTCTCAGACTCCATGAATGGGAGCTGAGGTGAGCTGGGCAGAAAGTGCCCTGTGTGAATGTGCATCTTCAAAGCGTTATGACCACCAAAAATACGTTTGTTTTTCTGAGGATGTCAACTGTGAACAAAGCTCCCATCAAATTGAGCCTTTATTGAAAATGATTGCAATAAGCTTTTATGAGCGCGGTCGCCTTGCTGACCTCATAGCTCAGGTGAGCTGTGTGGTTGCTTCAGCAGGCGCATGCGGACAGCGGGGTAATGCCCCGCACTACCTAGTGTACTTGCCCTGGGTTGTGATGCTCCGGTAGGTAGTGGCTCACCACCAGCTGCCAACCAATGGTGAGGCAAGATCCAGAACATTCCACACAACCACATTGATTTGAAGTGCAGCAATCCAGGCCCGCATCAGCTGCAGGCAATCAAACATCTACATCACATCTTCAATCGATTGTCAAGATGCCTGTTGACTACAGTAAATGGGTAAGTAGTGCAGAACGCCCGTCACCGTTGTCCCGCAGCTTGCTAATCCAACGACAACAAAACAGGATGCACTGGAGCTCAGCGACGACTCTGATATTGAGGTCCACCCCAACGTCGACAAACGCTCCTTTATTCGCGCGAAACAAAATCAGATTCACCAGGAACGCCTCCAACGCAAGCACCAGATCGAGACACTCAAGTACGAGCGCATCATCAATGATGGCCTCATGAAGCGCATATCCGGCCTCCTCGAAGCCCTAAAGTCCCACGCTTCCGAGGCCGAGACACGCAACCCCGGCGAGGTCGCCTTCCAAGCCGTCATGGAATCTGCCGGTAAGCCCGAAGACGACCAGCCGCCTCCGCGCCCCGAAGGCATTCACGCCGAGTCCGAGCCGCTGCCTACCTTTTCCAAGATGATGGCCGTGCTACTAGACCAGGTCAACAAGGAGCTCGACGAGAAGAAGCCCGAGAACCGATACCAGGGCATGCTTCAGGGCGTCGACGGACACCTGAAGAAGGTACAAAACTTGCAGAAAGAGCTGCTGGCCAAGCTGGCGGAGCTCGAGAAGGAGGAGGGCCGCAAGATCACGAGCGAGGGCATCCATACGGGTTTTGACAGTTCTCATGTCAACAAGTCCAAGTCAGAGGGCAAGGAGCCGGAGAGCAAGCCGGAGCTTCTGAACCCTAACTTCGGCATGACGCAATCGCTCCCGCCGAAGGATTCCAAGACTTCATACGCCGACGACGAGGAGATTGAGGCATCGCCCGCTGCCAAGAAATTCGCGCAGATCAAGCCCGAAGACTATTCCTCCAGCCTGGCATACCTGTCTCAGAACCCACAGATCCTCACCGAGAGGGAGACGGACGGCCTGCTTGTCCTCGCTTTCGACGCGGCTCTCGAGAACAAGGACGACTACTGCCGACAGTGTGTGCACCAGGCCCTCCTGTTGCAGTACTGTCGGGCATTGGGCAAGGACGGAGTCGGCATGTTCTTCAAGCGCATCACCACCAAGGGACATCAGGCGCAAGACGTGTTCTACAAGGACGTGCAGGACACATACGGCAAGATCAGGAACAGGGCGCGTGAGATTGTTAAGGAGAGGGCAAATGAGCCTGAAGGCGTGGAGCAAATCCAGCTGCACGCAGTGGAGCCCGGCACGGAGATCAAGATAACGATCCCGCCCAAGGACAGCGAGGACCCGGCGGTCAAGGCGGGCCGGGCGATTTTCGACGCGTTCAGTCCCGAGTTCCAGACGGCGCTGGAAAGCGGCAGCCTGGATAAGGTCAACGAGGTACTGGGTAAGATGAAGGTTGACGAGGCCGAGGATGTTGTCGGCAAGCTTGGCGATGTATGTGTATTCCCCTCTCGCATTACATGTTGATGAAATGATTTGTTGACGCTTGGCAGGCCGGCATTCTAAGCCTCGAGGAGCAAATCATCGACGCCACGACGGAAGAGGGCCAGAAGGCGCTCCAGGAGATGGAGGCAGCAGCTGGCTCAGAGTCTGGATTCGCGCCGGACCCAGAGTAAGCCAGACGGATGTGCGCAGCAGAAATGAAGAGTAATCAAAGGGAGGGGGGGAGCCCCACAGAGTTGCAATAGCAGTTATGATGAAACCAAAGTGGTGAGCACGTCAGACCTTGGTGTAAAGAAAGCATAGACAACCAAAACGGTCATCCGAAGAATCCAACAGAATGCATTGAAAGCATCGCGGGAAAGCATTGAGCACGACATGAGCATTGCATAGCATCTCAGATGGCGAGGCGAACATCGTGAGGTGTAGCTTGGCATCCCTGAACTTTGCGACGCAGCCTTTTCTTTCCCACGGCTGGCTCTTAATTCGGTTTCTCCCCCACCATGTACTTTATCCAGGGGCCATCGACAGACGACGACACAGAGTCCAGTCGCTTACTTGTCGCCGAACTTGTGGTCCACCGCATTGTCCCGAGCGCCAGGCTTAGGTGACGTATACATATGCTTCATGGCGAACGCGGGACCGAACCAATGGCAGATGGACCAAAGCCACCTTGATCCAGGCATGCCCGGACCTCGAACTTGTAGGTAGTCTGGCATTACGCAGTACATGGCTAGGATGTGGCTGGCGCGCATTCTTGTTCAACTGACTAACTTCGTAATTATGCTGTGTGGTTCGGCGTTCGCCAGATGCGATGGGAACAATCCCGCCCGCAAACCCGTGGTGCCTTTCCTCACTCCGCACAGCTCAAGCCGTTACTAAGTACTGTCTGGACGGGGGAAAAAAAAAGAGAGAGGGAAAACCCAGGGATGCGGGCGCAAGTGCCGGTGAGGCTAAGGTGCTGGGCCCGTGGGCGGTCGGGTGACATGGAGGCTTGGTTGTGTGACTGACATTGACACTACATTGACCCTACATTGACCCTTTTTTTTGTGATTGTGCGCTGGGAGGCTCAGCGTCGGAGCGCCGATACCGATCTGGCCCAGACCGTGATGGAGGGAAAAAGAAAAGAGGCGAGAGGGGGGGCGAGGGGGGACCAAATCAGTTCGTCTAGATTCTTTTCCTCGAGAACAAGAAGAAGCATCGAGGGGAATCTTTGGGATGGAGTGGCAGTGAAGAGATGACACACACACACACACACAGCGCTTCTTGGAATCGATCGCCTCTCCGATGTTGCATGTACATTTTTCTGGTCGAAGTCCATTTTCGACGGACGAACATGGCGGAGGCGAAAAAGGTTGTGCGTATTTTGAGGAGCGAGCGGTTCGGATCAGACTACAGGGACGATGCGTTGGTTTGGTGACGACGGTCTTTTTTTCTTTTGGCTTTTTTTTTTTTTTTTTTTTTTTGCCCTCATCTATTGCCCCCCCCCCCCCCCCCCGAGACAAGTGATCTAGGTTGGATCTTGCGCGTGCCTGCCGACGATGACACATGCCTTTTCCGCGGGGTCTTTGCGGTTGATCATGAGCTAGCTGGCTTGTTGGTACAGTAATGGCCAAGGCCGGATTGATTGCATTCACATCCTAGCCAATGTTTCACAGATTTCCTTGGGCGTCAAAGAGGTATTGCGTGGCGTTCTTTCTGAAAAAAAAAAAAAATTTTAAAAAAAAAAGGGAAAAAAAAAATTAAGGATCGTGCCAAGTTGCTAGTGTCCGTAGCACAGCGTAAGGCAAACAGTGAGATTGGGAAAGGTGAGGCTCGTTCTCTGACTGTCTAAGTAGGCTCAGAAGCAATAATACAAACTGACCAGTGACGGGTGACACATGGGAAAAAATGTGTCAAAAATAGCAATATGGCGGCGATCCTCGCTGGTGACTGTGGCAGGGTCTTTCCTGGTGTGGTGGGTCCTCTGCCGTCGGGTTAGGTTTACTGCGCTGCGGGATGGATCTGGTGGGAAGATATTCTGGCCGTGGGTCGCAACGTTCAACTGGTTTCCGCCCCCTCCCCCCACCCGAAGACTCCCACTAAAATCCATCAAATCCCATTAGTTGGTACACTATTTGACTAGTGCTTCATGATCGTCGGTTTGCGGCTTCTTAGTGGACGGTGTGGGATTCGTGGCTACGTGGCTGGTGTTCTTTTTCCAGAGAATGACAACCAGTCAGATTGCTTGCTGTTTCTCCGATAATTGGAGAATCCATCCACAGATTGGCAGTCAGCAAGCCTCCTGCTTTTTGTTGTAATTTGGTTCGTTTGACCAGCTCTTTTCATTTTCCAGTCTGATGCAAGCTTGCACTTTAAACATAGAAACATGGAATAACACTACTGTAGTAGGCTGGGCGGCTGGGCAACCGAGATCGTTCGCAGGCCTTTGCAAGGGACACAGGATACAGGACCATCGACAAGGCGACCAAACAAAACGGGCCCACACGAGTCAGCCAGCCATCCAAGTTCCAAGGCAACATGTTGCGCGGCCAACTGGTGATCAGCATGGCCATGCAGACAAAAGGTTGGAAAACTTACAACTACAGCCTCCAGAATTCTCGCAGCGATACGACCTCGTGAATGGACGGAGGACAATCACTACGTACAAGCGTTGGGTTTGGAAAGGAACAACAAGGTTGGTTGGAAGCAGTCATCTGGTTGCTGCCGACGGGCTGTTCCCGGTCGATCGGTCGGTCGGTCGGTCGGTCGGGTTGCTCCATCAAAAGATCATCAATAACCCCGACAATGATGGAACACTGTACATACGTCATCGTCGTGGATGTTGAGGTAAAATGCAGGAGCTCTCATGCCCTTGCTTTCTGTCCACCATCTTCATCGTCGCCCCATGCTCCTTCTCTTGAGGCTCGGCCGGTACTCGCTCGCTGAGGAAAGCCAAGCGGAGGGACGGCGGGAAGTCAAGCAGTGACGACGGGAAGTCAAAGCAAGGGCCCCCTTTTTTTTTCCATTCGGTGTGGTTGGTGCTTGGGCCAAGGTCTTTACAACGTCCCGTGGAAGAGGTCCGTCGTGATGGGCGTTGGCCTAAGGGTGCCTCGTCCAAGGTTTGAACTTTGAACACGTCAAACAGCGTCGAGCGCCGTCAACAACGTCTTTTAGCTGGACTGTCTCACGTCCGTGGAGCAGAGGACAAATTTGATTTTTCTTCCTTTGTTAGTGATTGTTCCATGTTGCGCGCTTGTATGTGTCACTTGTACTTCTCGTTGGACAGGCAGACATGGGCCTGACTACGCGACCATTCCAGATTACATTAAAGCTGCCTTAGGGACACTCTGGATTAAGCCGGTCCGCATGGTGTCGTACGATCCACTGCTGGATCTGCATGGCGACGGGCATTGATTTTGTTTGGGGCAACGGAGCGCTAGAGATGTCACCCCGATGCGCTCGGGAGGGTTCCATTCAAGAGGGGAAGAACGATTTCCAAGTGCCAGAGTGATTGTGCTCGGTGGTTACCCTCGGGTAGGTAAAACGTCCTAGAATGTGCTGCACGTTCTCTTGCTGACGGACTTTCTTACAGCCTACCTGCGAGGTCTATCTATGCACGCACGGCAGTGGCTGTGTAAGTCTGAGAGGTGAGGGTGAGGAATGTACAAATGTATCACGTCCGGGTACGTGTACAGCACCATCCTATATCTGAATTCCTTCCAAAATGAGGAGCAGCCACCGGAGAATAAGAATGAAGAGACGGGAAGCAGTGAGAGGATTAAAGCGAGGGACATGCCGCTGAACTAGCAAGAATCTTCGAGCTGCGACAAGGAACAATCAATATCAGGGGAGAAAATGGAGTGGTTGACAGACGGATGGGCAGTAAGTGTACGTCTTCGCCCACTACCGAACTCGCGACTGCGCCATGCCGCCATGTAGCCCGCCCACAAGGCCGGAGACCCACAAGGAGACGGGGGGAACGGCCTGGGTGGGGGCCGCGCAGCCAACAGGGTCCAAGGACGACTCGAACGCCGCACATCTTCAGCTCCAAGGTACGGAGTACGCTACCTCCCTACCTTACCTTACGCAAAGAGCCGCAGCACTTTGGTCTGAAATTCGCTGCTACTACTACTTCTGCTGCTGCTGCTGCTGCTGCTGCTAACCAGCCGAGAAAACCACCAGCCCCAAAATACTCCATCGGGAATACGTAAGGTGTGGAGGATGGGGCAAGGGGGCCGGCCACACCACACATACACACAATGAGATCTGCCAGCCTTGGCCCGGCCTTGCGAGGATGCTCCCTCTGTTGCCGTTCATATTAAGACTGGGGATCCGGCACCCTTCTTTCGCTTTTAGTTTCCCGTGTATCGAAGTCATCGCAGTCTATCTTGCCTGTCTTTTGTTTCCTTTGACCTTTTCGATTAGCTACGTACTGATACCCTTGTTCTGATTTGCGTCACCTGGTGGTATCCCGATACTCCGTTGCCCTGCTCACAACTCTCCTCCGCCGCCTCAGGAATTTTTTTTCTTGTTTCTGCTCCCAAGCCAACCTCCTCGTTGTTGTGCCTGGTGCAAAACGATCGTCCAGTTCGGCTCCTCGGTAAAGTCCATAAAAGAGTAGTGAGGTGTTCGGTCTTTGGGCATTGGTTGTTCGTTCTAGGCCGGTTCAGTCTTCAGGGAACATATCAAACCCGCAAACAAAACATCGAAAATGGTCTCACTCCGCAAGACATTCGCGGCTCTCCTCGCGACCGCCGCCGCCGTACACGCTCTTCCCTCGGACACCTCATCGACAGTCTCCGACGCCGTAAACGCCGCCGAGTCTTCCTCAAACTCCACAACAGCTTGCAACAACTCCCCCTCCCTATGCGGCCGCAAGTATAACAACATCACCCACATGGGCGCCCACGACAGCGCCTTCCTCCGCGACGCAAGCACATCAAACTCCATCGCCGGAAACCAGTATAAAAATGCCACCGTCGCCCTCAACACCGGTCTCCGCCTCCTCCAGGCCCAGGTCCACACCGTGAACGGCACCGCCGGCACCACTCTCCAGCTCTGTCACACCACCTGCGACCTCCTCGACGCCGGCACCCTCGAGAGCTGGCTCTCTTCCGTCAAGGCCTGGATGGACGAGCACACCAACGACGTTGTCACCATTCTGCTCGTCAACTCGGACAACCAGGCCGCCTCCGTCTTCGGCAAGGTCTTCGAGGCCTCCGGCATCTCAGAGTACGGCTACAAGCCGTCCACGTCCTCGGCCACCTCCAACTGGCCCACCCTGCAGGACATGATCTCGGCAAACACCCGCCTGGTCACCTTCGTCGCCTCCATCACCGCCGACACAAACTACCCCTACCTCCTGCCCGAGTTCGCCTACGTCTTCGAGACCCCTTACGAGGTCACCTCCCCCTCGGGCTTCAACTGCACCGTCGACCGTCCCTCCAACTACGCCTCCGCCTCCGCCGCCGTCTCCGCCAACATGCTCCCCCTCATGAACCACTTCCAGTACCAGACTCTCGCCGCCGATGTCCTGATCCCGGACGTCAGCGACATCGAGATCACCAACTCGGCCGGCACCTCCACCCCCGGCAACATCGGTCTGCACGCCCAGACGTGCACGTCGCAGTGGGGCAAGAAGCCGACCTTTGTCCTGGTCGACTTCTTCGACAAGGGTCCCGCCATCGACGCCGCCGACAACCTCAACGGCCTGTCGTCGTCCGACATCACGGGCCGGAGCAGCAGCAACAGCGCCACGGCGCAGAGCAGCGCCAACTTCGGCGGTCGCGCGCCCGGCATGGAGACCGGTGCGCTTGTCGCGTTCCTCGCCGCGGCTGTCTTTTTGTTTTAAGGAATGAACATGTCGTGGACCTTGCACCAATGCGCAAGATGTCTCATTGCTCTCTAGGACGCTTTTGGGTTTTCGGAACGGAATATACATCGCAGGCGACTCGGTCGTCTCCGCACCCTTTTTACTTTTTCTGTTTACTGCATAGCGATGGCGTTATACATGGACCCGGGATCACGGCACAGGATACGGTCATGCTTTACGGTCTATATTGATTTTGGGAGACGGGCTACTTCGCTTGTTAGCGCACGGGAAGGGAGAAATGGTCCCTGCGATTTGGGGAGGGAATGTATTTACTCCCGCCGGACCCGAACTTCCGGGACACGGAACAAACAAGACTAGTTGATTGTGCAGGATAGACGAATACAGTCAACGAGGGTATTGTGTAAAATCATGCCCGAGCTGCGAAAACATGAGCAATCTGACCCACGTAAAGATACAAAACCTTGCTTTCCGATACGTGAGGTTTCCTACTTGTGATAATGTCTGACGGTGAGAAAACGCGGCATGTTGCCCCCCCGCGGCGTTGGATGAGGGGAAATATTACCCCACAGCCCAATGCGCATCATTGGACCGAACGACCAAGCTTCTGAACAAGCTGCAGCAGCACGCAGCGACATACATACTCAAAGACAAGTCTATATCAACGCCCGCGAAAAAAAGCCCCCCCCCCCCCCCCAAAAAAAAAACCCCCATCCCTTGGCCCTTGGGAGAAATAAATCGTCAATCGCCATTTCGACGTTCAAAACTCATACTCACTCACTTTCAGCCAGTAGTTAGTTCCTGAAACAATGTCGTCGTCGACGACCGATTACTCCAACATCCCCACCCCGGCCGCCGCCTACGCCGACTTCTGCCTCATCCCCGTCGGCACCGGCAGCGTGTCCGTCGCGAACGAGGTCGCGCAGGTGCAGCGCCTCCTCAAGGCCAGCGGGCTCAAGTACACGATGCACTCGGCCGGAACGACCGTCGGTGAGTGGCTGGAAACCCCCCCCCGCGTCTTCCTCTTCCTCTCTCTCCAAACGTGTGTCTAAGCCCGAAACTGGCCTGCTTGTTCGACTGCTACGAGGCGACATGTTGTATGTGTGTGAAACTGATATCAGATGTGTGTGTAGAGGGTAGCTGGGACGACGTCTTCCGCGTCATCGGACAGGCGCATTCTCTCGTCCACCAGGGCGGCGTCGTCAGGATCCAGTCTTCGATGCGTGTTGGATCGAGGTATGGCTTTTGTGAACTCTGCGGATAAACGCCTTTTGTTGACCATGAACAACAGAACGGACAAGAAGCAATCCGCCGAGGATAAGGTGAAGCGAGTCGAGAACCTCTTATCCCAAGGCTAGTGAACCATGATCGGATCTAGTCAGAGGTTAATGAAGACCGAGAGATGGAATTTTTCTTCTTTCTCATTAAGTTATCATTGATTGACACAAGATATGCTATATGCCTACACCCCCCGTTCGCTTTTTCTTGGAATGCGTTCATGTACTATACAGCTTCACCCATGACCAGCCTAAATCGTGATATAGACACACCGCCGACCCCTTGCCCGTCGTCGCCCAGGTAAGATACATAAGACATGATCTTCTCGTCAGAACGTTATGTAATGTAAGAAACTTTTTGTGGCCTTCAACTCAAGCTGCAAGAGTCCCTCAACCACGCATGGTCGACTTCTTCAGGTTCTTCTTCTGCTCGCGCTCGCGCTCTCGCTCCAGGTACTTCTTCTGGGCCTTGGCGTCGAGGGCGCTGAGCTCGGCGTCACGCTTAGCCTTCTTCTGCTTCTCGCGCTCAAGGGCACGCTCCTCGGCCTTCTCAGCCTCGGCAGCCTTCTTGATCTGCGCAATGGTCTCCTCGCGAACGACGCGAACCTTGCGCAGAACCTCGGGACGGAAGTGAGCACCGGAGACGAGGGCGTCAGGGATGCGGACGAAGTACTCGAAGATGGGCAGGAGAGAGTCGTAGTTGTTGTTGGAGGGCAGTCGGTAGCGCAGGAAGACGCGCTTGCGGGGAGTGGTCTCCTCCAAGCTGTGGGGTTATGTGTCAGCAATGAGATGCGGCAATGCGGCGCAGCAGGAGGTACTCACGTGGTGGGCTTCTCGATGGGCTGGTCAGAGACGATGAGGTAGTCCAGGGCATCACCGGCGGCCTCGACAGCCTTGATGAGCTCGGGGGTAAGAAGCTGCTCGGTGATCTCGGCGCTCTCGCTCATGACGGTGAGCCATTTGGGAAGCTTGTTGTGGTCCTTGGTGAAGGTGATGGAGACGTCGTAGCGATCGTCGCGAACCTGCTTCATGCGCTCCTTGGAGACAATGGCCCAGACGAAGTTGTCGTAGGTGCTCTTGTTCTCTTTGCTGCGCAGCTCGTGTGTTCCGGGGACAGCGGGAACGGTGAGAGATTCCTTGCCATCGAAAGGGTAGATGACAGCCTCCATAGAGTCGTGAGGGGTCTCCACGGCGTCCATGAAGAAGCTGGAGACGGTCTCGACGATGCTGATGGCCGGGTTGAAGCGCTTGGTGAGCGTCAACTTGACATCCATGAACGCGACATTCTGGCGACCGGTTCCGTAGCTCGCGAATTCAAAGAGGGACTTCTCGCGCAAGACACCCGCGGTATCCTTGGGGTCGCTGTCGACGGTCGGATTCGGCTCGAAGCCGACGGACGCAAACTCGGACTTGAGGGTCGGCGCGTGAGCAGCGGCCCAGGCCTTGGCCTTGTTGCGGTTCAGACGAGAGCCGATAATGTGCAGCAGGAAGATGACGGCGCTAACGACGAGAATGGCACCCTCGAGCTTGAACTCGCTGAGCGAGTGACGCTCGTGGATGTTGTACCATTTCGTGTAGGGACGAGCCGTCGCTTCGGGGGCACCACCGCCGAGGTTCGCGCCGCCGGGGGCAGCCGTAAATGTCCCAGTAGGAGACGGGTCGGGTGCGCCGGCGAAGTCTGCGAAATCTGTGCGTGTTTGGAGATTGCGTCAGTTTAAGGAGGTGGAAATGTGGGTGCAGAGGGGAAAGAGGACGAGGGAGAAGCTTTGACAATGTAGACGGAACAATTGACGTAGAGACATACCAGAATCACCGCTGGGTACGGGAGATGCGGAGGACTTGGCGCCTCCAAAGAGGCCGTTGATGAAGTCGGCCATGATGACGCTCGGGAACGGCTGGCTGGCTCGCTGCGTGGTGGTAGTCGAGGACGCAAGACTAACAGACAGTGAAGCTGCAAGCTTGTGAGGAGGTATCGCCAACGAGAAGGCGAAATTAGCTCCAGCAGTCGTCAGCCAGTCAAGTGGCTTCTTCTGGAAGCTGAGTGTGGGGTTAATGGATTGTGCTCCACACTTTGCCGAATGCGGTCGAGCCCAGCTCCGCGCGCGCATAGTGGGTCTTTAGCGGCTGCGGAGCTACGTAGCTTCCGTCTTCATCTGCGTTGTGTTGTCTGGTCAACCGCATGAACTCGATCAACAGACGTCGACGACGGTCTTTGCGATGTCTTGCGACGGAAGAGACAAAGATCCTGAATCTGCGACGACTTCAACTACACAGAACGGGGAAAATGGCGCGGACAATAGCGAGTCGCATTTATGGCAAGACCTCGACAAAGGCGAAGGCACGGCGCTTATTTGATACGCTGCCGCAGAGTCCAGCACGGAAGACCAAGACGACTGTAGCAGTGGCTGTGGACTCCGACGATGATTCGATAATAAGAATCACCGAGAAGCTGGACGCGGTAGCTCTTGGGGTCGAATATGACTCTTCTGAGGATGAGCTCTCGAGAGATTTTGGCTCAGTCGTGCTGGAATCGCCGCCCAAGTCGAAGACGACACCGTCACCGAGGCGACAAGTTCTGCCTCCGAAGAAGCAAGTGAAGGAATCCCAAAAGCCGGTCAAGCCTACGACGCCGAAACTCAGAAGCCCGATTTCTGCGAAGGTCAACAAGACCACAACCCCGGAAGCTCAAATTCCAAAGCCCCACGAAGAACCCAAGCCAGACTACCGCGTGCTCACTTGGGAGGAAGTCTGCCCGCCTGGGGATAAGATCGAGAAGATTGCCGAAGCATCGTATGCGGAGGTCTACCGCGTCAGGAATGAGCGCGGCACTAGCATCATCAAGTGCATCCGTCTCGAATCACCCATCAAACCACAGACCAAGGCGCAAGAACGTTCCGGTCTCGTCGACGAGGAGCCCCATTCTGAAGACGACATGCGTGGAGAACTGACCATCTCCGAGTGGCTCGCTGACGTGCCGGGTTTCGTCGTGTATAAGGAGCGCTATGTTGTGAAGGGGAAGGCCCCAAAATGTTTGCTGGAAACGCATCAAGCCTTTCACCGGAAGATGAAGCGGAAGGATCCGGACAGACTGCAGTTCTACCCGAGCCCCAGTAGATATCTTGCTGACACGACCTTCTTGGTCGTGGAACTTGGGGATGCTGGAACGGCGCTTGAAGATTTTGAGCTGGTGGATTCGAGCCAGCTGTGGGACATCTTCTTCCTCGTTGCCATCGCTCTGGCAAGGGCGGAAGAAATAAGCTGTTTTGAGGTATGTTCGTGTCTCCACGATTGGTTCGAGTGGCTAACCAGAACAGCATCGCGATCTGCACGAGGGTAACCTGTGTATACGGCAAAGTCAAGAGCCTCGGACACGGAACAGAAGCAAATCGGGACCTCATGTCGGCTACTCGGGACTTGACATCACCATCCTTGACTACGGTCTGTCACGAGCCGAAGACCTCACCGTCGACGAGTCCGAGCCTATTGCGCTCGACCTCGAGAAGGAACTCGGTATCTTCACCAGCACCCACGCACCGCAATGCAAGGTCTATCGCCAAATGCGATCTTTTCTAATGAAAGGAGAGCGCGGCTGCCTCCCACCAACGGCCCACAAATCACCGTATCCAAAGGCAGCAGATGGCCATCCTTTGTCGTGGGACGTGTATGTGCCGTACACGAACGTTTTATGGCTGGCGTATCTGTATCAGTACACGACCAAGGGTTTCAAGGGCGACAAGAAAGACGCCGCAGATTTCAAGAAGACCACCAAGGAGCTTTGGAGGTATCTGGATCCCGAAGCAAAGGCTGGAGTTCCGGCGTTCGGCTGTGCAGCTGACGTCGTGAGATTCGCGGTTGAGGCTGGCTGGATTGGCGAGGAGCAGTTGATGGGAGGCGCGGAGGAGAGGGAGGAGAGCATTATTCTGTCCCACGAAGAGGTAGAGGATCTCAGGAGGTCTCCAAGAAGGAGAGCGCAGTGAGCGGCTTGCTTAAAGGATTGCATTTTATTGGTTTAGGCATTTTTGCATCAGCAGGAGCGTTAGATTTGAGTATTTGGCAACAGGTTGGCTCAGAGAGAACATACCTAGAATATGCCATATCTACAGGCGTTCGTAATCGCAATCCTTGCTTGATTATTTAGTCTCGACGTTTCCCACGGCTTCCGTAGAACTGCAAACGAACGAGGATACTCTTCTCTAAGGTCCATATGAACAGTGGCAACGATTATTAAGCAAGGTGAGATGGGAAGTTCTCCCCATGGGAAGCACCAAGAAAGGCCAGAGAATAAGCAAAAAAAGAAGTTTCAAAAAGTTTTGGGCCGAATTTCGACCGACGCAGTCTACCAAAACCTAATGGGATTCTCTGCCAACACTCCAAACTCCCGGCGGGAAATAATCTCGACTGGGTATCGCTATACGAAACAAAGATGGTGGTAAGGGGAAGGGGGGCGGGCTACTGCGCTCTGCGTACTCGTCGACCCGAACTTGAAAACGGAAGAGGAGGAAGGAAGGAACAAAAGGCTCAGACCACACGCTTCCAAGCGCGATGGGAAGAACCGCAGAATCCGCCCCCGGTGGCAACACGAACCCGTTCGACCCTCGACATCAGCTCCAAGAAACGCCTGAAGGCGGTCCTCCAAGGATCCATCCACGGCGTCGAGGTTGTCAAAAGTCGCCCCGAGACAAAGACAAGGAAGGGATCGACGACGCCAAGGATCCTCAACAAGCCAACGCACAAAAGACTCGCCCACGAGAAAAACAGCATGACGGGGGTAGTGCGCAGCGTCCCGTCTTGGGGTGTGCCGACCACTTCTCGAAACCGACTGGCCTGCGGGGGCCTCTTTTCTGTCGTCCTTCTTCGTGTGTCCTTCTCTTCCTTCCATACCTACTATGGCTGACCAGGGAACCGATAAACATCTCTTACACGAGATTTTTTTTTTAAAAAAAAACACCCCCCCGAAAACCGAATCCGATACATACCAACGGGGGCGCGGAGTTTCCAACGCAAAGGCCTTGTCCAAAACTTCCCACACGAAATCCGGAACTCTAAATTTTTTTCTTTTTTTTGGTGGTGGTGTCAGACGGGATGATGAGCCATCACACCCAGGGGAAGGAATGGGAAGAAGGAACAGAACAACAGATGATCCCTAGACATGAACTTTTACCAGAGGGAGATTTCCATCTGCCACCACCAACGCTTGAAGCAGCACCGTCTTGAGTCGCGCGATGGGGAACAGGGCGACACCACATCGGAGGAGGCGAAACCGCACGGAACGATGATGAGAAATGGGTGACTGCCTGCCTCCCTCCCTACCTTTTCACCGGTCCCGCGCCGGTCCCGGAAGTCTCCTGCTCGGGAAAACTCCAGTCGGGCTCCTATCTCCCTTCTTTTTGTCACTGATTCGCAACTCCGGCTGTTTTGCAAAGTTGGGGAGGAAGAAGGGGAGGGGGGAAGGGAGCGGGGAGGGGGCGCGTGCGGCTAACCCTGTGTGATTGGAGCTCCCGGGCCGCTTCAGGCGTGGTTCTCGGTCGGCCCTCGCGCTTCTTGTCGTAAGCTTTTTTTCTCGGACAAGGCGGCAGAAGGTCAGACAATGCCGTCTTCGGTCCCGTCGAATACCAGTTGTGGCAGCGTTTGTTTGGGCCGGATTTGCCAGCCCCCCAGAGATAGTGGATTGTGTGAGTTGGTCGTCGGCTGAGACGAGTAGTTCGTTCACGATGCGAGAGGTAGCAAGTTGTTTGTTTAGAACTTAGTAAGATTTGATTATCCGACCGACCCGACCAACGCCAGAACAATGGTCTTTTTGTTACAATTAAAAAGATTCGGGTGCCATTAGTGACTGTTGGTGATGGTGTTGCGCAGTAATACCGATGCGCGTCATCTAGAAACCCCCCTTTTCCGCCCCCTCCATCCGATTTTCCTGTTTTTCTCTCTCTATGATATGAAGAACGATCTTGTTAAAAAGCCTAGTTAAAAAAAACAAAATAAAAAAATTTGCAAAATGCTTGTGGGTGGGAATCAACACGCCTGTTCGGCGCCAACGTCTTTCGCACTTCTTTAACAAGACTCTCTTCTTCTTCTTCTAAAACAAGGCATGTGTGACATCTTGTTTAACCCTCCTCGACGACGGCGCGGTTGGCAATGTAGAACCGCTCGCCCTTGTCGTCCTTCTCGTGCTCGAGAGCGACCTTGCTGAGCTGCGTCAGGACGTTCTCGATCAGGGTGTCGGTGACGCTGCGCTTCTTGCGGCCCATGTCGTTCAGACTCCTCATGTTGGTCATGACGTAGTAGACGAGGGCCATGACGATGGTGACGGCGACGGAGTAGACGAAGACGACGCAGACGGTGACGAAGTCGGTGCGGCCGCTGTCGGACAGGAAGCGGTTGAGCGAGGGAGGGGAGGCGGGCTCGCCGCGGCCACCGGAGAACCAGCCGAAGACGCAGAAGAGGATGGACAGGACGTCGACGGCGGCGATGGCACCGATGAGCTGGAAGGATGGGAAGGTCTCGAAGCCGCGAGTGACGAAGATGAGCCAGTTCTGAGTCAGGGAGATCTCGAGGAAGAGGATCTCCTGGATGGAACCGTACTCGTGGATGACACCACCGTCGGTGAGGTACATGGTGCCGCGAAGGATCCAGGTGCCGGCGGCGAGCAGGGTACCGAGAACAATGGAGATGATCCAGATCTTGGGCAACTGCCACTCGACGGGCCGCTTCTCGAAGTGGGCGTTGTCGTACTGTCGTCATGCGCATTAGTCAAAGTTGGGGGGGTGATAAGTGGTCCGCGCGGGATAAACTTACAGCAACGGCGATGGTGGCCAAATCGGCGAAGAGGGCAAGGAAAACGATGAGATCGGCGCGGACAGTTTCGTTAATGATAATCATGGACGTGACCAAGTAGATCTCAAGGTGCAGGCAAAGAGCGATACGATACTGAATGTAAGCCTTCATACGCTGGAAGATCTGGCGGGAGAGCTTGATGGCGGAGACAATGGTGGAGAGACCGGGAGCGAGGAAGACGATATCGGCGGCGGCCTGGGCGGCCTCGGTGGCACCCTCGACGGCAATACCGCAGTCGGACTTCTTCAGGGAGGGAGCGTCGTTGACACCGTCACCAGTCATGGCAGTCAAGTGACCACGCTGCTGAAGCATTTCGACGACCTGGTACTTGTGCTCGGGGAACACCTCGGCGAAACCGTCGGCGCGCTCGCAGAGGTCGTGGATGGAAGTGCCGGCCATGTCGGAGTGGAGGAGCTTGTCGGAGTTGTAAACCTTGGTACCGAGCTGGAGCATGCGGCATGTTTCGACGGCGATAGCGTGGGCGTCACCAGTAAGCATCTTGACCTGAAGACCGAGAGCCTGAGCCTCGATGATGGTCTGGCCAGTGTCGGAACGAGGGGGGTCGAACAGGGACAGCATGCCGAGCATCTCCCAGGGACCATCCTCCTCCTTGACGGCGACGGCGAGCGAACGGAAACCACGGCGGGCGAACTCGGCGGCCTTCTCCTTGAAGAGAGCGGATTGCTCCTCGGTGCAGTCGGTGAGAGCGAGGACGGCCTTGGGGGCTCCCTTGGCGCAGGTGTAGCGGACTCCACGGTGGGTGGCGATAGCAGTGATACGCTTGGAGACGGGGTCGAAGGGGGTGAACTTCTCCGTCTTCCAGCCATCGGCGATAAGCTCCTTGGCCTTCGGGTAGCGCTTGAGGGTGAGGACGGTGATCTTGTCGATGGGGTCGAGAGCCTTGATGTTGTGGGATGAGGCGAGAGCAGCGACGGCCATCATCCAGTTGATGTCAACACCCTCCATGACGAAAGGCTCGCGGACGGAAAGCTGGTTAGCGGTAAGAGTACCGGTCTTGTCAGAGCAGAGGATGTCGACACCAGCGAGGGACTCGATGGCAGTGAGCTTCTGAACGATGGCCTTCTCCTCAGCGAGGTAGGCGGCACCGACGGCGAGAGTGGTGGTGGTAACGCAGGGCAGACCGATGGGAACACCAATGATCAGGAGAATAAGGGCGTAGTGAAGCAAGTTGACGGAAGAACCCTCCTCGGAAACCTCAATGTTGCGGTAGAAGCCACCAATCCAGGAGGCGAGGATGAAGATGACGACGAGAACGAGAAGCGTGGTACCGATGGAGTCCATGACAGCCTTGAAGTGGCCCTGATCCTGAGCACCCTGGACAAGCGAGGCGGTCTTTCCGACGAAGGAAGCCTGGGCGCCGTGGGTAACAATACAGTAGGCCTTGCCGCGCTTGCAACCGGTGGTGTAGTAGACGGTATCGGTCATGAACTTGTCGACAGCGAGAGACTCGCCAGTCATGGCAGACTGGTCAACGGCAACAATGGCGTGGCCGAGATGGGGAGCACCACCCTCCTCGCCTTCCTCGTCGAACTTCTCACGGTTGGGGGACATGACATCTTGGGCCTCGAGCTCAGCCTTGTACTGAGTGTAGCCGGCGGGGTTCTCGTAGTCGCAAATCAGGCGGGCATCAGCGGGGATGACGTGGCCTTCCTCGATAATGATCTGAGAAATTGGGTGTCAGTTACACTGGCCATTGCCGCGAACCAGATCCTCCACGGTTTTCGAGGTGACTCACAATGTCTCCGGGAACGAGCTCACGGGCGCGGATTTCCTCTTCTCTTCCTTGGCGAATGACATGGGCCTTCATGGCAATGTCACCCTTCAGCGAAGCGACGACATCAGCAGCCTGCTTCTCCTGGTACCAACCGACAGCGGCGTTGAGCAGCAGAATAGCCACAATCAAACCGGCGTCGAGCCAATCCTGCAGAGCGAAGGCGAGAATGGCAGCGGCCTCCATGACTGCATTAGAGAATTAGCCTTTGTCCGGTGGTGTTTCATGCGGTCATGCCAGGCTGTGGAAATCGGACTTGGCCGCGGCGTCTTTGAGTTTTGGGAAGATCAGCTCACCGTAAAGAATAGGACCACGGAAGAAACCGATGAACTTGAGAAGCATGTTCTCCTTCTCGGTGGTGAGCTCGTTCCAGCCAGTGTATTTCCTGCGGCGCTCGACTTCCATGGGGTCAAGACCTTGCTTCAGGTCGGTGTTGAGCCAGTCCGCGGGAGTGACGAAGGCGCCGGCGCCGGTGGTGCCTTCAGGCTTCTTCTTCCAGAACTGCCACGCCGGTGGTGCCTTGCCAGGCCCGGCATCCTCCATCTCCTCCGGGTCCGCATTGGGATCCCGGTATGTGTCGATGTAACGGATCAGACTGTAGTTGGCGAGCAGTTAGTACGGTGAAAAGCAGACGACAAAACGAGAAGCCATTGGGTCGTGTGAAGACGTACGATCGGTATTCATCGTTAGTGCCGCTTTCACCCTGAGCACCCTCAACTCGGTTGTTCCTTTGGCGTTCCTGGAGGAAGTTGCCCGTTTCCAGATCTTGGTCGTCCTCCTCGGTGCTGATGGGCGTTGGGTAGTGCTTGTTACCGCCCTTGCCGATTAAGCCGGCCATTTTGAAAGGTGCCATAAAGTGACGAGAGGATTACAGTCCAGCTGTAGCCAATAGAGCCAACAAGCCAACAAGTGTACGCAGGACAGGTCGAGACTGAGGGGTAGGACGGGGATTCAAAGGAAGGGATAGAGGAAGGAGGGACGGAAGGGTAGAGAGGTAGGAGGCTAGGGGCGAATGAAGATGATTCACGGTGGGAGGAAGGGCATATTATATTATCTGTCAAACGGCGAGGCCGGACGGGGTGAGTGGGTGAGGACTTCCGCGGACACGCACAAAAAAGAAGAGATGGGACCAAGGCATGCCGGGAAGGCAGACTGGCATAACTCGCGGCAAGCACGCAAGCACAAGGACGGCACACGCGCACACTCGTACACGAGTAGAGACCAGCCAACAAGATGGGGGAGGCAAGGCAAGGCAAGGCAAGGCGGCCAGACTCCAGCCCATAGACACGAGAGATACCGCGGCGGCGTGTGTGAACAAGGGACCAGCGTGTAGCTGCGTACCCCGTCTTGCTCGGATCAACGCCAAGAAGTTGGAAGCATCAAAACAGATGCGGGTGAGGGAAAACTCCACACACTGTGACCGGGCGACAGACACATGGATGCTATTTCGAGCAATCAGCGACGACGGGACACTTTTGCCGCTGGAGGGCGGGTGGGTGGACGACGAGCGGAAGTACCTGGGGCATAGAGAAACGTATGGCGAGCTACCAAGCAGAGACTTGTGAGGGTGAGAGAGAGAGAGAGAGAGAGAGACGGAGCGAGGGCCACCATCCATCCATCCCACTCAGAGAGCAATGGCCAGGAGCAGAACAGAGGAACCCCAAGGGCAAGGAAGGGCGAGGTAAAGGCGAGGCAAGGCAAGCAATAGCCGACCTGCTTCTTTGGAAGAGATGGCCAATTCTAGCGCAAATTTGCCATGCCCCATTAGACGGGCCGACCTATCAAGACAGAGACAACTCGCTGTCTCATCTGCCAGGATGTGAGGATGCAGTCCTGACAACAAGGGGAAGCCAGCTTGAGTCGTGCGTTTCGATGAAGAACTCTGAAGTGACTTGACGATGTGCGGGAACTGAGCGTGGAGTTGGGGGTAGTATGTTAGTCTCCCAGTACAAGAAGGAAAATGCCTCAGTGGTAATATGATTGTACCTTGGTCCTTGGAACAGGTCAGGGCCTTTGACGGAAAGAATACGGATAGTGAGAGAATACTAATAAAAAAAAAGAGGACGTGACACAGACACAACTCCAGTCTCCGAGATTTCGTCGAAGTGTGGTGCTGACACGGGCCACAAAACCACTCCCCGCGGTATCTTTTAGCAAGTCGTAGTTGAAAAGAGAGGAGACTTATTTTCCATCGTGTCCCCGTATGTCTAGTCCAGTTTGGAGCGCGGACCCGGACACACCCCCTGGTCGAGGACATGTTCCGTGGAGAGAAGAGACGTTTGACCATCTGGGACCTGGCCTCCTCCACCTCGTCACCCTTGACCCTTCCACCCTAAGGTAAGCCGCATCCACACTTCCCTCCTTTACACTTCACTCGTCCGGCCCCTTAGACGCGACAGTTTCAGCTCCGAAACCCACGTCACGTGACGCTTATCTACGGTTGCCGAGTGCAGAGTTGCGTTACTGGACTTTGCGCGGGGAGTACGTACCCCGACCCGACGACCCAGCTTTGAGGCGTTAGGTGCCTTAGGTACTCTGTAAGTGTGTATATGCAGCTGCAGGCATGCACATCTCATGTCCGTATAACTTCCGTCGTACAGTGCTCGTTCGCACGTGTCATCGAGAAAGAGATGGACACAAGGATCCATGGATGGTACAGCTTCATTGAAGCCTTCCGCCAAGCCCTGAATTGTCATGTCCACGTCTTGCCTTAGAACGCGACGACGCACCTCTTGGCCCTGAGAGAGCGCGCCAAGAATCAGAAACCAGAATCCTCCCGGAATAGAGCGCGGCGGCGGCGAGCTTTCTCTTACAGAAGAGGTCTCTCTCTCTATCTCTCTCTCTCCCTGACAGGCCAGCCAAGTCAAGACAACGTTGACAAGGGGTTCGCTGAAGCCCGAGCTCATCGCCAAGTCTTTCCTTGGAAACACCCTCTGGCCAAAGATCTGCCTCGCGACGGGCCTTGACTTGAGGCAATGGCGCAGTAAGTTCTGGCAGTGCCGTCTGTTTTTTTTTTTTTTTTTTTGGTGGTGCACCTTGCCATAATCGTACCGTCGTTGTTGCTGTTACTATCGCTGCAAATATGTTTTAACCCAAAATTCCGTAAACACCAAGGAGAAACCTGCCAAGCCATTTCCCCAGCCAAGACAAAACCAAACTCGATCAAGTGCGACTGTATCGTCCAACGGGCTGGGTTTCCCGGAGTAGCAATACCAGTGACATTTCAGCATCGGGCGCTTGGCTTTTGCACATACGTACTTAGTATCCAGTCATTCTTCATTCGACTGGGGACGGGAATTAGATTGGGGGGGGGGGAGGGGGGGGTGGACTGCATTAGCGATGGGAACCTCCGCGAAGCGGGCCAAGAAATCAAGGCAGATTTCCCTCCCCCTCATCGGCCATGACGGAGATGAATTATGAATGCATACATTGCCCTCGTGAGGAGAAATTATTGATGAATGACTGGTGATTCAGCGCCAATTGGTGTCGAAGTTCATCATTTCTAAGGGTATGTGTGTGTGTTTGTGTGTGTGCGTGAGTGGATGCGCAGCGCCACCGCAACTCGGCACGCAGAGCGGGCATGGAAGTCGGAGGCGAGATTAGAACGACGGATGATGGATGAAGGCTGTTGGCAACGAGTGGCGAGCAAAGCACACGGCGGCGGCACACGGAGCGACGTTATCGGCCGAGCCGTTCACCGTGTCAGCGGCCACCCGGACGGAAGAATTGTCGTCCTAGTCAGGGAGAGCAACCAACGAGGGGGAAAAAAAAAGAAAAAGAAAAAAGAGAGATAAAAGAAAACGCGGCGCGCTCCGGTGCTACAAGCAGAAATGGAAGGTCGGAACGACGACGACGACGACAACGACTCAGGACACTCGCTGCATAGCGAGGGAAACCGTTCGCGCTGCATTGGTAATGTAATGCCTGCCGCGATAAGGGAACGCAGGACCGAAAAGAGAGAGAGACTGAGCAGACGAGGAGGGTCCTTGCTTTCGAAAAGCCCCTGCAGAGCCCCAGGGAACCCACAACGATCCCCATCAATCCCCTCGATCGAGCAGGGAGCAAGGAGCTTCCGGTGCCGTGGGGTTGACGTGCTGCGAGTAGCGCGGGCTTGATGGATGGTATAGGTTGCTGTGGTGTGGTGTGGTGTGGCGTGGTAGAAGACGTCGCCCTTTTTTTTTTTCTTACTGTTTTTTCTCTTACTGTTCTTTCTCTTACTGTTCCATCCATCTTTTTTTTTCGTCCGACCTCGCAAGAAGGAGTAGAGGGCTGTGTGTTGGAAGATTTGATGTGCTGGACCTGCATACGAGATGGGGGGCGAGAGAGTTGGCGATTGTCGTCATGGCTTTGAGGCGCGGATGTTTACGATGATGTTCTGCTTCTGCATAGGAGGAACTTTTTTGGATGATGAGCCACGGGCCAAGATGCGTCTTGAGTTGTGAGTAGTACAATTTCTCTGTCTGTTCTGCGGCCAATCTCAGCCGAGGTAAATAAGCACCGACGAAGGGACTCGAGGGCAGCTTCAGCCAAGGCAAGCCAAGAGACGTCGGGATTGGGTCCCGGAAGTCTCTCGCGAGTCTCCAGGCGAACCTGGAACAGCAAATTCCGTCCATACTTCGGTGAGAAAGTCCCGTAGGCTCGGTGCAGGAGCCGTGTGGGCGGCATAGGATGGGGGTCTTGGATAGACGACAAAGAGGGCAATTTTGCTGAACTACTACAGTATATGCTTGCCTCTCCTTGCCCATTTGCCTGATGTGCCAATACCCATGGAGTAGCATGCCTGTTGTAATTTTCTTCCTGGGAACGGAGTGTAGTTGCTGCTGCTGCTGCTGCTGCTGCTGCTGCACCGTCTAACGGTTCTATTGGGGGTTGAGGTGGGATATCGGAGCCTCCTGCAGGGGTAATGCCATGCACTGTCGGCACTTTGTTGGTCCTCGATTCTCTTCCTTTCGTCTCTTCTCCCCGGTCTTTCTGCATGCTGCGTCGTGGTCGTCGTCTTCTTGGGTTGCGGTTGACAGAGTGCTGCGTGGGATTAATCGTCTTGTTGGTCGAGTTGACAGTGAAATAGTGCAAGAGATCAAACAACCAGGGAAGAGATGGACAGACGAATGGGGGCCGAGGCCAGGGATGGCTGTAGAAGCTTTTGCTCAAGACCGACCCTCGCGTCGCACGACTGGGATGCGCTCGGAAACAACCGCTTGGCGCGCGAGATCCGTGATCGCTGGCTGCCGCTGAGGTGCGGTGATGCGGCAGGACGCAGGAGGAACAGTATCCGGTACATAAAAAAAAAAGATTTATGCAGTGCTCAAAATTTCCGGGAAATTGTTTGTGCCAACGCAAGCGCGAATCGCTGAATTATTCTGCCGAGGCAGACTGGGAATGCCATGTCCCGTCCAGTCGGGTGCCAGTGTTGGTTATGCCCGTACTCCATACTCCGTACAGGGGTACGTACCTGAGAGCAGCAGTCCCCCGGGGCCGTCTTTTCGCCCAAATCTCGCCTCTCCGGTCCCCAATAGCTCCATGATCCCATCGTCCTCGTGCCCTCCTCCTCTCACTCTCACTCTCACTCCCACAAAAGCGAGATAAGGCCCCCGTCGATTAGACCCCAACTTAGTTTAGTTCGGGGGCTTGGAGATGGGCTCTTTTGATGGGAATCGGGAAATAACATGGAATCTGGCATCGAATCCCGCTCCGAGTAGCCTCGGAAAAGCGTATCGCCCATGGGGCTTCACGTCATTGTCATTATTATTACCGACGCGGAACGAGTAGAGTTGGGGCCAAGATGAAGTAAAAAGTGGTCCAAGACACGAATGACCTTAGTGTAGTCCTTACGCATCGTACATCCTCGATTGGGCCAAGGCCGAGTCCAAACCGTCAAACGATGGTGGGGGATCGGAGAGAAAAAAGGAAAAAGGAGACCTAGGATACCGACCGAGTGCTCTACGAATAGGGTGAAGGTGTGAGAATGGCAAGCAGGTAAAACCCACATCTCACAATTGCGCAACCGTCGCAACGGCCCTGTCTGCATGCTGTCTGCATGTCCTCTGCATGGGAATTGCAGGGCATCGAGGCTTAGCCTTTTTAGCCTCAAATGTCCCAGACTCTCGAGGTGTCCAACACAACGGCCGACGGTCCACCCGTCCTTGGTGTGTGAGAGTGTGTGTGTGTGTGCGTGTGCCATTGTCATCGTCAAGCCTCCATCTGCCCTTGTCGTCTATCGTCATTCCTGAACTCAATTGCCCTATCAGATGTCTCCCTTTCTCACGGGCTGTGAGTCTGGGGGGCCCCCGTCAATACTGCAGTGCCAGTAATAACTCATCGAGGCTTTTTTTTTTCTTTTTGCCTGATAAGTTACATACCTTAATTGGGGGCTTTGAGGAAGAAGAGGGGCACCTCGGTTGCTTGACCTGAACCAACGACCGAGGAAATCTCCCAGGGACCCATCCGAATGTCGACGACCCCAGCCCGGGTGCCACTGTAGTCGTCGTCCGTCCCTTGTGAAGCTTCAAGTCATGGAAATTCAGGTCACGGTCCCGCTACCGCGCCGCTACCGCGGCCGCGCGAGATAAGGGAATAGATTCAATCAAGAGAGAGAGAGAGAGAGAGACAGAGAGCAGAGCGTGTTACCTCACATCTCTTCGTCTGACAAAAACTCGACGGGCGGATAAGGGGACGGGGGCAACGGGGCAACAAGGTTCGCCTCTGCAGAACGCACGGCGGATAATCGCGAGACGTCAACGCAAAACTTGGGTTGTGAGATGCAGCGCCCAGAGCCGCCATCACTGGCTTGCACAACCACAACCACAACCACCACCACCAACATCAGGGTCACAGACCAGAAAAAAAAAGCCACAGTTGAAACGCAAGCTCTGTGTGTGTGGTTCAAGGTCGAATCTCGCAGAGCCAAGAATTCGACTACGCCACGCACCAGTGTCAGTGCCAACAGACTCGCACCAGTGTCAACCAGTGCGGGTGCGCCCGTCGGCTTGATGCCCGCCCTAGTACAGCCGATGTCTGCAGATCGGCGACTACTGTAGACGCGATGGCGTCCCAGTCTTTGGCTATCTCCTCACCCCCAAGCCGTCCACGGGACATACAGACTGCAGAGTAGCACTGTCGCGTGTGTAAGACACTGCCTCTACACAAACAGAGACACGCGGCCGGTGCCTTGGTGTTGTGTCGGATTTGTCGTTACTTCTCTCTACTGCCCCCATGGTTGAGTCTGCTCCTGTTCCGTCCCGTCACCTCTAAGAGAAAAAGGAGAAGGGTCCAAGACACACACATCGGATTTCTTCAGGCGCTATGGTGATACAACGCTATCTAGCGTGTATCGCGTACCGTCGCAGTCGCAGCCGCGAGGTTGTTCGTTTGGGAAAGAGAACCCCAGGTTCCATCCTGTTCCTGCATGTCAGGGTTCACTGCCTCCCAGGAGTCCCAGTGCAACCCTCCACTTTCCCTCCCACCTTGCGTCGGTCCCCTCTCCCTTCCCTTCTCTTCACATCCTCTCGTCCAAACAGAACGAAAGGCATTAGACGACGGCCGGTTGATCGCTTCGGAGGAATCCTACCGTGGTAGTAGGTACGTTCGTCGACGACGTACCTACTGTGCCAACAGGAACAGGACGAGCATCAATCAGTTGTGGCGGGAAAACACCGAGACGTGGAGAGGAGAGAAGAGACGCCTTTCTGGAGCTGCTTCAAGTCAGGACCGCCGTGGCCCCCGCGCTGCCTCGGCGAATATAAGAAGTCGGTTCTGCCAATGTGTCTTCTACTTTTATGCTGACGGAATGCACGAGAGAAACGCAGCTAGCTGTGCGAGTTGTGTTGCATTTTCCATGGCTGTCAAGACGAATAAACAGACAGCTTCACAAGTTCACTCTGACTGAAACGGGAGAGCTCCCCGAGCTAAAGCTAAAGAACGGAGTCTGGAGTGGGAAGCAGCAATGGAAGCCCCAGCCACCTTCTTCTTTGGCGAGAAAGTGGCTCCGCTTGGCCTCGTCTTGTTGTTTTATTTCCCTCGTCTCGTTCTTGTTCTCCGCTTGGCTTCTCTTAGGTAAAGCTTCTCAGAGGACTCAGCTCCAGTGTCGCCCTCTGGTCTCCGACTACGGTGGGGCTTTTCTTGTTTAACAATGAGGGTCCCCCTCCTTTAGGCAATACGTGAGATTGAGAGTCTCTCTCTTGCTCCTCAGGTTCAAGGTTCAGGTTCAGAGTAGGAACTGGAGGAGCGGCGGGCGGAGTGTCCCATCAGAGGGCCCTGAATATTGGCCGAATATTGGTCCCGACGCTGCTGGGCCCTTGCCTCCGTCTCCTGGTGGGAAATTCGGCCGCTGGCCTCCACACCCAATGACACAAGCGCGCCGTTTTTCCGGATCTCGTCCAGGTTGCTGCTGGTTCAGTGGTTGACCGCGCAACACGGCTGCGGAGATGCGTGTGACGCCTCCCCTTCTTCCTCTCACACGTCTGTCTCTCGCCTCCTCGCTATTACGTGCTGCTCCGTGTCGCTGGTTCTGGTGCTGGTGCTGGTGCTGGTGCTGGCTGGTGCCGCCGCCGCCGCCGACCTTGCTGCAGGGTTTCGGATCTTGACCGCAGATTTGACCGCAAATTACGATTCACTGCGAAGTTTTGGAGACAACTTGCTAAGCATTATTGGCGCGATGCTGGTCATATTACAGTGTCCACGGATCGTCACTGACGCGGCCCTCCTCTCCCCAATCCGCGACCTCGGCCAAGTGGTTCGGCTCCAGTCTTTTGTCCATCAAAACGGCTCCTCAAGGCTCAAGCTCCTCCATCAATGGATTGGATTCCTCCTCTCCCCCCTTCCCCCCTTCCCCCCTTCTCCAGCCGCTATTAGCTAACACGTATTCTTTTCTTCCTTGATCATTGATGGCTCAGGCCTCAGGGCTGCTGCTCCGGAAAAAGAATCAAACTCTGGTCCCCACGGGGGTGGACGTCGGTCCAAGGCGGTCAATCCCTCTGCCACGATTCCCATTTGCTCAGGGATTTCTTGGCAGAATCGGGTGCTGAATCAGTACAGGTCCCAGGAGCTGAAGTTGCTAATCATAGCTTGCGGCACGTATCAACATGACCTCACCTTTTTTCTCTTTGTTTGTATATCGGACTGTCAGACGTGGCTCGTGCCAAGCAATTTCGACCATTGCTCAGGAGTGAAGGGAAAAAGACACAACAAAGTATGATTGGCGTGATCCGCTGTCAATAAATCAAGTAGTGACCTCCTGATGGTCAATTTCCATCTTGGCAACCGGTGCCAACCACACTCAGACCCGCTGGCCCTTGTGTGAGAGTCGTCTTCGAAAGTCTTGGCGGGCGCCCGAACGAGCTTCAACCCGTCTCATGAGGCTGGTCTCACGGCGTCCGCGGCGGCGAAAGGGCGGCCATGCTGCTGCGCCGTGTTCAAACGTCTGTCGTCTTTTTCCCTTTTCCATCCAACGGGATCTCTGCCGACGAATGCGTCTTTTTTTTCTCTTAATTCCCCCTACCTCCTTGCCCAAAACACACCTTTTCGGCTCTCGACTACGAGAACGCATTGTTGCTCATGGTCTGCCAAGACGGCCAAGCCAACCATCGAAGGGGGAGAAGCTTTGTTCCATCGCCTTGGCTAGCATTGGCGATTGATGCCGACAAGAGACGTCGTTTCTACCGCACCTTCCCCTCGGGTAGATTTGGGCCTATGCTAAGACTTCCTTTGCCCCCAATTGCCGTGTCCAGCGAGAGCCAAGATGTGGCAGCGAGGTCAATCCTGCGTGTCGTTCCGCTTTCGCAATGCGACCTCGGTCAAGGGCACAATGTTCTTGTGATATATCCCCGAACGTAGGTTTCCCCCTCTGCCTTATGGACCGTGCCTTCCACACGCGCCCTTCGCCTCTTAGGAGGACGCCCCGGCGATTGAACAATACCACCACCGTGCCTTTCAGACACACACACACACACACACACACACACACACACACACACAGTCCCACCCCGAAAGAGAGCTTGTTCTCCCGGGATAGTTTCGCAGAAGTGGTGGGCTGAGCCGACGGTCACATATCACTTTGCCACAGAAGTGCCGGAGCTGGGGAAAACCAACGTCGTGCGTGACTGGCATGCTGATAAGACGCTGGTGGGTTTCCAGAAGTGACAAGAATAGTTCCAGAGGTATCAAGGACTTGTAGATCTTGGGGGCCCGCGGTGTTCAGGGTCTATCATCAAGTCGCTCAATTGTGCAGATGATGTTGGCGTGTCTTGGTTAAGGCTCGCGTTCTTGGCGTACGTGCCTCTTAATGTAAGAGCCCTTGACGGACGATGGGTGAGAGGCTGTTGATGAGCGTTTATTCTCGCACCCATTCCAGTCGCATAGTCTCTCCATCGAAGATTATGTGCTCCGGGGGGGGTGGGGGCCCTGTCCTCGTTCATTTCGCTTTTGCTTCTTCTCTTCAAGTCATCGTTTTGTCGTCTCGCTCAACGCCATAACCTACTTGGCATGTGAACCATCCTTGTGAGCATGAGTTTGCAGACACACACACACACACTCTCTCTCTCTCTCTCTCTCTCTCTCAGCGCTTTACGATCTGTAAACTCCAAAGCGTGAATCATGTGACTAGCCATCTCCTCGACGCAGTCAGAACTCGTTAGGCGCTGGCCACCATCTACTCAGGAAGTCAACTTTGCGTGGTCGTCAGCGATCCCAGCGGACCTCGTTTCCTCCAGGCATGATTACATTCATCAACTTCCCGCTCCACTCATCTTCGTTGCTAAACATCGATTTCTCACATCCTGAGGCTGTACCCTTCGCTTATTATACGGATGGCACGCAGACCTTCTGCATTCTCTGCTGTCCACGCGTTCCAGCAACGGCTTCGCTCCGGGAAACTCCCCCGACATCCTCTCAGTTGAGCAACTGAAAACACCCCGAAAGAAGAAAGGACAAGTGCCCGAGCTACGACTTTGATACGCTTACCAGGAGACGCTCACGAACTTGCACATCGTACATTACGTATAGCAGCCCTCGTAAAGACATTTGGACGCCCTCACGTTACTCGCTAGCGACGATTGAGCGGCATCACCTCGACCTGCTGACCACCAGCTGACCTTGCTGACTGTGGTGAGTTCCAGGGGTGGTCTTCTAGACAGATGGGGAGCGTGGAAGCTTCACGTCTATCCCAGAGATGAGGTATTCTCTATTCCCGATGACCGGGACTCTTTGGTCCGTTCGGTTCTTGGCCTCGGATGAACCGTGGGATGCCAGCTCGGCGAGGCTGAGGAGCAAGTCGCTCACCGCCGGTGCGGACTCACGTCCATCCTACCATGCGAAGCATCATCCAGATGTCATCGAAAAGCTGACTGGTACCGGCCGACCATCAACCACCCCGGTCGATCTTCTTCTGAGAATACAGGTCTCCCGATTCGCCCGTCTCGTCACCGTGGCTGTCGAAGCCGGCGAATGCTGCTTCAGGGGCTCCAGTCCATCAAATCTCCCCCCAAACATGGGTACGATAAGTCCATCCAGAGATACTGGCACGACTCTAGACCTCTGGAGGAAGTCGGTCAGGAATAAGGGCGATCGCTGTAGAAGCCTCGGTCCCGCCTATCCTCAGTCGGACCAGCGTGGGTCCTTGACTTTTCGGGCCTCGATTGCCAAGCGCAGAGAGACTGAAACCCCGACGACGACTCAGGAAGTCACGGTCGTGGGACCTCGTGACCCTCATGAATGGTCTCTTTCCCATCTGCAAAACTCGGCGCAACTGTGCTCCCCGGGACTTGGAAATCTCCATGTCCAAGAAGCTAACATCCTGAGAACTGCCAGGGATTACTCTGTAGTAAGTCATAGTTACGTACTGAAAACTCACCGCAATGAACTAGATCCCTCGCCTATAGTCAAGCTTTTGGCGAGTATGTCAAGGATGCGCTTCGCAGAAATCGCAAGTTTGGTCTTCCTTGATGAACCCAAATCAATTGCCCAAGAACCTTGGAAAGTCATGAAGACGGACAAGTTTCTTTCGCAAAACCCCAAGCATAGGAGAATCAGTAAGGGGCAGAGCACACGACGTTCAAAAATCTTAGACCTCAACTTCGTAGATTTCTTTCGACATCGTACGAAGCAAGTTTCGGTTTCAGGCTTTGTCCATCACGAAGCTGCGTGGATTGATCATCTCGACAAATCACGGGTTTGACTCCATACCTCTTCGCTGCACCCAAGGGCCCTCACAACGGTCGGTCAAGGTCATACATTACCGACGAAGTCATGCCGGACTCATACTCTACTACGTTCGTGTGCCCTCGCACTGAGACTGATACCTACTGTCGTCTGCATTTGGATTTTCTCCCCCTCGGCAATTCCAGATGTACTGCGCAACACACTAGAGACACAGATTTGACTCCGACACCCTGGGACAAGTCTAAAGCATGCCTGGACATATATTTTCCGCCAAGCAGAGAACAACTCGTAGCTTTGTTTCCGGCCGAGGAGCCTAGTCACGAGTTTCTGGGCCACGTGAAAACGTCAATCAGCGGCTGCCAGACCTACGACGGCATGGAGAGAATGGAGAAGGTGTGAGAGAAAAGATCACGCAATGAAGGGGGGCACATCACCCAGCTCTGAGCGGCAGCATGTTCTTTTTTTGTAGGAACACATTCAGGACATGTTGGGCCCGCACAAGATCATGCGTTGCAAAGCACGACGTATCCAAAAACCGAACAACATCCTTCAAAATACCCCAGCGGCTGAGATCAAGGCTCTTCTGCCGCCTTGAGGCGGAACGGCCCACAGGTCAACTCGTGGAGTTCGGGTACCTCGTTGTTGTCATACGTCTTTCATGTACGTTGGGTAGCACACGGCTTGTGGTTTTTTTCGATGCCTGTCTCGTTTTTACGATGACCAGCGAAGAGACGAATGCATCAAAACCACGCTGTCTTCTTCATCAACGCATTCTTGACATACAATGAACAAGAACGAGGTTGGCTCGTTTTTGGCGCCATCTGTGAGCCAAGCCAAGTCGTGTTGCGCGCTTCTCGGCAAGATCTCTTCAAGAGTCGAACGCCCTTAGTCGGGTTACTAGGAAATGAAGCTAACGGTGGATCAGAAGCCACGGGCAGGCAGCCTGACAGACCGTCGGCTTCACGTGGGACTGGACCCTTAGATGTCCTGGTCCTGGCCTCTGACCGTCCGAGGCCCGAAATCAGTCGAGATGGAGCGACGAACCTGTCACGAAACTGTTCAACTCCCCTGATTATTTGATTAGATGTGTTTCGTTGGCTGAGCGTCATTCACCACCGTTGTTAATGCGTCACAGCTCACCAATGCGTGACCTGCTCTGGCCACCACAGAGCTTGCCGACTTATTTCTGAATTGAAGTAGAGTTTCTAGTTTGATCAGTTTTAACGAGTCCGGCTTGGAGTAAATCATCAGATAACAGATAGCTGGGGACGGTTTTTTTTTTTTGTTATTCTCTGAAGGATCCGGAAGAGGGGGGTTGTCTATAGACCGTCCAGGACTACAGAGATGCTGAGACGTCGAGACCTCTCCGGCATGGGGACATTCTTGATGAACATCGTCTCATTTTCCACTTTTAAAATTATGTTTCATGGCCATCAACGCTCAAGTCGGCCTTTCGACGTTGAGAGGCAAACACTATTCTGAGCTCACGAAGCTCCCTAACTTCTCCGACTCCGGCCACCGAATCTGTGCTGGGATGTACGATGGACGAGCCTACGTCTATTGGTCAAAAGCTTGAAAATGAGCACGGAAAATCTCCATTATGGACCATTATTGACATTCACCAAGTTGAAATGAAACCTCGAGGCCCGATGAAAGATGTCCAGGGAGGGTTCCGTAGTGGGCAGCGTGCCATCGCATGGACAATCCCACTGCTCTTACTGTTTCAACACATGTTGCCCGGTAACTGTTACAGGGATTGCAACCCAACCCATGAGTGAGCATCATTTACATGAGTCTAGACATGTGTTGAAGGAAGGTAAAGGTCATGGAGACCCAACTTCTCAATTCTTGTGCACATCATCATCCCAGCTGCTAACTGAAGCGAATCTCGTGGACCCAGCCCAAAGTCAACACAGACTGAGCAGCCTCCTGAAAATCATCACCAAGTACCGTATGGCCGTTCCGAGATGTTGACCGGGAGCAGGAATCCTCATCAGCGCGAACGTGAGGACGACATAATCATTGTCAGCCAAATCAGCACCTCAGCCAAGTCAGCACCACGATGCTGCCCTTCACGAGCCTTTACAAACAGCGGCTGGGTGCTTGATAATCACTCAGAGATGACGTCGATGATCTGATCGCTGTACGTCGACGGTCTCGATGTCTTCCTTCCTCTCTGTGGAGCAAATGTACATCCTCCCGGACTTCAGCATTTGTCCTAAGGCGCGCCTGTGTCTACTTACCTGCTCAACGTCGCTTCGGAGGGACAAGTGGTATATTATCGTGGGCATCCATCAGACGTGGCAGTACGGACAACCCCCTTTTTGCTGTTATGGATTCCCCGCCATTCAGTCGTTCGTTCCAAACACCACTCAACTCACCAGCTTTCGCTTCATATCTCAGCTCCATCAAAACGATACAGGCAGTGAGTGTCACTACTCGTGGGGGCTCTCAAAGAGGAGCACATGAACTTTCATCTGGTTAGACACGTCGACACCTTGACGATTGGGTCGAGTGGCTGGAAGGGGAGCTAGAGATGAGGAGGATGGCGTGCATTCGGGCCGTGGGCTTGGGATCTCATTGCTCGTTGAACTTTTGACCGGAGAATTCGTCGTCCTTCTTGGACCGCATCGGCTGGAGGTAGGATTGATGCGGTTCCTGCGGTTGACAGCCCCAGAGAGTGTGTTGTGTCGATAGCCGTGTGGTAAGGAATGCCACGTTTCGCCTAGCTGGCTGTGTGGTTCATCATAGTTCCTGAGCGAGCCGCGTTACTCTGCTCTGTTCCACCTACCTTCAGAGAAATCCTATGAGTCACCTGCTACAACCGTCGCTCTCAAAGTACGGCCATAGCCCGAAATCGACCCCGATGCGAGACACTCCAAAGAGTACCACTCGAGACAGTGAGAAGCGGCTATGTGCGGTCGGCACACAACGTTCTAATCCTTGGCGCTTACCATATTGACCGAACGAGAACCCGTCCAGACTGCCACGTTTCCTTCTGCCATCTGGGCTGTGTGTGTGTCACGCGCCCGACTCACCTCTCCACCTACCTCATCACACGGGCCCGGGGGGGGGGGGGGGGGGGGGGGGAGGGAAGCAAAGAGAAAAGCAACTTCCGAGAGAAAAGGGCCAGACGCATCGAATGCCGCCCAAGCGCCGTGACATGAGAGACGCATGTACCATCGAGGAAGCCAGCGGCCTCTCCTGGCGTCTCGGGGAGAAGACGGGTCGCTGCATGATGCAAGAAAAGCCTTATTCCGACCCTCTCGCGTCTAGCAACTCCCGGTTGGAGGAGTAATATCATGAGAAACGGTATGGGTACACAACGCCGTTGGAACAGCGCGCCGGCTGCTCTCCATGCCTGAGAGAACACCGGAAGGTGGTGATGATGATGATGGTGTTGTTGTTGTTGTTGTTGTTTTTGTTGGTACGCTTGGTGTCGTCTCTGTGTATCGATACCGCGACCGTCGACGAAGGGGTTGACGGTGCGAGAGACACGGCACGTAAACAGCATGGGATGACCGTGTTCACGGACGTTGTACGAAACGAGATTCAGAAAGCAGTCGCGGCAGAGGCTCTTGTGGGACATGGATTCGAGACAGGATCAAGACAGGTCCGAAGCCCTCGGCGGAAGATGGAATCACGAAAGAACGTACCCGACAGCCTCAGGAAACTAGTTCGGAGAAGCGGCCAGAGGGGAGGGACGCTACAGGGTTCGTCGCCATCCCTCCGCGACACTGGAGAAGCATGGAACTTGGTGACGTTGATTCAGGTGTGGAAGAGTCGCAACCCAGGCTTTCGTCAAGACCTGAAATGAACTTACCGACGGCGGAACAATACTCAATTGCTCCCCGTCATGGATGTTTACAACGTCGAATTCGCTCACGAAGCCATTGGTATGCCGATAGAGAGAGATTCCGCAAATGAAGTTACGTGATCAAGCTTGAACGCCAGGCGTCGAAAAGTCCCCAGACGTCGACCGAGCGAATCCGAAAGCAGCATAGAAGAACAACAATCCATTGCATTCGCGTTGTCACATCGAATCGATTCAAAGGCCCAGCCGTGGCACCAAAGTGACGACAAACGTGCCAACAGGTTTCTCTTGCACAACCCTTTCCCAGAGCCCACGATACCGATAACCACGCCATTCCCAATCCAAACACCAACCACACGACCGTCAACTCAACATGAAAATTCTCACGTGTCAAGCCCATTGCCCGACTCTGCTCAGCTCACCCCGCGTCCGTTGAGCGGAACAACTGACACGGGTGATCAAGTACCATCATCGCCCACGAACGTCAACGTCATCTCGCATATCGATGGACACGAGTCAGCGTCTGGTCGATTCAGTTCTCTTCTTCTTCTTCTTCTTCTTCTTTATCCCGTCCCGAACTCCCGGCCGAGATGGCCACCACAGGACCACTGCGAGCCCGAAGGGGGACGCTACCGAAGGAAGAAGAAAACTGCCCGTACTAAACAAACGCCATATCAAAAAAGAGTCACCCGGACTAAGTCCGCAGAAAAACATCATGGACTAACAAGTGGCCAACCCTCTCTCTGTCTCTTTCTGTCTCTCTCTCTCTCTCTCTCTCTCTCTCTCTCTCTCTCTCTCTCTCTCTCTGTCTCGCACGAACCGCCCTGGCCCCTCCAGTACGACAACTCGCTCGCTCGCCGTCGCCAACTGCCCACAACCCGATCGCAAAAGGCAAGCAAACGGAAAGAAGAGACATCCAAGGACGAAGAAAGATCAGATCACCGGGGGCCCCCAAAACTCTGCCTCCCTCCCCTCCCCTCTCCCAAAAGGGAGTGCAGCAACCAGTCACAGACCAAGGGAATCCGACCTACGCGCAGGTATGTATGTACACACGCAGACGCACCACGCACGCCTGCAAACGTAAACAACATCTGAATAAACTCCAACTTACGTCTCCAACTCCCGCCCCCCCGTTCCCATCTTCTCCGCCATCGGGAACCTATCACGGCGTGCCCCAGCCGTAAACCTTGCTCTTTACCAACCCTTGGGGCGGAAAATAAACCACGACGAGGAGGAAAAAAGTGCTTTTCGCACGGACGCACCGCGCGCAACTCGGGCCACGTCCGCCTCACTCCAGCTGGAAAAAAAAAAAAAAAAAAAAACCTGGCGGAGAGGTAAAAGAAAAGCAAAACATAAGACAACAGAACTTCGGCACAGATTCTATGCTCGGATATGGTAGCGCCGGCTTGGTTACGACGGAGGGCTAGTCAGGGTCGTTGTTCAGGCCCGCGCTCGCCTAGAACGTCCTTCTACAAGTCAATATTCGAACTCTATAGGTAGATCACACGTCGCCGAGAAATCTAAGAAGGGCCCGGATGTACAGATGGAAGCACGTAACGCGAAGAGCACACCGCATCATGAACCCACCAGCTCGGGAGACGGTACGAGGCAAGAACAAGGGGCAGCAATGTTCCATTTCGCCGCAGGAACAGGAGCCGGAGCATTGCTGGTCTGCTTATGTCACGGTGCCTTTTCCCATCGTTTTCACGACTCGCAATATGATCCGGTTCTCACGACTAAGGGTCCGGGGCAGGACATAACGGCAGGCAAAAACCACCGGGGATGATCAAGGGGAAAAGACCACAAATCAGGAATTCTTATGCGCTCCGGAGTCATGTTGCGGCGCTCGACCACAGCCGCCGGGAGCCCGGTCGACCGACAGGAACCCGTGAGCCAGGTCTGCAGTCGGGAGAGGACAGGACAGAACAGGACAGAACAGGACAACGGACGGCATGGGATGGGATCTGCTGATGGACCATGGACCAGGGCGGCTACACCGTCATGCAACCAGCAAGACATCTTCAGACACCGAAGGAGCCCCTTCCCCGTTGCCATCGAAGGGATGACCCCGACTCGCCCCAGCGGTCACAACACCAAGGTTGCGTGCTATCCAGCTCACCTTGAACCCGCCCGGCTACTGTTCTTCGCCCCAAAAAATAGCTCCCCAGGAGTGATCGACCTAGCCTTGCCGGCGCCGAGAGAGAAGGCATGAAAGTCTCGGCAAAGCTTCCCCCCCTCGAGAGTTCACGAAGCGCCACGTGCGGAGAGAAGGAGGCCCGTAGCAATGCGTATAGTGCCTTTCCCGTGTGCTCGCCATCCGCTCCCAGCCAGTCGGAGGAGACGCCCGACAGACCACGCTTTTTCAGGGACCAACGAGTCAACCAGACGCGAGGGAGGTTCTTCCCTGTGCCAGCAGGTGCTCCATGTCTGAGCGCCTACAGATCTTTATGCCTCAGGGCGGCATACACCAATGACGGCCGCAGGCGGACGAGGTCTGCGGTTTCAGAAGTCCATCTCACCCAGGGGTCTACCGGCGGGGCGAGGCCGAAGGGTTGTCTTCGATCTGGAAGGACATCGGCCTGGGAAGATCGCGGTTCTGAAGCAGGATGGCAAGTCCTTTGGGATGTGGCGGCAGGCGGAAGAGGAACGTTTGCGCGTCTGACAAGGGCTAGCCTGATCGACTTGTCAGTCGAGCAGCTTGCAGTGGCTCGTTTGGTGGCGGACGGCAAGTGGCGGCGTTGACATGGCTAGGACAGAGACCATCTCGAGTCAACAGAACGCTGACGGGCAGCCGGACCGGAGCTAACGGTGACGAAGGCAAGATTCGGTTGCGAGATGGAGGGATTCCATGCACGTCGGGAGGCTATGTCGGCGCTTCTCCATCCAGACTGAAGCTAGAGCAGTCAAAGGTATGTGGCATGCGCAAGGCCACGAGGGAGGTAGCAAATGCGACGGCAGTGGATGGAGACGATGGCGGGCGACGGACGCAGGTAGAGACACCTGTTGAGTGCTGAGAAGACTGAACAAGTTGTCTGTCAATGTTTCAGATATCTGCCCGAGTGGCACCTGTGCAACTAGGTCACAGCGTCAAAGCTCGTCAGCACAGTGGATGAAGGTGTGCGCAAACCATGTTGTGCAGGAACCGACCAAACCTGGTGTTTACCGCTTCGGACGAGGGCTGGATTGAGAAGGACGGAACGTGGTGGGATGGTAGGAGTGATCCAGGTACAGATCGTCGCGTTCATGGTGGTGATGGGCGACGAAACAAACGCGGCCATGTGAAACAAGAGCGGTGGGCGGCAAAGGAGATGGTGGTATGGATGAGAAAGATTTGATGGCAGATGCCGTCAAGTTTGAGATGTGGCCAAGAAAAGAGTGCCATGTCCTTACGAAGTTGGAGCAGAGAGTTGGGAAATGTCGAACTTTGGCCATGTTTTTTGTCTCGTCCGCAGTTAGCGTACGGCGATTTGATATCGATCGGGGAGATCTCTCCGAGTACGGGGTACAGCGCTGTCGTCCGCTGGAGAGCATTGTATGGGCAAGGCTGCGGACAAAGACGATTCGGGAACGCCCAGCGGGACGTCATAGCCCGATGGGTATGTCTAAGTGCTCTTGAATATAGCTTGCCTTGCGTTGGCTGTTTGTCCCGGTTCGTGAGGCATCGGTACAGAGGACCAGTCTGTGTCCTGCAGATCTCCTTGTCGACCCCGTTCCCATAATCCATCAGGATCCGTGACAGCGGAGCCAGTCGAGCCGCTCACGACTCTGGCAGGCGAGCCGTCGTTGGCGATGATTCCCGTCAGCATTGTCGGACCATACGTGTACTTGAAGTAACCGGAACGCTTCAAAGGGATTCGGGACTATGGTTATGGCAAGGTCATTGCCCAAGGCCCAGCCTTCCCGGGATGAACCCTTCGCTAGACGACGATTTGGCGAGGGGTCTCTGTTCAAAGCTGACATAAACGGCCGATCGCTACCTCAAATTGTTCTGGAAGACGATGTGACATATCCCTAGGAAGTCGTCGCTCGTGTTTCATGTACCTGAATATTGCCCCTCTCACCGTGTTTCGGGTGCTGCACAACATTGGCTCAAGCACACACCTTCACGCTTACAGACCACAGAGCGACGCGGCGGAGCCCGTGAACAAGGCCGTCGGTTGCATGAAGAACTGGAGAAGAACTGCGGGTTGACATCAAGACGAGCTCTTGTTCGTGCTTGCCTGTTTGAACCTGACATCGTCGTATTGCGATTCTTGGTGGGGAGGAGACGAATTGGCAGGAAACCACGGTTCAAGATGTTTGGCTGGGTGCATGCTGCTGTCGCATCGTTTACGGTCCCTTCCCGCCGTCACCGCAGTTCCTGCTCCCAAGGACGAGAATATTGGGAATAGGCAGGTTCATGCACGAATCAAGACAGCGCGTGGCTTTGGCAAGCGGCCGGCACGGCTCAGGGCATTGCGGAATGCGGACGAGGTTGTCGTGGATGCCCACCACCACGTCCACGTTTATGGCTGGTGAACTGAAGTCAACGTCGAAGGTGTCATGTTTCGTCGGCTCAGCGAGGCGAGGGAGATCGGCCGCCTTCCCTGTCGTTTCAGGTTGGCTCTGGATTCGGTAGACTTTACCATCTCCGCTCAGCCGTATCCAGGGACTAGAGATCCCACAGGAGATTCACGGTGCTACCTGTATCTGTATCTCTTGCCCAGAACCTCGGCGGCGACCAGCCCTGCGTATAGAAGGACCGGGATGAGAGTTGCCAGCATTGAATCATTCCTTGGTGGACATTTCGAAGCCGAAGGAAGACGATTGCAGTAGTTGATGGAACTCGTCCACTTTGGTCGGACAATATTGTGCAGATTTGGCAGGTGACTAGGCACGGCACGGCTGCGGCTCCTGCGGCGGCCATAAAAAAACACAGAGTCAAGAAGTCTGAAGGGTGACAGTTGCGCCAGGTAGGGTAGCTGATGGCTGAGGGCTAGTTGCCCCCCTCGGGTTGATAGGTCGACTACCGGCATGCTCAGATCCCCGTCCCTCTCGTCGCTCAAGTTTCATCTAATCGTCGAAGTCGTTCCTAACAGCGTGCCATTGCCGGACGCTTCCCCATCCTGGATGGGCGTTGGTAACCTGGATTTGATGTTTCTCCCTCTGGTCATGCAGGTACGCGAGGATCATCAATTGTGATGTTTCTATTCCTGTTCCTCTCAACAGCAAATGCCATGCCAGCCTCAAGATCACACCGCGACCCTGCTGGCGGCCGGAAGCCCCGCGGCAGCAAAGCGGGAAGTACAGGTCGTGGGGCGCGTGATCAATGCCGATGAAGTGAGGTGAAAGGCTGGTAGGCAATCTCAGCAACCGCCAGGCACGCAGCGGAGACGGTGCTAGGGCGGTCGAAGGTTCTGCGACGCGATCTCACTCCCGCATGCGCTGTGCAACGATTCCCCGGTGAATGGCTGCGAGGTTGAGCAGGCCAAAAGCTATTCTTGGCCCATGTCGAGTTCGGAGTGGTCTGGTCCAAGAGGTGGGACGGGAAGACCAGGCCAGACATTGAAAAAGAGTGGACGTGGACCTCCGTCGAGAGTGTCGTGGTGCACTGCAAAAAGCGCAGAAGCGCAGAAGCATGAGTGCTATTGGAAGGGTGATAGCGTGATGGATGGTTGTGCTCACCCGCCGAGGGCCACTTGTGACGAGCGGACCGGGGTCTACACGTTGCCCCACCATAGGTCATCGAACGAATCTGACGGAGCCAATCACCTTCCTGAAGAGCTTTTAGCGCTGGTAGGGCCAGCTCCTCAGGATTCTGATTGGCCGCTGCGGCTTAAGCTTAGGCCGAATCCACCCAGGGTCGTTTTCTGAAACCGCCCACTACAGCATCAGTCAGCATCAGCGTGTGCTTGCGTGCCCGACTGAGCGGCATCTGCATTCTGGGTCCTGGACACCAAGGCCGGCGTTGATGAGACCTGCTTTTTACGGCTTTGCTTTTCCACCCTTTGGTTAGCCGCGATCCATGAGGCCTTGGGATTTGGCTCTTCACTGGTCAAACAGGCTCTCTCAACTCAATATGACGAGTGACAGAGAGTGAGAATCCTGGCGTTCAAGGGAATGGAGTCCAGACAGCCTGGACTAGCTCATGATTCCCCAAAATCCCCTCTCAACAGGAACACATGGCCATGCTCCTCCACGCGAGAATGCTCCGTCGGTGGCTTCTTTGGTGGGGATGAACCCATCTGCCTGCATTTCTCAGGCGTTACGCTTTGTCTGATTTTGCCCACACACAATGTCATATCGGAAAATATGGATATCAACGTTGTGCGTGCTGCTTAGAGTGTGACTTGTCCCTGATGCCCTGAGTCGGAGGTCGTCGGCGAGTGCAGGAGCTTCGAAAGGGCGCATGTTTTGCAGCTTCTTGGGACGACCAGCTTCCCAGTTTCCCAGTTTCCCACCATTACGACGGCTCAAAATAGCAGCAGACGTTGCCTGCCTCCCAGAGCTATCGGTTGATTCGCAGACACCCTCTTTCGCGGCAACCACATGAATAAGACGGCCTTTCTTTGGAAAATGGTCATTGCGTCGCCCACTTGCGGCACGGGTTCCGGCCGAACTTCCCTTACCTCATCCTCGTCGGCGCTTTCTCTTCCTCGGCGGAAGTCTCAAGATGCCGTCCCCGCGGGACAGGATGCACCTGTCAGGAGGAGAATGATCGTCAATAATTCTTCGCGAGTTTCCCGGCGCCCCTCTATTGTTTGCCGCTACGTGCAGCACCGCAGAAGATGGTAAACATTTAAGATTACAGAGGGACTCTGCAGAAGTGCAGATGGTACCATGGTAGACCAGCCTGTGGTGCATCTTCCTCTTTTAGGAATATCTCCGTCATGGTACTGCGGTGTGCAAAGTCGCTCAAGTCCACTGTCCGGGAGCCCGAACCGCGGAGTCGACCACCTTGACGGGCATTCTCCGCAGCAACAATGGGAAGGCATCATCGAGTCGACAGGACGGCACACGGTGGGCAGCACTTCCCAGACATGCGGATGATGTCCGGCCGTGCGGGTGGGTGGACAGCGGTCACCGTGAACTCCCCCAACCTGACCGAACGCGCAGAACGCGGCCAGGGTAGCGGGACGATCAGGCAAGATGGAGGATACATAGCTGCTCATATTTTTTGCTGGACGTGGTCCCAGACCTTGACTGGGACCTAGCCCGGGCTTGCCTTGCCTGAACCTGCCAGCATCACTACCACAACCATTATCCTCGCCCAAGCCGAGGACGAAGACGAACTGGACAGGGCGAGGTGGGTGTTCGGGCTCGAGGCTGACGACATGCAGCTGGCAGCTGCTGAATTGGGAGTTTCAGAAAGCTCGGGGTATTAGTGTGCGTCGGATTCTGGCGTGGTGATCAAACAGCCACAACCATAGTCCATGGACAACACCCAGCCCGCGAATCCCCCCCCACTGCGCAAAAACGCTGATTTGCCGTCTTGTCGACGCATTCGATGGTTGATGCTTGGAATGATGTATCATGACAGTGCATACTGCATAGAGGCATAGGTCTGCCGTCCGAGGTTCGGCTGTTGCCCCCTAAATTTCAACGTCGCCTTCCGCGATGCTGACCACCCCGACGTATTTTCCACATCGCGTTCGGGTGGACCGTTGGATCTGTTGACAAAGACTTTGCGATGCGGAAGAAGAAGTGTGACAAGTCGCAGTACCGTATTCTTGTTTTTTTGGTGCCGGACGATGGATGGTTTAATCCCCGAGTGGCCCACCCGTCCAATTCATGCGTAGCAAGCGAGGACGGTCTCCCGTCAGACAACCGTAAGCATGATGAGGAATGCCGGATCAGATGGCAAGAGTCGAAAAAGGGATGGCTCAGCGCCGATTCTCCACATGACCGGAAATGTATTCTTTACTGCAGTAGTCAGTTGAACCGACGAGACGCGATTCAAGCAGGCCCGTTGACGACATCGCGCAGATGCTGGGGAGACGTTGGGAGAGCGCGTGAATTCCAAGGTGGCAGCTAATTAGAGTGAGTGGCCACGGTAAGGAGCCCAACGTTGGCAGAAGGCGCCGCGATGAAGTATCTAATCCGGTGGTTGCAAAAGAAGCAAAAAGCTGAGAACCAGTAAGAAACTGCCGAGTGATGTGCATGAAGCTCAATAACGGGAAGAGCGCCAGTGGCCTTCAGAACAGAGCTTGTTGGCCTACAGTTTCGAAGAGAGGTTATCTGAGAAGTAGGCGGCATTCAGGCGCATTTGGTGAAAGGCCATCCAATGGGTCCTTGACGACCATCTGCACAGCCCGGTTTGCCGCATGCTGCTTTGGATAAATCGCGGCTCAAGGCACCAAATCACCTCATGTTGGATGGAGGATGGCCATCGCTGTACGTGGTGTAGTATGGTCTGTCTGGCGCGGTATTTTGGACCATCACGAAAACAATGGAAGTAACTGGAAAAACGCATACTCGAAGCGGGTTAGCGTCGAGATTTGGCTGCAGCTGCCCAAGCTATTTTCTGAAGCAATGCTCCAGGCATGTTTCATCATTTGCAGGGCTCCTCCCGCGACGACGCAAGACAGCCACGGTACGTATCGTCCAACACCTGCAGGACATCGAGACGGAATGCCTAAAGTCTGAGGCTGAAAGAAGAGTACTTCCACCTCTCTCGCAGCTGCCTGCTACAGTAGTCAAGCTTTAGCTTGGCATGTTGGCCCTTGCTTGCTTCCTCGTGCGGTACTGCTTTTCACTCTCGATCGTCGTGTCAAGTAGCACCGAAGTGAGTACCGCGCCGGGCTGCGCAACACATCAACTGAACGGCGCAATGAACAAACAACCTACCTACTTCAGTACTCCAGTACCTTTTCCAGCTAATAACAGGCACTCGCCAGCCTAATAAAGCAGCGGCCACATGTGCCGTCTTCAGGAAATTTGTTGAGTAGAATCTGATGCATCGTCGAGAATGAGTTGAGATGAGGAAGGTGCGTCGTTCTGAATGCAATCTGACCATGGCTCACTCTATGGATGTAGCGTCTGCTACTATCGTCTTAGCCTTATCAATCTCCTTTGTCTCATAGACGTTCGCAGTCGACTGCTCAAGTGCCTTTGGAAGAGGCTGGACGGGGTATTTGAATGGGAGGAATGCAGCTGTTTTGAAGCCCACGACGGCACGCCAACGGCTCGTTTCCAACGGTTCCTTCAGTCAGAGTCAGCAGTCGAGGAAATGCTGTCCACGCGCCGCCAACGACAGTTGGCGGGCACTGTCCACATACGAACCATAGGTACGAACCTCAGACTCTCGAACCTGCATCGCAGCTCAGCTGATAAACAACAGCGTCGCATCGGAAGCTGCACTCTTTGCTGTTCATTCAGGGGCACAACACGAGCCTCTTGTTGAAATGACCAGCCGAACTTCTTCAGCATTCTTTGTTGCGCTTATCAAGAAGGGGATCATGTCCGACATAGCTCTGGAGGGAGCCACTTTGTTGCACTGACACTCAACTGCCAGGACGAGATGGTCTTTGGCGCTGTGTTACGACTTGTTGCAGACTCTCCTTGCCTATGCATCATCAACGGCTTGGCATGGTGCTGCTGCTGCTGCTGCTGCTGCTGAGAATTGCATCTCGAGGTCGTGGCCGTGACCGTGGCGGTAACCCATCACTTGGCCTATTACATTGCTCTCGTCCGAGCTACGATATGATGTTCCCCAAAGGCAGCTCTTAGCGGCCTTGTCTCATCAAACTACGCGGTGGTCGGACTGGACGAATGGTCGCCGGTGCCGTCGCGGCTGCAGCTTCGCCTCTGCAAGTGCTCAGGAGAATAACCAATCTTACCAATGACATAAGAGCAGCGATGTTAGCTATTGCCGCCTGTCTGTCACAGACTCACAGCATTCCGCGCGCAGGGTGAAGTCGCCCATGGAGCTTGATCGCGCGCCCCCCCAAAACAAGCGATATTGCAATGTGGAGATTATTGGCAAAACTCGTCACTTGCTGATGACCTGCACGAAAAACACTGGGGGATGCATTACCGTTCAGCCTAGCCAGCCTGGACCAAACCTTCTTTTTGCTTCCCCTTTGCCCGGTCAATCTACCTTGTTGTGTCTTAACTCTTTGCAGTCTGTTAATCGGCTGTCGAAAGGGGACGCATCAGATATGTCTAATGCAGGTCCGCGAGCAGAGACCAGCAACCGCAAAGACTCAGCTCCAGGATCGTAGTCTGCAGAGGCCATCTGGACCCGGACGGCCCCGGTGCAAGGACTCGCCCTGCTCCGGTTCGCGGAAGACAATGGGATAGTTCGCAAGATGCGATGACTTGTCTCGCTGCAACGGCCCCAAGAGGCTGCGCATGAAATATGTCAATTCCCGATAGATGGACAACATTACAGAGCTTCTTTGACAACGCCTGTATTATACTGAAGTATGGTTTTTCCCTTTTCTTCGATCCGCCTTACCCAATGAAGAGCCAGTCAAACACTCTGATGCCTCCGGCCAAAACCTCATTCCCCTTCATGCGGCCTGCATGCAAGAGGGCTATGTCCACTTGTCTTCCCCTTCTGGTGGCTGCATCGCGATTGTCACTAGGCTGGTATGGTGGTATAGGTCATCCAAAACAACATGAAATACGATACGGACAAGGTCCGCGCCGAACCCTTGGTCTTATCGGGAGGCAAGCTTTCACTATTGATCACATGGGGCCGGTTACTAGTGTATACATGATTCAAATAAAAGAATTGATGGAACGGATACAACAGAAGCTGCTCGTCTTGCTGTGGTCTGTGTGGGACAAGCTGACTGGCGGACCGGACGTCTGAGAAATGGCCAAGTCAATGTAACTGTACTTTCGGCCCTCTCTCGCTGTCTTCACCATAACCATATCATGTACTCTGTACTATGGTATCAGACAAAACCCACGTTGCCTTCGCCTTCAACGTTCGCCCTCTTCCCTTCTCCAATAACGAAAACCAGAACAACATGGCCCTTGTCTATAGCACAGCATGGGGACATCCGTGGCGGGCCTCAGTGTGTAGGACCCTTACCAGGATATGGTCTAACTTCTCCCGCTGATGGACAGTAATAACTTTCTCAAAAAACTGCGATCCCAAGCCGCACAGGACATGCAGGGGTCTTGCCCATGACCGGCCTGCCTTTATCGCCCCCTTTGGTATGCCGTTGCGCTACCATCTCAGCGCGATGCAACCACCACAGTCCACCACCACGACTGTACTGGGAAGTCGGACTGGATTCTTCCTTGCATTTCGCCTGGTCACCTGTGGTTCGGCATAAACCAGCGATTCAAGCCATATCCAGGGGACGAGTGGCCAATCAGAGCCCTGAGACTGGCGGCCCAAAGGCACGTCTCATCAACCGCCAGACGCCAGCTAGCCAAACTTCTTCAACGGGATCACGACAGCAAATCACGGACATCGGACAACGGGAATTCTCGACAGCAACCAGGAAAATGAAAAAAATATAAAAATTCAAAATAAAGTAACGACGGGTCTGCAACATCGATCACGCTGGGGAAAGAAGGTCCAGAGGCAATTTTTTTTTTCACATCGTGCCATGGCACTCCCCGGGCGCCCCTACTCGCGTTATCCATGCTTTTACCATTTCCCGCGCGTGTGCCCAGTTCAGTGAGGGATAAGGTTTATCGCCACGCCCTCCCCCCATCGGGCGCGGGCAAGGGGAGGGCAAGGGGAGGGGGGTTTGGTAGTGGTGGACAAGGGGGAAGCCAGGAAGCGGACGGCCGATAGCACCAAGATTCCTCAGATTTGTTGATTTTCGACGTTCCTCTTTTTTGGCTTCAGTCTATTCAGAGGTCCCAGACAGTTATTAGCACGCGCAGACGAGACGGGAGACAATGGATAATAAACTTCGCAATTCTTTCGATGTCTACACTACGTCTTCTTCCGGGGACCGAAATGAGATTCCCCTGGACTATCGAGATTAGGTGCCGGCGCCGTTTAACCTTTTGAGCGACAAGGCCCAGCGATTGGGAAGAGAAAATAAAAGGCGGCGCCGGACGGGGGACGGGGGGACCGGATGAGAAGGGGATCGACTGCTTGACACATCGGGGATGATGGGTAAAAAGAAGCGTGGAAGCGCAGATTAAAATCCCGAGGAAAAGGCAGTGGAGATGCTGGTATGGGCTGGAAAGGCCGGTCTCTGGGACCAGGAGCCGTTCTGCCGCCTGCGTGCTGGAGAGAAGAAGGAAGGGAAAGAAAGCGGCCAAAGCACTCTTTCCTGGTGGTCCCTCATCCCTGAGTGGAGAGACAAGAAGACGACGGCGATCCAACTTTCTTTTATCCCTTTCTTTCTATTTCGGGACGGGATTCGGGTATCATTACCGCAGAATGTCCAGAGCGAGGAATAAGTCCACTATCACCGCGTGAGAGCTCCGATGCCCGCTTCAACTCATCGGGTCTTCCGGCGGCGGAGGGTGCCCGGCTCCAGAGTCATGCCCTGAACCGAAGCATGGTTGACAGCGAGAATTAATTACATGAGAGGTCTGTCGGGGTGGTGGGTAGGCGGCGCAATTTGTTGACCGCTAACCAGGGGGGGTTGGCGATGCAGGGACTCTGCCATTACTGACAACCTACCGGCGTTAGGTCACAAGTTGCAATGTCTATGGGTAATGGGCAAATTTGGAGGCGCGCAAGACAAGGTCTGACTTGGTGACTGACGTATGGGTGCAGCCCTTTTTTCTTCTTGGTTGTTGTGGGTGGCCAAAGGGCGATGGGACTGAGCGTTGACGAGAAGACTTCCCTTTCCGAGTCGGGGTGCAGGACAGGCGCGGAGAGGGAAAAGGGCGCGAGCGGGAGCCAGTGTCAGTCAAGTGTCAGTCAGTGATATGGCAGAGGGTTCGCTTTTGCTCTTGCATATATGCCTTACCTGGGATTTTGCGGTTGCTTCTGGCTCTGCTTCTACCTATGCAGCAGCCGCACTAAAGCTATGGCAATTGCCGGTGGGAGTTGCAGCTGGAGGTCTAACAGCAAGCAGGTCTTTGATTGCTCTCAGTCTCCAACAGACATTGTGCGTACAGAACACTGCCCGGCGGTCTTGTCGGTGTTGCCCGTTGGCCGCAGTCTCCTCGTGCAGCACACACATAATTACACACACACACACGCACACACACACGCACGTGTAAACACACACACACACACACACACACACACACAACACTTACAGAATTAAATATCCTAGTCCAACTCAACTCAATGCTTGAGTCTTGGAGGTCGCCCAGAGTACATGTCTCTGCCGCAAGGTTCGGACGGAGTTGGGAGTTCCTTTTACATCCGTTTCCTGTCTTTGGCCTATATTTTGTAAACTCTTCTTCTTCTTTATCCTTCCTCCCGCCCAACGCCCCGTGCGCTGAGACCGTCTATCACCAAGATCTGCCATGTAAATCGGTATCGCGATTTGTCTTTGGTCGTTGTTCCTACTTGGGGCAGAGCAGGTGAGGACAGACGGATAGCGCGAGTAATGAGGTCAGAAGGTCGATCTCAACAGCAGTCGGTTCATCATGGTCTCATAGCATTGAAGGAAAGGATGAGAAACAAGAGAGAAAAAGCGGATGCGCCTGCTTGGTTCGATTTCCTTGTCCGGCCAATCGGCGAATGCGCAACTGCATCCCTGGAACCCCGGTCCTTCCCTCGATGGACTCGTACATGTTCACATCATATTGGTGATGGTATGCATTGGCACTTGCTCACAGCTGGCGTCCGTCCCCTCACCCTTCACAGTCTCCGACGGTCCCCCCTTCTCCTAGGAGGAACAGGAACAGGAACAAGCAGGAACAGGGCCGGCGCTAGGCACAGAGCACCTGCCTTTCCCCTTTCCCTCTCGTCTAAGGTAAGTCGGGGTTCGATGTACCCACTGCTAGTCTCCAATGTATCCTTTTGCGGAAGCACGGCGAGACGGGTACGTCTGGCACCATCATGCTGATCCCCCATTAAAACTTTGAAAGGGGCTCCACACCTCGTCTAGTTGACCCCCTCCTTGCCGCTCTCACGCCTGGCACTGACACTGGCAGCATTAGCAAGAACGGAGAGGACACGCTGGTCTGCTTTTCTCGCACGAGTTGATGCTAGTCCTCCACATCAAATCCACATCCGCAACATGTGAACGCTCGTTCGCCCATTTTGGTGCAACTCATTTCGCACACGGAAACTAGAGCATACCAGACGAGGTGGCCAAAGAGGATGGTCTCGTATGACGGGAACCTACTCTACTTGTGGTTGGTCGACGCCTATATCGACGCTGCGATATCGTCCGCTGCGCAGCCCCGGACGGAGGGCCTATATCACGGTGCACCGGCCATGTTATGAGGCATGGGCAGTGGGCAGTGGGCAGTGGGCAGTGGGCAGTGGGCACTGCGGGCACCATATCGAAAGGCAATCACCGAGCCCAGAGACAATCCGGCAGTCTCCGGTAAGCTATCGGCTGGTCACCTTTACCAGCTGGATACTACTGCGGTATGCAGAGTAGGTAATTACCGACTGTACGGAGTGTTCGCAGCAAAGCATTGCAGGCAGCAAACAAAACTCGTCGTTGCATTGTTCCTCACAATCCCCTGTTCCTAACTGCTGAATCCCAACTAAGACGGCAAGAAAAGAGAGAGACAGAGAGACAGGTAAATGCAGAGCACAACAACAGACAACAGCACCATCAACAACAAAAACAACAACATCACCATCGCCAATGCTAGTGTGCCCATGACTATCGTACCCAAGCCAGTTGACTCTCTTTCGCTCTGCGCGTGTGTGGCCCCTCATTAGGTATGAGCGCTCGCGCGCCGTACGGCCTAGCCTATCCTTTCCTGTCTTGTTTCGCACTCATTGTCTGTCCCTCTGTCGTTCTCCTGGTGCAGGTGCCTTACCTTACTTTCCACACGGTTAGGCTCTCTGCCAGGTACACTGCTCTTGCTTGACTCTTGACCAGGTCGTCCTGGATCTGCTGGACCTGGACCTGGACCTAGTACCTACCTTAGCCCCTCCCGTCTTTCTCTCATCCTCCACAATTTCATCCGTGATCCACTCATATCCCTGTCTGCCCAATCCGATGCCCTGCTTGCTTCCCAATCAAGTCCCGGTCCAGCGTCCAGTTCTCAGCGTCCGTCTCCTCCCTCCATCCCACCCACCACCAACTTTTCAAAGCATCGTCTGAGCCTGTCGTCTGTCTATCCAGGGCAGGACGGCAGGACGGCAGGAACAGAGCTGCGAGCATGTCGGGTAGGGTGCAGCTGGCTGCTGGCATCGTCGCTGCTGTTCCTGGTGCCTCTGTTAGACACCCCAAGGGAAAACGACGAGTAGGCTACTATGCTAGAGCACACTGGCGGCAGAAGCAGTACAGTGTACTGCAGGGAAACAGTACCTTACCTTACTTCCTAGGTTGCCTTTCCACTTGCACCTGCGCAAGATGGCTGATGGCGTCTCCCATCCCCCATTCATTCATCCATCCATCCATCCATCCACCCATATGGATCCATTCAATCATCACACCACGCGCACCCCCCCCCCCCCCTTTCTCCTTCCTTTTCCTTAAACACCTCCCCCCCCCGGGTGAGTCTTTCGCTCCCACTTCTCCTCATCCCAGTCGTCCTGCTCCTGGCTCCTGGCTCCTGAGATATCATCCACGCCCCCCAGTCCATCACCAGCCCAAAAAAGCCAGTGGTCCACATCCACATCTACCAAGCCTTTCCAGAGTCCAAGTCTCTGTGCCCTCGCTCGCCCACCCGCTGCCACCATTTGGCTCACTCCCCACCAAGCGACTGGCCCAAGACCACGCCTCTACGCCCGCGCGCTGCGACCTTGCCTTAGTACTGCCGCTGCCGCTGTTCTTACTCCTGGCTCCTGTCCCTCTCACGCTCGACCTATTTTCCCCTTCCTCCCTTCCTCACCCCGTCCACAATCATTAAACCCCCAGACCATCCTCCCATTCCCAAATTCCTCCGATATCTCTTTTCATAAGACTCTTTTCTTCCCATCTCTCTTTTTTAATTCTCTCCACTTCCTCCCCCCTTCCTCCTCTCCTCCTCGTCGGAGCCGCACAAACCTCCTACCCCCCGTCAGAGATTTATGTTCCCATCTCATCAGGACTGAACCCCCCCGCCCCCCCCCAAAAGGCACATCATACTCCTGTCGACACATCAGACACTACAAGTCGCACACTTGTCCATCACTGCGAATCGACACTATTCTCCAGTAGTCGCCAAGTCGCCAATCACTCCCAGTTCTTGCGGGCTTCTTCGTCGAGCTTCCCTACATTCTTGTTTTGCCATTGACGCACACGCACCCCTCGCCTCGGCCCCTAATCCATTCGACTTGGAGAGTTTCCATTACGAGAGACCCTTGGCCGATACCCAACCAAACCGCCATCAACACTTCGCCGCATCAACCTTGACGGTAATAACAGCCTTGTGTTAAACGCCCACCATTCGCTTGAGGTCGAGTTTGGGTCGTGCCGGTCAACAGTGTGCCAAAAGTTTTTCCTCCGGGCTGGACTCGAACTACGTCTCTAAAAAAATCAAAACATCAAAATCCACGGCAGCGCCTGATATCACTGCGAATCTCGTTCGAAAAAACACACCAGTACATCTCTTTGCCATCATTGACGCGATCCTGACGAACCGATCTCAATCCGCGCGATTCCGCACTCGATCCGGTCAGGCGCGACCGACATTCGTCGTCACAGTCCACATCCTAAATCATCCCCAGGATGTATTCACAACACGCCGCCGCGGGCATGGCTCCCCAAAAACCAGAGACTTTCATGCTGAGCACTGAGGCCCAGCAAGCGCTTCCTCATGACGCCCAGGTCGCTCTCCAGCAAGTCGACAATCGTGAGTATTAACTGACATGCCGGATTTAGGGGGGCCATTTTCACTGACAAGTACACAGTCAAGTACTTTCTCATTTCCGCTCCCGTTGACTGGCAGCCCGACCAGTACATCCGCAGATTTCTCCTACCCACTGGCGAATATGTCTCCTGCGTGCTATGGAACAATCTCTTTCACATCTCCGGCACTGATATCGTCAGATGTCTGTCCTTCAGATTCCAAGCTTTCGGCCGCCCAGTGAAGAACTCCAAAAAGTTCGAGGAGGGCATCTTTTCCGACCTGAGGAACCTAAAGTCCGGAACCGATGCATCGCTCGAGGAGCCCAAGAGCCCTTTCCTTGACTTCTTGTACAAGAACAACTGCATTCGAACTCAGAAGAAGCAGAAGGTCTTCTATTGGTACAGCGTGCCACACGATAGACTGTTCCTCGACGCTCTGGAGCGCGACCTGAAGCGAGAGAAGATGGGCCAGGAAGCCACCACTGTCGCTGTCAGCGAGCCCGCTCTGTCCTTCCAGTACGACTCGTCTCAGTCGCTCTACGAGCAGCTCACCAAGGCCCAGCAGGCCAATTCTTCCTCGTTCAACGCTCAGCAGGTGACTTTCTCCCAGTCCCAGTCCACTTCCCCCGTCATGAGGGCCATGGACTCGATGCCTCCCCCGCAGATGGTCCCCCAGTCGATGGCCCCTTTAGCGGACGGTTTGGAGGCGATGGTGCCCTACGGAGCGATGCAAATGCACCAGCAGATGCCTCCTCAGCAGACGCTCAAGAGGGAGCCTGATTACGCTCGCGTGCAGTACAACCAGAACGGCGTTCCAATCACTCAAGGCCACCAAAGGCACGCCTCGATGCCCGCCTACGGCCTCGAGTACTCCCCCGCCCCGTCCTTCGTCTCCTCTCAGTACGAGGACTACAGCAACCGTGGAATCTCGTTCGAGCCCATCACGCCGCCTCAGCAGGCTCTCGGCATGGCCGCCGAGCCCGCTTACATCGCCAACGAGGAGACCGGTCTCTACACCGCGATTCCTGACCACATGGGAGGCAACGTCAACGGTCTCAACGGCATGATCCAGCTTCCTCCCTCCAACCTAGCAGGCCCTCAATTCTCGAGAGCCTACGGCACCAACAACGTCTACTCTGTTATTGAAGGTTCCCCTACCTACAAGCAGAGGCGACGCCGCTCATCCATTCCGCCGTCAATGTCGGCAATTGCCGCTGCGACCGCCCAAGCACAAGCGCAGGCTGCGGCTCAGCAGCAACAACAACAGCAGCACAGACCCTCGGATCTCCGGCGGTCGGTCTCTGCATCTGTCGGTCCTGTCGCGGAGGGCGACGAGTCTGCAGACAACTCCCCGCCCGGTCTTGCCTACAGCAGCTCCGCCATGTCTATGGTAAGCCAGCAGCACAAGGAGTTGCTGGACATGTCCCGGCATGGCACTCCGCTGTCTACTGTCGAGGGCAGCCCAGCACTCAACCCCATGTCCCTCCAGCAGCAAGACTTCTCCCACCTCGCCAATGACGACTTGTCCGGCGAGGGCTCTATGAACGGCGCATCGCGTCCCGGCATGCAGGGTCCGAATGGTGTCGTTCGCAGAGCTCGCTCCGCGACCGTCATGGAACTTGGACCCTACCCCCAAAAGTCCCACTCCTGCCCCATTCCCACGTGTGGCCGCCTCTTCAAGCGTCTCGAGCACCTCAAGCGGTAAGAACCAGATCTCAATTTTCATTTGTTAACAACCAAAACGACCTGCCTGAAATCTAACCAAAACCTCCAGACACGTGAGAACACATACACAAGAAAGACCCTACATCTGCCCTTATTGTAGCAAGGCATTCTCCAGATCAGACAACCTAGCACAGTATGCCCCAACTTTCCTTGATATCATTTCCTTTGTCATTTCTTTTGTCAGAAGAAGATGTAAAGTGTGGAGCGAGACCCCAAGCGATCAAACCAACTTCCAACCGCCACGACACAACACAACACCACACCGCATCATCGCAGCCACCGAACTGGGGACAAGACAAAATGATACCGTGTAACATGGACTGACTGAAATCATTTTCAGACACAAGCGTACTCATGACCGTGGTGAGAACGGCGAGGCCGCCCTGAACTTCTCGGGTGAAGAAGAAGAAGAGTACTCAGGCGAGGACCAGCTTGGTTCGCTCGAGGAGGCTTCTCCAAGCTCCGAGAACGCCTACGTGACGGCTTCCATGAACGGTGCCATGAACAGCTCATCGACGCCTACCTCTGCCGGCATGCCACCGCAGTCGTCGTTTAACAGCCTGCAGACGCTCAGCATGCCTATGACCATCAGTCAACCGGCAGTCAACGCGAGCGCTATTATGTGATACGGCATTGGGATTTGTCTCTCATCACGACTGGAGTTACGTTTCCTTCGACACGGTGTTACTTAGAGTGGGCGGCATGGCTACGACACGGTATGGGAATGGTCCGGGGCTTTCCTATTTTCATTATTATTTATCCAGACATGGACTTTTTCGGCGCTTCAGCGACTACTCCTTTGGCTCCAGGCGAATCTTTTCTCGCCTTCATCTCTGTTTTTTCAATCACGTTCAGCATTCAAGTCTGGCTGAAGGTACCAGACGAATCAAAAAAGGAAACCCGCACACATAGACACGTACTGAGAGACTGGGAAGATGTCGAGGCGCGTTTGGTTTGTTGTACCCATGGGAAAAGGGAATTTTATGCATGAGCTTAGGGTCGCGATGCGAAGAAGAGAAACGACTCGCACATGTATATATAGGTTGCGCCGGAGGGGCATGGCTGAGAGGAAGCAAACTTGCTTATAAGGCCAGATGATACCAGGGGTGGGAGGAGAGAAGCGACGGTGACTTGCGTAGTCTTGCACAGTCTTGCCATGAACAGAAGCAGAATCTGAGTCTGATGTATGTTGATTCAATTGTCTTTGATGCCTCCTCCATAGCATCCTGTGACAGCCTCTGCCGGCTTCCTATCTCCATTGACAGCACACACCCAGACGTGATTGACCCGTTCAAGTCACAGTGAGGACGAGATTTTCCACAACGTGCCAATGTTGACGGAACATACTGCAGCAGTCTGGCCAAAACCTCGAGCCCGAAGCAGTATCCAAGTCAATGCGCCCTCATTTGTCACTTTCCATCTTGAAAGCACTGCCTCAAGATGGCACCATTCGTGCAGCTAGACATCTCACATTGCGATACTGATGTTGAAACCACCATTCGTGAACCCAGCGACTCTTCAACAATCGGGATCCAACACTACACTACACCTCACCTCCGTCCTCCCCTCCCGCCACCACGACCCCCTCTGCCACCACCACGACCACCACCACCCCTCACAGGGCCCTCGATGCTGCGAACATCCCGCTCGCTCAGCGTCAACTGCGCTCCCCTCATCCTGCCCACGCCAGGCCCGTCCACGCTCCTCCTGTCCGCCCTGCCGCCGCTCCTCTTGTTGTTCTGCCTCCCCGTGGCCCCGGCAGCCGGAGCCTCGCGCTCCAAGACGACGCCGTTCTCCCTGGCCTGCCTGCGCCGCTTGGCATCCCTGCCCGCGGCGTGCGCCTTCAAGCCCTTGCGCATCGCCATCGGCATCTTGTCCTGCGCGAACAGCGACTTGACGCCGGGCGCCAGCGCCTGCGCGCGCAGGTCCGTCTGGCGCGCGCGGAGCCTGCCCGAGGCGAACGTCTTGGAGGCGGCCGTCGGGTTCGAGAAGGGGGTCACGGCGTGCCGGGAGAGCAGGTGGGACTCGGAGAGGAGGCGCTGGAGGGCGAGGTCGTTTGCGAGGTTGGACTTCTCGTTGTCGTCGGTGGCGTCGTCTGCGGTGGTGGTGGTCGGCACGGGTTTGGGGGATGTTTGGGTTGGTGGTTTGGAGGACTGTGGGAGACTTTGGTTAGCCTCTCTTTTATGTTTATTTTATTTTTTGGGTGAGAAGGTTTCAGTAGGTAGGTAGGTAGGTACCATGAAGGCTTTGAGCTCGCGTTTGCTCATGCTCGCGACCGGGGCCGGCGTCGAGGAGCTGTGGTCTACCACTTGGACCACGTTCTCCTCCGCCTCTTCCTCGTCGTCGACCTCGGAGCTGTCTGTTGAAGGAAGGGGGGAGAACCAGTCAGTACGACTCGCAGCAAGGCGCTGGTGAACCCACAAAGCCGCCGGGGGGGGGGACCATCCAAACATACCGTCTCCGGATAACCCACTCCATTCGTCGTCCTCGTCCGCCTCGGCCTCCTTCCCGTCCGCGCCGACATCCTCCTCCAAATCCTCGTCGTCTCCCTCTTCATCGCCCTCCTCCTCCTCCTCCTCCTCCTTCTCCTCCTCCTCCTCCTCCTCCTCCTCCTTCTCCTCCTCCTCGGCTTGCTCAACCTCTGTCATGTCCTTCTTCGACTCCGACTTGGACTTCGGTTTCGGCTTGCCGTCGGGGAGGGGCTTGAAAGAAGCCTCGAAATGCCGTCTGAAAACCTCCTGCGCGTCCGCGACGGCCGGATCTTGTCCTTCTTCTTCTTCGATGATGATGATCTCTTGCGTTTCTTGTTCTTTTCGCTTCGCCTTGACAACCTTCGCGGCGGTGGCCGCGGCCGCGGCCGCGGTCTGTGTGGATTTCGTAGAGCCGCTCTTCTTCTTTGCCTTCCTCGTCGACGCGACCGGGGGGGTCGGCGGCTTCTTGGCGAGCGATGCGCCGGACGGCGCTTTGCGTTTTCCTAGCACGGAAGCCATTGTCCCACTTTGACCGAGTTTGACGAATACCAATTCGGTGTCGTGGGAGGAGGAGGAAGAAAGTTTGGGGGGGGGGGAGGTTTCTTTCCGCTGTAATGGCTACGGCAGGATTGGGGTTGTTCTGCTTTTGCTTCACAGCAATTCCCCCCCCCCCCCCAAAAAAAAAGAGCGATGGATGCGAATGAGAGCTCCCAGCCAGAAATTTTAGCGGGGCCGTGTTTCTATCAGCCTCGTGCCCGATAAGCCCTTGATTATTACCTAGTCGCTTCCTTGAGTGGGGGCTAACCTGAGGTAACTAACCGCGCGCAAGAGGGTTTCACTTCGGGCTGAACATCGCCCGACCTCTCAGAACCCAGACTCTCAGCCCTTCCATCATCTGCATACTTCGTGCGCGCAGAGTCAGATAACATGGGATTCCGGGGTGGGTGGGGGGGGGAGAAACCCCGGAAAAAAAAACCCCAAGCACTGCACAATGAGCTCAGAACGCCCAAAAACGTGAACAGACTTTAGTTGATGTCACAAACGTGAACCACGTTGCTCCCCAACCGAGCCCTAGGTAAAAAATACTCACGTCCAATGAAAACTTTTGGATTGTATACTAGACGAAACAAAAGATCGGGAAGGGGTACTACTACGACATCGAAAACTACAGATGGGGGGGGGGGCTTTTCTTCTCTATAAGACCGATACGTGGTCGCAGCACGAGCGTTGATGGGGAAAGTCTCACAAAACGTAAGTAACCTCACCTCCCCGGCAAGTGCGCATGCGCGGAAGCGCCGAGCTACCTCACGCTGCGCGCCCAATCGTCAACGAGGTATCACCCGGAAGAAGGAAAAGAAGAAACGATGAACAAAATAAAGCACCAAACTATGCAGCTCTGACAAACACTGCTTGCTAACCATCCCAAAACCCACTCCCGTTTTCGTCACGTCTTCCCCGCTTACACACAAACATGCAACCCCTCCCCTGGGTAAATTAACAATTGGGCAGAAAGTAGCGGTAAGGAAAGGGGGTATGTTTAAGACCGCGCAGCTTCGAGCTCCAGCTCCAACTGCCTGATCCTCTCGCTCTGGTCCTGAGAACCGCCAGCGTTCACCTTGCGCTTCAGGCCCTCCACCTCAGCAGACAGCTGGCTGATCTTGTCGTTTTGCATGCCGATGAGCTTGGTCTGCTGTTCTAGCATCTGTCTGATCTGATCCAATGAGGACTCGATATGGCTCGAGGAGCCGGGGGAGGGTGCGGACTGCTTGATGGGAGAGGGCTGCGAGGTGGTGGCGGGGGATTTGATAGCCGGCGAGGCGGCCTTGATAGGTGAGGGGATCTTGGCCGGCTCAACGCGCGCGGGAGCAGCAGCAGGCACGGCCGCGCGCTGAGCTGGTCTTTGCACTTCCTCGAAGCTTGAGTTGTCGTCTTCTTCTTCCGGTTCAGCCGCCTCGTCGTCCTTGAACTTGGACGCCATGTTAGCCATAGAAGCCTGCTGGTCCTTCATCGAGGGGGGTGGCGAGCGTGACACTGGCGCAGGCTCCGGCGCAGGCGCGGGCGCGGGCTTGGGGGCAGGCTTCGCGGCTGGTGTGGGTGCGGAGGCAATGGTGGGAGGCTTGTACTCCGCCGGAACCTCCTTCGGTGCGGTACCCTCGTAAACGCTCTCCAGGTCGATCTTGTTGGGAACACCGTCCTTGCCCTCAAGCCATTCCTTAGCGCTGACAGCAGGCTTGAGACCGGTGGCAGGAGGGAAGATGTCGGACTGGAAGGTTTCGGCTCTACGGGGGACGGTGAAGGAGATGGGCTCAATATAAGTATCGTTGACCGTCTTGTAAGCGCGCATGACCTCGTTCTCGTGGACCTGCCCTTGTTAGATCTTGCACATGATATACTTTGCTGCTACATCAACTCACGTTGATACCGCGTCTGGGAACAAAGGCAATGCCTCTTTGGGGCTCCGCAGACTTGTACTCGCTGAGGAATTCGAACTTGTCGTTTTCATACTCAAAGTAACGGATATTGCCATCACTGCAAGAGCATTAGCATAACTCCACAATCACAAAGCTGCAAACACTTACCCCTTTCCAGCCAAGTACAAGCAGTTGGATCCCTCATCTGTAGACGATCAGCACTCCATCCCATTGGCATCTCCACAACAAGACTGACCCCAGAACGGCATGCAAACACCCGAGATCGAGTCTAGCATAGTAAAGCCTCCAATGGGTTCGTTGCGCCCAGGCTCCCACAGAGCGATCTGACGCTCGCTCATTCTCGAGAAACCGGCCGTGGCGAAGCGGTTGTGCTCGCCCATCCATACGGCTCGGCTGTTCTTGGCACCCGGGTGGCCAGGCGCCTCGTGAACGGGCTTCTCGGCGCGCACATCCCACACGCGAATCTTCTTGTCGCGAGAGGTCGTTACCAGCAAGCTACCGCTGGCATTCCAGGACAGACTCTGCACGATATCATTGTGCTTCAGGGTGTGGGTGGGGGAGCCGGTGCCAATGTCCCATAGCTTGATCGTGAAGTCGCCGGACGCGGATGCAAGGATGTTCTCAGCGGCGGGGTTGAAGACGACTTGACCGACCTTTCTGTATACGACAGGCAGTCAGTAGGAGTATTTGGCGCGAATGGGCTGCGGCGTAACGAACCTCGAGTGGCCGGCGAGCTTGCTAATAGGGGCGACGTCGGCGGGCTCCTCGGCATCCGTGTAGAGGGTGAAGTTCTCGGGCACCTCCCAAATGAAGACCTTTCCGTCCTCAGAACCGGAGGCGATGATGCGGTCGTTGAAGGGGTTCCTGGCACGTGAGGCGTCAGCATGTCGCGTGCGCTCGCGGTTATGGATGGGTCAGGGGCGGTCGCGAGATCGGCATACCAGTCGGTGTCCAACACAGTGGCAGTGTGGCCTCGAAACAGCGGGATCTGGTCGGGGAGCTTGCCCTTCTCGCCCAGAGGGATGACCGCGAAGGCGCCGCCACCGCCAGAGTCCCAATTGACTGAGAGATATTCGGGGTTGGCCTAAGAAAAGTGAGAATCATCTTGTTGGCTTTTGTCCATCCTTCTCCTGAGTATGGGCCCATTGATGTGTCTCAGGCCAGGAGAGGGGAGGAAAAAAAAAAGTGATTGCCCCTTACCTTCACCAAGTTGGTATCCCAGGCATTTCGGCTAATGTGCAGGTTGTCGTAGCAAAACTCCTTGCGAGTCGGCTTTCCAAAGACGTGTCCTGTTGAAGAGAGAGTCGAGCGTCAGCAGCCAGCTTCTCCCAGCGCAATGCGGCTGGTTGCGACGAAGACAGAGAGACCCACGATATTTCGACGCTCGCACAAAGCGGCCCGCCATAAGGAACGATGTGTTGGGCTAGAGTGACCTAGGTGTGTCGGGGAGGAGGGAGGGAGGGTAAAAATGATGGCGATATTCAATGCTGTGTTCCAAAGACGACGAAGGCCTGCGACTCGAAGTTTGGTGATTCAAAGGGGATATAACAGCTAGGAGCTCATGTTGGCGGACCCCCCCCCCCAAATGACGAAGAAAGATGAGAGTGGTGCCGCTGTTCCCATGGGTACCTGCTGCTAGGTATCTTAACGCCGCTGTATGGTTCGCAGGAAACGAGCACCCATCAAATGCTTGGATGGGTACGTACCCACTTCTCTAACTCAAGACGTACAGCTGGATATTACAGATGGAGACCTTGGTTGAAACTCCCCCGGCCAGCTGCGCCCCGTGGCTCCAACCCACTAACAGCAAAATAACGGAGCAAGGGTCCAGACAAATTTATGCACAACACAGCTGCGCCTTGGTGACCTTCCAGGAGAACATAATTACTTTCCTGACCGAGGTGAACGTCGTGGCATACTTTCAAGGCAATCAACAACACATCACCAACACCACCAGACCAAAGAAGCGAACACTTCATGGATATAAACCTCCCATTCTGGTACAACATCTTTACGTACAGCCATCAGGAAACCCGACTCCAGAATGATGCTTTCAGAGACCGCGCACGAAACTGAAAAAAAAAGTAATAAACTCTCACAATCTCCTGAAACTCACCACTTGCTTGCTTGCTTGCCATCCAAACCATGCCCAAACGCCATCCAACCAGTCAAATTATTAAACATTGGGGCGAGGGCGTGTGAAGCAGACACAAGCCATTTTCTGAAAGAGCAGACAAGACACATGATGATCATCCGATCGCGAACACCTGGTCCAAGAGAATCATAGATCATGCCGTGTCTCCCGTTGCCCGTCCTCCCAATTCGTGCCTGTCGTGCCGGGATCATTAAGAAAAGAAGGGGGGTATCGCTTTAGTTGAAAGTGCTCTTGGTTCGCGAGTGCACACGACGGCCCTCCGCGCGGCGTCGCAGCGCCTCCTCTCTCTTGAGGACAAGCTCACACCACTTGCCCTTGCTGCGAGGTCCGCTGCCATCATCGTCCCCGGTGCTCTCGCCGCGGCCAACAACGTCAGTGAGGGCTTGCATCCAGCCCTCCTTGTCCTCGGCGGTATCGGCGTAGAAGTCGATGATCTCACCATTATTGAAGCGGATGCGGAAGCCCTCCTCAACAAACATGTAACCTTCTTCCTCTTCGGCGAAAGCAGACCTACGACGGCGGCCGTTCTTGCCGGTGGTCTCCTTCTCGGTGAGCGCCCGACGGTCATCAATGAGGCGCTTGGCGTTAGCCAAGTTGATGGTGGCGCGAGGTTGACGGGTGGCCTCGTGGTACGCGGTCAGCTTGGTACCAACAAGCTTGAAGTAGCGACGACGCCAATACTGGGACGATGTCAGCGCAATCTCCATGTCGGCAGAATGACATGGACTTACCGGGCAATCGCCGCCCTGCTGGCTCAAGTGGCCCTCCCAATTCTTCGAGAGACGCTCCTCGGCAGCCTTGATTTCTCGGATGCAAGAGTTCATGCTCTTGGGCATGTCATCATCGGCCGACCCCTTAGGGCGGGGAACGAAGAGAAGTTGAAGCTCCAACTTTCCGATCTTGTACGGAGCACGACGAACCACAGCGGTGTTGCCACGCTTGCTCTTGACGCTAGACGCGAAGGCAGCTTCTTCTGTGGCCCACTCGTTGAAGCAGGCAACGTTCACAACGTAGGGACGGCCGTAGCAGCGAGACTCATGCTCCTTGAGACACACATAAGAACGAGCGAAGCTTCCGTCTTCAGCCGCGAGAGGAGAGAGAAGGTCCCAGGCAGTAGGCGCAACCTTCATCTGCCTGGCCTGGGCCTCTCGTTGCTGGGCGGCCTGCCTCTCCTCTTCTTCACGTGCGCGCAGTTCCATTTCCTTCCGCTTCTTGGGCGACGCGAACACCCTGCTAAATGTAGACGTCTTGGGCTTGCTAGTCTTAGTAGGAGACTGCACAACGACCTTCTTTGGCAATGGCTTTTCCAATTTCACATTCAGTGTGAGCTGGAACTCAAGATCATTGGGCACAACAAGCTCAAACTCCTGGCCGATAGGAGCGTTGCGAGCAAGCTCGAGCCAGGCCGTCGTGACGCAATGAACGCCATTATCGAGCGTCAGGCTGAACCAAGTTCTCTCGTCTTTTGACTGTTAGTATCTAGTGAGCGCATTCTGATGATGGTGATGGAACTTACTTCTGGGAATGGGGAGGTCGAGATCTTTGACACCCAATACCTTGATGAAGAGTCTACCGCGCTCTCCGCTCTCCTCGGTGGCAAGCTCGGGGTTCAAGTCCTCCTCAGCCAAAGGGTTAAGGGTGTGAGCATTGCTTTCTTGGCCAGGAAGAGGTGGTGCGGGTCCGCTCGTGTGGGCACGCGAACGTCGTACGCTCTTCTGTCTGGGCCTACCATTCCAGGGCTCGACGGTCCATGACTGAGGACGGTCGGTCTTGACCGGCGAGTTGCCAGCCGATCGAGTCTTCCACATGTCCTCCGTTTCCTTATCACTTGCAGTGACAAGCTTTGTATTCTGACGCATAAGATATCCGCGCTGATTCCGAGACTTGATGTTAGCATTCTGTGATACTTTTTCTCCTGACACAATCTGACGGTCGGCTGCGGTCGCCCTGGACGCTTGTCTGCTAGGGCTTCTACTCGCAATCTGGGAAGCTTCATAAACTTGCTGAGAAAACGCAACCTTTTGTTGTTCGATGACGCGGTCGAAATCTTGATCAAGGCTGAGGCCGAAGTCGAGGTCCAAAGTCAGACTCCGCTTCTTGAAGCTCGGGTGACGTTGCATGTAGTAGTCATCGCCGATGTCAGGCTCTCCTGTGAGGTCCCGCGACAGTCTGTTGCGGTGGCGCTCGGGAATGGGGGGGATATCTGGCACCTCGCGACTAACTTGGCGCCGGGCTTCCCGCATGGCAATGATGTCGGACGGAGTGTTCGAAGGTCTGGTCTTCAGCTTAGAGCCGGAGGCCTTGATGGTTGCCTGGCGCTCCGGAATAGCAGGCGAATCCAGAGACTCTTCTTCTGGGATCTGGATCTCGGACTCCTCAAACTCCTCCTCCTCGTCCGAGTCCTCCTCAATCGGACGATGAATGACAGACTCGGGCGTACCGGGTTCTTCGTCGTATTCATCCTCCGGCTCTCCCCAGCCAGAACCGTCGTACAAGCCCTGAAGCTGAATTGGGGTGGTGGGACGCATCTGAGCTTGCAGGTCAGCCATCTTGGGGGGCGGCTGGAGATCCTCTAGGTCTTTGGCGGTTGGCTCCGTTGGGGGAGGCAGCATGAACGAGTGCAAGCCCTTGGAGAACTCATTCTCCTTGCCGCTATCCTTCAGGGAGGGCAGACTAGATCTGAGATCGGCGGGGGAGTCCGTCGGCTTCTCCTGCTCGGGTTCGGCTGCGGCTTCCTCCTCGACCTTAGGCTCAACAACCTCCGCGGGCTCGGGAGTGGGTTCTTTAGCAGGAGCCTCAATTGGAGACTCGACAGGAGATTCGGTGGGGGTATTGCCAGTCTTGTCCGCCTTCAGCTCGAGAGGCCTTATTTCCGAAGCAATGTCGAAAGACTGGAATGCTTGCTGGTGGCTAGCAGCGCGTGGGGTGAGAATTTCCTCGTCAACTTGGGTGACTTCCGGCTGGCGGGCCGGGCCGTCCGAGTAATGACTTGCAGAGTCGGCATCATTCTCGTCCTCAGAGTGGGCGTAGAAATCAGTGATAGACTCTGTCTCCGCATCGCTGTCCTCATCGCGATGAATGATGACACTGCCCTCGTCGGACAAGTCAGACACGTCATCCTCCATAACGGAGTCTTCCGTGGAGGGAATGGGAACATCAGGGTCCAGAGGCAGAGGCGGACGGCGCTCAGGACTCGGGCGCTCAGGGCTAGAACTTGGTGCTGGAGAAGAGAAGTAGTCACCTCCGTCCTGCTCAGTCTCGCCCGTGTTGACACGGCGCAGAATGGACTCGCGAGAGATGCGCTCAGGCAGCTCGTAGTCATCCAGGGCGGAGATGTCACCGACAGTGTCATCTTCCTCGTCGGCCTCAAGCATGCTCGACTCAGCCGTCTCAGTCTCGGACGAAGGACTCTGGAACCTATCTCGCTGAGCACCGCGTCGGAGACGTCGCTCTCTCTGCTGCTCGTTGGCAGACTTGTGGTCGTCTGAAAGCATCATAAGCTTCAGTCTCTCCTCCAGAGACATCTTGCCGTTACCAATGCTCTGGATCTCAGACTTGCTTGAAGCCGCAGCCGCGGGAGGCGGCGAAGGAAGGCTTCTGTGAGCGCCTAGCATCCGCTCGGCGGTGGCCGACAAGCCGGGTGAGCCTCTCGAGTCGCTCAGACGAGAATCACTACGAGTGAGCGAGCCACCCATGCCAGGAAGCGGAGGTAGGGGCCGGTGGTCTGAAGTAGAGGAGTCGGAACGAACATGCTCTGGCCTACCAAGGCGAGCAGGCTGGCTCTCCGGCATGGGACTGCTCTCGAAAGGGTCGTCCATGCGCTCTGTCGACTGTCTCCAGTCATCAGGGCCGACGACAGGCGTCTTGTCTGTGTCCTCGAGAGAGGCATCGAAGCTATCCTCTCCGATGTCGTGGTCACCAAGGTGGTAGTGCTCTTCGTCATCATCCTCGTCATCCATAGAGTCGAAGCTTCCCTCGCGCGAGTTGGATCCGATGGAGGAGATATCTGGTGTAGCCATTTCATATTCGTTGATCTGGGGAGGAGCGGCGTCGAAGGTGACGCTTTTGGCGTGTCGGTGCAACGACTTGCCAGACGGGAGCTCGCGATCATCGAAAGACGTGTCAGCGGACCAGGTGCCAGTCTCGGGGTCGAAGCTGCTCTTGAAGTTGCTCTTGGAGAGAGATGACTTGATTGGCGATGACTGCTCCTTGCCCGGGCTCTTTGGGGGGCTGGAGAATGTCTCCTGCATCGGAGTAACGTCGCCAGAAGCCTTGGTCGGACTTGTTGCCGGGCTGAAAATGGGAATGCTCGACCTGCTGCTGTTGTTGCGCTGGTGGCCCAAACCTCTGTTCAGGGAATCCGAGGACCTCAGCCCGTTGATGATGGCGGTCGGGGCTGCAGACGAGCCATAGGTGGTCCCCTGGTAGTTTGCGAGAGGGCGTTCGATCTGGGGCACTCTCGTAGGGTCGTACTCCTGCTTCTGTTCTAGAGCCAGAATGTTGCTATTCTTCACGCGCGAAGCCTTTTGAAGGCGCTCGATGGAGGTGCGGCGTGTCGGTGAGGGCGAACCGTGGCGGCCGCTGTATAAGTGTTGGTTCTCGGTGCTGATGGAGTCCAGGTTCCGCTTCTGCCAGAAGAGTCTAGGCGATGATGTGGTCTCCATGGGCGACGACTGGAATGGTGAAGAGTCGGTATTCAGAGTCATCTTCTGGGCGGCGTTTGTCAGGGGAAATTCTGGGCCGGGGATTGTCTGAGACACGATCCGCTTACCTTGGACGGCTGCTTCCAGCTAGGAGAGTTCCGCCTGTGGTCGGAAGGGGACAGTTCTGAGAGTGCGCGAGGGATCTTGGGAGGCGGAGAGCCCGTCGAGCCAGTTGAGCCCTTGGAGATGCGCAAAGGGTGCACCTGAGGCGCGCGTGTTAGTCGACAGAGCGGGTTAATGACAGGGTATGTAGTGATAGTCAGCTTACTGGTTCCTCGGAAGATGCCATTTTAGGTGATTTTTCTAGGGCCACGCAGGCGCATCTGGGGGGAATAGTGGCAGTAGTAGACGGTATTGGCGATCAATGCTCGAAAGAAAATTCAGGGTCGGGCAGAGCTCTGCCGCGGCGTGACCTGTTCTCGGGGATTGTCGTAGAAATCGGGACAGCTCGCAAGACACAAAGGGGAAAACGCGTTGCGTAAAGGTTTTGCTAGAATGAATGTTTGACGGAGTGTCACTCGTTCAGATAATTTTCCGTTCTCCGTTCAGATTCCGATGCTGGTTATAATCGAAGGTGGATGATGAGAAGGCGTCCAGCGGTGGACTGGAATGAGCAGGACGTCGAGGGGGTGCGGGGGCGGGAAGCGTTGGAGGGTCGAAAAACAACGAGCAACACACACACAAAAAAGAGCAAAGGCGCTGCGGCCAAAAATTGCAGCAACGACAAAGGTAGCGTTCCTGACGACGGGAATAGGTGGTGAGAAGCAGCAAGGGGAGACAAGTCGTGTTGTTGCTTGGTGTGGTTGTCTTGTTGTTTAAGGGCAGACAGGCAGTTGCAATCGAGGTTGAGGCGGGGAAGCGGTGATTGGTGCGCGGGAGGGCAGAAGTAAACAAACAAGGAAGGCAGCTCTTTGTTGGTGGCGTTGCTCCTGACGACGTAGTGTTTAGCACAGACGAGGGGTCGGCGGCCCGTATGGGTAGGTACCTCAGAGGAAGGGGGAAGAGAACCCACTGAGAGCACCACCATACCTTAGGCGATAGGATACCCTAAGTGGCTTTGGGCGTGGTATCTGCTGCACGTGCCCACTCTTCCTGTGACGCCCAACAGCGGCTCTAATGGGCCAGTCTGTGCCCGGAATGCCGACAACGAGCCACTAGAAACGACTGGTTTAGCAGTCCATCCGACAGCTGAGATAAGGTACCTTACGCAGGTAAGGTAGGTAAGGGCGTGATCGGCCCAAAGATCAATGCCAAAACCAGTGCCAACAGCTTATTAAGCAGTATATAACTACCCCAAATATTGGAGTAATAGGGCCCTAATCCCCTTTAATTATTGCTTATTACTACTTAGATTTATACAAAGTCGCAATATAAAACTATACTTAAAATAGTTTATAATTAGTATAACTTTAATATTAGAGAGAATTTCTATTGTTCTATCTATTAAACAGGAGGTATTCTTCTAGCTAATACTAATACAAATATAAACTTAGATAAATCTAAACTATATTATTATTACTATTATTATTAATATAGAGAACTATAACCAACTTACTATAGTTACTACTACTATTATTACTGTAGTAATAGTAGCTATAATTATTTACTTAGAGAAGTTATTTAATATCTCTAAACTATAAGTACTTTATTACTCTAAAAGTACTAAACATACTACTATATATACTTAATAGCGTCTTAATAGTAAGAAGCTATAATTTAAATATTTATTTAGAGTCTTGGAATATTACTTTAATTAACTAATAGTATAAATACGAGAGAATAATTTTATATATAATGTAAGGTATTAAATTATGAAATATAAGTTAATACTTATACTGTATACTCTTAGGTAGGGGTATATATAATATACTATAGCCTCTACTTTCTAAGTCTTATTAAAAACTATTTTAGATACTCTTAAGCTTATACTCTTAGTACTTAGGCCTCTTTATTGAAAGGTTATGAAACTATTTCAGCCTTTATATATTAAGAAATATATTAAGTCATTTAATAAGTATTACTACTTTAATAGATAGATTCACGCTATTCATAGTATATAAATAGGTACCTACTTACTACTCTTAAAGAAAAAGAATTTCTTAATTAAAAGAATATAATAGAGTAGAATGAATTTATAGTAGTAAAGTTCAGTAGTATTTTCAATTATATACTTATTAGAACTAAGGGTTTTATAAATAATATAAGCTTAATATTATAAGCTTAAAGTTACTTCTTTAAAGTACTTAATAGTTAGTAGTATCTTAATAATACTAGGTTTACTTATAAATAAGGTATTATTATACCCTATTTAAGCTAGAAATATTATATATTAGAAACTTAGAGCTAAGTTAATAATCTTATTATAAAAGAGATATTATTGTAGTATATAGGCCGCAATTGCAATACTGCAATTGTGGATCCACTTTTATGCCTCATCTTATTCGCCACAGTTATAAGCCTAGCTCTGCTACTCTAACTGTGTGCTAGAATAGTTTGAGTTTGCATAATTGCGGGCCTACCACCCAAGCCCAGGGTTTGAATCCCATAGGAGGCGGCTCACTGATTTTAGCGAGATATACCCAATCAGAAGGTCCAAAAAGTGTTGCAGTTCCAACCTACCCATTTAGGACGAAACTTAGGGGTGTGTCATAGTACATAAGCCGCAATTGCAATACTACAATTATAGATCCACTTTTATGCCGCATCCTATTTGTCACAGATATTTCATAAATATTTTATTAAACTAAAAGAGAAAGTTAAGAATATCTTCTATAACTTAAAGAGAAAGTAGAAAATACTAGAGATTATCTTAAAGGAGTACTCGATTTATATGTATATTTAAATTATACATATAATAATAGCGCTATATAAATATATTAAAGTAGAGAAGGTATAAAATTATTTTATTTATTAATCAAAGCTAACCTCTAGATAATAGAAGAGGTATTATAGGCTTTGCCCCTTACGGCTTATACGGGCAGGCAGCGACGTAACTACTTAAGTGCGCGCACAACAGCAAGAGTCAACTTGCTATTACATACTTTTTGTAGACAACATAGGTTGGCTTCTGAGCTAAATAGTCTGTTGCGTATACGCGCCGCATTAGCTTACTAACAAGGCCCGAAGCGTTATAAGAGATATATAATAGAGTAGACTAGCTTCTATATAATATATATAAGAAAGAAATATTATATTAAATTATAATGTAAGTATAAGTAAATAAATATTAGTGATAAGTAATAAATATTAGTGATAAGTAATAAATATTAGTGATAAGTAATAAATATTAGTGATAAGTAATAAGTAGAAACAGAGATTTAATAATTATAGTAAGTACTATCTAAATAAGTAAGAAAGTATATAAGAGAAGTATAATTTTATAGTAATTATATTATTTACTTTTATAACTAAATTACTACCTGTTTAAAAATCTAGTCATTTAATTATATAATTAAATTACTATTAATCTAAGAATCTATTTATTAAATTATTATACCTACTTCCTATATAAAAGTTTCTTATATCTACTAAATTCATAGATAACTAAATAACTCCCTTATATAAATCGAAAATAAAGAATTAAGATATTTTAGCTATTATAATATAATCCAACTTATTATTAAATAATAATAAAAAATTCCTAAATTACTTAATTAATATTCATAGTGTCACGTGCGGGGCCTCTAAAATAGGCTAAAGGGTGCAGCATGCCCTCCAGACGCGTCCCACTGCGCCATTGCGCAAAAGGTGCAGGACATTCAGAACGAGGGTTCTGAATGCAGCCGCACTTAAGTACAGTCGATACCCCTGTAAATGCATGAGAGTCGGGCACCACACCCACTTGCATTTTGAGAGAAAACTGCATATTTTAGAACACTGCTTCAATTTGTAATTAAGCCCGCAACACCACCCAAATAAAAATTCTATATATGACATAAATTCATCTAATTCCAATAATCATGACGATATAAAAAGGTCCCGGATAAAACTTTATTTACTATGCTGTTGTTGCTGCTGGAGTAGGTGACTCCTGAATGCCCTCAATGCGCCTTGGCTATTGCGATAGCCTCAAAAAGCAGTAGCGGGGTTATACCCCCTGCCACCCCCTGCCACCCCCTTATTTTGGCTTCAAAAAAAGACTAAATTCCCCTGCTCTGTCCCCTCCTACTGAATAAAATGGGAGGGCGTATGCATTATGCAAATATGCAGTTTCTAGTGTTTCGCCTATATAAAAAAACATGGGCACGACATGCGTATATATTTGGAGGGCAATATTGTTTTTGAGGGTCATCTATTTACAGAGGTATCAACTATACGTACACTACTAGTGCTGTGATACTAGAGGTATTACTATTAGGTAGTAATATAATATCTAATTAGTTAGATACTTTAGCTTTAATAGAATATAGTAAAAAAAGTATATTAAAACTTATATAATTCCCTACTTAACTCTCTCCTCCTTAAAGTATTTATACTAATAGCTTTAATAATGTAAACCTCTATTTATAGTAATAAAATAAGTTTAGCAGGCAGTAAGGATATGCCTACTTAGCTAAATGCGACAGGACTTCAACCTAGCGTCTTGGGTGGCTAAAGTATGTTTTAGCACTGGTTTTAGTATTGAACTTTGGGCCGATCACGCCCTAAGCGACTGCAGGGAGAAAAAGCAAGAAGCAAGCAGCAAGCAGCAAGCAGCACTGGAAGCCAGAAGCAGCCGGCTACCTACCTGCCTGTCTCTGGTGGGCTCTCGCGAGCCCAGGTGAATGTCAACAATAACTTGCCTCTGGAACCCTGATTTTTCTTGTTGTGAGGCCTTTATTCGCCGGGCCAACAGCATGGCTGCGAGCATGGGTCTTGCATTCGATTAAGTCATCATGATCACTTCCTTGTCCCGTCCCTTGCCAGCAGCTCGCTTGCGTTCGGCACAGGACGTCGTGGTTTTGTCCATCTAGGGCATCGCTATCCTTCCTGTATTAATAGGTCTGATGGCTGATGGGGCTGGCTCTCCTGTCTGCGCTTGTGTGTTGTGGGAGCCCTGTTGATGTTTACCTCTAGGTACGCAGCAAATTGGTCTGTATGTAAAAACTGGGTCCTAAATCCGATGGAGCAGAGCATGATTCTTGGTTTTGCATTAGACCTTCCCCATAGAGCTGTTAGCGGATCCATGTTGCATGGGAAGAGTCAGCATCACGATTCCCTAGGACAAGCGGATTTCCATATTGCCATGTTGCTGGTGTTGCGACTCGGGTTGCCTAGCTGCAGCTGTCCGTCCGTTTGGCGTGTTCTTGTTGAGTCTTGGTTGATTCGTATGCTCAAGTCTAAACATTGCCAGTCTCGACTTGAGTCACCTTCTTCAATCATTTAGCTCCTGTTGTTCGGTTCGAACCTTTTACATGTGCCTCTTATTAAGCAAGCAGTACGTCTCCGTACCTTGGCCGGCCCCAAGACTGATCGCTCGGACTTTGTTCCCAAGACAGGTCGCTGAGGTACCTGGAAAGAAGCACCATCGCGTCCCCGCCCCCGCCGTCGCAAAAGCCATGGATCGATTTTCCCAAGAGCGGGCGATGTGCCGCCGCGCCGCAATTGAATTACTTCCTTGTGGTCCGGACCTGTCAAGAGTCCCAGGTCCCGAATCGACTCCGTTCTCTCCGCGCAAGCCAGGTGCACCGTCTGCCCCCAATCCCTTCCCCTTCCTACCCAAGGTAGTATGCCCCTCCTTCCTTTCTTCCTTCCTGCCTCAGCCACCCCAGCAGATAGAGAGGGAGGGGCAGGAAGAAGATCGGAGACAAAGGAGAATAAACAGAGTCCATCCCGAAGCACACCATCGATCGTGCATTCCCTCATGAACCTTAGGTAGGTAAGGTACCTTACCTTACGTACATATATGTATGTACGTAAATCTCGCAGAATGGGTCGGGCCCATCGTCCCCCAATAGCCTCGTCGTATTGCAATGGCGCCCGGGATAAACGACAGACGTGTGAAGGCCTATCGTGCGTTTTATCTCCACGGAAGCAAAGCTGGAGGTATCCTGTTGTTTTCCTCCCGCTTTACTAGCGCCTCGCCCAGTTGCTGGTCGCACTGGCTGAAACAAATCGACCACCACGACCACCAACACGACCACCAACACCACCGCCGAACGCCGCCGCCGTCGTCGTCCCAGTCGCACGGTCGGTCGCCTGTCTGATGTGACGCCTGTCATCCCAACAGCTTTCTTTCAAAGTTTTTCTTTTTTATTACACACACGACTACTACCCTAGCCGCCGGTTGCTTACCGCCCTTGGCCTTTATTCCACTCCACGCACTCATCAAGCTTGACACCGTTGCCGCCGAAACAATCCAGCGCGCTGCCAATCGTCAGGTCCACTTTGCCCTTGCTCAACTTCTTCACCATCTCCAAATCCGCCAGATTCCTGCCGCCACCCGCGTACGTAACCGGCACGCTGCACCACTCAGCCAGCCTCTCCACGAGCCTCTCGTCGATACCCTTCTGTAGACCCTCGTTGTCCGCCGCGTGGATGAGGAACTCAGAGCAGTACGGCTCCAACTGTTTGATAGACTCTGATCATCATGCTTCGGTCAGCCAGCCGCGTCCACACTGCCAGACATATCATTGAGATTCCTCACTGCTGAGTGCACCAACCTTGATTCACCTCCATATCCGTGATGGTCTGCCACTTGTTCATAGCCACAAACCACCGATCATCCCCGCGTCTCCGACAGCTCAGATCGATCACAAGCTTGCTCTTATCGCCCCCAAGCGCCTCGAGCACTGCGTCCAACCTCTCCTGACTGAACTTGCCCTCGGGAAACAGGTACGAAGTGATAATGACCTTCTCCGCGCCCGCCTCGATCCACTCCTTTGCATTCTTGTCGTTGATTCCACCGCCGACCTGTAGCTTGCCAGGCCACGCTTTGAGCGACTCTCTCGCGGCCTCTGTGTTGCCGGGCCCCAGCATGATTACATGGGCCCCAGTGAGTTCATTTTCGCGGTATAATTGGGCAAAGTATGCCGGAGGGTGTGTCGAGACGAAGTTGGTCTTGAGCTCCGCCGTCGTGCTATCCAGTGTGCCGCCGACGATCTGCTTGACCTGCCCGGCATGCAGGTCTATACACGGTCTGAATCGAGTCATTGTGGTGTGCTGCTTGTGTGTTGGGTTGTAGTAGGAGGCTCATCTCGAGATGCGTCACTGTTGCCCACTGAACCCCTCCTGTTCAAGTTTTGTGTCATGGTGGGGTTCGGACCGGTACCGGCCTAACTTTTGGGCTTTGTGTAGCTCGGAGTTTTGGTTTTGGAAGTTGCACCCTATAACCAACCCTCTTCACTCCGGAGGGAGAACTTTACTGAATGAAGGTAAACAAAGCGCTAGAGCCTGGGAATTTGCAAATTTCATATCAAATCAATGTTTTAGGTAGAAGAGGTGGTGTACCTCAACGGGTAGGCGTCAACGTGCTGTTATTTCGCAACATCAGCCAACATCTTGAGTCAAATCTTCCAGTCGAGCCAAGCCCGTTCAAACAAATGGCAGAAGTCTGTTACTTTACTTACGACATCAATTGACTGCTTGAAATAAAAACCACATCTTCATCGTGTTGCTTCAGGCTCAGCTGACACACTTGACATCTCCATCCTGCCCAGTGCCAATAACGAGCAACTGCTCGATGCTACGAGGAGTCTAGGCACCAAATTTGCCGCGGATTTGTAACCCGGGTCGTGTGTTCTAGTTGGTTAAGATTCTCGCCTCACATACCTGCAGATCCGCGGGAGGACGCGAGAGGTCGCAGGTTCGAGCCCTGCCACGATCAAATTTTTTTCCGATTTCCGAGTACTCTCTTATGCTCATTTTTGCTCTCTTGCAGTCAAACATGGTGACACAATCAAAACTTATGTCGTCATTCGCAACTTCATCCATTATTACACATAAGCTTCGAAGTTGAGAAACGATAACCGTGCGGGTGTTTCAATTGTGAATACGTGAGAAGCTACCAAGCAAGAGAGAAGTTCTGACTTTCAGGATTTCTGATCAACTCACTGTAGGCCCAATGTTCATCATGATCCCTGGGCGTGGTTGTCTCTGATTGATTAGATATGTTGATTCGCCGGGTCGTCCTGCGAAAGCAAGTCAGGGACTTAACATTCTTTACACAAGAATGTGAAGACCACTGCTGTTTTGTCACCTTTTGCTGGTTCGCTATATTTGGTCGGCTTCGCATGGCAACTTAGCCTATCGAGAAAGTCAGTGGTACTAATGAAGCGCTGGTCGAGGCAGACAAGTACCACCATTCAGCCGGGCGATCTTCAGTCTCACGGATGCTCGTCTCACTGACTAATGCCAGGACTGTCTTTCCAGGTTTACGACCAGGCGAAGAACATCAAGCATTTTCATTGAGCCACCCACATCAAATGAGAGCAATAGACCTACATATACTGCTAATTTGGATTAACAGCTTTTCATAGCCAGAATTGTTTAGTCCTTACAGCTATCTAGACAAAACACCTCTTCCACCGGATACCACAATTAAACACACATAACCCCCCCCCCCCGTTTCATGTCGCATATTCACCCGAGCAGTATATCAACCCGGTCCCTCGCAACGGCATCCCAAACCCTCTGCACGACATGCCCCAGGCCCCTCCGATAACGCACGCCACCAACCCTCTCAACCCACAACACGTTGACGAAATCCACAATCTCGTCCTCATCCATGTTGTCCCGAAACGCCTCCATGTCGAAAACATGGCTCCCGCCCCTCTCGCTCGCCGTCGAGATGGCCACAAACTCCAGCTTCTCTTCCCCGCCGTGGTTCGCGCACTGCAGTCCCAACCAGCTATCGTGCGCCGTCACGTTGCCGCACCACTTGCCGTTCCGCGACCAAATGTTCCCAATCGCCAACGGCACCCCGTAGCCCCCCCTCCCGGCCCCGACCATCCCGGCCGCGGGACCGACGCCCCCTGCGCCGACAGCCCCGGCAGCGGCGGCCTTGCCTTCCGGCGGAGCCCCGTTCCTCGCCGTCGCGAAGTCGACTTCCAGATATGCCACCGTGGTACTAAACGACAGCAGCGTCGCGCTCATCGAGTAATCCGCCAACGGCGCCGACGCCGGATCCGACTCGCTCATCTCGCCCACCGGCACGGGGTACCGAAACACGACCTCCGGATCGCCCGCGTATCTGAACCCGCCGCCGCCTCCGCTACTCCTTGACCATCCCGCCGGTAGAGGTTGCGTCTTCCGATGCCTCCGATCCCGAAACATCATCCCGTCATTCGGAAGCCGCGTATACGTCGCTCGATCCGTAAGCTCGTAAGAGACCATCGGTCTGAGTCGAAATGCGTACGGGCTCCTGAACCGCTTGTCTCCCCTCCTAGAAGGCGGCGCATCCTGCACGTAATCCGCCGCCGCCGCCCTCCAAAGCGTCATGTCCGCGGGAACACCGTCGTAGTGCCAGCCCAGCCAACTCCAGCTCGGAAGCGGATTGAGCCCCGTGACAGGCTGCACCATCATCCTCCTCCTGACCATCGCTCTCGGCTGCCATAGCATGGCGATGTCGAGCATGGACACCGGCATACCGAAAATGAAGCCTCCCGCGAAGGACTTGGACAGCACCGTCGTGATGCCCCGCAACGCCCTCGTCGTATCCGACATGAGCGTGACCCTCCGCGCGCTGTAATCCATTGCGATCCTCGCGTACTCGTCCATGTCGGGCCACACGGGATGCAAGTACCCCGTCATCGCAGGAAACGTCCTCTGCAAACACGGCTGGTTCCTGTTGCCCCCCTTCAAGATCTTGCTGAACCTGCCCCCGGCCCCAGGGGCCCCCTGCCACACTTCGCAATGACACTCCCACGTCACCGACTCCTCAAACACAAATACCTTTCTCCTCGAGTACATCCCCTCCTGCACCGTCCACGCCCTTCCAGCCCACCTCGACCCGAGCACCAGATCCTCATGCCTCACCTTCCCAGGTGCCTTCGTCGGCGGCGACCGCCTCAACAACCCCGTCAACCCGCTCTCGGCGTCCCCAGCCGCAGCCACGATCGTGAGGTACGCATTCGCAAACACGTACGCCATACTCTTGACATGCTCCTCCCTCTCCATATCGTCGTCCTGCACAATACAGAACCGGTCGACCCAAAGATACTTGACGCCCACCTTCCTCGCCAGCCACATCGCATCCAGGATCGTCTGCGGCATATCCGCATCGTCCAGACTTGCCGTTAAAGCGTCGAGGTTCTCCTTCAGCGTCTCCACGGGTCCCCTCGAGCTCGGTAGCGGCGGCTCGTAGACGTAGCTCAGCGCGATGTACCGGTCCGTCGCCTTGGCCCTGACGAGACACCAATTCACCGAGTCGATGAGCCATATCGGCCGCCACGTGTCGCCCGGGGGACCGGTGCAGTGGTCGCCGTGCTCGGCGTTGCAGGTGTCGAGCCACTCGCGGACGCGGGCGACGGGGTTGAACCTGCTGGCTGCCGTGGAGGCGGACGAGACGCGCCGGGACGGAGCGGTGGCGGATGGTCCCGTCGGCTCCCTCGCCGTGCGCGCCGTCCACGTGTTCATGAGCCGCTCCGTGATGCTTTGTCGTTTGGAGCCGTTGTGGTGTAAGTTGCTCTCGTTCGCGGCGACGCTTTGGCGACGAAAGTGTGATGGGTCCGCGGCGACGCTGTGCCGTTTTACATCTCTGGGAGGGCTATCCCTTTCTCTATCCCGGTCCCGATCACGATCCCGGTCACGGTCACGGTCACGGTCACGGTCACGGCTCCGAGGGCTCTCTCTGTCTCTGTCGCGACTTCTCGGGACGTAACTGTCGCGATCCCTGGGGAAATCCCTATCCCTATCCCTATCCCTATCCCTGTCTCTATCCCTCTCCCTGTCCCTCTCGCGATCGCGCAGCTCTCGCTCACGATGCCTGTCAATCTTCACCTCCCGCTCTCTACTCCCTCTGTGTCGCGGCTGCGGATGCAAAGGCGTCGGCGCAGGCGGCGGTATGGGCGAATACTTATTTTGCTGATGTTGCGGCCGGCGTTGAGGCGGGGCTGTTGGTGGTCTATATCCGCCCACGTCCTCCTCGTCCGACATTGACGACGCAGAGGAAATGTCGTCTGGTAATATTGACGCAGCTCCTTCTGTCCCTGGTGCTGGCCCTGGCGGCGGCGGCGGCGCTGGCGGTCCCTTGGCTGGCGGATCGCCGCCGCGGGCGGACGGGGACGTGTCCTCCATCTAAAGCGTCTCACGTATCGGATGCAAGAAGGGCCTCTCCTCCACAGCGAAGTACGAGTGATGGAAGAAAAAAAAACAAAGATCAAACGAGAAACGATGCCCAGCGCACGACGCACGAGGTCGCCGCGGGCCAACCGGACGTCCCTCAGAAAAGAGGTGAGAAAACACCCGCGGTGTGATTGAGCCAGCGAGCGCTGTGACCGAACTCTAGTTGCGTATGTGTGTGTTCGCTCAAGTGAGAAGTGAGAACCGTGCGAGCGGACGTCCTTGAGGGCTTCCGCGATACGCAGACCCAAGGATGTCGATGGCGCAAAGGTCGTATTCACGCAGCGCCGATGAATGCGACCGGGTACCAATGAAAAACGACGTTGAATTCGACGGTAGTTGCTGATGTAGGTGTGTTGCGACAAGAAGAGAACTCCGACTGGTGTTTGCGACACGCGGCCACGCCCGGTGAACTGACTTGGAGGTAAGTGAGATGAGAATGCGAAGATGAGAGGTCGGCGCTCCGCCACCCCCGGCCCGCTCGCCAACCAACCTCAATCGTGTTCCCCAGCCCCCTCTATTAAGCCAGATTAACGCGGTGGGAAAATTGAAGGTTCCTGGCGATTGGGTTTCTGCGCTACTACCCAATGAGACAGAGCCATTCCCTAAATCGTCCCGGGAGGACGAATGAGGTCATAAGACAGATGCGCCGAGGCCTTAGTTGTCTGCTCCAACGGGTATCATGGCATACATTATCATGCCCAGCACGCCTCAGTCCCTGTCGTCAACCATCATCACGTCCATGATACTTAAATGAATTATCAACCAGTACATCGTTGCTCACATCTATTAGAAATACACTTGCTTGCTAGTCTAACAATCTTCGAATCTCCTTCCATTGTGAGCCAGGGCAGAGCCTTTTCTCCCTCGCCGCCCTCAACCATTCGACTGCTTCTGAGTCTGCGGCCAAGTTTTGGCCCATGGTATTCATTGTATCGAGTGCCGTCCCGCCGTAACCTTTACACGTCCCTTAAACCTCCCGAACCGTTACGCCTGTGAATGTGCAGCAGTCTTAAGTGGTGCTGAAGTCAATAGGGCCAATACGAGCATTGCGCCACATGAACGCCTAGACTTTTAACCCTGCAGCAAGCCCGAAGAAAACCCTTCTGTCAAGGTTCATTAAACATCAACTGCTTGAGCACACTGAAACATCGAAATCATTCGTCAACTTTACTGCTCTTCATCGCTCTGGGCTCCGTTGTTTCCGCCATTTGCTTCTTTGGCGCCGTTGGAAGATGAAGAGATCAGCTTGATCCTGGTGCCGGAGCTTGCTGGCTGAGGCGTTCCGGCGCTAGCGCTTGCACTAGGCGCAGCGGAGCCCTCCTTGCCTCCGTGGCCCTCGAGTTCCCGCAGCTCGGCATGCTTCTCGAGTTCCTTGTTGAATTCTTCGTGGAAGAATTTCTGAATCATAGTTAGCTTCAATGTCTTACCATTTAACAAACTCTTGAACACTAACCTGGAGAAACTGCGCATCTTGGTAGAGCAACGATGCCTCCTCGTTGTATGTCTGACAGTTGTTGAACATCAAGTCGACATCCTTACGCATGTCGCTCAGACTGTAGTATTGGTTCTTCTTGATCTTTGTTTCGATTTGTTTCATCGAAATGGGGTTTTGAATGATCAAGTAGTAGTCAGCGTAGTCGCGCTTAGGAGGCAGTGCCAGGAATGGTCCAATGATGATCCGCTTGCCCGCAACTGATTCGTCGTCCTCCTCTTCTGGTGGTTCAGGATCGTCGACTTCCAAATTCATCATGCGGTCGAAAAGAGCGCGCAAGCTGCCCTGCAAAATTGGTCGCTGTTGTGCCGACACGCGCGGCGCATCTGCCCCAGCAGATGAAGCGACAGCCTTAGGTCTTCCTTGCGGGCCGCGGCGTTTCTTGGCGGGTGGCTCATCGTCACCTTCTTCTGCCTTGCGCTTTTCCTGATTCTTGCTGCCAGGCTTACGGCCCCTCTTCTTGGGCGTCTCCACCTCTTCAGTGCTGGCGCGGCTGGCAGAGGGCGAAGCTTCAGTAACGTTGGTGAGAGCCGTCTTCTTGAGCCGATTGTTCTCCCTCTTGTCCTTGCGGGCTTGCTTTCGTGCAGCGGCAGCCTCGGGAGAGTCATCGTCGTCGTCGACGGCCATAAGCCACTGCTCTTCCGTGAGACCATCGTCGTAGCGAACCTTGGTTCGCTCACGCGCCCCACGTCCCAGGCTGGTCTCCACTTCTTCTTCTACAACACTACCGTCACCAAGGTAGATGTCGGGCAGCTCTTCCTCGGCCATGAGACGGGGTTTAGGCTTGGTGCCGGGGACATCGCCATAGACTGGATCCTTCCTCCGCTCCTCGTCGAGCTTCTGGAAAACCACAACCTCGTTGTCGCTACGAGCCAGAAGCAGGTTCAACTCATCGTCATCCATCTCATCTTGCTCACCGGTTTCCGCCATATCGGCAGTCTCAAGCAACGTTCGAAGCATGGCATCACGATCCGTTTCGGTGGACTTGTTGTCGAACCGACCGGCCTGAATGACCTTGCCGTCCATGTCGAGCTTGAATCTCGCTCTCTCCAAGATCTTTTCTTCGACCGAGTTGGAACTGATAAGCCGCAAGATTCGCACTTCGTTCTTTTGACCGATACGATGCGCGCGATCCTGAGCCTGCAAATCTTGATGAGGGTTCCAATCGGAGTCGTAAATGATGACGGTATCCGCAGTCTGCAAGTTCAAACCCAGACCACCAGCACGGGTTGACAGCAAGAACATGAAGTACTCAGAATTAGGAGCATTGAACTCACGCAGCAGATCTGAGCGTTCGTCCGACTTGGTCGTACCGTCCAAACGAAGATACTTCAGATTGCGATATCTGAGATAGTCCTCCATAATGTCCATGATAGCTGTCATCTGGAAGAACATGAGGACGCGATGTCCGGTTGCCTTATACTTGGGCAAAATCCGATCCAAAAGTTCGAATTTGCCCGAAGTTCTCCACAGCAAATCGTTGCTGACACTCATGGGGTTCAGCAGATTCTCGACCTCGTCGAAGACGAAGGGGTGGTTGCAGAGCTTGCGAAGCTGCATGATCATGTTGCTCAGACCGCGAGCGCCAGTCTTGCCACCTTGCCCATCGCTGACGAGAATTTTGTTGTGCGTGACCATTTGCTTGTAAAGTTTGGATTGAAGAGCCGAGAACTTGCACTTGATGACCTTCTCCGTCTTGTCTGGCAGGTCCTTCTCGACATCTTTCTTCAAACGACGAAGCAAGAAAGGACGCAAAACCTTGTGGAGACGGCGAATGACAAGAATCTGCTCTTCTTCCGTGAGGTCCATCTTGTCCTGACCACCGGTGTTGGCAAAAGGAGTGTTGAACCATTCATCAAAAGTCTTCGCAGACTTGAAGATGGTAGGTAGAGTAAAGTTTAGCATTGCCCAGAGCTCTGTGAGGTTGTTTTGCAGAGGAGTACCAGTCAAAATGAGACGGAATCGGGTGTGGTAGTATTGCTGAATTGTGGAGGTTAACTTGGAGTTCTGGTTTTTCATGCGATGACCTTCGTCGATAATCATGTGGAACCACTTGATCTTGCTCAAGATTGGACGGTCCTTGATGATGTATTCGTAGGTGGTGAGCAGTACTTGGAACCGGCCCTGGCGGATCTTATCCTGCTGTTGCTTCCTGGCCAGAGGCGGGCCCTTGTAGACGATCTTGGAGACAGATGGTGCCCACTTCTCGAACTCGAGGGTCCAGTTGGTCAAAGTACTGAGCGGCACAATGACGAGGTACGGGCCTTCTTGCTTTTTGCGTTCGATGAGATACGTCACCAAACTGATTGTCTGAATGGTCTTGCCGAGACCCATCTCATCAGCAAGAATACCGTTGAGGTTGTTGTTGTAGAGGGAGATCATCCACTGCAGACCCTTGACCTGGTACTCTTTCAGTTTTCCGCCGACCAAGATATTGGCCTGTTCAGTGACCTCTTCCTTGATGCGATGGGCAACAGCGTAGTAGTCAATCTTCCGTACACTCTCCTCGTCGTCGCTGTCCACTTCACTTGGCTCCTCTTCCTCCTCTTGCATCACTTCGTCGCCGAACTGCTCGGCCTGGGCCTTTCTCTGTTGGGATTTGACAGAAGCGGCAAGTTGGCGCAAGAATCCATCGGTCTGCCTGAGCAGATGAGTGATACGAGTGTCCTTGGCTTCGTCAAGAAGCTTGAGGTACGCCTCTTCATCGTTTGCCTTGAGGGCCTGCAGACGCTGTTTGGCAGTGCGCTCGATTCTCTTCTGCTCTTCTTTCTCAATATTGTAGTGCTGAGAGAACATAAGCTTGTTAAGCTTAGCAGACTTGTTGCGCTGATCGTCGGCAGTTTTCTTGATCTCGTTGCGATGCTGAGTGATGGCCTGCAGGAAGTCGATATGTCTCTTCTTCTCGCGGTTCTCCCGGATGTCGCGTTGTTGTTTCTCAAGCTTCTCGGTGATTCTAGCTTCACGGACCGTCATCTTCTTTATACGACGGTAGCCAGAGCGATTTGTGGTCATGGCGAGGTTATCATAGAACATCATCGACCGGCCAATTTTGTCGCGAAGCGCACGCTGCTTGGCGTAGAGGCCCAGGCTCTTCATCTCAATGATGGACTTGACCTTGGCACTGTCATCAACTTCGACGTCGTCCTTGGTGGTATCCCAATGAGCAATGTTCGCCGGGGTAGCCTTCAACTCGGCATAACGATCTTTCATGCGGTTGAAGATAATTAGCTCCCGCTCATATCGCAACTGATCGAAATCTACCCCAGTCGGAAAGAGACCAGGAATAAGTTTGCGGTTTTTGCGTTGCGTGTGCTCGAAGTGGCTGATGGACTTGCGAACCAGCGTAGGATCGCCGTATGGAGATTTGACAGACTTGAATGTCGGCCCTTGGATCTCAGGGGCGGCTTCGGGTTTGGGCCCAGCGCCATTGTTACCGGGCTGCACTGAGTCGTGCGAAGGTGCTGTTGCTGGTGTTGATGCAGCCGCCTGCGCGGCAGCCTCAGCAGCTATGGCTTTACGACGCTCACGTTGAGCAAAGATGGCCTGTTGCATCTGCAATGGCACTCCAGCATTTTTCGTCAATAACTTGAATGCATGGATCTGTTGGCGAAGCAGACTCAGTTGTTGCGGGTTGAATTGACCAGCAGCGGGTCCGCTAGATGGAGTCGCTGTTGATGGCGAGCCAGAGGCGGCAGCATTATTTGAAGCCGGCGCGGGGAGCGCAGAGGCACCGAGGGCGGCAGAGGACGGAGGTTGTGTGGACTGAGGCTGCTGCTGTTGCTGCTGAGCGGGCTGCGCACCGTTGACAGTGCCGTTCGGACCGCCCTGTTGCATCTGCCGTTGTTGTTGCATCTGCTGCTGTTGATGCAGAAATTGCTGTTGCTTCTGTCGCATCCGCGCTTGTTGTTGAAAGGACAGGACAAACTGCTCTGCCTTGATGTATTCGGGATCCGTGTTCGGTACGCCACTCTCTCTCATCTGTTTGAATTTCTTCGTCATGTTAGCATCATCATCGGCAGGGCACCAACCCATCAACGGGATGCAAGCTCATCGAAAATAATGACTGAAGTGGCCTTACATTGAAAATCTCTTGAGCCTGTTGAGGTGTAGTTGCAGCCATGCCAGCGCCGGGGAGCTGGACGGCAGGCGGAGCCTGGACGGAAGCCATGATGGGCAGTGTGTTCGCTGCAAATCTATCAACTGTTGGGATCTCTAGAGATGCAACAATAATCTCGCGCGCATTATCATGCGAAGAAATTCGCCTAGTTAAACAAGTGGAGCCGTGTTGAAGGTTGGTCGCGCTGGGCTCGTCGCGAAATGAGAGACTAGAAGGCTAACGGTGGTAGTGACGGAAAGTATGGCGCGTCGTCGTCGACAGGGCTGGCCTGAGGGCGGCGTCGTCGGTCTGGGGTGAAAAGCGCGATGCCGTGGGTGGCTCGGAGACACGTCGGTCGCGTGGAAAAGGTTCACCGAGATGGAGGATGAACTTCAGCCCCAAAGCAATGGGATGTGGTGCCGCGAAGCGTGGGGGGAAAAACGGGTGGAAGGGGGAATCGCGGTTGAGGCGAAAAATGCGAGATGGTAGAAAGGGCGCGGCGTCGGGGCGGTGCCTCGAGCGGGATGCGCGAGGAAATCGCGTGGAAAAGGTTGCTGGACACTTTTCGAGATGGTGTCGATGCCTGTAGAGGGGGTTTGGCGATTTTTGGATGCGCGCGGTGCCGGTTGAGATGGAGAGGTGAGAACAACGACAAGATTCATTGATGGTTGGTGCGGTCTGTGAAACGCGGTCCCCGTAATTTTCAGCACAGCAAGAAGTTGATGCCTGAGGCGAGAGACACTAGGCTGATTATGTGCAAGCTAAGGCGCTCGGGCCAGTTTTTTCCTTGATCTGCTGCAGGCAGGGGAATAAGTAGGCACCGGCTGGCGACTGGCTGGCTTCGGGAACTAGACGTCTAGCTATCTAGGTAGGTACGTATGTACCTTGCCTAGGGTGGCAGCTTACGCCTCCGCCGGCCGCCCGAGAATGCCGCTTGGCAACTACCTCCTTGCTTTCAGTAAGGTGTCTACGGTGAGGTAAGAACAGGCATAATTAGCTGTAGGGTAAGGTACAGGAAAGGAAAATTTAAATGGGTTCCGCCAGATTGAGGAGGCGCGTCATTACAGCCATGCTATCCAGTCGCATTGCTTCCCTTCCTTCCGCCGTACAGAGGGACCCTGGGCCTGACCCGATGAGCTGGCAGCAGCGGGGATGTCCGTCCACAATGCTGCTGCAAGTCACAGTGCTTGCGTGTCGCGCATCCCACTCCTTACGAAGGCTTCCTCTCCCAATGAAGCTCGTCTTGACGATGGTCAAGTGGAGAGGTTGTCACCGATGCGTGCCGCATGGTTATCTCACTCTTTGACGTCCAACTTTGGGCCCCGTGGATCGGCCGCCCCTGGCCCTGATAATCAAAAATTCACCATTCCCACCCTTGACCAAATTTGCCATGCTGCACATCTCTCCCCTCCAAAGTAATGTCTCTCAGGTATCGCCGCCATCGCCGTTCCTTCACCTCTTTAACTTCTTCTTGTCGGGACCTTCTTCCTCGTCGCTCAAGTTCGCGTATTGAGTGACCGGCTGCGTTGCCTGCCACGCCGATGTGAACATGGGGTCCTTTTGCGCAGCATTGGCATACTTGAGAAGAGCCTCTCGGGGGTCCTCATGCAGCATCTTCGCTAGGGGTATATTCTCCGCGATATGTTTTTCGTCTGGCTGATTTCTCATGAAAGGTGTTTGCTGCTGCACCTCTGGTCTTCTTGGATCCTTGGACTTGCCAGAAGCCGTGACTCCACCCGTCCTCCTACCAGCCATCGCGCTGCCCGGTTTTACTATGGAGTCGCCAGAAATTCCCACTGACAAGTCTGTCGTGCGGGACGGGTCGTCGTCGATGTGACGCTTCTTCGGTGCTCGTGACATGACTGCGACAGCGCCGCGTGTTGACATCGTCGGGTTGTATAGTACGTGTGTCTCTCCGTTAGCTGATCCTGTAACGATCTGGTTGATTTTCGGATGCCAGTCGACAGTGATCAGTGGTGCTCCAGGCGTAATCGGGGTGACATGCTCGGGGCGCAAATTTCCGGGGTTCAGAATATGCAGATCTCCCGTCGCGGACCCTGTGAGAATGCTAGTCGAGTTTGGCGAATACCGAATGTTGCTCGTCGGGAAGTGGTCCGATGTCGACGGATGATCCACGGTAACCAAAGGCGTCTTGAACTTGCGCGTATCCCATAGCTTGATCGTGTTGTCTCCTCCACGAGTAACCACCATTCGTCCGTCTGAGGAAATGTCGATCCCTCCTGTCCAGGTATCCGGCTTATGTGCGTCGCGAACCTCGGCAGTCGGGCGCGAAAAGGGGCTATTGCCGCTGTACATTACCAATGAGCCGTCAAGAGCTGCAGCCACGAGCACGTTGTTGCCGCCTTGCACTGGAGAGCCCCATGCGACCGCCGTCATCCTCGTGCGACCAGCCGAACCGGCTGCCTTCGACTTGAAAACAATCACGTCTCTCTGGCTTCTTTTGTTGTTGACGTCCCAGATTCTCAACGTACTGTCTGTGCCAGCGGTGATGCACAAGTTCTTGTCGGCGGGATGCCATGTTCCCGTTGTGACCTCGGAAATATGACCTTTCGTCTTGTTCATGTCCCGTAGATACATGTCGCCTTTGACGAACTCCGTCACAATATCTCCGTCCCTCGACATAATTTTCGCTTGAGGATGCGCCGATACGCAGAGAAACACGCTGCCCGAGAGGTGATTGAATTCGACATTGTGAATAGGGTGCGACTCGGCACTTGCAGCAGAAGATTTTGTCTCCCATGGATCGACGCTGCGGAATGCACGGAGCGTACTCGGAGTCATGGAAGCGAAGTCGTGTAGATTGATCTTGCAATCGACCGATGCCGACGCAAGTCGTCCGCCAGCCGGGTCCAGCGTCACCGTCGTGACCGCTCTCTCGTGGGTCTTCAGGACAAGCTCGTGGGAAACCGGGTACTCGTCGCCGTCGTCCGAATCGTCCGAGTCGGAGTCGTCATCGCTGTCACTGTCATTGTCTGAGTCGAATTTTCTCTCGTTCTGATCAGTTGTTGGCGGACCTGCAGATCCCTCCTTTGGATTTACCGACGGGGGCTTCTCTGCGACTCTTCGGCTTCGATCAATTTGAGCGGCAATATTGGCTTCCTTCGATTTTTTGCCAAACGAGGCTGGGAGGAATGCGCGCATGGGGTCGTTCTCCGGGAGCTCGGGTCCCTCGACCACAAAGTCTTCTTCGTCGCTCATGGTGATGATTTGGTCGGTAAGGGGCAGGTGTGTAGGAACAAAAGTTTGGAAGGAAAGGACCGCTCACAATCGAAAAGTACCTAGGGACTGGTCGCAACCCGTGGGGTGATGTCAGGCAGGAGCCGTTCGGCAAGGGTCCTCGCTTAAGCGAAAGTTAGGTGTTGCGCTAGGAATGGAGCTCGTACTGCAGAACGTCGCCTGATACGTTTTGCCTTCTACTACACTTCTACTCGTCAACACTGCCACAGAAGAATAGAATACTGTCAGTCACTTTGCCAAGTCAATCTTGATCTATGACATGAGCTTAGCTGGGAAGCGATTTACGCCGAATGCCTACAATTTGTCTCATTTGATGTCGGGTGTAAATGGTCCGTTACACGGCATGCTGTAATGAAGGATGCCTTAATCCCCTGTCTACAGAGTAAGGTAAGATGATCCTGGATTGCTCTGCTTATGACTACCCACTTCAAGATAGCAATACCTGGTCCATGGACCCCTGAGCTCTCGAGGAACCACGCCTCGAAAATGCGAGTTCGCGCCTGCCTACTGTCCGACGCATCCACCAATAGCCGATTTCACCACCAGAGACGGTGAAGCCAGGAGTCAGAGTTCGCATATGGCGGCGATGTGACCAATCTCAGAGATGCTGCCGACGCGAGAGATGTTAGGCTCGATTTTGTCGACACACTGGGCCTTCTGCAAAGGTCGAACGTCCAAGCCTCCGTATTGAACGTCGTATTAATTTGTGGCGGAACCTTTGAAAGTCGTGGATCGACTATTCAAATCGTCAAAAACGTCGACTCAACGAAGACGCTCTTAAGTTATACAGGGACGTGGAACGTGGCTCTCTAGGTCACCGAGGTGTCATCGCCGATCTCTGCAGGCATGCCGCCCGAGTCGCTCCGTTGACTTCTGGTGTATCAGCCCGCCTCGGCGTTATGCGAGATGTCGTTTGCGCAAAATGCTTAACGCGATGTAGTATGGCAACTTGCTAGAAACAAGTCGTTCGAGCGTTGGTACCTGTATACCCACCTCTAATTCCTGAGGTTAAAAGAAGAGGGGTTTTCGTTTTCAGACACGCGTGAGGTAACTTCAGCTACCACAGCGGCCATCCCTTCGGCTTTCGTAGTTATACCTTTGAAAAATTTCCGCATGCAATGAGAGATGTCGCCAGTCGGAATGGCATCGTGAGCCTTAACTTCAATATTGGCATATCTTGCGACATTGAAGAACTTATTGAAGAATATAGGGATGGTCACATGAGGTGTGGTGCCTATATAATATTCTTACGAACCAGAGGCCTGGCGGAAGGACGAGGCAGATGGTCACCCGGGTTGGCAGACGCTTGTTGAATAGGATTTCACGGGTTGGCCACCAAATTCCGCGATAGGGTCTACGGATTTTGGACTCTACGAGGCAGAATAGATAGCGAACACCCATCGGCGGGAGGAAGATAGCGCAAAGCCAGATGCGATTTCGACGGTGGTCCTTCGGCCTACTGCGATATGGCTCCTCTCTGTGTATTGTAGAAGAATTCTGGTCCTGCCATTTATAATTTTTTGCTTCCCTTTATGACTTTGATTTGTTGTTAAACAGTGGAGTTGAACATGCTATGTTAGTGGACGTTCACATAGTTCGGATAGCGCGAACGAGTCCGTTCAGGCCCAACTCATGGCTACAAGTTTGTCCCCAAATGCCTTGAAGTTGACACTGGCTGAAGATCATGGTTTTCCAAAGTGGCGCATGCTGTTTCTGAGTAGTTGAAACGAGGTTGAGTCGTTGACTATTAGTCTTTGGAAGTTACGTGTTTTGCATCATTAACAACCTACAGGCCAGGCTTCGAAGCAGAGAGCGTAATCAAGTCGGAGCAAAGGAGAATCTGTTGCTAGAAAGGTGAAGTCAATCAAATGCCTTCCATCCTGCAGGCTGTATAACAAAGTGGAAGAGCCATAAGCAGTCATCTACAACCCAATCGTCTACTGTGTCTGTTTTTCATTTTCTCATTCTCTAGGACTTTAGAAACTCCAACTGCCCAGCGTGCAAAACACAAGTTCGGAGACGAATTTGTCTACTAATAAATTGCCTTCTTTATCCAAAAGAGAATTCTTAAGAAAGCAGTTTCTAGAACTCTGAGATCAAATCATCAATATCAACATGGACTTGCCCTACGTTACAAGTTTCAGGCGCTCCGTAGCGGCGTAGATCGCCTTTACATTCAAGCAAGACCAGCCAAAAAACTTATTGAGTGGTGGGCTTTACGTGAAAATCAAAGCAGCCTGTTTTTGTCATTTTGATAGGACGAGAAGGAGCGATGATAGAAGCAGCAGGAATTGGGTTATAATCAACGGGCCTCCTTCAACGAGAGCAGGATCATATGTGCAGTCTCAGGTGGATGCGAGAAGTACAACACCGAGCTTTCGCGAGGCAATGTCCTGAAAGCCTTGTCGCGTATATCGCACACAACTTCGCAATACACTCTACAGAAGTAAACGCGATTGAAGCTGCAACTGCATCAAGGCCCTGAAGCTATCTGAATTCCAGGCATGACTGCGCATTCAACATCGCATATCTCGGCCCTGTTGATATCATGAGCAGCAACAACTCAGCGCACCAGCAACGGGAACGAAATTGCATTTAGCCTTCCTTCTGTCGTTGGCTCGCGTGGCTATCGTCGCGGCGTTGCCGTTGCTTCATGTTGTGAACAGTTGTCCAACTCCAGGGCGGATAGTCTAGGAATCAGCTCTTGAGATGAGAACACAATACACTTCTGGGACAGTTTCTCTCGGCTTCAGCGACCTCTAATCCTTTTACCTTGAATACTGAGAAATGCAATAGAACTACAGTCGTCACCGATATCTGCAATCGAAAGTCTTAGATATCATGCCGCGTGCAAACTAATGAAAGCACCGAGTCTGAAACCGAGATAGGGAAGGTCCTAGTCGGGGGCTCATTGGCACCGTTAGCCAAGTAATAAATGTCGGTACTGATTACCAACAACTACTGCACTCTGCCTTGACATGCCAATAAGTTAGATTCCATTGCCAAGCAGTGTAATTGAGGATCCTGTATATGCCTGCCAGTCATGCTCGATACTTCGTTTACCGCGCATACTACCTTGTTGGGATTACTCCAGCCACAGCTGCGACTGCCCAGCTATTCCAGGTCAGGTTTGTGCATGTTTGCTCACCTCAGTGTTGGTCGTCTTTTGTCAATGAACTCCAATCCACCTGCTGTCGTGTCATTGGCTGTAACCCTGGTTTGCCTCTCATGATTTAACCCTGGTTGGGCGGTTAATCACCAACGACCAACATGTGGTGTAATGGAGCTTCCATTTCGAGCGACCCCGGTCGTGAAGTTGATTGCGGCTTTTGTTCCTATAAGGATACAGTCTCCCCTAGTTTTCCTTGCGTGTGCTGTTCCCCTTATCGATTATTTGGCCATTGCCTAATTGCATCAACATCCTTCAGACTATCAGCATCCTCCGTTCTCGGGAATCCGGAATCTTGCTGGATATGTTGCCGTCGACGATATCAAACAGATTTATTGTCGCGCTACTAGCCGGTCTTGTGCTAGTGGTGCTACTGCTCAATTCGGCGGCATATTTCAATGCTCCCATGAACGTCCTCCAGCTACCGTTTGGCGACCAACATGAAGACGCCCTGCCCAATCGGCCATTGTCGCAATCTCTTCTCTCGACATCCTTCCCCGCCAAAATATGGCAAAGTTGGAAAGACGACGCACCCGATCCTACCGACCGTACAGTTGGATTTGCCCATCAGTGGAGAGCCCTAAATCCCGGCTGGCGGTACGAGCGCATAACCGATGCCAACAATGATGCCTATGTTCGCGATAGTTTCAATGCAACCATTGCGGATGTTTTCACGAATATGAAGGACCCTATTCTGAAGGCCGACCTTTTGCGATATCTGATCCTTCTCCGAGAAGGTGGCGTGTGGGCGGACATTGATGTCTACCCACACCAGCCCGTGTCGAAGTGGATTCCTGACGACATGCTCAACTCGGTCAACCTAGTCATCGGGATTGAGAACGACCACCACAAGCAACCTATCTGGCCTGGGTCACCATATTCAGTTCAGCTTTGTCAGTATACTGTTCTGGCGAAACCAGGACATCCAGCCATCCAAAAGCTGGTTGACAAAGTCGCGCTTGACCTTCAGACGCTGCTCAGTTCCAAGCATGAGGGTGCTCCAATCACCTTCGAGGATGTGATGGCCACAACTGGCCCTTTCGCATTCACCCAAGTCATGATGGACTATTTTACGCAAGTTACTGGAGAGGAGCACACAGGCAACGAGCTGGATTCGCTTGGTTCTCCACAGAAAATTGGTGATGTGCTGGTTTTACCGAAAGACAGCTTTGGGTGGTTGGCTCATGAGCACACCCATCAAAAAGGAGACCCAGCAATTTTAGTAGAGCATTTATTCATGGGATCATGGAGACAAGGCCATCCAGGTTAAGTAAGATTTGTCGCGAGCAAGCTGATGTGAGTAACTAAGCCTCAAGCGAGCCAGTACACAATTTGATTCGCGTGGCACTTTGCTGATGCATTTATTAGAAGGGAGTTCGCAACACTGGGGCCCGCGTGATCTTTTGCGAATTTGACAGCATGTATCCCAATGCACTGAAATCCAATGCTTCTTTCCCGGGTTAGCTATCTATAAGCTCTTCGCAGCTGTTTCGCTAGCATCCTCCTGTAGCCCATCTCTTATATAAATAAAATACATGGGATATCAGATGCTCATCCATTACCAGAACGCCCCTGAAGCTGCCTCTGACTTAAAGAAAAAAATCTATGAATCAATCTCTTTCTTTGTGTCGTTGGACACGACGTCGGCCGTTCGTCTCAAGGACCTGTTGGGGAGCTGTGTTGCAAACGCGCTATCATCTGGTTAGTGGCCACGCAAGTCAAAGCGTCCGGACTGTCTGTAGACTTACTGTCCGCCTTTCTTTGAAGTCCCTATAGAAACCATGCCAGATGTCTCTCGCAGAGCAATCCTCAACTCCATCCTTCATCACACATTTGGGCTCACGCTCTCGGACGATATTCTCTGGAGCATCCAGCCATGGCTTTGGCATTGGCCAGTCCGAGAAATGTACCATCTTTGCCTCGTTGTACACAGCTACTGGGTCCCATACCTCGTAATCGTTTCCAAGGTACCAACGATGACGATCGGAATCATCGCAGAAGGCGCCCGTCAACAAGTCGTAGGGCCTGTGTGGCAGGATCATGGCACTATCCATGTACAGCTGGTTAACAAGCTCCATGTCGTAGTCGTTCTCCCCGGCGCTGTCAATCTTCGACTCGATGCGGGAGAACTCGGCCTCGCTCGGTTGGACGAGCATGATTTGTGAGGACAAGACTTTCTGGTCTGGGAACAGCCAGTATGCGCGGGGTAGAGCCACTGGGGATGGCGGGAGTGAGAAGAGTTCATCTACGTTTTTTAGAAGCGTGGAGTCGGAGTCAAGCATGAGTACACGATCGTAATTTGTTTGGTTGAAAGCGAGGAGCTTGGTGAAAGAGTCTGCCCACGTTGCTAGATAGAATCTAATGTCAGTTCCTGAAGCAGTTGGCCGCATCTAGTCAAGACTTACGATCTGAGCCCTGGCGATGTTGAACAGTGACAGGAGTCAACTTCACGTCGTACTTGTCCCGGGCTAGTAGAAGGAGTTTCGCATCTTCTGAGTCCCCTTCTTCAGTATGAGGATCTTGAAGCATCTTGGAAGGATACATCATGACCCGATCCGCTTTGCTTTGTACGTGTTGTAGCCGCTCGAAAAACATGACAGAGTTGCAGAGGTAGTGACCATCAGTGACGTACTGTACGTATGCATACCGAGACCAGTCTACTTCTTTGTGGTTCGCACTTGGCTCTGAACTAGGCTTCGCAGTTGGCCGAATTGTTGGAGATGCTATGGGCAGTGTACTTGATGCATCGTTGTTGATTGTTGATGCTCCAGGTTGTGAAATTGAGGTGGTAAAACCAACAGAGGTTATCTGGGCCCGACTGCGGACAGCTACAATTAAGAGACAAATCCCGATAACAACCGAGACGCCAAATCTCAACTGCTTCGAGGATAAGATTGCAAATAAGCTGGGTCTGCCCTTCGATGGTGAGGCAATGGGACTGGTATCGTCGGTTTGTACCCGAGTGTAGGCCCACCGAGTCCGTAGGAATTGGAAAGCCATGACCAACAATGCAGCAAAAAAGAACAAAGGAAACAGGTTGGGTGGGTTCACTGGACTGGTCGGACGACGCGACCGCCCCGGGGGATATAAGGCCAGGCTCTGTGGATCATAAGGTAATTAACACAAAGCTAAGACACTGACAAGCCAGCCTCCAGCCGCCTGACCTGTTGGGCCCTTGCAGATGCTGTTGGCAGCGCAGACACTTGGCGTGCAGGGGTTGATGTCTCTTTTGGCAAGTCGGCGGCTAGAGGTACCTTACCCAAACAAGCCGTGTGAGTGGCTCACTTTTTGCAGATGCACTTTCTATGCCGCTGCATCCTTTTCTAAAAGTCATTGGCAACTTTGATTGAGAATGTCATCAATCCCTCGTTATTTGTGTTACGCATCTTCAACTCACTGGACACCGATATTGGAGCCTTCGTTTTGCGCAACCTGCCTAATCTCAGCTGCAGGTCGCCAAGATTATGAGTCGAGAACGAGGCATGCCGGGCAAAGCAGTGGACAAGGGTTTCGTGTCCTTGTCCAATTATCGTTGGTGCCAACTGGACGGTTGAGCGCTAAATGCGAAGTTTTCGGGTTGGGTTGAAAAAGGCAAACCATCCGAAGGCCCACTTGACTGGCCAATCTTTCCACATCAAACGAGTTGTCTGTACAGTAGTTTGTTCCAACACACAAAAGACATTGTAAAGCTTGGTCATGGCATGCACGCTGGGAGGCCCTGAGGTATTGACGTTGGCCTTGCCGCCCTTCATCTTTCTCTCTGTTTCTCCTTCTCTCCCTGACTCTTCTCTTCTACTCTTCGCTCTTTGTTCTTGACAGCCTTTCGGCTAATACCTGACTTCCGCATACCACCTTAATATTCTGGAGTCGGAAGAGCTCTGCAATCATCAGCATCAGTCATGGCCGGTGGCATCTGTTCTTCAATATCGACTTCTATCACTTGCCTCCTTTTGTTGTTTTTCAATCTTGTTCAAGCCCAAAACTTGATCCCGTTCGAAGCGCAGTGGTCCTCTGCAAACTTCGGCCCCGATGGTCCGTGGCAAGCAGTTGAAGTTACTCTCGGAGCCGACTCCAAGGTAGCACTCTATCCAGGCCACACCTTTCAGTCATGGATTATCAACACAGAGTACTGCAAATTCAACAACTCCAATGGCTGTTACGCATCCAAAGCAGGAACGTACAACAACGCTCAGGCATTACAGGATGGCAGCGGCTCCCCGTCTGGAATCGTGTTCGAGCCATCTATCAGCGACTGGATGGTTGGAATGGACATTGCTGGCAAGTCACCCAACTTCTGGCTTGAGTCTATGCAACTCAAGTCGGGGGCGGCGAACGGAGCTACTCACGAAGTTGCAAATGTGAGCCTCTCGCTGCTCAAAAACCAGATGCTTGCATATCCTGGCGGAACATGGTATCCGGCTTTTGCTGGATGTCTTGGAGTCGGGGCTCCGAACACGATCAATCAGTCTTTTTCCACCTCTACCTATCCCATCAACGCCAGTTTGGTGCCAGGCATGTTGTGGACTCAGCAGAAGATACCGTCTAATTCCTTCAGCATGCACATTGGCTCGGTCTTCTCGCGAATGGGAGGGTCTCTCCTATACGGTGGATATGATCAGAATCGGCTGATCGGCGACGTCCTTGTAGCGAACAATGACTTTATCGACGACCCCATTACATTGAAGGACATCGGCATCGAAGTGATACAGGGAGCATCGCCATTCAACTTCACTTCTCAAGACGGTCTTCTCACCGCCGGAAACAGCTCCATGGGAAACGGCCTAAGAGTCTCATTAGACGGTTGTGCTCCTTACATCACACTTCCGAAATCGACCTGCGACAATATCGCCTCACATCTACCAGTATCCTTTGACGCTGACCTTGGACTATACCTCTGGGACATCGATTCTCCAAAATATAGCCAGATTGTTTCTTCGCCATCAACTCTTACGTTCACATTCCTCTCTGACACAAACACGAAGCCCCTGACGATTCGCGTACCCTTTGTCCATCTTAACTTGACGCTCACGGAGCCGCTCGTGGAATCGCCGACGCAATACTTCCCCTGCTTTACCGGTGGCTCTGGAAGATATGCTTTGGGCAGAGCTTTCCTGCAGGATGCTTTTCTGGGCGCCAACTGGGGCAAGTCCAAATGGTGGCTCGGGCAGGCTCCAGGTCCAAACATTCCACTCTCTTCAAGCATCGCTCCCATATTACCAGAGGATGAGGCGATTGAGTCAGGCAAGAACAATTGGGAGGAATCATGGAGAGGTGCATGGAAGGTCCTCACTGTTGACGAAGCAAACGGAACAACCACCGTCGAACCTCCCGTACAATCTGGTCCCATTGGGACGTCAGAGGATAGCCGCCAAAGCCAAACCACGACCGCAGTCTCTACAGGAGCTATAGCTGGAATAGCTGTCGGCGGGGTCGCGTTGCTGGCGATTATCTGCTTGACTATCTTTTTCTGCCGCCGTCGTGCGCGCAGGTCGAAAGCTTCGTCGATGCACAGAGATCCGCCACGATATGATGACACTGGTTTACATTACGATCCACAGCCAGTGGCACCAAAGACGCCAGTGGAGGCTTATGGCTCGTCAATGGCGCCGAACGGAGAATTCTGCAGGGGAAAACAGATGCAAGCAGTAGAAATAGGCCCTAACGGCCGAGTGGAACTGCCATGACAAGAACGAGAACACGTCTCTGCTTGATATCAGAGGATAATGGATTTCTGTTTGAGGTTCGTTCATATCGTAGAATACCATTTGGATTTAGCATTCGATTTGGGCTTGAGACATGCACTCATATGTTCGAATGTCTGTACTGTGTCTTTCTTGCAGCGACACGATAGCCCCTGTAAGTTTTCGTCAGCTGAAATACCCGCCGCACTTTTCCAGATGTGAAGAGCATTGCGGTTTTTCTATATCAGGGAGAGGAGGATGAAGTCTTCTGAAGGTGCCATTGTAGTAAAAACAAGTTAAGCTGTGAAAGAAAATCAAACCTACGGAGAAGACGGAATGAGAATTGTTTGAGCCTGCTTTGCATCGCGTTCTCCTCCTTATAAGGCCCGATAGAGTGATTCCGCTTGCACTAATTAATACGAATAATCTTATACAGGCGTTTCGGCGATGATAATTCTGTGGTGGAGGGTCGTATGCACCAGTCAACTTGCGGTTGGATTGTCCGAGTGCTATGCGGTTCCCATGCGTAGGCTGCTGGGACGATGCTCCAGCCTTTGCCAAGAAGCCAATCACTTAGGAAGTTAGAGGGCGATTAACGAACGTATTGATGTGACTCAATGCGCAAGTGGCCAGGCATTTGCATGCATCCTCGCTCCTGATCTGGCCCCAACAGCTAACGCCGGCGGCTACCCATCCAGTGTCGTTCAGAGACATAACCGTTACCCTTCGCTCTGACAAGATTATTCGTCCTTGTTTCCTCGCAAACAATCTATCCCTCGGTCAGCATTCGTCGATTAGAGGTCAAACATGGCTGACTCGTTGGCCCATCCGGTACTCAATTCGGTCGTCTCGGACGCCGCATCCACGGCGTTTCCACGCGCGGCCCCGTCCCCGGCCGGAGAACCTACCAGCACTTCGCCCGTCGCAAGTGGGGTGGAAGACCCGGACGCGCTCGAGGCCGAAGATTTAGCAAATGTACGCCCTTGCTTCTTCTTGCCTCGTCTCTATTCCCGGCCTTCGTTGAATGGTCCTTTATAACCTCCATCAGGATGATATCTCTTCGATTGATGACCAAATGTAAGGGACCCTCTCCGCCATTAGTTCGTTCTCGAACGGTCGTGCAGGAAATACACCGATTCGCTCTCAGTGCGTCGTACACCGCATCTTTAACCTCAAGTGCTGTCGACTATCCGATGGAACACGGTCGGCGCTGCCACGCTTTCCGACCAGGAGGTGAGAAAGTTCCCTGGACCCCATCTTAATGGACTGCTAATGAGCGAAATGTAGTATACTTCATGCCCAACGATGAGGTGAGTAGTGGCTGATGTGGCCACGGTCTACCGTTTTCTTACTTGTGCAGCATGAAATGGACCGCCTTGATCTTTCTCATGCGACAGTGCTCAAGCTGCTTGGAGAACGACTCTACCTCGCACCGCTTGAGACAAGGTGCGCAACATCTTAGATGTGGGAACAGGTACAGGAATCTGTGAGTGGACGTCACTCTTTCGCATGGATGACCATACGCTCACATAGCCAGGGGCGATGGAGATGGGTGATCTCTTCCCAAAGCAACTTGAATCCCGGGGGTTGGGCTGAGTTCATCGACATTAACAGTGAGTATTACTCACCCGACGGCACTTTGACCGAGGCCCATGCTGCACGGAAGTGGAACAAGACACTCCTAAGTGCTATAGAAACGATGGGTCGTGAGATCAGCCCAGGCCCCAAACTTGAGAGATGGGTATCGGATGCTGGATTCGAGAACACATTCCATCAAAAACATGCAGTCCCGGTTGGTCCGTGGCCGAAGGATCCCCACCATAAGCAGCTGGGCTTGATGAATGTGATGCAAGCCCTGAAAGGTCTCGAGGGCTTTACTATGAGGGTCTTCTGCGGCGTCCTAGGGCGTACGCTGGCCGAGGTATTGGTTGAGCTTGCTGCTGTTCGCAAGGAGCTTAAGACGCTACACGCTTTCCACGCGCAGTATGGTGTGTAGGTGATTCCAGAGGCTTTCAAGTGACCTGAAACTGACATATGACTAGGCCCTAGACACGTCGTTTATGAACAGAAGCCATCAGAGGAAGATAACGCATGATGTATTTGCCGATCTCAAGCGGATAAGAAGGTTGATTTGACACGACAGAACAGCTCGCAGTCTAGTATTCGGAAACGATACGTTACGTAGATTTAAAGGAGGAGGTGGCGCCTTCGATTCTCATGCACCGGTGGCAAGTCTTTGGAGCTCCTCTTGCTTCATCCTCTCCTGAATCTTGGGTCTCTCTGGAACGACCCGCTCCCTAGATGCTGTAATTCCCTATTCAGGCAGCGATGTCTTGCCTAACGCCAGCAGTGTCGCTTGTTCCACCAAACTGTACGTGGATCCATCTGCTCGGTGAAAGCGGTGCGGCTCCCTAAGTGATACGGGCGGGTTCGTAACGATGCGCAACTTTCGCAGCTAATTCCCCGAGGCGCTGTGCAGCATCAGCGGATGAAGCAAGTAAACGTTACCCACCTCTCCACACGCCTCAACAAACTTGTTACAGCTTCTGGCAAGAGAGTTGAACCAGTCCAGATTCCGCTTGGCAGCGAAGTCAGTGTGACCACGCGGGACCATCCGCGGCGAGACCCCGTCCGGGTGGTCCAGCAAGTGCTTGGCCACCTTCGGAATCGCTTCAGGGCAAACACCGTCCCGCCACCGCTGGGAACAATGTGCGTGAATAGCTGGATCACGAGCAGCCCTTGCTCTGCTGAGTCGAGATAGTGGCGCCATCTACGTGCCAGTTGTCCAGGTCGTGGGGTGATTGGTCCCGGCCCTCGAACTCCGGACTGCCAAGGTTCACAATGAGAGAATCCCTCCAGGGCTTAGACTCGGGCGCGATGCGGTCCTCGCCGCCGCAGACCTCGCAAATGGCCGCCCAGGCTTTGGGTGCGAACTCGGAGCAGTCGAAAAAACGGTGGTGAGGCATGTTTGTCCGGTGTTTCCACGTCGACTTGTCGTTCGGATCCATGCCCAGACGCGTCCACACATGTATTGCGACCCATTCTGCCTGCTGTTTTGAGAAACAGTTGCCGAGTTTCAACCAGCCTTTGGTCCTGAAGTGCTCTTTCTGAGCTTCAGTCAGAGGTTCTGTGGTAGGAGACTGGAGATGGTGATCTTGTAGAGCAGAAACGGTTCTCAAAGCATCATGCCCTGAATTATGGAACATTTATACCTGACCCCGGCTGAAAAGTTAGGGAGCTTCCGGAGGGTATGCGGGGAACGCATATACGGTTGAATTGGGTTTACTTCCGATTGGGCACATTTGGGTGTTTCTGGCACTTAGGTGAGCGATTCAGAGTCATTGGAAGAAATTGCAGTTGGTTTTGCGTTAAAATGGGCCTGTCTCGGGAAGAGGTGCCGTCGCAGAAAATGTCGTCTGATTGAATGACATTGTTAAGTTGCGAGTGCATGCGACTAGGTAGTAGAAGGGTAAGTAGGTAGTAGAGAGTATATATAGATAGTATATAGGTAGGTAGTAGGAAGCAGTAGACAGAGTGCATGCGACTCAGACTGCCGGCGCCGGCTAAGTAGGGAGTCGATGATTTCACTGTCCAACCCCCAGCTACAATCGGTACCCCTGTAAATGCATCAGACTCAGGCAGCCTACCCGCATGCATTTCAAGGCAAAAGTGCATATTTTGGAATAATAGTAGAATTAAATTACTTACCCACACCACTATATAAACTAAGAAATCTAAGTATATATATATATATATATATAAACCGCCTAATTCTAGTAATTATAATATCTAAAAAAGTTCTAATTAACTATTAGAATAGAAGAGTAGATATATAATAGAAAAATAAGTATATAATAAGAGAGTAAGTATTTAGTTAGGTAGGAGAATAAGCGTGCAGTAAGATAGTAGGTATATAATAGGTAGCAGAAGAGTAAGTAGGTAGTAGAGAGTATATATAGTATATAAGTAGGTAGTAGGAAGCAGTAGAATACTCCTGCTTAGCTCTTTATTTAGCTCTATAATATAGCTAGATTTATTTACCCTATACCCTTATACTAAATAATATAGGAGATCATATTTGTTTTATAAATACATATTTTCAGGTATTTTATCGATATAAAATAATATAGGCACAATATCCATAAGCATTTAGAGGGTGATATAGCGTTTGAGAGTCATATATCTACAGGGGTATCGACTGTAGCGTTATGAAGGTGGGGCAATAATGTTCCGGAAGAGGGATGCCTTGCATAGTAAATGGTTATAATGCTGTGAGGTGGGCAGTCCGCTGGTCAAGTTGATTGATTCCGGAATTACGGGGCGTTCGATTGGTGCTAGACCGAGGCGGGACTCACCGAAAGCTCGGTGAATCTTGTTGCTTGTCCCGACGACAGCCGCTCAAATCTTCACATCGATCATTCGTAGCTATCAAATCACTCTCTCAACTACACAGCGCAAAATGCCACCCGACCCAACAATCGACGAAGAAGACTACGAGTCCTCTCAGGACTCGGATTTCGCGCCAGAAGACGCCGCCGTCGCGGGCGTCGACTCGGAGGCGGACGACTCCCAAGACGAAGGCGAAGACGTCGCGACCACGAACAAACGCAAACGCGACGCCGCCGACGACGAAGCAGACGATGCCGGCTTCGAGAATTCCGGCGATGAAGCGTTGGTCAAGAAGGCGAAGAAGCAGAAGCGCAAGAAGGCAAAAGACGGCGATGGACACCCCATCGAGGAAGATGAGGGGGGCGAAGGGGGCTTGGTCAAGACGCGCAGCATGCGCGCCGCAGAGTTAGTAGACACCCAGATGACAAAAAATGCGTGAGGTCTTCTCTTCTAACACAATGCCGCAGAAAGGCAGAGAAAAAGATGACGGCCGCATCCGGGCCGGTCACGGTAGACGTCGACGCGATCTGGGCGCAGATGCTGTCTGGCCAGACTGCACCGCAGCCCACTGAAGACAAGACCATCGAAGAACCCGACTCCTCCGCGAGAGCGAACGATGCTCAAAAGCCGGCCGATGCCCAGAGTTCCGAACCCTCGGACATGATACGCATCAAACGAACCTACAACTTCGCCGGTAAAGTCCAGACGGAAGAGAAGCTTGTTGCGCGTGACTCGGCTGAGGCGAAGCTGTACCTTGCCTCACTCGGCAAGGACGCTCCTGCCGATATCCCCGTCGAGGCCGAGGAATCAAAACGGGTCTTGAAGAAGGCCTTTCGATCGGCTTTCGAGCCCGTGATTGAGATCGTGGGCCAGCGGTCGGATCTGAACCTGGGCATGACGGTTCGGATCAAGGCGCGAGAGAAGGAGGCGCAGGCTAAGAAGCTCAACACGGTCGAGAAGAGCAAGATGGACTGGGCGGGTTTCGTCGACAAGGAGGGACTCAAGGACGAGCTGGAGCTGGCGGGCAGGTCAAAGGACTCGTATGCGCAAAGGCAGGATTTCCTGGCGCGTAGCGAGGCGAAGAGAGAGGAAGAGGCCCGACGTGCAAGGATCGCGGGCCGTGTATGAAATACCCAGTGATTTCCATGTGTTGGTCGGTTTGATGATATGGTCTTTTCGGCGTCTACATATGGGAAAAAAAGACAATAGATACCCCCTGTTTCAACTACGCTTACTACAATTTTGTGTCTTTCCTCTGCGTGCCCGGCGGGAGGATAGCAACATCCTGGTACGGAACACCCAAAAACTCATACAAGAAATGGAATCTGTCGCTACCGAAGAAAGGTTCCGCCTGGCCCTGGTCATTCACAGCCCAAAACCAAGGTGCCCCAAAGGCGCCCCTCTCGATAGCTTCTTGCGTCTTGGCCTTGACCGCGTCCTTGATCTCCTGTGTTGCGGCGCCTTCCATGATCTTCTTCACCTCAGCCTCAGTGAACAACTTGGTCCCGTCACCTTGCCGAGGCGGGTACTGTCGAGGGGCGTCAGCAAGCGCCTTGACAAGGACGTCGGGCTGGGTAAGGTTCAGGTTCGGCGGCTCCCAGAAACAGTGGAGGAACCAGTGCCAGGCAGTCTGGTAAGAATCCGAATAGTTCTTCTTGATGAAGTGCAGCGCGCGGAGGGGTAGGATCGTCATGGTGCGGTCCATGAAGTTGGAAGGCGTCGTGATGTCGGGTTTGCCGACGCGGACAGAGGAGCGGCGGGCATCAAAGGTGCCGTACTTGGCCTTGGCTGGGAGCGTCCATGGCGGCTTGTTTCCTGCGAGACGGTCAATTTGGAGCGGGTGTGGGCAGGTCAGAGAAGCTACCAGATGCAGCGTTTATACCGCCAAGCAGAACGGGATGAAGGCTGTTGGGAACGATGTCATCAGTCTGGGTTCATCTCAAGAGAGAGTGGTTCACGTACTCGACGTGGACGTCATGCGCTGCGAGCGCATCTTGGTTCTGTATGATGTGATAGAACGCGACGTAGCTGTACAGTGATGCTTGAACAACACATTAGTCAAATGGGAGTATCTGTCGCGGGCCGGAAATTACCAATGTCAATGTAAACGTCGACCTTGCCCCCCATGTTGACAACATAGCCAGACCACGGAGAAGCAGAAAGTCAATTCAGTTTGGGAGACAAATTAAAGGCACAAGCAATCGACAGAAGTTATTTAGCTCGATTGCGCAATCATTCAAATTTGGTCGAAGAAGGAAAGGGTGATTGATGGTGGGTGAATGAAGTGAAGCTGGCGTCGGGGTGGGGTACATACCTCGGCACTGTTGCGTGGAATCCGGGGTAGCGCCAGTTAGCTCCGGGCTGATCTTGAACCTGGAGATCATTTAATCACGAAAACATCAAACAGCCGGGTTCCGAAGACATAAGTAATGAAATACTTGCGCAGCGACCTTGTTCTGAAACTGTACTAAAGTTGCATGCTCGCGCGAAAGACGTGACGAGAAATCATTTCCAAGCTGCTCAACTACTCCTCTCAATAATATCATCTCCTATCAAGATGACCGGATCCGGACAAGTTGCACTCGTCGTAGGGGCATCAAGGGGCATCGGCCGCCAAATTGCCATCGACCTCGCGAACAATGGCTACGCAGGTGATGAACCTTTCGGAATCAACCCCCTTTCAATCACTAACAAGGCATCAGTCGTCGTTGCCGCCAAGTCCACCAGCGATGCCTCACAAGTCACCCCTTTCCCGCCAGACCCAAATTCCCAACAATCCACCATCAGCACAGTTGCCCGCGAGATCCGCGAAGCAGGCGGCGACGCAACACCGATCGCAGTAGACGTCCGCGTCCCAGAAAGCGTCACCAACCTCGTTAAGCAGACAATACAAGTTCGTATCGCCTGCCCCATGCATCTGTCTTCTTACTGAAATACCAAACTGACAGGAGCACAGAGATACTCCCGCCTCGATGTGCTCGTCTACAACTCAGGCGCGATATGGTGGGCCTCGGTCGAGGATACGCCCCCCAAACGTTTCCAGCTCATGCAGCGCGTGAACCCAGAGGGCCTGTATCTCACCCTGCACGCCTCCCTCCCGCACTTGAAGTGCCGAGGCAAAGGTCGCATCGTCGTCGTCAGCCCGCCCATCTATAGCCGTTTCTTCCGCGGCAAGACGGCGTATGCCATGGGAAAAGTGGGAATGAGCGTTCTCACAAAAGGGCTGGCCGTGGACTTCTCGCGGCAGGGGCTGTCTGAGATGGCCATCACCAGCATTTGGCCAGCAGTGGTGAGTAGCGACGTCCTGTTTCGAGTCAGCGGTTTTGATTTTCGGCTGATTGTCGTGGTCTCTAGGCCATCGAATCAGCGGCTACTCGAAAGTTCCAGGCATCAAACCCAGACGAGGCAAAAGACCTGCGCAAACCCACAGTTTTCTCGGATGCGGTCCTCGCGATCGTGTGCGCGCCGGCGGGTGCTGTAAACGGTGAGTTGGTCCTCGATGAAGACTTCCTGCGCTACCACGCTGGCGTGACGGACTTTTCAAAGTACGCTCTTGTGCCGGGGTCGAATCCGCGGAGAATCATGCCGGCCGAGCTACCGGACTTGACTGTGAAAGAGCAAGAAGACGAGGGAAAGCGGGTCAATAGCGCGAAAGCGAAGATCTGATGTAACGTGTTGCAATGAAAACATGGATCTTGGCTATAGGGAGAGCGTTCTCGATGGGAAGAGAACCTTAAAAAGCACCACAGCCACGTTGCCCTTCGACGACGAGGCTACTGGCACACTGGCCACGCACGTCTACTTCAAGGTAGAATCGTAGCTCAGCTATAGCAATGAGCCTTTTGTTCCCGATGGGGTTGTTTTTTGATTGCGTAGAGACAAATTCCTACGGTCCATGAGATGCAGTCCAATCATGCGGCACGGTTTGAGGCAGTTGTTATCTATTGCCTGCCGCATTACGCGGGCAGGATGCGGTTGCGTCTTCATATGATGTACTTTATCAAAGAAAAAGAAAAGAAAAAGGTTGTCCTCTTGCTCGCAAACTAATAGACCCTTCCCATGTCCACCTTCCCTCCGCACCAGTCCCTCTCTCATCATCCCGAATGAAAGTTTTCAAAACACCAAAATAACGCGTGCTATTTTTACAAAGTAATCGCGAGCCATTTGCCTCCTCTCATGATTCCTGGCTCTGCTGGAAGAGCCCCTGAATGTTCTCAATATCGCTAATGGTCTCATTGAAAACCTTCGTCAGGTCGCCGAGAACCTTCATGCGATTCCACTCATGCCGGGTTCGCCAAATCTCGTCCATGAGCTCACGATTGATCTGTTCGAGTTGTTCAATGGTGCAGCCGGAAGTTCCCTCAGTGAGCTCATCGAGGAAGTTCTCAACTTGACCCTCGTGAATGACAGGCTGCTGTTGAGAAGAAGAGCCAGAGTTCCTCATTTCTTCGCTGGTCGAGTCGTTCAGAATGTTAATCAGCGTCGGCGCGTGCGACTTGAAACCGCCTGAGCTTCTCGACTTGTTAGGCGACGAATTCTGGCTACCAGGTCCAGGGCGGATAATCCCCCTTGCGATGCCTTGCGCTTGGGAGTGCGGCCAAGCTTCATCGCTCGAAGTACCTTGGCTTACGGGAGCCATACCAGGAGGGATTTGCGTGTCTTGAAGCTGAGAGTTGTCTCCCTGACTCAATTGGTCGACGTGCACACCGTTGGTAGCCTGCGTGCTCCATTTCTCCGATGATCTTTGTGACGGGTCGGAAGTCTTAGTAGTGGATGCATCATTCGCCAGTTCAGAAGGCGACATGCCGGGAGGCACAGTCGTAATCATGGACGTCTGCGATACCTGAGTCGTCCCAGTCGTTGTGCCGGTCGTTTCATTGCCCGGGACAGGCCATTGAGGCGGCTGCATAGAGGAGCTGCCCTGTGTAGTGTCATCGTCGACGCCACTCATTTGCACGTCGCTTTGTCGGGACGGGTTTGATGTTCCATTGCTTTGCTGGGGAGCTGCACGTCCGCCGCTAGGTCCTGGGCTCATGACCTGGAAGCGGGCTAGAGCATGTGATGGCCCAGGGATACGCTCGCCTATGGTAACTGGGCCCTGCGAATCGCTATCGTTACCGGCAACGTCAGTCTGGACACGGTCGATGATGGATTGCATAGCCTTTCTCTTGCGCTCCTTCTCGGATGCGGCCCTCGCCCGTTGGATTTGTCTCTGATACAAAGCCTCCCAGTCTACAGTAGCCGTGTTGCCTTCTATACTAGCGACATCAACCTCGACGTTGCTGACAAGTTCATTTGCCTTGAGTGTTCGTTCTTTGTCGCCAATATTCTTGGCATCCTTAGCGAGGGCTTTGATGTCTCGGAGGAAGTCCTTGGGTCGACAATAGTAGCCATTTGAAAGCCGCTCCTCGATTGTTGTGGTTTCCAAGTTGTAAAATGTCTTGCCCGAGGAAGTCTCTCGTAGCACGTCATCACCGTGCTTGTCCTTGACAATCTCAAATGGACGGGGCTCGATACCGGCTAAGTCAGGGCGCACGTAGTTAACCTGGTTCTCGGCGAAGAGGTAGTCGAGCTGGCTCGGAGGAATGACAGGCTGCCTGAACTTTTTGTACTTTCTGTTGATCTGGTCCATGATTGGCTGCAGCTGCACCTTCAGAATGTTGAGAAGCTGGTGATCACGTTTCTGCATGGCCTTGATCTCATCCTTGGTTGGCACTTTTGGTGGCGGAGGCGGGGCAACTGGAAGCTGATCCAGAACCCTCCTCTTTCGATTGGCAGGATCAGGGAAGTCTGCCGGGCTCTTGCGGATATTGTCCACGATCGCAGAGAAGTACTCACGGCGATTGGACTATTGGTTTATTAGCACAGCACATCATAGGCAACGTGGTAGACATACGTGTTTCGGCCGCTCGATTTGCAGCCGGTTCTTACGAGAGAATGCAAACAATTCGCGCACTAGGTCTTGATGAAGATCTTCGCCAGCCTCGTATTCGGATGTGGCAAGCAGCAAAATGGGATCTGTGGGCGGAATCGACTTCAACATAGCCTTGAACGTCTGAAACGGGAGACCATCCCGCAGCATGGCATACCAAGACTCGATACCGGGGATGTAGATGACGCTGGGCTTATGCCTCTTTACCTCAGTGAAGAGGCCAACAATGACCTGTTCCATTGGCTGCGACACCGTTAGCATTACTGAAGCAATGGTCTGAACTCGTAACTTACCCGTCCGTCAGCAAGTAAATTAGGAAGTCCGAAGTTCTGCACTCGAACGCCCTCAAAGTAATGGAGTAGGGCGGAAGAAAGATAGCTCTGGCCCATGCCAGTGAACCCGTGGATCAAGAAGCGCGGACGGAAGATGCGCGACCGCTCGAACTCTTGGTGCAGAGCCTCCCGACCAAAGCCATTATCCTCGTCATCGAATTGCTCGTACATGGCCTCCTCCAAAGCAGTCAGCTTCTTCTTGCGGGGAAGCACTTCGTCAAGCGCCTTCTTGATCGAGTCAAACTGATCACGTAGGAGTGGCTCGATGCCCTTTGGCAAGGGGGCTGCACCCGTGCCAGCAGATCTTTCGGATGAGGGAATCATTTTCTTGATAGAAATCATAAAGTCGGTTGCGTGGATGCTGATATTGTCCGCATTGACAATGAGCTTGTCCTTGGAAGAATAAATTTGCGGGTAGGTTCTCTGGATGGCATTAAGAGCAGCCTCCGTGCAAAGGGCTCGAAGGTCAGCACCGCCATAGCCTTTTGTGTTCTCGGCAAGCTGCTTCTTGAAAGGCTCCGAGAGACCCCAATCCTTGGTGTGGATTTCGAGGATAGATCGACGGCCTTCGACATCAGGGAGGGGGAAGTAAAATTCTCGATCAAATCTGCCAGGTCTTCTGAGGGCAGGGTCGATGTTGTCCGGTCGATTGGTTGCTCCAATGACGATGACCTGGCCACGGCCATCCATACCATCCATTAAGGCTAACAAAGTTGAGACGATGGACGCGTGGATCTGTTCCTGCTTACTAGAGCGCACTGGAGCAAGTCCATCAATTTCATCGAAGAAAATGATACTAGGCTGCGTCCTTCGAGCTTCTTCGAAGAGCAGCCGTAGCTGCTTCTCGGCTTCGCCAACCCATTTGCTTAGAGCATCGGCACCCTTCCTCATGTAAAAGGTAATCTTGCGGCCTCCGATACCCACAGAGTTGGCTAGCGCTCGGGCAAGCAGAGTTTTACCAGTACCGGGAGGACCGTGGAAAAGGACACCACGCGGTGGTGTAACATGGAACTTTTGGAAGAGCTCTGGATACAGCAGGGGAAGTTGAACCATTTCCTTCAGTTGGTCGATGTGGCCTTGGAGACCGCCGACTTGGTTGAAGTCCACATTAAGGTCGATGCCGAGAGGATCGGCATCTGCGAGCGCCTTTGTGTTCTTGATCTTGCCAACGTTGGGTGTCGCACCCACGCCGGCCACTTCGCCACCCAAGGGCTGCGCAAGTCCCGGTAGAAGCCCGGCGGGAGCAGCGGCCGAAGTAGGTGTCATGCCTACGTTGCCAGCCGCGCCAGAACGTCCGCCCATCTCCTCGTCACTGCTGTCGGAGTCGACTCCTCCAGCAGCACCAGTACCCCAAGGCCCCGCAAGCAACGAGCCGGCACCGCCTCCGCCTCCGAACGGACCGAAGGTAGTATTGAGGGCACGGTCCCAAGCTTGGCTAGCGCCTCCCCGGCCACCGCGGCGGCGTGCAGGGGTCGGAGCGGGGTCCTCACCGTCGTCTTCCTCAATGTTAACGGCAGAGAGCGGCGGCATGAAATAATTCATCGGCTTGGCTGCGGCTCTGCGGCGCTTCGAGGCTGTTTCCTGATATATAATGGCAGGTGAAGGACGTCGCGTACGACGAGAGCGAGAATCTTTTCGAAGCTCATGGAGCTCTTCGGCGAGCTCGTCGTGATCCAACTCAACTTCATCGCCAGACTCGGCCCCACGTCTTGAGCTTCTGGTGGATCTGCCTTTCGGTTTTGCCGCCCTACCGCGCGGAGCCGGACTGTCGAAGTCTCCGTCGTCAGCATCACCAGAGTTTTTCTTGGACGAGTCCGACATTGGTGCATCTTCTGCAGATTCCTCGCCAGGCTCGAAATCACTGCTCGGCTCTTGAACAGATTTGGATTTTCGAAGACTTCTGCGGGTAAGACGCCGTGTTGAAGCCTCGGCTCCGGCGTCTTCTTTTGGTTCATCTTCAGGCTCGGCAACCCCTGCTCCAGAAGCACTCCTTCTCTTACCCCGGGTCCGTCGTGTAACGGGGCCCTCATCTTCGTCATCATCTTCTTCAGCCGCAGCAACCGGTTCCACCTCGGTCGATTCTTTAATTGCATCTTCCATGACGGTATCGTTTTCCTCAATCTTGTCCACATTATCCGCGACTGCATTGTCCGGAGCTGCATCTTCAGCATCGCCAGCCACTTCGTCGGCGTCGGCGTCCTCTTCGCGATGAAAGCTGCTCTCCTGGGTTGCTTCCTCAATCGTTTCGGGTGCCTTCTTGAGTCCTTTGACAGAGCGGGAGTTTCGAGTACGAGCGAAAGCCTCCGGGCTTCGGCTTCTCGAGGCTGGGCGCATGTGCTTGCCCGAATTTGATAATTCGACGTGCTCTTCCTCGACTTCGGCCGTACGAGCACGGGTAGATCTTCTGGTGACCGGTGCAGCTGACGCGGTAGACGGGGTGATATTCTTTGGCACTCGAAGCTTAATCATCAATGATTCCTTTTTCTTCTTCTTGGGCTTGGCATGGTCCTCAGAGAGTTCGTCTTCGGACATTTCAGCTTCCTCAGACTCGTCGCTCTCGCTTTCTTTGTAGCTATTGTGCTTGGTTGCAGCTTTTCTGGCGCGACGACCGGCAGCGTTGACAGGGGCATCTTCGTCTTCCTTCTCATCCTCTGAGACGAAAGAACCCTCCCCCATACTATCGGAGACATCTTCATCATCATCTTCAATGTCGGAGCCTCTGTATCGATTCGTGCGTCTTCGACCGCCACCTCCAGGGGTGCTTTTGTGAGATCTGAAGCCGCGCGATCGCTTCTTGCTTCGTTGGACAGGTTGGTTCGCGCCAGGTTCGAAGTTTTCGTCATCAGAATCCGACTTGTTAGGATCGAAATCCTCGATGACACGCTTGCGTTTGGACGACATCGTGTTGTGGTTGCGGTATCAACAGCGAGTGCTGATCAGGCGTGCTGTCGCGTTTGATTGTTATGTGCACGTTGCGGGTGAGTAGCTACTGCTGCCTTGCGTCGCGAAGAGAGCTACGTGCTTGTCAGCATCCGACCACAACCCTCCAAAAAAAAAAAAAAAATCTAAGCTTTGTTTGGGACGAGGAAAAAGTAACAAAACGATATGTTTGCGGGGCTTAGGAGGTTGGTGGATGCGAGGAGCCGTACCTGTCTCGACGTTCAGGGAGAAAGCAAGAACAATGGAAGCGGACGTCAGGTGGTGATACAACAGTCCGCCATTGGAGTTGCGACGAAACAAACACGAGAATTTGAATGAGCCTCGATGTCTGGGGTATGCGTCGCTAGCGATGTTTCGTGGCGTGGAGATGAATACACGGCGGACTGGTGTTTGATTAAAACTTGCTGAAAAATCACCATCGCGCGTTCCATGTCCTGCGCGCCTGGCGTTCACACTCGGGCGAGAGTACGGAAGTCAGTAGAGTGGGTCTCACGTGCATCCCACCAGCCACAACTGGCCCGGGCGCCATCCCTCGCACCCACACTTTGAGCTGATGCCATTGGCCACACCTGTCTTTCCAAATTTCATCAGGGGCCTCAATTTGACGATTCCATGAGAGTGTTGAATTTTCGCGCAACCAAACTATCTCGACTGGTCTGTATTCGGGACCTTCCGAGGCATCGTCAGTGTCATGTCACCTGAGTTCCGTCCCGACATAGCGAAAGCCTGAACTGAAGCATGTTAGTCACCGTGCAAGGATTGACGGTGCTCATCCGGTGCACGAGGTTAAAAAAGTCGGGCCCGGGGTAAGTGGGCGACGAGTGTCCACCATAAAATGTGGCATCATCTCGTTAACGGTACCACTCGAGGAGAAGGAGGGACTGGCCTTACTCAGACAAAGAGTCTCTAGAATTGACTGCATCTTATCTATCGAAGCGGGACGGGACGCGTCCACCGAGACCGCTCATCGACTTCGCAGATACAATAACTGCGGCGCAGATGTGCGCGAAACATCGAACGATCAACAGCAATGATGTCATTTCAAAGTTCCTCGTTGTTGGGCCTCAGTTTTGCGCCGTCTTTGAACATTATTCGGTTGCCAGCTCACGAGGGTGCCCGAGGCTCTTGGAGCATCGAAGGTATGTCCCGCCGACAAGTATGGGTCTCCACGCCCAGGTTCGGCAGCGAACAGCGGGAAAACTCCCAAAACATATCAGCGCATTCTCATCATGGCGGCTGAAGACCAATCTTCGCCAATTCGACCCTTCACTCAGCCCTACAGACCCGAATCTGGGGTACCCCGCGAGCGTTTAGGTTCCGGGCCGCCGAGAGCTCAGGAACGTGGCCAGGAAACGTGGCTGGTGCTTGGGTGCCCCTATGCCTCTGACCAATGAATTCAAGCTTATGTATGCCTTGCGGCCTGAGCACATTTCGGTGCGCCCGACTTTGCAGGCAGCAATCCCGAAAAATATCACGTGCAGCAGTGCCGAGAGTCGCAAATGACGCTAAGCATCGGTATCGTCCGAACAAGCGGGATGAGTATAACTAAACCGACACGGCTGACGACGCCGTCATGCCGACCAACCGTCCCTTTCGTAGATATGGTCAGTCGCACTGGAGTCAGGAGGTATGCAAGCATTGCATGGACTCGGGATCTCGCGCTCGCATCTTCCGTTGACCACTTTGTTCAAACGAAGCTCGCAGCTTGTCGGTGGCTTGCGAACGTGATACTCAGCTTTCCTCATGCAGCCGTCATTGGATGGCCTCAAAAGACGCGGTTGATGCTTGGCCCTTGTCCTCTGGTTCAAGTCTTGCACACTAGCAGCAACTTTGAGGCCGTCACCCAACGATCAGCCCAGTAATTTCAACTTGCAGATCCTCGTGTAACTGCAGCCGTTTGTGAGGACGAATGCGGAAGAACAACGCACAAGGGAGAGTTCACACAACCTGCCTTAGGGGCTGCCTTACGAGGCCATCTCCACCAGCGGCTCGGATATACTCAGTCGACCGGCCTCAGTGGGGCCACTACTTACCACCGGCAACCCGGCCAAGTCGGTAAACGGCCACTCGGGGCACAGCATTTTGGATCACCGAGACACAGCTTCGTCAATCCATGCCAACCAAGCGAACATCAGCGAGAGCCAAGAACAAGCAGCCGTACAGCCGCATTCAGAACTGACGAGAGCTGTTCAAGCATTTAAGAGACGGATGCCCCCTTAGTCTAGACGAGTCTATGTTTCTACCATCCCATCGCGTTTTCTTGTCTCGACCTTACAGATCAGGATCACACGTTCAATAGCATTTGAGACCAAGCCAACCCAATCAATCGAATAAACAGACCAATCTCTCACCAAAAATGTCTCCATCTCTCGTTCCTCACTTCGACGCTCCCCGGCCAAAGAGCAGCCGCGCCGGCTCTGACGCGAGCTCCATCTCGGCCGATTCCTTCGCCACCAGAAGGGCAGTGTCCCAGGACTCTCCTCGTCCAGCCAAGAGAAAGTCATCTCACTCTCAGACGGTCAACGTCTACACGCACTGCGGGCGTCACAGCTCCCAATTTCTCTTTGGTGGACGCTCATTCACCGACATGGCGCGCGCTGTCTTTAAGCGCGATTAGATCGTTGGAGGTGATGTTTCCCATGACCAAAAAAAAAAGGAACCAGGGAACATCCAGCAAACAACCCCGGTCGACGGCCGTGAACCTTCGCCGTCGCCGCATGCGACCGGTAGCAGCCCCGCCAAGAACGCGGCGAAACCGCAGTCTCCACAACGGCCGGAACGGGTTCGAAAAATGGATGGCGCCAAGCGGGGAGCCGCAAAACCCGGCCTCCGGTGCTCCCCTTTGCGGTGTCTTGACCTGCCCCACTGCATGTGTCCAATTCCACAATCCTTTTCAAGAGAGGAACCGTTGGGATGAGACCTGCCTTCGCACAACTTTCTTCACGACACCGCAGATAAGAGATTGTATGTGCAAAGGAATCCCCCCATTTCCCCGCCCAAGTCTACTCCGCTCAATCATCTCGCCTTCGTAATATTACGGGGGAAATGGGCTGGCTGGCGCCTTGGCGCCGGTAAAGCAACGAGTAAGGACAATGAGCTTGAATTGTGCCAAGCTCCAGATCGTTGAAGCTAGGGATGATCGAGCCAATCAGATATCGCGCTTATCACGTCCCTCGTCACCATCGACCTGTACCTCGCCGCCGCATTGCGGAGAAGGGACGACGTAGTGTAAACGGCTCACGGCCCACGGGACGTGACATCGCTCCGGTCAGACTCGGTTTGTTTCTCTACTGCCTCTACCGGCAACGACCGGCGTTTTTCCTCGATTTCGACTAGTGTATGCGGCCAAGGCGAAGGTCGCAAACCGGGCGAACGGCTTTTCGCTTCACCTGTTCACAGAAGGAACAATTTTTGTTGGGGGTTTGGACTCTCTATCTTCGGAGAGTTTTCTTTTGTTCTGAGATTGCATCGATACCAAGCAGTCACCTTACTGCAATGATTTGTACGACTGTTATTACGTCTGATTAATAAAGACCACATCAACACACCTCCCGCCTTATCTGAATGCCAATCTTGCGACCCTGTACGCCGAGAAAACCAACCCCTGCAACTTATATGCTATGATGTAGGATACCGTGGCTCTCTATCGTTTATCATCCTTCTCCATGAGCATGACCGCATGTCTGTGCCTGGCCACCGGCATGTGCTAGCCTAACAAGCCCTCCCGTACACATTTCCCTCACACGCCGATTAATGACCATTAATGATTATGCGTGGCCTTCGTCATATCACACGTCGACCCAAGCAGACCAGAAACAACACCCTGTCCCCCGGTTTCCCCCGGCGAACCCTTCTCAAGGCGACATGGCGTTCAGCATGACCCTAGCACGATCCAACAGGTTCGTCTGCCCGGGCACGTTCTGCGTGTACCGCGAGTTGAACCTCATAATCTTCTTCGCGGCACGGAACGTGACGTCGTCGACCGTCAGCGGCTCGGCGACCACGTTCCACGCGATGCCCTCCGTGCACGGCGGCGTCGTCAGGCTGCCGCTGTACTGGTACACGTCGGACCGCGCCACCAGGTCCTTGAGCTCGCCGAAGTCGAGGACCTGCGTCTGCGCGTGCGAGCCGGGCTCCGCGACCTCGTCGAGGTGCGCGAAGACGTTGGCGAGGAAGGGGGACGGCGAGGCGTTGTCGACTTCGATCAGGAATCCGACGACGGAGGCCCTGGGGCCTGTGGAGACTGTTGGGTGGGGACGAGAGTCAGTCTTGCCTGAAACGTAGCTGATTTTTGTTTTCCTTCTTCCTTTTCTTCTTCTTATTTCTCGCCAAGAATACACTGAGAAAGAAGTAGGTGCAGAGAGAGGGGGAGGGGGGGAAGTAGTGTGTAAACCAGCCATTCGTTGCAGACTTACACTGGTTCTCCTCATCATCCGCCTCAAAGACAAAGTGCACTTCCATGGGAAAGTATTCGCTCTCGACATGGTGCTCGCTGGGTGTGTGGAAGTGGAACTGCTTGAGGCTGTACTTTCTCCCGTCTCTCGTCAGCGTGCCGTTCTCCGCGACCACTTCGAGCGTGCTTCCCAGGTTCTCGAAGACGGCGCCGCCGGGGTACGCGGGCAGGTCGAAGCCCAAGCTCGCGCCGGCGACGAGCGTGGCCGAGGTGTCGTTGAGGTTGATCGGGCTCTGGCTGGTGCCCGTCGCGCACTCTGAGCTCTGGTCGTTGTGGCCGTGCCAGTTCAAGGGGCCGGTGAGGTCATTGTAGCCAAAGCTTGCGATGTCGACTTCTCCCTCGGGGGCGGAGCGTGTGTAGAGAGACGTGCGGTGGTGGCAGATGGCCGAGGCCAGAGTCGCGAAGGGGAGGATCAGGGCGGACTTCATTGTGTGTAAGTGTGAATATCGTGAGAAGGGCTGATGAGAGGTGAGGATCTTCTGCTGGAGAGAGCATCCGGAAAACAGAGAGAAGAGGTGCCCTCTTTATCCTTCCTGCGATCTCTCCACAACCTCTTGTCAGATCTAAGATGCCCCGGCACTGCAATCCGCTGTCTTGGGACAAACAAAGCTGGCCTTGTCGATGAGAGTGTTTCTCATCCACCTAGCATTATGTCACGAGGTTGGGTACCACACAGGGAGCCATTCCCTCTCATCCCTCGCGCAGCTTGGCAGCATATTGGTGTGGGCTCTCCCCAAAGAAAGATCAGTACTCCACGGCTGGGTTAGTGGTGCTGGACCGGGGTTCACGAGAACATGGAGTCGCCCCAGAGATCACCAAATCCACTTTTCGCGACGTCCTAAGGTCGCTTATGTCCACCTCTCAAGCAAACATACAGCTGCCAAGACCAAAGACGAGAGGCGCAGGAGGAAGAAGGGAGGGGCTTGCAATATATTCTGTCTGACTTAGCTCGAGGAAGTCAGTAAAAACAAGGAGGGTAAACCAGGTAACAAAAGAGTGAGTGATTCTATCTAGCAGAGGACTCTTTGGAAACCCTACTTCCAGAAAGAATCTACGTACAAGACGCGCTCGCTTACGACGCGGGCGGAGCAAACGGAATACAAACGAATAGGTTATATTGACACCGCAACCCGGACACCTAGGTACGCAAACTGCCAAGACATAACAATAGGCCGTCATCTTGAAAGCTTGGCTAGGAGTTCACCACTTCCATGGCCTTTCGAGAAGTCAGCGCGGTCGTTCAGCACTGTCAGCCTTCAGTTTCTTCGCGCTGACTGCTCGCGATGTTGCTAGCCCTATGCCCCGAACGAGTAATTCAAAGAAACTCAGCGCCAGGTCAAGCTTGCTAAGTTTATCTGTAGGAAACTCCCTAGGTCTGGACAGCCACATGGCACGGTTGGCGAGCCAGAGCACACAAATCGCCATACCGAAGCCTGAAATGCTCACCGCAGGGCGACTAATCACCAAGCTTCCTCTGCTACCCACGTCGCGGCCTGGCATTGCCGAGAAAGGTAAGAGGAAACAAGAAAGTCGACTGCGATTTGATTCCTCCCTCGTTTCGAATTCCCGGGGAAAAAAGTCACCAAGCCGAGTCGTGGGATGAACTTCATCTCACAGGGCAATGCCCTGCATACTGCCCTAGTCGCTAACATTCCCCGTCAACCTATTCTCAGTTCAAATTGGCCTTTTGCCTTCTGCCATAGCAAGCCAAAACTAGCTTACAGATCACCACTTTTTGAACGTCGTCGCCGCAAGCCCATAGCTATAAGCCACTTTGGTCATCAGCACAGCCTAGCAGCTTGTTGTTGACAACCACGTTGAGTTTCCGTGCTTTGCGCACGTTGCATCATGTTGTACAATTTCTCGCTCATCCATGCGGCAAACTAACATGCTGTTTCATTACGACAAGACGAGGGCGAGCGGGGAGGGGCATGTGCAGACCCAATCTCCCCGTCTTGGACGACGCAGCTTGAACGCGGTTCAGACCAACGATTTATAGGACAAGACAGCTAAGCCTTAAGCGAGGCGCCGCCGAGAAAAGCCGCCGTCCAGCGCCAGCCGGCTAGGCAAAACGAGACGGAGAAAGGACTTCTCCCTTGGACGCGAGGCCGGGAAATTCTCGAGCTACAGCCCGCGGTACGGACGAAAGTTCCGGGGTTGAAGTTGGGGAAAAAGAGGGGAGTGATAAGGGATCGTCAGGTCTATTCAATTCCTTGGAGAAGGTCTGGAGTGCGTCCTTAATCCAACGTCGGTCGGAGGATGGCCGAGACGGCGGGATCGGAAGATGGCCGAGACGGCGGGGTCGAGAAAGATGACCGCTTCCTACAGGCCCCGTCGAGAGGCTGGGAGTGGATTTGGGTTTCTTTTTGTGCTTGTTTTATTGCTCACGCGTGATTGCGTAGTCTGAAATTGGATATCGTGTCCTCGATATCGCAGCGCGGTGTCTTATCCTCGAGGTTCGAGACTCGAACCTGTACCCGCCTATGCCCATTTGGAATAAATAATCCCGAGAGGGAGGGAGGCAGAACGATCAGACAGTCCGATGACCATTTGTCACACTTTCTGGGTTATGAGGCGCCGTGAGTCAAGTCCCTTGCCTTGTATTGTCATCAAACTCACGATGTTACCAGATTATTGAATCTCGAATCAGCCTCAGACTCAGCAGTGACAACGTGATATTCCTATTATAATTATTGATTAGTGTCAGGGAGACAGGAGTTCACTTGAGTCTTGTTCCATATTTGTCTCGCCGAAATGTAGCTATACGGCTTCATGTTAGCATCACGTCAATCGAGCCCCCTTTGCCGGAGAACGTAGCCAAGTGGCATCCAAGTCAGCTTCGCTTGAAGAGGGCTTGGTTGTCGGCAGACGTAGCCAACAGCGTCGATGACAGTCTCGACTCATAGCTACTGGCAGTACCAGCTTCCATGCCTACCTACTAGGTATGGAACAGAGTCTGTACCCGCACTGGCAAGCATGATTTCTTTGGTGGCGTTGGGCACCAACTGGCTGTTTCAGCTAGGCCATCAATTTGCTGGATCTCAGCGCCCAGCTGGCAAGAGTTCGCAGCTGTGGTTCAACCATGTACTTTGATAGGTCCTCTGTCGACAACTTCACTACTTGCCCCGGATGCACGCCGGTAAGTAGCCGTCAAGCGCCCTGCGACCTTCCGAGTCACATGGCGACTACCCGTGAACGCGGGATCTCGAGCATATCGGAACATGCGTGTGCAGTCACCCGCATGCTTAACCAAACTTAAGCGCATGCTGCCGTTCGGATGAGACGAATGAAGCTTGGTCAGGGTGTAGCCGCGTGTTGTTGGGCGTTATCGGCGACTACGGAGATTTCCGATTCGCACCCGTCCAAAGACGAACTCAACCTGTCGACTGTGAGATTCTCGAAAATAGGCTACCTCCCTATCTCCACGTCAGGAAGCTATGATAGGAGAAATACCATGCGAGAGCGAATTCTCTCATACGAGCTAGAAAGGTCGAAGGGATCCTTGGCACGAGTGCAGTTACAGGAAGTTCATGAAGCCCTGGAAGATGTACCATGTTCAGCGGTCGAAAGAGGTGCATTTGTTTAAGCATCTTCTGACAAAGTTGACCTGGAACGCAAACGGGTCGAATACGAACATCGAGTGGTCCCGTCTAGATCATTTTAGAGCCTTGGGCTCTTGTGGGCTCTGCGATGGTACGTCATGTACGAGGACTGAAATCGATAATTGGTCAGGAATCAGGAAAACCATGTGCCCTGGGAATCGTGAATGACTGGTCTTCATATTGGCACTGCGGAAAAATCAAGAACCATGCGTCGAGTATGACTGATCTGGGTGTCCTCCTGGAAAGCGGGTGAGTTGTGCGCATGTCAACCCGGTCAGCTTTCTCTTATGGCTGTTCATGCCGGTGGTCGGCCATAGGGTTTCTGGCGGACACAGTTCGAGGATGAACTATTGAAAAGCAGAAGCTCGTCCGACGATTCGCAATCGAGATTGAAGACACAGTCCACCCAATCGTAGCAATGTACGAATCCACTCCAAGCGGCAGCATGCCTACTCGGAGGCGCATATGTCCAAGAGGTTATGTCGAATATGTATACATCTGAAGTGGATAGATTTGTTGACGTTTCCGGTCGCAACCAACTACCTACCCAACATTGGCTGGCCTCTGTGGTCATCGAGAAAGGCTGGCCTATATCTTCGAATGGCAGGCTTTTGATACGTCTACATTCCTCTTGCGATATCGTCTCAGACTGCGACTGGACAAGCATTGGATATCTCCTTTTTGCTTAACATCGGAGGCCATCGGGCCCGTTCATGATGTCCGAACCGCGCCGATGTGGGGTTGTCCGGTAGCTCAACACCGCCTGCCTCCGATTCCTTCCGTCCGGACTCACATCTCCACTGAAGTAGACTCCTCAACACGAAGGCGCTTGGTCATCTCCAACACCGACACCTTTCACAAATCCAGCCGCTGGAACGAGCCTTACCGGCATACTGAGTAACCTCTCACGGCTCCCGCAGCTGGTAGGTGGCAACCCAGCTCTCGGATCAAGCTGTGAGACCTCCACCGGAAGGAGACGAACCGGAGCTTGCCAGAGGACTTTCGGTGCGACCCCTCCGGGAGGCTGAGATGGGTAGGCTGGAATCTTACAGCTCGATCTTGCAAGACGGCGAGACCGTCGGTATGTGGGAAGCCATGACACGGTCGCACGGAGTGGGACGAAAAAAACAGAACTGCATGTGGCCGCGTACGGAGTGGACCGGCATGATCCATCCTAGCTGTTATTGACCGTCGCCGACTGGAGTAGGACGAATCTTTAACCCGGCTTGGCTCGGAATACTGACTATGCCGGACTGGATGGAGCACTCCGAAGGTGCAGGGCGGAAGGCACAAGTTGAATTGGCGGTGATGGGCCTCCGCCCACAAGGCGTCACCGCGAATGTGCTCCGTCTACTTTGTCGACGGCTAATCCCTGGCAGGTCGTTTCGGTAATGGGAGCGGGCGTGCCGCGTTATTGCCATGCTGTCTTTTGGCTCGCCATAAGCAGGGAATAATAGACATGTTATTGCTCTGCCCGGATTCCCTTCCGCACGGGAAAGAGTGGTTGCTTCCAAATTGGAAGTCAGTATGTGCTGTATTGAGTGAGTGAGTTGCGACCTGCCGGGCCACTGGACCTGGATTTTTGTCTTTTTGGACCCTTTGGGGAAACGAACCGCTTTGAGGTATTATGCTATTGGGGGCCCACTGGTGGCAGTGAATGCGAGTGCGCGGCCGCTCGTCTCGGTTCTGCTGCTCTATTGAATTTCCTTCTGTTATTGGCAACTGAAGAACTACGTTCGGCGGGATCCATGGCGGCAGCCAAGTCGCCACCTGTTTATGAGATATATCCTGCTAATCCTTCGCGGAAGAGGAGTCGTGCTCCCGACCTCGGCAAGCAGGCTGGACTTTAGGGCCATGGAGAGGTCGAAAGTGCGGGGGACGAAAGTCTGGTTGTCTTCATCTCACCGCATTTGATCTGTCATGTTGGATCATGGATGGGGCCGGCGTCTTCAAGCATTGCACCAAACTCGGGCCAATGGCCGGTCTTGGCCGTGCGAGTTTGCAAGCCCCTCGGGATCGTACCCGCGGGTGTAGGGTGATGGATCCTGCAAAAGTGTCGCCGATTGACCGGACAGCATGGCCTCATCGGAATTGCCTTGCGGACTGCATCGCTCGCAGCGCTACAAAGGCGCTCGCATTGCGCATCTGCAACCAGAACTTGTTCCAAGCACAACATCGACTCTTTGCCCTGCGAATGTGGTTGTGCGATTCGTCGTTGTTGTCGCACAGGATCCGCCAGGACGGTACGACGAGGATTGGAGGACTGTCTTTGGTATGTATACATGATCGTCGCGAATCAGTTTCTCGCTAAGCTGTAGCGGGCGATGGCGTTATCAACATCGCTCAGGTCGTTGACGGCGCCGCTGACTAGCTGGGCAAGACACCAGAGAACCCACAGTCTCGATCGTGGGGCCATGTGAGATGCAGCACTTCGGAGGTCAGTTTTCGTTCTCTCCGCTCACAGATACGATGGCGTCCAAGAGCGGGCCTGCTGCCCTTACACGTGTAGATTGTTGTTCGTGACCTGCAATTTGCGCAAGTCTGTGCATGGGACCGCAGGAGTGAAGCGATTTAGTGACAATCGTCACAATTTCCACATGGCGCCTGAGAGAATACACTGGCCAAACAGCTTGATTTCGAGGCTGTCCGTCCTCTGTCAGCGGCGGGGCAATGGGACAAGGGGTGAACTTGGAAAACTTCGGCCAAGTCGTTAAGCGTAGCTTCGAAGACCCTGAGCTTCCGACCACTTCATTCTGGAGCATTGCTGACACTTGTAGGGTGATAGTTGGTGACAATGCCTACAACTGTGGTACACACCATTGGTTGGTAGTCGCTCTCTTCAACTCTTGAAGCGATCGCTACCTAGCTGGTCTTCGGCCAGGGTGATCATAATAGGCTAATCCCCACAACGTGCGTCTGATCTTCGACGCTGCTGCTAGGACATCTTGTGGGAATGACCCTGGAGCAGGCGACGACGTGGAATTGTCGGTATGCACTATGCAGTCCTCATGCAGCCTGCAAGGTTAACCCAGACAGGGAGAAAAACGAGGTTCTGCTCAGGCTCATATAGTGCCGATTGCACAATGTATTGCGTGGTGATCAGCGACCACCACCAGCAGCACTAACGACCACAGGTCCGGTCAGGTCTGTGATCTGTTGGGCTGTATGAATCTGAGCCGAATCTGAATCTGAATCTGCAATCGCGTCGCTGCTCTCAAACAAGATGGATAACAACGCCATTTTGGCGTGTGCTCGACTTCCCCGCAACGGTCATTTGAAGTTGCAGTGGCCGCGGTCGGCCAATAGCGTTGGCAAATTGGTCCCCCGCACGAGTAAGGGTAGAAGAATTGATGGAATCGAATCTTCCCCCCTAAATCCCAGCAGACCAAGACTCGAAAAGAAGGAAGCATGCGACCCGGTCTGTGTTCTGTGCTTATTTTCAATCCGTCCTCCAAAGGATGGCAGGACGGACACACACGACGCGCGCGAGCTCAGACCAAGACGCGTTTGAGGAGTCGTATGTCTCTAGGAAAGGCGGATAGCTCTGGAGATTTGGTGGTGGAGTGAAACAGCCCGACGAGAAAAGAAAAGATCCGTGTCCGCAATGCCTACAGAGGCTAGCACGGGCGTTCCAGCGCCTCCGGCGAACAATTCGAGAAGTGCGATACATAGGCGAGGCAGGGAAGCCGCTGGAAGACGTTATGAGTCTACAACGGTCGACCTACAAGTGTGGATCTCGACAGACTTAAGCGACTCAGACAGATAGCACCTTCCAGATTACCTTAGTTTGTCTGATGTCGAATACCTTGAGGGAGCCTTGATGTTTTCGTCTCTTATAACCGAGAAAGCTGCCACGGAAGTAATCTGTATTGCAAATTATCTCCTGCACGTTGTTCCGGACGACTCGGTCGCTATCCGTTTGCGCACAAGAGACCGTCCATCTTGAACATGGCCGGCTTGGCTACCCCGAAAGCCGCAGATATACCAGCGTCATCGAAGTCGGGCACTCGGCAGCTCTCTCGGTGATGGCCTGCCCGATCGGGTCATGTTCGCGGGGGAAAAAGAGGGTAAGCAGGACCAATCTCTAGTGTCACTAATATGCTTTGTCCTCCAATCACTGCTGTCGGCGAAAGCTCCGTACTTAGTGTAGTCACCAGGTTCGCTTTGCGGATGGATCTTTTGGGCTTGAGCTTGTCCTTCCTATGACCCAACGTTGAGGTAGTATCGCGACGGCTGCCAAAAACGGCGAAGTTCCGGGGTTGTGCTTGGCGTGGTGATGTTCTTCTTGCTGCTCAAGGAGACAGAAATGACTGACCGTAGATGACGGGGTCTTGGACAGATCTGGTTGACAGGGACGGGGGTCGTTGCTGTGTAGGAGCGGAAGGTTTGCTCCAGAAGGCGGGATGAAGTAGACAATGTTGCTGGAAGCTGCCGAAACTCTGTTGATGGCCGTGATGAATGGACTAAAAAGTGTTAAAAAGAGCGGAAGAGATGAACTGTGTGGCTTATACACAGAACATCATGCGAAGCGCAACTGTGTGGTCTCTGAGCCTCGACACTTTGCGCTCCGGTTCTCAGTAAGCGGTTAAGGCCATCTCCCGTGCAGTCAGCCAAGGGTACCCGGCGTGATGGATCCTCGCCATCCTCAGCGTCGTGACAGTGAAGCATCGGCGTCTGGGACTGCTGTTTCAAGCAGATAGCGGGACGTTTCCAACGAGATTGAGAGTATGTCACCTGGCCTGGGCTTTGCCTTGAACTTGCAGCAGCGCGCGAGCCGTTGGCTCCGACGTTTTCCCTTTTGGACGAGCGCAGCTTTGGATGTCTCCGGGACGTATTCCACCTGGGTAAGCAGGATGGAGCTGAGTTATTGCGCTGATGCGATTAGGCTCAGACAACCGGCTCTCGGCTGCCCTCCATACGCTGCCTTCTTCGTCTCCTTCAATCTTGCTGCGATGCTGGTCGCATCAGTCAAGGACAGTGGACGGATACCTTGATCAACTTCCTTGAGATACTGACACTACCTTGAAGACCCCAGCCCGGCCTTCTGACGTGAGATCGAATACCTGTGATATGGCGCATTGATTGACATGTCGTCGGTGGACGAAACAACAGGCCAATCCCAAGGATATTGTCGCGAATCATCCATACAACACCAGCCAACATAAGCAAATGTCCAGACCAATGCGAAGATGGGCCAAAAAGCAACACTGACAGCGAAAATAGCCGTCGCGTGTTGCAACTATCATGCTTTTGGCGACGCACCTGCCCAGTTGTCCTCTGATAGCCCCTAACTCAAGAATCACAGGGCTGAAATGTCGGAATGCGTTACGCTTTGCATTGGCTTCGGCGTAGGAGGCAAATTGCTGACGACCAGGCCTCTCCTTGTAAATCATGCTGGCGGGTCCCTGGCCTGTTCTCTGGGTGCTGACGAGGGAACCTTCATTTCCAGAGCATGATCTGCTAGACTGCTGTGCGGAGTAACAGGCTGGAGCTGCTCATGGGTTTCTCCCAGCACCAGATGCTTACAGCACTCCTTATCGCAACCCGACTTAACGGTCACTCACTTTCTGGGTAACGAGGCCGTGGCATAGCAATCCAGAAATCCGCCGCTTGCTTTGCTGTGCACCCGCAGTCGTCCATCTCCGGGAGATAACGGGGGATCGTTTACTGATATCCCCTCCCAGCACCCTGAAGGCAAATTGCAGACGAGCCAGCGTGCGGAACAATCATATCTCCTCGGCAGGGGGCGGCGGAAAGTTGAAGTGGACCGCACGGCCGCCGCCGCATCGTCGCCAAAAGCGATCAGGGGGCCCGTTGGCAAGCTGCTGGTCCTCTGGCCTGCTAGCGTCATTCCCGCCCCGTTGTCGTTATTGACCCCCGTTTTCGGCCTGTGAGAATCTCGTGTATGCGTAGACCTGGACGTGGCCGTGGATTGGGTGTTGCTGCCACTCGCGGCACGGTTGTAAGTGGATGTACAAGCACGTCGTGGACAGGGCGAAGGCTCGTGCATCCCACGTACAGCATACCTCGAATTATCTCTCTGCTGCCCGCCTCTTGTTGGTGTGCCACTGGCAGGCTGGCAGCCCGTTGGTCGTTGGCCCCTGATCTGTCTTATGGATCCCCGACTGGTCTCCCACTACTGACTAAATATAGTGTACGAAGGCGAGCTAAGGGCCCCAAGTCGAAGGAAGCGTGAAGGCGAATAAGAAGCTCTGTTCTGCCAGCAGAAAGGAAGAATGGATGAAAGCAAGACTGAGCCTACCATGGAATCATGCTGCATGCAAACTCTGAGATCGGATCGGAGGTCGGAGGAGGCTATCAACGCCGGCCGATATCGACAGGTCGGGGTACAGCTTCCCGGAGAACACGTCTGGCGGGCTCTGACTGATTGATCTTCATAATGCACAAGGCACACTTTTCGATGACCGAATATAACAAGTGTATCGTTCAACAAGCCTTGTTGGATTATGGTTCGTTGGTGATGATTGTGTCCTGCTGCCTGCTGATTTGCGGAGGCTGTCATGAACGGCTTCACTTTTCCCCTTTCCACTTGCCCGTCGGCGAGCAACCGGACGCCCAGACCAGCCAAACCAATTGCGGCAGCACGTCCAGACGGCTCCCCATCCACCGGTTCCGCAGACAGGCCCTCGCGGACTTGTTGGAGCGGGAGTTTTCGAGAGCGCTCAGCGCGCAGGTCAAGCTGGTGGAGTGGCCCTGCAATTTTTCCCTCTCAGAACAGGGTACACCCTCCCTTCCGATATGCACGTAGCATTACCTCACCATCTTAGCAAGGCAAAGCCACTGCAGTGGGGTAATTCGAACTCAAATACGGGGAAGGCTTTCCCTTTTGTTTCTTCGTACCCGCCGGCTCATCACACGTACCAGGTGACTGACGAGTGCAGAAGGGGGGCAAGACGCAGAGCGAGCCACAGACAGACAATAGACCGCACCGTGAAGCGTAGGCAGCCTGGAGGCACCAAAGAGGAGAGACTGACGAAGGCAAGCGGATGATGATTGGCGGGTAGGTTCGTGAGGCATGTATTTGTACCGCCGTGGCGGTCTCGCTGTCTCGCCATCCACCGAAAGATGCGTCGACCAGCGTGCGTTTGCGAGCTTAGGTCTAGCTGGTGCGATCTGCTAGTAGGGGAAACCGGCCAAGCTGAGGAATCTGCAGGGTCGTCCATTGTGTAAGTAATCGCCGGGCCTAGGGGCGAAGAGCGTGTTGCGTGCCTCAGTCCCGAATAGCTGGCTATTGTTCGGCGCAGTCGTACCTTGCGTCAGGGTCCCAAGGCGAGACGAGACCATGAGATGTTGTTGGAGCTCTTAGTGCGAAGTGGCGGCGATGAATTGGCCGTGGGCGTTTTTCGCAGCCGCTGGTTGTGGCATCGTTTGGGCTCTAAGCAACAGGACCTTGGATTATCATTACGGATTTGTTGTTTCGCGAGAGGCGTTGCGTCTTCTGGATGCAGCATCTCATCTCTCGTCTTACTGTACAAGTGTCTGTGCTCAACGGCCTGTGGCAGCAGCAGGCAATAGGTGAATAGACAATTCTTGAGATGCAAACTGCATTGGCCGTGCTCTTGGTTGCATCGCGTCTGTGGCTGCGGCTGAAGGAAATGTTGATGGCGATGCGCTCTTGCTCTGGGTTTTGGTTTAGGTTTGGTTTTGGTCCTGGTCCTCATCTAGGTCGGTCTCGTCCGGCCGACTGCCGATCAGCTCAAGCTGCCCTTAACTGGATCATCCCATGATTCAACGGTCCAACCCCGTGGGCAGGCTCTTCGTCCCTTGGCGTGTTCAACATTGTGTTGTGTTTTTTGTTGTTTCTTGTCGGCTTACCCTTGAGGAGGCACACAGGCTCGCGGGCATTTCAGTCGCCCAGGAGCAAGGGGTGGCGTGGTTGTGATTCGCCGCTTCCGCGTCGTTCGGCCAATAGCAGGCTGCCAAAATTCTCCAAGCCGAGAGACAATTCTCCATGAGACGAAGGGACGCGTTTGAGCTAGTCTTCTTTAGGCGTTTTAGGGGTTTAGCCTGTGTGGCATGTCGGAGTCGTCGTATGGTTTCACACATGTCTGGCTTGGCTGAAGGCACCTTAGGTAAGGTAAAGGAAGGTGCCCGACCCCAGTCCGAGGTGCAGCGAGAGGGTACACTGAGTCGGGGGTACGAATTCAGGTATATCTGTATTCCAGGCTTCCTCCTGGAGTTTCGCCTCAGCATCAAGTGCACTCATCAGCGCATTTCATACCAGTCTCGGAGGCGGAAAACAGAATGAAACAGCAATCGTAACACCTAGAGTTGAGGTAAAGAAGGTCCTGGAGTGGAATATTGTAGGTGCTGGTGGACGATGAGCAGAAATGGGTGGGAAAGGTCCCTTGAGAATGACTGCCCACCGAAGGTACCTGACCTTCCATGTACTCCAGTTGACCCCGTCATGGCACTTTGCAGGACTAAGGTACTCTACGTAATTTGGACCAGTCAAACACCGCGGCGTCGGACAGGGCACCCAAGCCAATTTTCTGTGAGAGATAGCGCAGTACAGGGTGATGGGGTACATTGGACTTTCTCCTCCGCACTCTAAACCCCCCAGCCGAAGGTATCTCTACTTTTGCCTCTTCCCTTTACGGGCTCCTGGAGGTGTACCTGCCTGTGGACACAAGCCCAGGGTTCCCTACCGGGGCACTTGGGACCAAGTGGAACTCCATCGTCGTCTGGCTCCAGCAGACCAATGCAGCATCGGTACGATGCCAAAAACCTTCCCATCTGGCAATCTCGACTCTTCCACCAGAAGCTTTCTCTCACCACACCCGACTTCCTCTCTCTGTATCCCCTCAAAAATTCCTGTCTCGTCTTCCTTCCCCTTCCCTTTCCCTTATTCCTTCCCACCCCCTTCTCCCCTCGTCTCTGACCTTCCCCTCCAATATTCACAATTCATCCCATCAACGACCCCCTTGTGTTCGTCCCAAAAAAATCACGAAATCTCTCCCAGGTTGCCTGACTCTAGGGTCTTTCTTCCTAGGTTGCCCCCATATCCAATTCCCCGGTCCAACGTTTTCCCCCATCATACCTCGCTCGCCCTTCACTTTGATCGTTCTTGCCATCTGCTTTCCTTCACTTTCCAAACGCAAAAACAGAAAAAAAATCCAAACCACTCGAACCAAAACAACAACCGACGCTTTACGACTGCCATCTCCTTTTTGTGAGCCCTAGAAACGTCTACCAGCCTCCTTCCCCTAAGCCGACGACGACGATAAGACGATATCATCTACCTGACTCGTCAAGATCCCTCTCCCGTTCCAACGACTTCCTCCGCTACGACATCGAACCGGATACGAGTGCCTCATGCCCATGTTCTTGGTCGATTGCTAGCTGCGATTCGAGTTGTCTTTGTGACACTTGATCCTTTCTACCCGGTCGACGATCTGTCTCCAGTTCGACGACGATTGCTTCGCGGTAACAGCGAAGCATATACTCTTCCCGGCACAACGATATCGTTCTTTGCCCCTGGCCGCAGGCGACCTTCCATCCGCAATTGCTTCTTGACTTATTCCGTGTCTTCTCTTCAGCCACGACTTCGATTTGTTTCTTGGGACTGTCCCAACGTATCTCTTCTCCTTGAATTTAAGAAACCAAAAGGTTCGTTGAGTCTTTGCCTTATTTGCTTTCCGGGCCCATTCCAGGTTTCGCGACAATCATACATGCGTTAGCTGCCCTCGAACTCGGGGCATTAACTACCAGCGTTATGCGCAACTTGATCGAGCCCTGCTAACACGTCCATGTCTAGTATCCAGCATATCCGAAGGCAACCCTTCCACCACCCCGCCTTCTTTCTTTCCGTCTTCCTACTCGAGTGTCGCTCGGGTTTGGTCTAGGAAACTAGGAGACGACTGACGAAGAGACACTTGCTCGGCACTTCTGTCTGGTCGGTTGCCTGGAACATGGCCGCGTTGGTACAAACGTATCCCCAGCAGACCAGCACTGTTACCCTCCAGACCAGATCTTCCTCGAGCATGATGCCCGCACAAGCCCAGAACCAGCAGTACATGTCTGCCCAACAGGCGCAGCGGAACTTTTCAGGTGGCATGGCAGGCTCCGGTGTCTACCGGGGGAGCAACGCCCCCATTCAACCCTATGCCTTCACCAGCACCCCCAGTCTGAACACAACGGGCCAGTGGCAGCAATACGGCAATGGCTATCGCACAGCATCTTCCCCCTCCGCACCGACACAGGGTACGCTGCAAGGACACGATGGCAGTCGGTCTCGTCATACTCAGAGCTCGTCATTCTCTTACAGCCATGGCATGGGTACGAGCAAAGGCGGATCGAGAGACGACTCGGCCATTCCTGCAGCTCGCTCGAATTCGCAGGGACCAAGACCGCAATCTGCCTATTTCGCCGGCAGCACGACACCGCAAATGACATTCGCTCAGGCCGCTGGTGCTAAGACGACACCTGATAGGTACAGGCGCCCGACTCACCAGCAGCAACAGCCTCGCCAAACTAGTGCCCCGTCAGGGTCAGGCATGGCCACCGTCAGTCACTTGTACAATGCACCGGGCCCCAACGACCAAAAGAGCGCGTCAGTGCGAGGCCGCAATGCGTCTTTTCAGAGCAGGCCAAATAGTTACTATGGTGCGGTTGATGACATGCAAGTGAATCGACCTGCGGAGGATAGCATGCGACTCAGGCGGCGCAGCATGCACTCGCTGGATTCTGCCGATTATCCCAAGCCGCTAACCCCACAGGAATTCTCTCCCCCGGGAGAATCCACCCGCCCCGACCGCGTTCCAACTCCCAAAAACAACGAAAAGTCGCTCCGCATCGTCTCCAGTCTTGCAACTCCCACCGACACCAACATGCACGTTCGCAATGGCAGCGCAGAAAGCGTCACGTCAAGTCGAAGCAGTCAGTCGAGGCCATGCTCGGTAAGTGTCTGACCGCGCTTTGCATGGACATCACCTGCGCTCCCTATTTTGTCGTCTCGCCTCATCCCTTTGGTCGATTGTCCAATCACGCAGCGGGCCGACCATCCTGAAGTGTTCCATCGCTAACAAGGTTATCTCCACCAGTCTGCCAACCGCAGCGTACCCACCCTCACGGCCAACCCCTCTTCATCTTCTTCAACCCCAGACAACGGCTCGTTGAGACAGGAGCAACCCAAGCTTATAAGCATTCCGCCACGAAACTCATCGTCAGATGCGGCTAAACGACAGCCGACGCCCTCGCCTCTCTCTAAGCCGGTGACCATGTCGACCGACTCGAGTCCCCAAAAACCACCTTCCTCTCTGGAAAATGGATCGCAACAGGCATCGCAGACCGCTGCTGCGACACCCAGCGCTAATGCCTGCAGCCCAGCTGCTCAACAACTTGCCGCAATCAATCAGAAAGGCACAAAGACGAAGAGCAAGACATCCCGACTCCGTCGAGCTTTCTCATTTGGCAGCGCCGCCGATTTTAAGAAGGCTGCCGGTCCTGAAATATCTGCCGAACCTAGCAATGCCAACAACGATTTGACTAAATTACACAAGGACCCCACGCCGGAAGATGTGTACGAGGCCGAGCAGGCTGCTATCGCGAAGAAGCAGGAGGAGGGAGGAATTGGAAGCAACATCTATGGCGGGAGACTGTTTTCGGGATCGACTGACAACCTGTCTATCTCGTCTACCGCGTCGTCGGCGTCTATCATGATCCGTAAAATGGGTCGTGGTATGAAGAAGAGCACGCGATCATTGGTGGGCTTGTTTCGACCGAAGTCTGTCATTGGCGTCCCGGCAGCGGATGCTCTTGCACCAGAAGCTAGCCAAGCCGCGGTGTCGATGATCACGGTAGAGGCTGAGAGAGTCAACGTCAACGCTGACCTGCGTGCACAGAACGGTGGCGGCACTGGATTTCCTCACCTTGAGCGGAACTCGTTGGACGTTTCCAACACGCCCAGCATGGTTTCCGAGCGTGCAGGAAGCTCCGGTACAGATAGTGCTGGGCGAAAGAGCATTGTGGGCGGTGACAGGGAACGTGCCGAGGTTCTAGCAGCTGTCAGAAAGGGCATTCTCAAGCATAACCGATCCGGCAGCCCAGCCCGCGATGGTGCCAAGCCTTTCGAACTCCCTGCAATCCCCAACATTGCCGATTCGCCTATTTCGACCGCGCCTAGCACGCCGAACGATGAGGCACAAGGCCACAAGCGTTCTGGCTCTGTTGCTATCGGCAACGAGGACTATTTCATGACAGCCCTTCGTCTTCGTCAGGATACCAAGAGCGCACCTGGCACGCCATCGGGAGGCACCAAGAGAAATGCGACATTTTCACCGAGGATCGTCTTCCACGATACGTGGCCGAGTGGAGAGTATGATCGCAGAGGCGATATTGCTACGTGCAATCGCCTGACGCCAATGCTAGCTCAGCAGATCAAGGAGGAGCTCAACACGTTCAAGATGGTAAATTTTATAGCCACACCAATTGTCTTTCGATTGACCTTCTGACCATGCACAGGAAATGGAAGTCCACGAAAACTCAAAGATTTACACGCACTTCTTCTAATGACGGCTACGCCTGCAACACGGAATCTTCCTACTTTTTCTTCTCGATGATGGGCGCACCAACCCAATCATGTATTTGAACTACATTTACCATTCGACGGCGTTCAGGAACAGCATCGTACGGTGTCAGGGCGTTTTCAAATCGTCACTCGACAGCATTTTTGACTGCCTCGCTAGGAACCCGACCACCTTTGGCCGATATAATTTTGCTATGAAAAAGCAGGGCGTAACACGGAGACGGCGGTCGGTCAGAAAGGCATGGACAGGCTAGTCAGTGCATAGGCGGGCCGAAAAGCCTGTTTGCATTTGGGCCGCAATCACACGGACGTTGGGATACGATGGCTATAATGGTGGTGGCCTCCATTTGTCTTACACTTTTATCATGTGGGGCCAAGCCCTCTAGCGGAGAGGATGAGGACTTTCAGAGGATCCCATCGTACTCGCTCAGCCTTTGGTCGAGTTTTATTGTGTCGGTATTTGCTTTGTCAGCGGTCAAAGGATTTTCTTCATCTGTCGGTTCCATTCGCGTTCATGCCACCAGCAGTTTCGTTGGGTCAAGAGGTGGCAGATAGAGAGAGTGTGGCTTTTTCATCCCCAAAAAACAGCTTTAGTCTCAGCGAGGTCTTGATGCTGGTATCGACCACTCCAGCGAGTTGAATAGTTTAGAGCGGACTGAATTGTTAAAAAGGTTGTTCCGGGTTACATGTGACGATTGAATCAATGCGGCCAAGAACTCGCTGAATATGTGAAAGCGCCCTGACGGGCGCCGCGGCGATATCCAGACACACCGGTGTACTGGTACATTCTATGCTTGGTCGGCAGCGCGACGTCATTCGTCGTTCGTAGTTCGTCGCTCCTCCCTTGCATGGAGACTTCAACGACCCGCAGCCCCACCAATGAGACAAGCCAAGGGTCCTCAGCCTCGTGCATCCCACGCGCGAGGCTCAGAATTTTTTCTTGCTCTGCTCGTCAGCTTGGTAGCCGTCCGATTCACCCACAAAAAGAAACCACCCGCTCGGTCGCACACCTACTAGACCTAGATACCCGACAACCTGGAGGTAGTATTCAGGCTACGGAGGCTCCGGACGCCTCACGTCTTCCGGATCACGCGGTTCTTTTGTTCGATGACTCCGAACATGGCGACAGACATAACCGAGACACCCACCACAGGGCTCGAGGCCGCCGCGGTCAAACCGAAGCTTCACGGTCGGGCTTTTTACGAGAGCATCGGGAGCCCAAAGTACATTTTGGCTCCCATGGTTGATCAGTCTGAGTTTGTAAGCTTATTTTACCTTTTTCCTGTGTTGACGACTCGGTTGTCTTGGACATCACTGACAATGAACGTGTGACGCAGGCCTGGCGAATGCTGAGTCGATCCTTCATCTCTGCCGAAGAGCAGTCCAATCTGCTCGCATATACCCCCATGCTTCATGCGAGGTTATTCAACGACACGGAGAACTACCGCCAGGGCCACTTCCAAGCCGTGCGCCCTGGGACAACCGAATTGCACACACCGTGGCTCGACGGCAACCCCAAACTCGACAGGCCTCTCTTTGTGCAGTTTTGCGCAAACGATCCGGACGCCCTCCTCGGTGCCGCGCTCAAGGTCGCACCCTACTGCGACGCCGTCGACCTGAACCTTGGGTGTCCGCAGGGCATCGCCAAGAAGGGCAAATACGGCGCTTTCCTCCAAGAAGATCAGGAGCTCATCTTCAAGCTCATCAACATCCTGCACAAGAACTTGCCGATTCCCGTGACTGCCAAGATCAGGGTACTCGATACCAAGGAGGCGACGCTCGCGTATGCTAAAAACGTGCTGGCTGCGGGGGCTTCGATATTGACGGTGCACGGCCGTAGGAGAGAACAGAAAGGCCACCTCACGGGGTTGGCGGACTGGGGTATCATCAAGTGGTTGAGGGAGCAGCTGCCTCCCGAGACGGTGCTCTTCGCGAACGGGAACATTTTGCAGCATGGGGACTTGCAGCGCGCGCTGGAGGCGACTAGGGCCGATGGCGTGATGAGCGCCGAGGGTAACTTGAGTGATCCGGCCATTTTTGGGAAGGAGCCGGAACCGGGGAGTGAGGCCGAGAAGCGGGAGTTCTGGCGCGGGAAGGATGGTAAGGGCGGATGGAGGGTTGATGCGGTCATGAGGCGGTACATGGATATCCTGCACAAGTACGCCGCCGGCGTCGACCCGCCCGCCAGACGGCCGTTGTTTATCCTTGGCGACGACACGGCTTGGATGGAGGAGATGGACAGAGCCGCGGATGAAGAGGACGAGCCCTCGCGCAAGAAGAGGAAAAAGGAAACGCCAAAGTTGGCTAAGAAGGAGAGGACGCATAATCCGAATTACTCGGCCATGCAGCCGCACATGTTCCACATGCTGAGACACTTCGTGTCGAAGCATACCGATGTCCGGGACCTGCTTGCGCGAAGTCGGGCTGGGGATTTGGAGGCTTATGAGAATATCATGAGTATGGTTGAGAGGAAGGTTGCCGAGGGGTTAATTGAGTATGAGAGGACTGAGGGTAAGATGTTGGAGGACGTTGATGGCGATGAGGAGCTCGTGGAAGATGGGGAGAGCTCGAAGGGTGCTATCAGGAGGTGTCAGCGGCCTTGGTGGGTTGTGCAGCCTATTATCAGGCCGTTGCCCAAGGAGGCTATGGCGAAGGGGGCGGTTTCGCTTAGCAAGAAAGATAAAGCTAGGTTGGCGAAGGAGCATGGAGAGAATGGCGAGGTTAATGGTGGCGGAGAGGAGGTTGGGCAAACTGTGGAGGAGAAAGTCATTGAGAAGGATGATAAGTTGATTGCTGGGTGAGACTAGTTGGATAAAGTAAGAGAATCGATATACCCCTTTCCAATTCACGTCTTTGAATGTGTCCTACAGTGCTACGATCACCGAGATATATCGTGGGTAGGATGCGTGAAAGGGATCACATCCATTAACTATAAGCAGGAGGTTTATGATTATCGGAAGTCTTGTATCGTACAGGTCTCACGGCTGTCATCGTATATCCAGCGCTTCATGGTTTGCATACTATAGATAGCAGAGGCATCGGAGATGCGACGTTCGCCATATTGAAGGATCTAAGGCGCTCCAGTCACCTGTAATTGCATCTGTCTCGCAGATTCTTCCTTCCTAGCCCTTGACTATTGCTTGTTGTGCTGAACGTCGGTTCTTGATTTGTTGTCACAGGCCACAAAACGACTCTTCCTCCGATGTGACCTTGGTCTTCCTGTTTTTGACGGCTTCGCTCCGCGCCTCGGAACCGTAATGGCGATATGCTGACGCACATCATCGCTAAAGATTAAACAGAACACCAGAGAGCCACCGAGACACAGCGCCTTCAGATTCGTTCCATCGCACTTGGTTGTCTCAAAGACACGTTCCGCGCCCCACGTAGCCGCGCAGATCATACAGCAACTACTCGAGCTATCAGCGGACTTCTGAGACGAAAGCTTGAGACGAAAGCTTGTTGCAGACACTCACACATATATGCTGCGGTTAATTCTATAAATCCTATAGAGCTCTTCGGCGCTTGAGTTCTCTGATTCTTGGTTGGCAGATGATGCTTGGCTGGTCACGGTGGGCTGGTTTTCTGACTCCGCCATCATAGTATTGAGCTGAGGTTGGAGGCAGAAAATAGCGCCGGTCTTTTCCGGGAGATCTTTTCTCGATGGCTAGGCGTTTGTCTCGAGTACCAGGGAAGCAACTCGGCAGTAAACCACCGAGTAAGTTTATGTTGGAGAACTCAGCCATTATCAGAATCTGCAGTGAGTTTCTCAAGGTACATTCGCACCTTGGTGGCTCAAGCATCTTTCATTATTCTCCTGAAATGTCGCCCTTCTTACCTCGGAGGGAGATCTTGCCAAAGGCGTCTGCCACGTTGCCTGACACTAGGGATATTAGTGATGTGCCGAAATCATATAGAAAGCTATATACATCATCCATAAGGGACTCAGTGGTACCAACAGTACTGTCTCTGCTCCCTTTGTAGACTATAGCCCAAAGAATTCGGTCTCGAAGGTAAATCTGTAGCATATGTGGTGATATGACTGAGCTTCTGCGAAAGCAATTTCAAGAACATCGTCCGGGTTTCCCAAGCTCCTTAGGCAGTTGCCGTGACGAAGGTAGCAGTAGTCAGTATAGAAGCTATGAAGCAGTTGTCTCTCGGATTTGGAACAGTAGAGCCTCTCGGGTTCGGGAACGGGGAAACACATTGTCGTCTACCCTTCAAAATCTGTAATGCGGCTCCTGATATAGAAAGCTCAAGCATGTTGGTTTCTTTCATGATGAATATTTGAACGGTATATGTCGCTGATGACTGAATATTGAGAAAAGTAGCTTGAAAACCTCGGATTGGATCTTAGCAGGCGAAACAAGATCTCCCTGACCAATCAAGTTTCATCAGTAGCATCGCCACTAGGTCCTTCGCCAACCCTCCTTCGTTTTCAACCAGATCCTGGAAACCCGTTACCAAGGCACAGGTGTTGTATGTTACAGGCTGAGTACATAGCGACTAGATACCTTAAATCATCATTTACGGCCCTCTCGACTCGGCGTATTCTCGTAGCGGTAGTAAACCAGACTGGTAATAACTCCGATTCCACCTGAGGTCAATTTCTTATTCGCCAGTGCTTTTCGGAGCTTATGAAGAGAAAGCTTCTGGAGTTCCTCGATGTTGTGATAGTCCGCAAAGGTGTAGATCTTGGCGTTTTAGAGAAAGACGTCAGTATGGTCATCTTTGGGCTTGCCGTGGCACCTGATTGGACTATGCGAAGGTTCTGGATGAAGAGCTTTGAACTTGTTCCATAGATATTCACATTTTTTTAAGGGGGTGGTGGTGGTGTTGGCTGGAAATGCCATCCGGGAGACAGGTTCTCCTTCTTCTTGGTTGGAACAGATGCAACGGTCGCCGTGACATCGTTGGGTGACTCGGTAGGCCATGCGTAGCAAGGGTTAGAGTCTTCCTCGACCCTAGGGAAGCTGTCTGCTACTTGATAGTCGCCGGTATAGACAAAACAGGAGGAATCATATGAACGTAGGGACGTTGAGGTCCTTTCAAATCACTTGCCCCTCTCTCACTTCTTTCAAGTCTCCGTAAAGTAGGTTTTGAAGCGACGGGGGCTGGCTTTCCAAAACACTTATATGCACGAAAAATTCTCTCATCTGTGGACTAACGACGAAGATGGCACACTCAGCTGAGACGATACTAGAGGAGTTAGTGCGCTTCCTGCCTAAAAGTGTGGGTAATTCTTCCTCTTCGTATGGTATCAGGGCCTTCCTGTTGCTTGAAGGGTAGCGAGATGACTTCGACCGATATCAGCATGTATTGATGAGAAAGAAACAGAGCGGCAATGCGTCATTGAGCGTAAAAGTGATTCTTAAGGTCCTCTTATACTCATAAGCGAAGTTCCGAGCATCTCTCCGATGACGATTTGAGAAACTTTGTGTGACAAAACACTTTCGGCCTTATGCTGCGGCGAAGTTTTACCGTAATCTGCCTATCACCTGTGAGAAGGCGCTAGAGATTGCGCCCACAGTCTGCCCAGCTTCTCGTCTGGGCCATGCGAAGTTGAGATAAATTTGAGAATCGCTGCTTTCAGGCGGCACATCCCATGCTGCCAACATGCCAGATTGAACCAGTATAGCTAGCTCTGAAATTTTCACTGGGATGCTACTCTAAGCTTTCTTTTCAACGGACTTGAAATCTCAAAGAGAGGTGGCATAAGGATCTATCAGTCCATGAAGCGGATCCTGCGATTTCCATGGACAGAATGAGTCGGTGTTCCTTAAAGCGGCAGGTATACAAGGGCACCAACAAGAAGCGAAATCAGCAGATAAGGACTGCGGAATAGATAACTTACAAGCTATGAATTGCATGCATTCGAAAGAACAATAGGAAAAGGTCAAGGCCGAGGCCACATGAATAGCCAGCCGTTGGAGCTAAAAAATACAACATGTGGAACTTGACCTGAAATCCGATTGGGGCGGGAGCCCGTCCCGGCCGCTAAGGAAGCAGACGCCGCACGCGAAGCCAACAACGGAAAGCGGGGCCGAAATTCACCAACCGCTTGCCGCAAATTAAAGCTGAGATATTCAGACGAATCCAACGAGGATCCCCCAGCAAAGAGGGGTATGGTAGGCCAGCCATTCCCCCAAATAAAAAGCAAAGCCCAACGGTGTTCGGACGACATCAAGGTGGTACTCGTACGCCGGGAAAAAAACAAGAAGACAAAGATGGCCGATCAGCAGCAACAGCGAGCAAGGACGGCCGCTACCGAAGCGGTTGCACCAGCTCCGGCACCGGCATCGTCACGGGCGCCGGCGCCGGCTCCAGTGACAGCGACCGAGCCCGAGATCCAGCCCGAGGCCGCCGTTGAGCCCGAGGCGCCGGTCATCGAGGCGGACGAGGATGGCTTCTCGATCGCCGGGTACTCTACAACCGACGAGTCGCAAGCTTCCTTGAGGTCCACGATTCTCGACTACCGTCGTGAGAACGGGCGCACTTACCACCGCCTCAGCGATGGCAAGTACCTCATGCCCAACGACGAGCAGGAGCAGGAGCGCCTCGACATTGTCAACCACATTTGGGTCATCGTTCTCGACGGTAAATTTGCCCTCTGCCCCAAGAACGAGGGCGCTAAGCGCGTTCTCGACCTCGGTACTGGCACCGGTATTTGGAGTCTCGATTATGCCGACGAACACCCCGAAGCTCAGGTTATCGGCGTGGACCTTAGCCCCATCCAGCCGGGCTACGTGCCCCCGAACTGCAGCTTCGAAGTCGACGATATCGAAAAGGAGTGGACCTGGAGCACGCCTTTCGACTTCATTCTTGCCCGTAACATGATCGGCTGCTTCGCCGACTGGGAATCCATGATCGGACAGGCCTATAACAACCTCGAGCCCGGTGGCTACTTTGAGATCCAGGACGCCATGTACCCTGCGTGCTGTGACGACGGTACTCTCACGGAGGATTCGGCGATCACGAGGTGGTCGAAGCTTATTGCTGAGGCGTGCGAAAATATCGGACGCTCTGTCACGCGAACTCACGAATTCGACCACCTCCTCAGGGATGCCGGGTTTGACGACGTTCACAAGACGCCTATCAAGTTCCCAATCTCACCGTGGCCCAAGGACAAGAAGCTCAAGGATATCGGGCTGTGGACGCAGGCATCTCTGCTGGCTGGCATTGAGGGCATAAGCCTGGCCCTCTTTACGCGAACCCTGGGCTGGACCAAAGAGGAGACGATGATTCTCTGCATGCAAGTCAGGAAAGAGATCAACGACACCAACATCCATGCGTACTGGAAAGGTTACATCAGCTATGGACGCAAGCCCTTCGAGGCCGATAAGGACAATTAGCAGAACTAGACTACGGTCGCTGTCTTGCGTTATGTTCATTGGCATCTTGTCTATAATGCCGGGGTGCAGACGAGGGTGAACGTACAGACGGAGACTTATAAATATGTGCGAAATGCAGATCTTGCGTATACCCTATCTTCACTTCAGATCGTCTTTACAATTGTGCGCGGAGCTGAACGAGAATTCTGGATTGGAGGTGTTTTGTTTCCTTGATGGCGGCATTTTGAATGGATCAATCCAACTCGATCTAGTTCCCACAAGCTGACAATCTACTGAAACGTTGCTAGAAAATCCATATGATATACTCTTCGGCCTTTGCTGACGTGTAATTCCGTGTTTGATAGCCAATGCGCTGGCAAGTCGCCACGGGACGGTCATTGAGTCCCGCCTTCTAAACCCTTGGAAAGTTACAGTTCAAACGAATTCACAGAGACAGTACGCAGTCTATATAGCAGGAGGACTAAGCTTGATTACACTACGTTTCCTTGTGCGATTGAGGTCAGAACGAAGCCTCTCCTAACCAAGGTTACGCATGCAATGGATGCCGGAAGATGAAGTTGTCTGAGGAGTAAGGTATCCAGGTATGTTCTTCGAAGCGAGCGCCGCGCTCCCATCCATTAACATCAGTGATTCACGACATAATCGAAAACTTCCAGCAACTCAAATTGAAGCAAGGTTCCCGCACTTTACCTTACACACTGCTGCACTCTGCGCAAAGCCAGATCACTCCACTTGTTCTCGAATTTCGAAAGTGATGGAAATTCTGCCCCGAATGCTGGATTGCTGTAGTAGTCTCGATGGCTAAGAGCAAGGCTTGCGTGATCTGAGCAAACCTTGGTTGTAAGTATCCCATGGAGTCTACTGGGTGGAAGCTTGGGGTTTCGGTGATCGATGCAAGCATTGGTTATTGGAACGAGGAATCCCCAGACGTAACGAAAGAACCCAAGGGACATCAAAGGATCCAGGGCATCACAGATGGACGATAACAATGACGACCAGAATTAACAACACAGGAACCATGAATGAAGTATTACGCCGCCCGAAGCAGCAATATGTCATTGAATATTCAGCACCGCCCTTAACCCCCTAACAGTACAATTCAATCTGGCCAAACAGGGCTTGGTCTTCATGACCCATATTCCATCATACACGGGCTGTACCCTCTAATCCCCTCTCCGACCTCTCTTCACCGGCGGTGGGCTTCTTGACCGCGATACCGAGTCGTGCCTTCTCCTCTTCGTACCGGTGGGACTATCTCTCAACGGCGAATCTCTTTTTGGTAGTGCCTGTCGTCTAGGCGGTGGGCTTGCAGACCTGGAGTACGACGGCTGACGGCCGTTCCGAGCTCTGGGCGGCGGGGAGACGCTGTCGCGGAGCGGAGAACGGCTATCCCTCGTAGGTCCGCGGCGGTTTGTGGGCGAACGAGACCTTGAGCCGTAGGAAGAAGGACTCGGTGAGCGGCTCTGTGAACGGCTTGGCGAGCGGCTGGCGTAGCGGGCACGTTTTCGCGGCGCGCTGCTGACTGATGAGCTGCTCCGTTTGACGGCCCGACGGGACTCCTGTTGGGGACTGCGACAACGAGCCGCGCCAGGGACTGGGCTGGCAGAATAAGATGCCGAACGTCCTCTTCTCAAAAGGGGCGATCTGCTGGCGGAGTAGCTGTCACTTCTGGCAGGGCGAGGCGGCGTCACGCTCACACTGCGATCTCTGGGGCCATTTCGGGCCCGAGACGGTGATCGAGAGTAGCTGACGGAGCGACCGCGTCTTCTGGGCGGGCTTAACGAAACCGAATCGTCACGGCGCCCCCTTCGAGGAGGTGTAACCGAACGGCTGTAAGACCGAGACCGAGAAGAGCTGCGACTGTATGATCTTCCTCGTCCACGTGGCGAAGGAGACCTGGACTCGGAGTACTTGCGGCCTGCGACACGTCGAGGCGTCCGCGATCTTGATATCGACCGTGAGGAATATGAAGAGTATGATGAGTAGCTGGAGACCGACTCGGAATCAGAGCCGTCGGCGGCTGCCGGAGCGGGCAGTGCCGGCTTAGGCATATTCTGTAGGTATTCACGGGATGCTTCGGTGAGTGCACCCATGCCGATACTGGTGAAGTAGTTGATGGAAAAGCGGATATTCCGAGCATTGTCGCGAGGGAATAAGCCAGCGAAACTGGGTTGAAGAATCTCGTCCTTCATCCGCGTCTGGAGCTTGGCCATGCCGATCTCCTCCGAAATGTCCTGGAAGAGAATCTTGATGAAAATTCTGGAGCTGCTGGTCGTCTCCTCTTCGTTTAGATGGATAACAGACAACACGTGCCACCCGATAGCATCGGCAGCAAGTAAGTGCGCAAAGAAACGCGCGATATTTCGCAGCCTGTTCGTCTCATAGCGATGGATTTTTTTGTAGTAATCGGCAAAAGAATCCTCGAACAGCCCCGTCCACAGTCTGTTGAGCTTAGCGAACCGCTCACCAATAAGTCCGTGGAACTTGGAATAAGTCTTCTCCTGAGAACAAATCTCAACGATCATGGATGGCAACTCGGGCTCTTGTCCGGCCGGTAAGTTGACGCGAAGTAGCTTGTGTACCGCTTCTTCGGGGTCGATGGACGACATGACAGTCAGGTAAATCGTGCGTCGCAGGTTGACCAAGTCGGTATTGGACTGATCCTTGATCTCCATTGCCTTCTCTTCCTCGTCTTCTTCGTCCTCGGAACTGTCGTCATCCTCCTCGTCGTCATCATCGTAGTCACTACCCTCTCCCAGGATCTCTGCCTTCAGCTTCTTATACGCCCTCTCATGCTCCTCCCACTGCGCATCGTATTTGAAGATGTTCAGGCCATCCTGCACATCGATCTCTCCGTCAAGGTCAACCATATGGGTGATCTGATCCTCCTCCTCCACCAAATCGAGTTCCTCCTTAATGGGCGGATGATCCTTGAAGTTGTCTTTTCGCACCTGGAACAGTACCTCAATCATGTACTGCACGCGCTTGTCGATATCCGCTTCGTGCAGCACGTTCCTCAGCTGGTCCCAAACAGCCATGGCGATCGCGGGTTGCATGTCCTGCAAATGTTGTCCCACCTCGCGCATGAAGTTGACGGCGATCTCAACACTGTCGTCGGTCGGCTTGTGGAGAAGAAGCAAGAGCATCTCGCCAGCCAGTCTCTCGTGAGCGACTTGGTGATTGATAAGATGCGCCAGGAAGGTCGTCGACGAAACGCAGACAGCCTTGTCGCTACGCTTGAAGCCCTTTCGGAAAGACATGATGAGACGTTTGACTAGGAGCTCGCCGACGGCCGGGAGCTTGGTGTTGACGATGGCTGCCATGGCCGCGAAGACGGGGGTGAAGGGCAAACTCGCTGCCTGCGCCTTCATGATGGATCGACAGAAAAGACCGCGTCCCTTGATGAGGTTCTCACCGAACAGCTCGGGGACGATGTGCTTGATGTTGGAGTAGTTGACCTTGTTGATCAAACCGTTGATGCTTTTCTTCAGCGCCTCCCACATAAGCCTCTGATATTCCTTTGAGCTCTTGTCAGTGATCTGGGCCTGCAGCGCCCTGAGTCGCGCAGGTGGGATGTATGTTCCTCCTGATCGCATCGATAGCAGTTTTTCGTATTCAGCCTTCGCGATGGCCTGCTTCTCCTCCTCGGTCTTTGCTGGCGGGCTGGGGCGCCGCTCCTTTTCCCTCGCGGGTCGGTAGCTGTCGGTGCGATCGCGGTCGCGACCACGCTCGCGGTGCCGCTCCTGCTGTCGACGGTCGGGGACGGCATCGTTGTTGACATGTTTCACGTAGTCGTCATCGCGGCGGCGCTCGCGGCGCGGGTATTCGACTTCGACATCAGCCATCTTGATTGTGTGGTGATGGTAGACGCGGTAACTTTTTTTCTGAAAGGTTGCCTTGCAGTCTACCTAGTAGTAGATCTTGTAGGAAGTAGTGTGGCTGGAAACTTGCGTAGACCCACCCGCGTTTTGGCACGGACCATTACGTGCGGTTGGAAGATACGACGGGGAAGGAGAGGCCGTTTATATAGCTGAACGAAATGGAGTGACCAAATTGCTGGTAGCTTAACTTCGCAGTTGCCTAGGTAGGTTCGTTTAAAAAAATCTTTCTAAGTTAGGATAATCTAAGGTTAGGACTAAGACGGTCTTAAGATAGTGACAGCAGTAAACCCGAAGATAGCAACAGAAACGAAAGCGCACATCAATTTAGCAGCGGAACAAGGAGATGTCGATAAATAGACGACGAGCGTGATCGTACCCTTGATTAGACAAGACATCACAACTCTCTTTCCTAAAATAATTGAAGTAACCAACAGATAGGAAATAGTTCTCATGAGCTGTTTTCGGCAGTAGTGAATTTGCAGCTTAGTGAACTCTGGTATAGATTTGGAGCCGTGTTGTTACGACGTTTGAGGAATGAATCGGAGGTACCTAATGTGGCTGGTGAGCTGGAAAGAACCTAGCACAGACCATAATAACTGAGGCTGGAGCTTGCCAGCTCCTCCAGCATCCAGTGCACCAAGCGCGCCCTCGTCCCCTGAAATCGCGACGACAATTTTCCCGATCGGACGCACCTTGCAAGCGCAACACCAGGGCACCACCAGGGCACCTCACAACCTCGACCTACTCCTTCCTCCTCCTCCTCCACCACCGACAACTCGTCACCTCCTCAGCCAAACTTTCCCCCTCACGCTCCTTTACTTCCCAACTCGAACATTTAACCACACGACAATGGTATGTGACGTCCCTGTTTCCAAGCCGTAGCAATCTGTCCACGCACATACGCATATGCCAACCCACCTTGCACAACAAGGGATGGCAACCCCAAACAAGCTTGGCCTGAGCAATCGCTAACAACAATTAATTCTCTTAAGCTTGGAACACTCGTCGGTCTCGCCATGCTCGTGGCTGCATCCGTCATCTTCACATACTACTCTATCTGGACCCTGCTCATGGTACGCCCGCTTCCTCTGTCGACCCCTCGCTGCTCCGAACACCGAAAAGGTACGCTAACACACAAATCCCCGGCAACAGCCCTTCGTCGATGACGACCACCCGCTCCAGAACTTCTTCCCTCCCCGCGTCTGGGCTATTCGCATCCCCGTCATCCTCATACTGGTCGGTTGCGCAGTTGTTGGTTCTTTCCTGGGTACCGTCATGATCCGGAGCAACAGGAAGAAGGCCGCCAAGGCCAAGGCTGCGGCGAAGAAAAAGGTGTAAAGGTTGGCGTGGATTGGAAGAGTCTTTGCTCGTGCCGACGCCGATCTAAAAAGGCAAATATGGGCGGCACTAATAACACTTACTGTAGCTATGTGTCGGAGGTGGTCGCGCATCTACAAACAACACCGAAATGGGTATCTATGCTGGTCGAATTGGAGAGGATGGAGCTTGTAGCTCGTCTCAGGGTAGTGCTACCTACTCCTAACTTGTTCAAGAACTACTACCGCAAGCCAGAGAGAATCCCAAGATCACCAATTAAGGAGTGAGTGGCACGACCGGCCAAGTATCCTGCCCCATGATCCCAGCGCATCGGCGCAAACATGTTTACATACCGAAACCTCCCACCTGCAACAAAATCATGGCGCGAATAACAACTGGTCTAACCTGGCTCCAAACGCCTCTCGGAATGTTTCTTAAACTCTCTGATCAGCGAAGTCAAGGACCTCACAATCATCCTCGAAAAACCCGTCTTCATCTTCCGCATGGCGAGCTCCTCGTCGCCTCCGAGTTGTGACGACAATCTCGTCAACGTTCTCCCCACGATGCATAACTCTCTCCATAGAAGATAGTGGAAGCGCGCGGTGATCATCCGAAATGTTGAATTCATCTTCTGAAACCGAGTGATTTCCAAGGTCAAGCCTCACAGTGTTGAGCGGCTGGCCAAACGCCCAAGGCTGAGAAAATGTCGAGTCCACTGGCGTGTCTTGGACGTGGGAACGTTGCTGGCGCTTCTTCTGCTTGAGCGTCAGTCGGTCCTCCAGGTTGGCTTCCGCCATGAGAACTGCCAGCGAGGGTGGTTGCGTCGAGGTTAGACTGCCATATTCGAAGAGTGACACACGCCTATCCGTATGGAATGGCTGATATGGTGCGCTGGACTCTATCTCAGCTTGAGGAATGGATGCCTCAGCGCTCAAGTCTACGTGGTGAGGCCTGGCACGAGGGTTAAGAGTCAAGGTGTTTCCAGCATCCATCTCTCGGTCGGATAAGTCCAAGTACTCATCCAAGTCGATGAATTGCCGAATTGCGGGGGCGAAGCCATCATCGGGTAGCGCGGGTATCTTGAAATCCTTATATCGAAGACCTCGCGGTATTCGCTGCTTGTTGGGAGTGCTTGCTGGGCCACGGGTCTTGGATGGATACGACCTGACAACACCGTCACCAACAACGTAAAGAGTGTGGTATCTCCTGCCAGTGATCCATACGACACATGAAGCCGTCGGCAGTGAGTGGCTTTGCGGCAGAGACACACGGTTTTCTCCAGTGTGACGCAGCTGATTGATCGCAACACCAGTCTTGCCGAGAGAGTGGCTGATGCTTGCAGCGATTGCTCTTCCGCCAACACTCGCAGAGTCGACGAGGTTTCCCCCGCCCTGACCTTGTGCATTCGCGCTGCTCCTACGCGGCCGAGTGATCAATGGTCTAGCAGCATGGTAAGCAGCACCAAAGGCACTGGAGGCAATCGAAACGGCCGAACTTGGCGCATCAGATGCGGGCGCTCCGTTCTCTTCAGTGGCCTTGCGGCGGCGAGGTGGAGGCCATGTGAATGCACTCGAAGGCATGTCGAGGAGGTGAACCGTGCCTCTTTCAGTGACCATGGCAATTCGTTCTCCGTTGGGTTTCGACCAAGCGACTTCTACAATTCGAGCCACCGTCATCCGGGAGAACTGGGCGACCTGCCGGACTCTTGGTCCCGTGGCGGTATTCGAAGCTGAAACCTGGAGGGGGGACGACTTTGTGTACTGAACGCACATCAGATCCCAAACGGTTTGCACATCACCCTTGCCGCTCGCCGTGAACAGAGACAGTCCAGTAGGCGAAAAGGACAAGAAGCTGCAACCAAGTGGAGATGCAAAGGTGATTAAAGGATGCAACGTAGCTGATGTTGGCAAGCTGTCTAGGTCAAGTATAGAAACAAGTCCGGGATCCTTAGTGACGGCCTGGCCTGGCGTGCCGTGAGTCGGTGGAAACTGAGGCGAATCGTGGCGAGGAGGGTAAGAGCCAGTCCATTGCTGGGCTGGCAATGGTGGTGATCTGGATTGCTGAGGAGGTGTCTGATTGGCATTCTTGTTCCAGTACGAATTCCATGCCGACAGGCCTTGTTGGCCGACCCATTTCGCACCAGAAATCAGCTCCTGTGTGGTTTCGCGCATAATCTTATTCACCATGCTCTCTGACATGGGAGAGTCAACGGACCCAGTGACGCCAGGGAGAACAGGCGACGTGACTGAAGAAATGCCAGGAGCTTTACCAAAGATCGGGACGGGCACATGTGCACGAAGAGCCATCTGCGAAGACGCCGCCGGAGGACAATAGGCAACCCACTTCCCATGGAGCGAAAAAATCGGAGTCTGAGGATTCGGACGCGGGGGTGCTGGTGAGTGGCGCCGCTCTGCATCCTCAGAGACCTCGCCTCTAGGAAGCTGCTGAAGACTGGTCCATATCTTGCCCGCGCAGCCAAAGCGAAGAGGACCATCGACAGTGTCTACAATTTGGCGGTAGATCCAACACTCCCCGCTAGCACCTGAAGCGACAACAACATTGCCGGCATCGGCTTTGATCGTAAATGCGCCTGTGGGAGGCGGTGCTTTGAAGATCGGACTTGTGACTGGGGTTGAAAGTGGTATCTTTGGAGCTTGAAGAAGCACGTCGACCTGCTTGCCGGACTTGAGGGAGTAGAGCTCGACAGACGTCTGGTAGAATTCGATGGCTGGCGTGAAACGTCCGGATGGAGCTCCTCTCTGGCTGCCGTCTGCTCGAGGACTGCCGGGAGTCTCACCTCGTTCCTCACTTATTTTCTCGTTCGCTACCTGAATGGCAACTTCCGGCGATGCTTGTGGCAAGACTGGGCCGTGGACGACGACAGCAACTAGCGGAAAGGCGTCGGCCTTATCTCCAGAAGTTGACCAAGGCAGAATCTTAGCGTTATACACACCGCCCCGAAGTCCCTTTAGACCGGCGACACGGTCCAGGCCGCGCTTATTGACCGAGTAGACTTCTAGGCCACCCTCAAATCCCGCCAGCGCAACATTATCCGATCCCGGAACGTATTCGGTGTGGGGAGACGGCAACGTATCGAAGCCAAAATGGTAGCCCTTGTCACCGGCCTTCATTCCAGCTTTGGCGGCCATATCGAGATCGAGATCCGGGGCACCATAAAAATGCGGCTGGGCCTGGTGGGGAAGCGGAGGATGAGAGCCGACTCTCGCATGGGACATTTGTGACTGCATGGAGCTGCGTCGGTACGCTGCAGCTGCCGCTGGTTGATGATAGGCATCAAGTGGGTACTGAGCATCCATTTGGAAGCTGAGGGGCCGCTTCATATGGCTCGGCATGCTATTCGGAGGGGATGGAGACGCCGTGTGGGGAGTCAGCGACTGACGCTGGACGGCCCATCCGTGGTGGAGGCGACCAGAATCCTCGTAGGAGGACGGCTGGGTAGGCGGAGACTCGCCCATGAGACTGATCAAGTTGCCTGGAGAGCCAGCAAGACCTCCTCGCGTCCATTCGTGGTTTGTACTTGCTGCAGTGCTCGCCGAGACGGAGGTCGTGGAAAGAGCATCCAGGGTCGGCGAGACAGCGGGATGCCCATCGTAGGGCGACGGGCCTTGAACGATAGGTCTGACGTCGGGCGAGTTTACAGGGGGCGACAATGCATCGAACGGAGGGCTTTTTGAAGGACCACTGTTTCTTTCGTTTTGTCAGTGGGCGTTGTTGCGACAAAGGCAGAAGCTGAGAGACGATAGAAGCAGTTGTGACTCAGAGACGTTATCGCGGGGTTCAGGGGAGGTGGAGAGAACGTACGCAAACTTGCCCGCGGCGAGTTTCGTCACCGCGGCGCTGACTGCACCATCTTTCGCGTTCTTTCTGTCCTTCTTCGAACCTATGGGAAGGACTCATCAGTGTTTCGTTCATTCATAGACTCCGGCGCGTATTCCGGGGCGCAGAGGGGGCCCGAACTTACTCGGCATTCAAATGGTATTGCACCGCAGTTGGAGCAGTTCCCTGCTCCAAACACCTGCGTTTCCGCAAGGCAGCTCTACCTTTTGATGAGTGAATGTTTGTAAAATGCGAGGAGAAACGTTGAAGTCAGCAATGAGGGGTTCGATGGCGTCGTATGAGGGGTATTGGCACAAGAGACGAGTTGTCGTGTCTATTAGAGATCGCTGAGTAGGTCGACGGGCGGCAGATGACCTCGGAAGGCGAAAGTGCCGCAGACGCTTGCAAATGCTTTGGATCGAATGACGACTATGTATGGCAAATGGGAGAAAAAGGCACCATGTGCCAGGTATCGTTCAGCAAGGTTGTGTTGGTCAAGGTTGTACGGAAGAAGCAGAAGACGTTAAAGAGCGGCTTTCTTTCCAGGCACAGCCAGAGTGGAGAGGAAAGTAAAGTAATTACGGTCGCGAGAGAAGAAACAGTCTATAGAAGGAAACAGAAGAGAAAAGACGTGACAGACGTAAGAGGACGTGACGTGACGAGTATGTTCACGGGAATGCTGCAATCGTAGGTAGTTGGTTGCTGGTTGTTGATGAGTCGAAAGAAGGAGCACGGGAGAAGTGAGGTCAGTCATGGCAGGTAGGTCCAGAGAGGATGGAATAGGTACTCAGCAGAGGTACCTTACCTCACGCTACCTTACCTCACAGATACGGGTAGGTGGGCTTGATCTGGTACGTGCTCCAGCAGCAGGTCCTGGTCAGGCCGGGACAGGTCAGGTACACCACCTTCACCGGGGCTTCTAAGGCAAGAATGGTACATTGATGAAGGGGGAGGGCGGGCAGGCACCGTGGTAACGTAAGATAAGATACAGGAGCCGGACCTTCTTTGCCCTTCCAATTCCCACTTGCCTACCAACAACCTAGGCACCTAAGGTAGGATGATACCAGTGTGCTTGGGTGCTGGGCGACCAGCCACCTCCAATCCCCGTCAACCCCTCGACTTCACGGCCATTCATCCTTCAGCAGGTGCTGCTGTTGCTCTCTCTGCGGGCGGGAGGATGCGGGGGATTTGCGTGCTTTCGCAGCTCGACTGTCACTGCCCCGAGAACGGCGCCGATTCTTCCAGGTCCCAATGTTCCCCTCCCCTCCCCTCCCTCTAAGCCACCCCTCCACGGTCTCCATTTCAATCAGTCAGTTGGAGGAAATAGAACAAGGATACAGGGATGTCTGGCCCAAGCAGCTGGCCAGGATTGGGGGAGAAAGTGGGAGGGTGAGGGTGTTTCCGGGGGGAACGTCCAAGGCACTGGAAATGCCTTGCCTGGCACTGCACCAGGCACAGTTGCAGGCACAGTCCCAGGACTGCAAGATGGGAGGTTCTATGATCAAGGTATCTAGGTAGGAGCTAGCTTGCATCGGACAAGGGGTGGTTGGGACCGATGAGGACTAGCAAGTATCCTGGGGTAGTTATCAGGCCATGTGCAGCTGCGGCAGCACTCATGCAAATCATCATCTACTTCCATCGACTTTGCGCACCTTTAAGGTGCGACGATACGTACCGCGCGACAGCAACAGGCGCAGGCGCGCCCTGGCCTTTTTTGGTCACCCGGAGTTCAGTTCAGTCCAGTCCCATTCCAGCCAGCAGCAACTATCGCAGTTTATACGATGCGCCTTTCTGCCTCTGTTCCTTCACTAATTGATAGCAGATACGCAGTACCTAGTGCTTTCGTTTTGCGCTTTCGTTTTGTGGAACCGAAAGACGGAAACATCCAAGTCACATTCGGCGGGACTTGGCATATGGACACGATCCAACAATACGAATTCAACTGTCTGAGACCCTTGGTTCCGCGCAACGTTAACCAGGTCTTCCATTCATTTCCACCGATTCACCATGTGTCTGGCAGGCCTCTCTCACACACCACACACACACTCCTTGTCCTGAGCTGAGCTCTGCATACGCAGACAGACTCTCTTTCTGCCGAGGCGGGACGGAGAATGGGACGCAGGCGGCAACCGCGCCAGACAGACCCGGGTTCGACGGATTGCCAACCAGACTGGACCAGACCGAAGCCGAATTGCCAGACCAGATTACCTTAGCCACCATCAGCAACACTACTCCCGCTTACCCATTTCACTCGCCTAGTCTCGTTCATCAATCTCCGTCGAATCACCACATCTCATTCCTGTGGCCGGTACCAGCTGCTGACATCTGGGCTGTGCGTGCCTGCGCGTGCCTGCGCGTGCCTGCGCCCGCGAGGATGAGAACGATGGACGAGGGATGGTGATAAAACTCCGGGGGTGACCGATGCCATCATCTCGCTTTGGCCTGGTGACGGCGCCGCAGAATCGACCTGCTGAACGCTCGACCAAGGGCCCCCCCCCCCCCCCCCCCCGGCGACAGCAAGACGGTTTGCAGACTTAGATAACGGTTGCTCATCATTTAGAAAACCGAAATTGGTTCGCACCCTAGTTTGTTCTGCCTATTTCCGGTATGCCGTGGTTATCCCGAATCCCCCGTCCGTCATCGGTCACCAGTTCACCTATCGCGCGCCGGCTGTTAAACTGCCACACCTGCACTATCTGGCCAAACCATCCAACTGACAAAGACACCTGACCCCTTGGTGGAGGAAGGGCGACCACCAAGTCAGGTGAACGGGCCACTCACAGCTCTGTTGCCGCCCACGAGAACAACGCACCACCGCTGACGTATGTACCTCAAGGGCTGTCCCGGTACCCCTCTTCCTGCCTGCAAGCTCGTCTCGCTGGCTCGCCTGTGTTGCGCTCTCTGAAGGCACCTCGACATCTTAACCCTCCCCGTTTCAGGATTACATGCCGGGAATGAAGACATTTGTTGGGGAAGCTGAGTTCTGGCTATCCTCGGTTTATTACCAAAGACAAGCCCCAATCCGATGAGGCGAGAGACGGGAAATGAAGCAAGACGAGGCGGACGACGCATGGCACGGGGACGCTCGTGGTCGCGACGCCGTCGAAGCGTGAACGCAATGTGCGTTTTGAGGCGGAAGCTTCCAACGGACGAATCTATCGGCATCGATGAAATCGAAACTAATGCGCGCCCGTCCGTAGAGATGGGATACGGAACACCGGAATCTCAGCGCCGAGGCACAGCTGCCGCGACAAAACACATTCTGCGCCAATTCTCCCGCTCGTTTTCGGCGAATAATGCCATCGCTGTCGTCCAATTAATTCTGTCTCTATAACGACGAACTCCCAAGCTGTCGGTTACACGGTGCCTGAACTGGTATATCAGACGCTTCAAATGCTCGACTCGGGAGGCAAAGGTCCCTCAATCGGAGTCCACTGGTCTAGCCAGACCCGATAATTGTCCATTCGCCATCCACCGTTCTGCTTCTTCCACGCCGCACTACCAGCCCAGCTAAACGCGCTTTCACTCCCATCCAGCCCCTTTCGCTTCACGCCACCTTTCAACATGACGTGCACGCCCTCCTCTGTTGCTGATCCGATTGCACTCGTGATCCAATGCCTCCTCGCGGCGACGGGGCTCCACATCTCCGTCCGCAGCTGTCGGAGGTCTCGATATACTGTCAGCGTACGACTGCAACTTATCCTGCCCCACCATCGTACGTACTCTCATGCTTCTCAGCTGCCTGTGGTCCAATCTTAACCTTTGCGTCCGGCGTGAAGAACTCGAGCCAGCGGTCGTTCAGGTTCTTGTTGTCACTGGTTCGGTAGAAGTCCCTAATGCGGAGCCGGAGGTCCCGGTCGATCGCCGTCTCGGTCGGCGAAAACGGCTCCATCCGCGAGTAGCTGTCGTACGGCTCGATGCCTTCCGTCGCTGCAGAATTCTCCATGGTGACTGTTCACACTTGATGCTCTGATGTGCATACCTTGCGAGACGTTGTTTCTGTCAAGTACGCAGTATGAACCCCAAAGTTGTGGAGGCGTGAAGTTTATACCCGTCGAAGTCCCATTGTTAGTCTTCGGGCCGGAAACAACCCCTGATTGCGACGGAACCCGAACTTCGGAGCTGTTATCCGGACGTCATCGCGAGTTTTGGGTACTCTCAGCCACATTTCATTGCCAATTTCGCGAGTTTCATTGATTCGACCATCACACATCCTACGGTTATTCTAAGTGGTGTGGTGTTCAGCGCACATGCATGTCCGGATTCCACATCCCATGGTGGACGCACAGCATAAGACTGCAATCTAGGTATCAGAAGGTAGGATAAATGTCCGATCAACCCCATGAGAATCACAACATAGTCATAAGGTTTAAGAAGACATCTGCAACTTTCCAAGTAAGAGGAACCCATCCTGAACTCTTGATCAGTCATCCGGTACCACAGGATTGCCGTAACTCTGCCCCTTGCCGTTCGCCCATAATTGCTTGGCTGGATGCTGTTCGACGGCTGCGACCAATGACATCGACAACCGCTTTCGGTGACTGGTCTTCACATGCAGCTTTTCAGAAGTCCTTGCGACGTTGACCTCGTCCATTGCATCAACAAAATCCTGGGACGGTTTCCAGAAGTCATCACTTGCTCCTCTTTGGAGAAGCTCAGAGGATGCAGGTTTTCGAACAGTAGCCTCGGTTGCCCTTCTCTTCCGCGGAGGGTCCTGATCGTATATGTCCTGGTTCAAGGGGGGCGTATAAAGCGATGGTGCTCTACTGCCGGTGGTTGGCACTCTTTTCCTACCAGTGGTCTTTGGCGTTGAAACTTCCTTGGCTTCTTTTTGGTTTGACCGAGCTTTCATCTTACTCCCACGCCATCGCTGGAATTCTTCCCGGCTGATCCCAAACGCACATATCGCATCTAAAAGCTCTTCATTGACCAACCTGATGAGATCTGTCCCGAAGAGAGTCGCCCGAACTGGACCAGCATCTATCCCGGGGAAGACGCTCACAGGGTTGATTGTGAGAGGACTCGTCGGTCTGGGTTTGTTCTTCTGCTTGAACACCTCCACGAGCTCGCGCGCCCCCGGCTCCTCGTTCAGAAGCCTGTTAGCCAACTCGATCGGTGCGAGTTGCTCGAGCGGCCACATGGGCTTCTTGTCGAGATTGAAGTACGCCCGTAAGAATGGGATGGTCGTCTTTCGCTTCTCGAGCGGGTATCCCCGAAAGCTTTTGTGCCTAACACGCTCCAGTCGAGCTGAACCCGAGACGATAGGGCTACGGCACTTTTGAAGCACTTTGATGGCGGCGAAGCTGAGGTCGTGGACGTTTTTCCTGGGTTGCTAGTTGGGAAGGACGCACTTCAGACGTTTGCACCAAGTCGTGCGGGCAGTCTCGGTCTCGATATCCCAAAAATCCTGTAGGAGATCACCCTCTTGAACCGCCTTGCTCTGCGGCACCTGTAGTGCTATAGCCGAGCCGCATCTAAGCAACCCTTTGGTGTAATCGCATCCAGAGAGCATCGCAAACAAGACCACGCCCTCCCGCGAAAAACCTCTTCGTCTGATGTCTTCCATGCGAAAAATCTCGACGGCGTCCGGACTGCTAGTCTTCTTGACCACTACCTCACATCCGAACATGAAGATGTCGTTGTCCTCAGTCCATACTGCCTCGAAAATGTCCAACTGCTGCAGCCGGGCACATTCTGCCTCTGCCTCACCGGGGGCTTGGTGTTTCGGAATTGTGAGGTGGTCGAGCACTTCTTTGAGAAGATCAACGTTGACTCCTGCTGGTACCATGTCTAGACTTTCGTGTGCGCTTCTCGGCGGGTCGCAGGTCCCCGTCGAAGACGAAGATGGGGTGAATACCGAGTCGGAGGAGACGGAAGATTTTATACACAATATTTCGCTCGATGGGCCTAGATTCCGGGGCGCCTGTTTCTTGTTTATTGAAATGCCTTTCTTGATATAGACTGAGGTTGGATAGAGGTATTGATGACAAAACTGATGTTTGGGGTTTGGGGACCTTTCCGAACCTCTGCTATTTCGGCAGCATTTGGAGCCCTGAATCTCCAGTGGGCTTCATCGACGGCGATGCGGAGGGGCCCGCCATGATTTCTGATGTGTTCTTCGGACTACTCGGCGAGGGTCTTCGTTTCGCCCACGTCCTGGATAATTGGCCAGAACCTGGTTCATCGCGTGGTCACCTTGGGTCCAACGTGTCTCATTTTACATCTCTAAGAAGCCTTTCTAGTGTCTCTGAGCATCTGGGAATGCTACATTAGATTCAAATCACGAGCTAGAAACTTGAGCCCCCAGGCTCAAAACCAAGAGAATACCCAACTCCTCGATGGTATCGGCCAGGTAGGCCGCTGAGAGAGCTTTCATGATGATTGGCGCCCTTGGCGAGAGTAGACTCACCCTTCAAAACCCATTTTGCCGATTATGCAGAGTGAAAACGTAGCCCAGGAATTGATTCGCCAAAAATAACAGAACGAGGGAATCGTGAAACGCGTTGATCGGTGGTGGGCAATGCTTTGGCCTTTAACGTGGAGGAGGAACGGAGCGGAGTTACAGAAATGATAGGATATGCAGTGCTTCACCTATATATAGGTTCTCACGGAGACAGGAAAAGAAAACATATCCACGATCATGCATCTTCTTCGACGGACCAGCAAGGTTACATACACTCTCGATAGCCTGCACAAGCCAAATTACATCAATTCGCGTCGACAAGCAAATCGAATTATCTCGACAACCGTTCACTTTATGAGAATTCTGAGCCGCATCTGAGCTGAGCAAACGTGCGGCCACACTCTAACCGCGATTTGAGGCCGGGCACTGACGACGCGGGTTTTTGACCGTAATCATGATCTTTGATCAGGAGTCGTTCGTATCACTAATGCACTGATACGCGGCCATCTGACCAGGCAGGGTTGGGCCATCTTCACCCATTAACATTGGCGGAAAATCCCTACAGCCAAGAGACAACGGGATGTCGCAATTTCGGCATGGTACAAAGCTTATCCATCCCTGTATGTTTCTCGTGATCAATAGGACATGGACATTTACAGACGTCTAAACCTTTCTCCGTACTCATTGAATGTATTGTGACATTTCAAAGCGCACTCCCAAATCTCACTCGAGCTGTTTCAACCGAACTACGTTCGTTCGTGTAAGTCAAGATGCAATTAATGCGTTGACGTTGGCTTTTTAGGATAGGCTTGGGCGCACTCTGACGAATGTCAGTACCTACGCAGATCTGCCCGAAGCTATCAAAGTCTAGGGAAATTTTGCATGTCGTTAGATGCCCATCTTCCTCATTTCGGGTTATGAAGTACCCATATTCAACGGATACCACTTCAAGAATCTACTTCAATGAATATATATGACGGCGTGCCAATCGCTCCATGTCGAAGTCTTATTCGACTCATCAGATTATCCTGGTTGGCCGCGATCCGCTAGGCGCCTTTGGTGGAAAAGCTTGCGCTGCAGTGTTTGGTACAAATTGGACATCTGATCAAACTCAACTGCCCAACTAGCCATATAAGCTTCTTAAGATCGACAGGCAAAAGCCGAAAACCCATGCAGAGCCCATAAAATTAAGATTTTGGAAACGTGAACGGCGTATCGGCTCTCAAAGCTGTGGTCTGAAGATGAAAAACCTCAAGATGTGTGTCGCAGTCGACCATGACGCCCATGGTTTTTGTACGCTTCGATTACTACTGGTTTTCGTTTCGACATCGGAGCCTTCCCAGTGGGATAACTTGTTCTCATTTGGAGAAAACCGCGAAGCCCTCAGATGATCCCAATGGATCTACTCTGTCCAGTGTGGGATCCCAGACGAGCATGGACAACAAAACGAACGCACAGGTGACGGCGATGGCGCATGGAGCGGCGTCTTGGCAAGATGGTCGCAGCAATTGATAACCCTCATAGATACCATCCGTTTCCGCACGGAGCTGAGCACTTTTTGAGACGTCCTCAACTTGCTGTGCGGGATTCGTTGCCAGACCTCACACTTGGCCCGCAATGACGAATAGCGGCAGACAAAGCTCGAGTAAGAGAGAGGAGAGACGTTGCGGCCTCGTGCCATTATAAACCTATTCCATCAATGTTTCCCCCTCTAAACCGCATAGGCCAGCCAGAAAGTCGACCCTTTTTTTCAATAAATCCGTCAGGGGTCCGCCCTTGAACGCCGCCGCTATGAAGAACGACTAGTCTGTTATACAAACACTTGAACAATCCTCCTCTTCATGCCTCGGACCTTGCTCCTAATACGTTATCTTTCGTTTGTTGATCTCATGTTATACACGCAACCCTGTCTTCGGACAGGGCGCTACTCAGGATGTAGTCTTCTCAAGCATCTCTTTCGCCTCATTGACCTTGGTAGCCAAGTATGGACTTCCCCCGCGATCGGGATGGTTGAGGAGCATGAGGGTGCGGTGCTGCTTGCGGATCTTGTCGCGGGTAATGCCGCTCTCACTACACGATGCCGGTCAGCTTCCGAGTCTTCCAGCTTTAACCCCCCCGTAAACGTCCACCCGGATATTCGACTTACGAAAGCGAGAGAATGAGACAAGCCTCGCGCTTGTTCATCTTGGGCTCGAATCCGCCCTTGTAAAAAGCCTTGCCCATCGCGCCCACGCCGCCGCGAGATCGGCGCCATGCGACCAGTCCAGCTCGGCCCTGGGTCCACCGTCAGTTCTTCGCCCTAATTTGATTCTTGCGCAAGAAGATTCGGACATACCAAGAAGGCTGCTACAGCAGCGCCGGCTCCAACAGCAAGAACAGAAGCCATGTTGAGGTTGCGGGTGTTGCTACAGGAGTGCGGACCAAAGTGGGTTGCGTGAGAAGGTGCTGGACGGAGGAGCGTTTTTGGTTTTCCTCCTGCGAAAGTTCGCCGTCCGAAGCCGTGATGCGCCGGTAGGTTGTGGACCGTGCATCGGCCTTTGATCGGAAACTCTGTAATTCCGGCCCATTTTTCCAGCAGCCCCGATCAGGTCCGGGTTTGGTTTTGGGAAGGAACAGAGGGACAGGTCCCTGAGTCCCATCAATCCCGTGCTAAGTCTTATCACGCCGTTCGCCCCACCAAGCTGCCAATCGATAAGGCCTTGCAGAGAGAAAAAATTCTGAAAACTTCCCCCGAGGTTGTTGGAGACAAGGCTTTCGGATCACCGCCTTCCGCTGAACGAGAGGAAGCGTCAAAACAACCCTCTCCAATCCCCCGATCAAACGAACATTCTGGTGAATTTGATACCGTGGTACCCGTACAGGTATCAACGCTGTCACAATGAGGTATGGCCGCAGTCTTTGTGTGCTTCCTGAACGTTGGCGGAAGTGCATCGTGAACTCGAGATCTCTAATCTTGTTTCCAGAATTGAGACTTGCTACTTCTGCAGTCGCCCTGCTTACCCCAGCAAGGGCATCACCTTCGTCCGCAACGATGCCAAGGTTTTCCGCTTCTGCCGCAGCAAGTGCCACAAGAACGTACGTCTATAGCTCATCAGCACCGGCCCCTCCCCTCACGATGCTACGGTCCCGCGAACACCGACGGAAGTAGACACAGGAGCCACCCCGACTGACATGATTTCCCCCTTCCCCTCAAAAACAGTTCAAGATGAAGCGAAACCCCCGCAAGCTCAAGTGGACCAAGGCCTACCGCGCCTCGGCGCACAAGGAGATGACGGTCGACAGCACTCTGCAGTTCGGCGCGCGCCGCAACATCCCGGTCCGCTACGACCGCGACCTCGTCGCCAAGACCCTCAAGGCCATGGAGCGCGTCTCCGAGATCCGTTCCCGCCGCGAGCGCGTCTTCTACAAGAAGCGCATGGCCGGCAAGCGCGAGCGCGAGCTGGCCGCCGCCCGCAAGCTCGTGGCCGAGAACGAGCACCTGCTCCCCCGCATGCGCGGCTCCGAGAAGAAGCGCCTGGCCGCCGAGGGCGCCACCGAGGACGAGATCGCCGCCATCGAGGCCCGTGGCCTCTTGTCCAAGTCCAAGGCCGGCAAGGTTTTCGGCAAGGAGAAGGTCAGGCAGCGCGTCACCGTCGACGGAGACGTTGTCGAGGAGAGGGAGGGCGTCGTGCAAGAGGGTGACGAGGAGTGGGATGACGAGGAGGGCGACGATGACAACGACGACGACGTGGAGATGGAGGACTGAGGGACTATCGCGAGTTTGCGGGAACACGGAAAAAGAAAAAAAGAGGAATGGAAGAGCGAGAAAGAAGAGCTAATGGAAGAATGCGTCTCTCGCTTTGTCGAAAGGAGAGCAGAGCAACTTTTTTTTGGGTTTCTGGCGTTTCAAGGATACAAGGCGGTATAGCATCGACGGCGTTGGTGGCTCTGAGGAATACCAAAAAGAAAAAGTTTTCCGGGTCAGAATGGTCCATCATTCTCAGTCGCCGCCTTTGCTTTCCGTCCCCTTAAGCCGAGCCCACATGGCCTACACAAACGCGATTGCCAGACAAATGTTTCGAGTGTTGCCGTTCGGCTGATGCGAGGAGAAACTCTAATCAGTTCAAGCAGTGGCAGACGGTGTACGGTACGAAGGCCTTTCCATGCATGGAGAGATAGATATCCAAATGCAAATCCACACACAAAATCGATCCCACATCGAGAAATGGTCGAAGTGAACCGCCCAAGCGAGCGTCGCGGGTATCAATACTTCTGGTGTTTTACAAGCTTTTCCCCAAACTCCATTCCTTCCGTCGTCTGCGACTGGTACCATCTTCCGAGCTGCGATAATCATGCGACTTCCTTCCCCTCCTTTGAAGTGTGATGATAATATGTCTTGGGCGGGATGGGGAGACCGGCCTCGACGTCCTCGATGATCTTCTTCTCCAATTCCTCCTTGCGTCTGACCTCCTCATCGGTTGCCTCGCTCCCTGGAACAGCGGAGTCCCCGAAATTGCCTGCGCCGCCGCGCCCCGAAGCGCCTCTCGTTGAGCGAGCGAGGCTGGCGTTCACTGCCGCCCGTGTTTTGCCGACTGCCTCCTCGTGCTGCTTCGCATCTGGGAGAGAAGACCGATCGTGGAAGTTGCCTGCCCCACCGCGGCCGGCGCGAGCGTAGGCCGATCCGTTGGTGGGCGATGTCGAATTTGTCGTCGCGGCCGCGGCGGCAGCATTCTTCTGCGCCTCGATATCCTTTCCATTGGATATTTGTAAGTCAAGGCCCAGTCTCTGAAAATACTTGAGAGGGAGATGTTGGAATGTCTAACATCAACGATCTGAGGGCTTACATACATCGGGCTTGGTCTTCTCGGCTTCTTCAACATCCTTTTTCGAGTAAAAGTTGCCCGCCCCGCCTCGGCCGACTTTGCGAAAGACGTCAGACATGACGACGGTCAGTGGGTATCTTCCAGGTTGGTTTAATCAAAGGCGAGTCTAAAAGACTGTAAAGGTCTAACAGCTCGCCAACTGAGTAGAGAGAAGAGGAGCGAAAAAGGAAAGAGAAAAAAAATTTAAAAGAAGCAAGTCGGTCAATTGTCTATGGGCAGATAGTTGGTATCTATGATAAGGGCTGCAGTGAAGAGTGACGTTCGGTTTTGTTGTCATTCAGAGTCATTACCGGATGGGGGGTCCTTGGCAAGTTGTGGCGCCGCGGGGTTAATCAAAGCTGGGTGGGAGGCCCCGACCACATCACTGGTGTTCGCAGGCTACTTCTATTTTTTGTTCGGAAGCATTCCTTCATCGATGAAAAGACAGTCCATTGCTCCTCCCTGGCTACCGCACGCCGAGCCCGAACCTTTTCTCGAAGGGACGCATGCGGCTTATTGGACGAGTGTGTAAGAGCGACGCAGCACTCGCTTGTCTATCGCTGCGTTCGAACTTCCATCCTCCCCTCGACGTGGACTTACCATGCTCTCTGCCAGGAGCATCGACTTCTGCTTGGTTTCGAGCACATTAGAAGGGAGATCGACAGGTACACATGAACAAGGCCCCCTTTCTTGCCAAATGAAGACCGGTGACGAGGTCCAAGTGCTACGGTACAAAATGCATTTCGAGGATCGGACTGAGACAGGAACAACTGAAGGGACTCAGGTGCCCGTCAAGCCCCAGAGTGGCTGTTTAAGGGGGAAACTTTCCCGCTGGCGGCTGCGCAGCAGCTCGCATGGCAAAGGTATCGTAGTAGCATGCTCCAGAAATAATCCAAGGGTCCAAACAGTGAACCCCTCCTCCAGTCTCGCCGTGAAGGGGGGAGCGGAACGCACGGGAGCGGCAGCACCAGAAACCTTTTCTTGATCCCCGATAAACCTTCCGCACAATTCGGTGCGAGCTCCTGCGCAGCGACTGGCGCCCCAAGGAAAAAAGGGATTCGAGGAAACAGAGAATGCTTCCGTGTGGAGTCGCTACCTCATGCTGACGCAGGTACGTCGAAGGAAAGCTGGTAGAGACGATAGAGACGATACTTCGATCCATGAGGAGGGACCAGTTGGCGATAGGTTTTGCAGTGATAACGAGAACACAAGCCAGAGAGTACTGTACCTCCAGGTACGGCTGGGTACCTGGCATGTCTCCACTCAAAAGAGACAGGGCTCTTGATAGGTACACTGTAGCAACACGCACCTGATGGAGACTGGAGGGGTGATGTGCAGCTGCCGCGAGAGGGTCTGGCCAAACGAGCTGATCGCCCTCGCCAATTTTCGAGATGTCTCCCGCGCGTATCTCCGCCGCCTTCAGTTCTCGTCAACGTGAGCGCGGGGATGACAGCGCGATGACAACACGGCGTGACTGGGATGGTGAGCAGATACATCATACGGATTGATAGGAGGAAAGGAAAAGATTGAAATCCCATAATCACGTAAGACGAGGCGCAGCCAACTCTCTCTCGTGCCCGATCCCATGGCCGCAGGGGAAGCAGGCATCTTCCCAAACCATGTCTTCGTTTCCTGTATGATGCGCGGCCGGCCGTGAAGCTGTCACTTGAGCCGGGAAACCTTATCTCCTGAGGAGCAGGGTTGGGCCTTTGTAAGCCGTGTCGGCATAAGTGTTTTGTGCAGGTTATGCCGCAACAGAAGATCGGCGGAGGCACTTGCCTCGTTGGGATAGCTTTATGCATGGTGAATCCAGCTTCGGGATGGCATGGCACTGTTCGGGGAGTGAGGGTTGCAGCTGTGAAGAAACAGGGCATGACCCTGGCGGTCGTGTCTCAACCTGCCTTACAGAACGACATTGCTGAAGTTCTGAGAGCAATCGTCGATTCGGCCCCCTGCCGCCTCTTCATCCGTGCGGCGGACTGGGACTACCCTGCTTTACCTGCCCCGACAAAGTGGGATAGAGTTGACGATCGACATCGAGATGGCCATCTGATTGTGGGTATGCGACTGTTGGAACTTTGGGGCGTTGCCCTTGGTGCAATTTCTTCAGCCCAAACCGGCTTTTTGGCCAATTTTTCTTTTCTTTTTGGACAGGTTGTCGGAGCGCAAACCGATGAGAATGCGCGCCATGATTTGTTGAAATTGAAGGGATCAGAATATGCCTTTTCAACTTGTCGGAACTGATGTCGATCATGAGCATGGATCAGAAATTGTGGCAGCTGCCTGTCCGGCTCTTGCGTGGATCAGACATTGGCGGCATTTTCTTGAATATGCGTTTTGAAAAAGTGTCCTCTCCATTGAAAGAGCAGGCCAATTGGACGCCCTTGCGCAATATACATGGGTTCGAAATATTCGTGATTCCGGGCAGTACTGGACCAAGCGGCTCTGTCTGTACTCACATTATATGCCACAAAAGCAGAGTTGCGATTGGCATGCAACAGATTCTCTCTTGGTGCTATTGCCATCCATTGCCAAGTCAGTAAAATTACCGTGGCAGGATTTTCCGCAAAGCCTAGGCTGTAGGGCTTTTGCTTCCCCCCCCCCCCGCTCTCCCCAATAATATAGCACAGGGCAAGATAATCTTCAGAATCCGAGACCATAAACTTCGTTTTTCAGTCAGTTTGAGAAGCTAGTTTGCTGCCATCCCCATCTCTGTTGTGTAGCGTCGTATAGCGAAACCTTGGGTTCGGTAGACGCTTAATGAGACAGAGGAACGAGCATTGAGACGAACTGAAGTATGGGTTGACATTGTGCATAGTCCAGCATAACTGAATTGTCGCAAACCGTATTCGAGGACATTCCTCGACCGAGAACCGAGTACTTACAAGCTATTGATGTTAAGAAAGCGCTGACCACAGAGCAGCGGCATACGCCGAAAGTAGTCTCGCATGCATTCAAAGCGTCAGTTTTGGCAACTGAAACTCTGATCAACCGGGAATGGACTTGAACGCTGGCCCAGTGACGCTTTCGTTGCATGCTGTGGGCCTCATGAACGCGAAGAAGCCTAGCTAGGAGTTCGGGCACATTCTACTCTGTACTCTCACTCGATCTTGCGTGCGGCGTGGCTTGTCCATGTCTGGACAAGTAGATTGGCGGGCCAGCAGGTGTCGGAAGGAGTTGGACAATGACGATCTCAGTTGCCCTCCCAAGTTTCCGCCCGTTGACCAGACATTCCACCACCCAGGAGAAGCGTGAACATACACATGGGCGGGTCGAATGGCGTCAAGTGGCGGAAACTGGCCAGTCTGACCGGTGAACAGGCGGAGGAAATGACTTCAAGGACGACCTGCATCGGAAGGGACGCAAAGTACGGCGACGGGAGGAGCGGCGTCCCGCCAGAGTCACGAGAATCCACCCGACTTGCCCAGAGCAGAAGGCCGCATGGCGCCCGATGGAGGAGAGAAGGGGGCTGCTGACCACCCCGGATGGTATTGGCGGCCTTCTAGCACGGATATGGCGGGACGACCCTGGTGGAGGTTGTTTGACCGAGACTGAAGTTCCCGTACAGAGATGAAGGCAGATAAAGCGGCCCCTCAATCCCCTTTCCAGCGCATTCCCAGCCAGCGGGAGCGTGAAGGACAACGTAATGTGGCCGAGGACTCGCCATAGCATCGCATCGCTTGTATCAAAAGTGCGCAAAGAGATGGCGGCGTTAACTGACGCGCCATCAGCGCAGGGCAGGAGCGTCAAAAGCTCGGCTCGGGCATCTCTTTCGTCGGATTCGCTCCTTGGCCGCCTCAACCAACAGGCTGGATAACTTCAGGCAGACCGTCCCAGCGGGAGAGTCCTGTGATTTGTGGTCACCGGGACGGGCCTGCATTGGGTCAGAACGTGGTGGTGGTGAATTTGGGTGTGAGGGGCCGCTCACTTGAGGGCAGGATTGGCTCGCCGTTTCGCTGGCGGTGGTTAGTTGGCATTACCTTACCTAAGGTAATGAGCTGCCGCACTGGCTGGAGGGCGACGACTTCCATTTGGCAAAGGTTGGCGTAAAGGATAAGGAAGGAGGGGTACAGAATTGGAGAGGAGGGGGTGTGTGCCGTGGACGGTGGTGAATACCTCAGTACTACTGTAGTCAGGAATATCCTACCAATCGACTGGCGGCCCTCTCCATCGTCGCAGTCGCATTATCCGTTGACTGTGTACCAAAAAAATTTTGTCCGAACTTTTTTTTCTTTTTCTCTTCGTCAACAGGAGGCATTCATTTCTTTCCGCTTGTTTTTTTTCCCGCTTGTTTTCACCGTGCTCTCTGCTCAAGATGGAACCGCTCTGCTTCCCCCTGATTTAGCAAGAAAGGAGTCAAGGCCTGGTCCGTGTTGGTTCAGCTGGAAGTAACTACGTCATTTACTCTGAATACGGACGGACTTTCCCCAGGTCCCCGTACACTGTTCCCACTGTCACAGCAATCGCCACACAGTGCTCAGTCGTCTATATGAGATTGGATAATCACTGTGACGCGGGTATGGGGTGTGTACGTAGCTCGCGAAGGGCATGCTATCTTTCTGCATTTGGTTCAAGTTAAGGTACCCTGCACTGTGCAAGAGCTGGTTCCTGCTTCTCCGTCAAATCCGTACTTCGCCGTAGTAGCTTGGCTCCCATGATCAGCGAATCAACAGAATAGTCGGGGACTTCCTTCTCTTCACCATCCATCTTATTTTACTTTATGCTTTGCAACCAAACATTTTCTCAATTCTGCTCAATGAATTGGCCAGTATTGGCTACGTCGGAAGAGGGATTGCAATGTTGCTGGTGGGCAGTTAACAACATGATATCTCAGCATCATATGGAGAGAAGAATAAAAAAAAAGCTCACATAACCAGACAAGTCAAGGCGCACATGCACATCATCTACCCGAGTTTCAACACTTTGCAGACACGCAGCGCTTTCTTTTTCACCTTCCCCAAGCTTCCTGTCTGGCGTCCCGGCACGCAACCCCTCATTCGTCCACGGTACAGCATAACACAGCGCATTGCGCACAGCTCACCCAGCTCATAACCTTGAAGTTCCGACAGCACAGCACAACACAGCAAACCAGGCAGGGCATGCTAGCATGGCATGACATGGCAAAGCATCGAAACCAAAACACTGCAAAGCTACTGCGTTCCTCCCCGCGTCCTCTAACTCCTGTTCCTGATCCGAAAAAGGAGCCACTTCTCTATTTAATTAAGAAACAGAGGCGACCAATGCTCCAATGCTCCAGTCGCCGGTCCGGGACCAAAAGGATGGACTTCCGGTTGAGTCTACGGAAACACGTACGGGTACCGGATGGAGCTGTCAGACGAGGGAAAGAAGCTCTCGTGGGGTGCAACCCAGCTAACCATCTGGCGGTCGCCGAAACATGCCACTTGACGCTCGACAACTCTCTCGCATTCGAGCAAGACATGGCATGTTCTCAGCCCATCGTTCCAATTATTCCACTTTGGTTCCCCAGCGAACGCATTTACCGCCTGAACAGAGGCGAAGGGCAAGGGATGGAAGATAAAGACCAAAGGAAGGAAGGAAACAAGAAAAAAAGGAAAACCCCTCTGGAGATCACGAGGTTTCCAAGATCCCGACATTTCTCACTTCAGACGATGAGACAACCGGGGGCCAGCAAAAAGCGACCCGAGCCAAATTAAGCCACCCTCGTCCGGCGAGACCAAGGCACGAGTCCGCAACTTTTGGTGTGAGACGGATGAAGCACCGTACCGACAAAGAACGGCGGTCCTTTGCTGGGGACATTTCATTACGTTTCCAAGGCTTTGCGCTGGCCGTGGTTCTGTGGAGCGATGTCTTCAACAAACGTCTTACCAATTTATCAGCCCAGGTCTTCGTACCGCCGAAAACCGCGAGACTCTAATTAACAGATACTTATGGTGCTCTCTTCAACACACCTGCAGTAGGCATTGAGAGGCAGCAGCAATCAGAGAATCAAAGTGCCGGACATAATTATTGCTATTTGCGATATACAACCCAGGCACGCTAATTCACCAAGGATTGGAATATGGATCTGGCTGGACTGGACTAGGGACAGGGACTGTGACTGGGCCTGGTCCTCAATAAGGACTGGCTTCATCAGATTTCCCCGACTCACCCCTCCCCAGTGACCTTTCCCCGCCGCACCGGCGCCTTGCGGACACATTTACCGCTCGGGAGGCCGACCATCGCTCGCCCAGGTGTGAGGGCAAGCAGAAGGGGGACAAGGACAGACCACGGGCCACGCTCCATGCTCCTTGTTCCTGGCCCCCGTCTACTGTCCACAACATCGTCGTCCACTGCCCACCACCCGAGCAAGTGCGTGGTGCTAGAGCAGAAGCCGTACGCAGTATCCGTACACCCCCCTTCTTACCCCTCTCTCTGTCCCTTGCTCGTCGACACATTCAACCAAAGTCCACAGTATACGCCTCTTTTCCACAGCTCACCCCCCAGCGCCAGCCCCAGTCCACCACCCTCTCTCCTGTTTCGCTGGTTTGGCGGCGGTACAGAGCACAGTATGGCGGCGGAAGCTGAGGATGAAGACAGGTGGGAGGGACACACACACGGCAAGAAAGAGAGATAGAGCGAGGAAGAGAGGAAGCCCCTCCCATCCATCCCTCCTCCTGCTGGCAGCTACATCCTAGCGGCGTCTGTTGGAAAAAAGCCAATGAAGACAAGTCCTCGTCCCCAACCCGCGCTTCTCTTTTGTTCTGTCGACTTGGAAAGGGCTGTCTGGTCTGTTTCGCCCATCGGTGGACATTTTAGGTCCCTCTTCTAAACGTCTTCTGTCTCGAGCCCACAACTTTTCCTCTCACTCAGCTTCCGACCATACAAAACAAAGCAACACCGAACACTGGCAAAAGAGAAGAGAGAGAGAAAAGTTGAAGCCGGCCTGGACCTCGACAGCCCTGTTGATCATCAGTCCACTTACCCCAAGACCCAAGGCACGCAGAACCGTTCAATACCACCACTGCGACCACTACCAGTAGCACCGCCGCCTCCCACCACATGCTGTCGGCTGGCCCAGCTCGGAGCTACTACTAGGCACACCCGCCCACAGACACACCCCTGCTGAATTGCTGCTCCTCCCCAAAATAATATTATTTCTTGCGTCCAGAGGCTTGTCTTTGCGACTCACTCATCACCTGCCTACTCCTCTACCGTCTTCCAACACCACCACGAAAATCAACCCGCGTCGGCCAAACGACCAAAATTCTACGACATTTTGCGAGTAACAAAAGTGTTCGACCGTCCGCGTCGAACTTGATCAGCATCGGTAGTTGGCAATGGCCTGCTCAAAAGTATGCCCGACCTCGGGATCCAAACCCATGCTCTGCCCTGCCTACTCATCACGCATCCCGCAACACAGTCACTCGTGCTGATCACTCGTTGTCTATCTTCAGGAAATGCAGCAGACTACGAGGCCATTGAACCAGCACCGTCCATCTCTCTCGTCTGCCTCATCTTCTGGACTTACCACACGACAATCGCACTCTCGTCACAACTCCCACTCCATCCTCAGCGGCGCTCTCAATGCCAACCACCGTGTTACCCGCCGAAAGTCTATGACAAACACCGCGGCAAACGCGGCGGCCATGGCAGCTGCCATCAAAGAAGCTGGAGGGGATAAGGTTACGCCCATTGCCGTGAGCTCTCGTCGTAACACGGCGTCCAAAAGTGCTGCCGCCCGCGCCGCAATTGTTGGAAGCCTGCCTTCTCCTCCTGCGAGCTTGCCAACACAGAAGTTCCATTTGGACGGGAAGATGGACGTCCACGAGAACGCCATCGAAGACGAGCCAAACAACGCATCTGGCGATGAGGGCGATGGCAGCGCGCAGAAGGCTCGCATCCGTCGCGCGAGCGATGGGCAGCCCCTCGTCAAGGAAGGCGGCAGGAAGTTCAATCGCGTTGAGCTCAAATGCGAGACGTGTGGAAAGGGATACAAGCACAGCAGTTGCCTGACCAAGCATTTGTTCGTACCCTTCTCTCCCCAGCATCCCCAATTCACAGTTCCTCGCCGGGGCGTTCGAGATACGCTTGCTGGGGCCACTTTGATCGCCGCATTGAGTAGCCGAGCAATTTGTTGACTGAATTTCGGCCAGGTGGGAACATACTCCTGAGTGGTCTTTGACCTCTAAGCTGCTCATTTCCAAGCACCAACAAGTTCAGCTCCTCGAAGCTGCGTCCGTCCTGCTGGCAATGAACCATGGGAAGGACGAGGCCGATGCTGCCACGCCCCCGGATTCTGCAAAGGACTTTCCGAGTGACCAGGAATCTGCCTCGCCGGCAGCATCTGGATATTCGGACGAAAGGCACAGCTCTGCTGACACTACTCCCCCACCTCAATTGGAAGCATTCGGTTCGTCGGATCGATCGTTCGCAAAGAGCTACGTTTCCGCTGGCGGTTTCGGTCGGTCGCATCAATCGGCACCTTCTACCAACCCTCTTGTAACAGGCGACATGCCCGGTGGGTCTGGCTTGTCGTCCCACTTCCGCCAGAGCAGCCACGACCAGCGTCCGCCGTCATCAGGAAGAAATGCCACAGGCCAAGAAGACCGAGACCTTGCGGCAGCTGTCGAGCTCCTCAGCTGCAGCTTCAATAGCAACAACGGGCGCATCGTCACGCTACCCTCCGATGCCCCTCCTGTACCCCCAGTGCCCGCGCAGTATCTTGATCAGGCGGCATCGTTCTCCAGTGCTGGTTTCAGTGGAGGGTTTAGCGGTGGCTTCAGTACCGGATTCCTCAACAGCTTCCCCAGCAGGCAGCCAGAAAGTTTCACCCGTGGCGAAGTGCGTAACACCGATGTCAAGATGGAAGACAGCGACAGTGTTATGGATGATGACGACTTCGACCGACGATCCCGATCTCGAAGCGACGAGGACGACGACGGTGTCTTCGGAAGGATGGAAGAGTAGCATTTCTGCCTTCAACCCATGATGCCGACGATATCTGAGGATATGAGTACATGAACGCAAGGGGAGGAAGAGGGGGAAATTGTTTCTTTTGTACCACCATATACTAACCCCTGTAAATGAGGTGGTTCTTGCTCCGCTCGCCGATCTCTCAGCACCAAGGAGTGGAGGGCCCGATCTTGCATCATCATGGCCACGCCATTCGACGCAAGGCAAGGCAATGGATGGGAGGGGGAGGAGATCGAGATTGCATCTCCACGAGGTTAAAGTGAGAGACGGATAGGGCGTCGAGCGGACACCAAAAGCCATCCACACAGATGGATCTCGCGAAGCAAACGAGTACGATGCCCACAAGAATGGCCGCGAGCTCTTTTGTTCGGTTTGAAGCCAACACGAGAAATAAAGAGAAAAAAATGTTCAAAATTTGGCATGTGCAATCCGTGACCTGTGTGGCCTCTCGATGACGGAGACATTTGGCAACGATGACAGGTCGGAGGGGCGGTGACTCTTGTTCACCACCGCAATACTTGGCTGATTGGTGAAGTAGGCGGAAGCCAGCAGCAACCTTAACATAGGTAGCATACCGGAGTTTCGCTTCGCTGCGGTAGGCGAAGATTTGCATGTGAGCTCACCAAGCTATGAAGATCTCACAGGCACCCAAGCAAGTACACGGGAGGTTGGTAGAGCGTTCTTGAGTAAAGTCATGCTCCGAGATTGGAGGGGGCAATTGGGTATTTTATGTTTCTAGGTCGACGCTGGGAAAGATAAAACTTCGGAAAAGGGAGAAAGACAAAAACACGAAGAAGGAAAACTCTGCAAAATACGGATCGAATAAACGGAGCAGTAAAATTCGATCCTTGCGAGCATCCGCTCACGGTGGGGAGTTAGAGGTACTCAGTGGGCGGCAGCATGGCGGTCGTTCGGTGGTCGGCGGGGGACAAACAGAGCTTTCGTCGAGTATCCGGGTGCCTTACCTAATACAGCTAAGGCCACCGCCGTCGCTCTCACCACCTTCCACTTGCTGTTGTTTCCCTAGCGACGTCACCCTACCCGCCGACGCAGCTTTCTTCTCCACTCAGCAACATCATAGGCCACGATCGCCCGTATTGGTGGGAAGGGACAGTCTCACTTTTCCCCCCTCTGACCTGTTAAGCTCATACTGTCGCAAGTCGCAAACGGTAGCTGCGACCCGACGTCTTGACTTTTCGTGCTATCGCCCGATTCTTGCCTTTTTAACACCGCCCTTGCCAGGCGCATCGCCACCAATTACTCCTTTTAATCAGCTCTCGAAGCAAACGCTCTCTCCAAAAACACAAAAATCAACAATGCCGACTCTGCGGAAAAGAGCCGAGGCCCGGCGCCGCGCCGAAGACGCCGATATCGACGTCGACGAGACCACATCGCGCGCCGTCGAGCCTGTCGCGAGCAACCTCGAGACACTGGCCACAGCGCCTGACGGGAAGGTCGAAGCCCTCGGTGTCGTCAATGATGCGACGGAGGTGATGACGAAGGAGGAGATCACAGAGCAGATCAACGAAAGGGATCGCGATCACCAGCATCCAAGACGGCAGCGCTCTCATCTGCCCACCGCGTTGCAGTTCCCACTTGTCACGGTGCTGAGCTTCAGCATCTCCAGTCTGTGCTACAGTTTCCTGAGCGAGTGGAGCCGCGGAGAGCTGGCGGGCATATCCAAGAGTTTGGATACCTGGGGAGAAGTTGCGACCTTGGCAGGATGGCGCATGTGAGCTATCTCGTCCCCGCGCAAGCACTGTCGACTGTAGATTGGCAGTTGTACACGTGCATTTGCTGACTTTGGTGCCCTTGGACAGATTCGAGCTCGCGCTGGGTTGGTTCGGCAACTTCGATAGCTACGATCTCGCTGCGCTCAACCTGCTTGCGCATGGCCCGTCGGTAAGTTTTAATGTCGGAGACTGATGGAGTCCGAGTCACGATCATCAATGTGCTAATAGATGGTCCCATAGCTTTACCTGATCGCCACGTTTTACAATATCAGTCCCGCGACCGCTATCTCCGCTCTGGGTATCGATATGTTGTCGACATTTATTCCTTTCCGGCTCCTGAGGTCGTTGTCGGACGCGCATGCTGGCGCAAAGAACGTCGCCAACCGCGAACTTCTCTCTGACATCCCACTTAGCATTTTCACCATCTTGATGGCAGCACTTACATACAGCTCCACTCTGTTCGTCGCGTACAAGACATACCTGCCCACGATACTCGTGAGCTACTTCAAGGGCCTGCCCACTCTCACGCCCGCCTACACCGCCACTTTCTTCAACATCCTACCTGTGACGATCGCCTTTGGCATCGCCGCGAAGACGTTTGTCTTCACCCCGTTTGTTGCGACTGGAAAGACCGCCGAAGACGGCAAGTTGGAAGAATTTGATCCCGTCACGGCTACGCTGGGCGAGACCCTGGCTTGGAACCTGTGGGGCTACACTACGCGGGCAAAGGTTGTCATTTTCCGCACAGCCGTGGCCATGCTTCTCACGGGTGTCAACACCTACCTCCAGACGTTCATGACGATTAACGCCGTGGAATCCTACGGCGCGGGTGCGTACTCGGGTGTTTGGGTCGCTGCTGCATTCCTCACCGGCGTCGGTCTCGGATTCGTCGGCGGTGGAGAGGCATGAGGGTGGGGAGAGCTTGCCTCACTTTGCGTTGTACACTAAGGGGACTGCCACATCGGCCGGGCAGACTTGGGAACTGATTTTTGGTTCTAAAAAGAGTTCGATGGGCAGCTTGACAGCCATGGGCGGGTTTACTGCGAGCTTCTTTTTGCAGTTTCGTAAAGGGCAGACGGGGCAGGCTATTTACTTGGAGACATGGGAATGTCAAGGTGCAAAACAGGGGTGTTGTTACCTTGCCCGGTCGATTACCAAGCTTTCTGTAAATCAGCTCATTTCTTTTCTTTCGTAGGTGTCTCGAGCAATGTGCAGCTCAATATGAGTTGATCGCCATGTGTCTCGGTGTGTGACTTCCAGGGAGGGTAACTTGGTGACACCCCAGAAACTTGAGCATGAATGAGAATCGAGAGGGTGATAGGCGCGTCGGTTGCTTTCTTGTCGTTACGATCTTGCCATTTCGGGGTTTGACACGACGGTCATGATATCCCGAGTCAGCCTCGCCTGGACAATAGAGCTGAGGGCTAATCCGAATCAATCGGCTCCGTGCAGCGCACTAGCAAGAATATGTCTCTGGCGCCCCCCCCCCCCCCCCCCCCCCCCCCCCGGGGCTGGGTAGTTGAACCGAAAGTACTCAAAGTGAGTGGTCGGGCAGCCGACGTAGGGCTGAGAAGGTGGGGGTGCCCGGAAAGTGACCATACCTTTCCTCCAAGAACCTACCAAGGCGACCTAAAGGTCAGATAGCATATTTGCTGCACCATGCGCGGCTGGCGCAGCGGTTCGCGCATTCACGAGGAGTCGTCTATTTCGGATGTCATTGGTGAGGCGAACTGTGTACTCCAAGTCAGATGAGCTCAGGTGGTGAAGCTGTTTGTGAAACAGCGCCTCCCCTATTGACCAGCGACGCCGTATCAGGATGATTTGCGCAGGGCTAGATACCGAAGCGGGAATCTACTAGGGCTTTCTTGTCTTTTTGTGGGGGAGGAGTATGCTCGGACGGGGGGAGTTCATGTTAGTTGGTACCCGGGTATTGGTGATGAACTGAGACTAATGGGTGACGTGGGGAATGCATACAGAGTACTGCGGCAGGCTTCGGCGTCTGCCGCGCTTGGGAGTCCAAGTCAGACGGGACAGTCCAGGTTTCTTGCCCGATGAACGGGGGGGGGGGAAGTAGTGGAGATCTTCTGATGTGCTGCCGACTTGCATATCTTACCCACCTGTCAATATGCGCTGACGACAATCCCAGCGTCCGGATCATGCTCCTGACCTTGCTTTATCTTGGTTGCTTCTGCGGGATGTGGGTTGTCTGAGAGGATCAAGGCGTTTTGCGATACAATTCCGGGGTAAGGGACGGTCGTACGTGCAACCTCGACGAGGTTTGAGATGTACAGCTTTGCTCCCGACTTGGGACGCGTTATCGGTGAATGATGGACCGGCTGAGGCGTTCTTATCTGGGTGGGAAATCGCCGATACGGTGACGGTTTCTGGGGCTCGAAGGGAGTGGGAGGTTTGAAGAGCCTCGTGGTCTCTCATATATGACTTGGACGGTTTCCGTGCTTTGAAGTCGGAATAAGTTTCTACGGTCATTATCAATCAGTCGTTCTGCTTTGTTGCGCACGGCTCCTTGTATTTTTTCTTGCGCCAAATGTCTTCTCGCTGTAGAATGTCCTCAAGGAAAGGCAAAGAGCCCGTCGCCAACGACCACTACGAGGAGCAGTGTGCCGGATCTCCAGAAGGGACGGGCAGTTACTACGCTTCGTCCTCGACAACGGCACCTACTACCGCTGAGTCCGGTACTCATAACCAGACCGTACTCAAGTCTAAATCGATCAAGAGCGAGGGCGAGATCACGTTGCAGGGCCCCATCGAGGTCGCGGGTTCAGTGAGATGTGGAGGAAATGTCACATTTAACGGAGACGTCGGTGTGAAGGATAAAGTCGAGGCGTACGGGACGATTGAGGTGAATGGGAATTTAGCGTGCGAGTAAGCCTTCGGAGACTATGACATCCATTTCTTCAGAGCAGAGCTGACGGAATTGCTGAACAGGGGCAAAATGAAGGCGTATGGGAACATCCATGTGGCTGGCTACATGTCTGTCAGGTAAGCCCATTCCCGATCCTAAAAGTTTGGCTCCGTTCCTTGGAAGAAGCATTTGCTGACCAGCTCAGGGACAAGGTCAAAGGGTTCGGCAAGTTGAGAGTTACTGGGACTTGCGAGACCAAGGAGCTCGAGGTGTACGGGAATACAACGATAAATGGCCTCCTGTAGGTCAAACTCCGTGCAACACGAAACAAGAGGTTCCTCGTAATGCTGATGACCCGGGGGTGGTTTAGGAAGTGCAAGAAGATGACGCTATACGGCACCCTCACAATCGTAGGACAGAATTCCGGGTACCAGGTCGAGGCGGAAGAGAAGATTTGGGGTGCGATTATCAGTCGTGAGGAAGACGTGGGTTGGTGAAGTGCAGTCGAGCTGAGACATGCATGCATTGGAGGATTCCGGGTTCCAAGGAGACGGGTTAGGTTTCCTTGCCGCAGCGATCGCGCTTGCGGCTGCCCCGGCCGGCAGATGTGGAACGGTTTGGGCTTGGAGGGTTCATTATGGTCTTTGGCGTTGGAAAATGGCGTTTGTTTGAGTGGATAGGTAGGAGGCGACAGGCGAATTATCGTATTCATATTGTTTTGTACGCCGAACCTCTGAACATCGTGAACACTCGGATCGACTTAAAGCGCTGGATCCAGCGAAGCAAGCTAATATGCAAACGATGGTAATTCGTTCCAGACTACAACTGAGTATAAACGTCCTCAGAATTTGGCGAGGATCTTTTATCCCTCGATGGCGACATTGGCGGTGACCGGACAAATGGCCACGACGCGGTAGCCTGTTTCACCTGCGCAGTTAATGCGAAGTAGGTCTCATGCACGCCGCGAGGACTATACCGAAGGATCGTCACCTTGCGGTTGCGATCTTCGATGGTCATGCGGGCCCCGAAAACCACCTGAGCAAGAGGCCTGATCGATGACAGTACTCAGATACGGAAGAACAGCATGCTTGTGATCGAGAGAAAGTCGAGTCGCCTCGGCAGAAACAATGAGTTCCAAGGAGTGTGGCAGAGGAGGATGCACGAGGGCAATGGCGATGGACCGACTTGACGTCTACCCAGTGAAACAGAAGACACTGATGAACCTGGTCTCAGTCCCGCACTGAACGGCCCCACTCTGTCCCAAACCCGGCCATGGTCGGAAGCGGAAGCTGTATATTCCGAGCGCTGAGCGCACAGATTACCGGCTGTCCCGACAGCGGCTGGGATCTAGACGTATCAGTGGATGTGAGGGGACCCGCTGTTTCTCACCACCTTACCTAGCGCCAAGGAGCTTTTCCAAGCTAAGGTAATAAACCAGACCATCGCGCCAGCCAACCTCATCCCAGGCCGTCGCGCTACCTTCATTTGCCGCCCGGCGCAACAACCACACATTTTTACGATTCTCAGATGCATTCGTAGGAGATAGAGCGTTGGAGTTATCGCTGTCAGAGGTTTCTTAAACCAACGAAGATGGCCGCTACCGACGAGCGCGTAGAAGACGCCATGGACGTCGATGTGTCGCCCAAAAAGAAGACCACCGTCGAGCACGATATTCACCGGTCACTGGGCTCGATAAGCAACTCTGTCGAATCCCTCGAAATGCGCGCCGATCCTGATGCGCAAGCGACTGTTACCGACTTCCTCGACTTCACCGAATACCTCCCTTCTGACATGATGCGATCGTTGACCCTCATCGGCAAGCTCGACCAGACCTACAGCGAGGCGTCCCTCAACGTGCACAACCTCACTTCTACATGGGGCAAGCTTCCTAGTATTCCGGCCGAGGAACGTCCGTCTCCCGTGCAGCTGCGCGCCGACATCTCGAATAGCCTCAGCCATGCTGTCAGCTCCAGAGTCTACTCTCATGCCGAGGCAACGCGCATGTCAGAGAATGTCAACCGACACTATCATCGCGCAAAGGCGATACTGTCGAAATTGAAAATAATGATGGATAACTATCCGGCCGAGGAACAGAAGAGTCCAGTGGCGACTTCCAAATCGCCACAGCTTGTCAGGGCGCCGAAGATGATGCGGAATGGCGACGCAGAGAAGGTTCGACGACCGCGGATACCGAGAATCACCGTTCCTGGCGAGGTTCTTCCTCCGTACGACCAGTTGATTGCGTATTCGGATGACAGTGACGAGAGTTCTGAGGAGGAAGATGACGAGTCCCTTCCTCGACGGACGCCTGCTCGGACCGGAACGCCTGCGCCGAGAATCAAGGTCGTCAAGACGCCCAAAGCGAGGCCCCCAAAGACTCCCAAGCCCTCATCCTCGGCGAGACCGCCCAAAGCTGCCACTACGCCCGCGACAACAGCTACCCCTGCTGCTGCGCTGCGGCCTCCGCCGGAGAATGCTGTGATAGGAAGTGCGGACGCTCCTTGGCTGCAGCTTACGTCATGGGAACTGGCTCGGCTCAGGAAACGCATGAAGAAAAATGCAACTTGGAATCCGAGTGACACTATGATATTGCGCGAACTGAAGACCTTAGGCCGCGGCATTGATGCCTACAGAGAGGCTAAGAAGAAGGCCGAGGATGAGGGTAGAACCTTCGACCAGATTCCTCCAGCTCTTGCCCCTGACGCTGGCTCTGAAAACAGACCGATCCCTGAGGGTGCTATCAGTGCTGCTGCTCTTGCATCGGACGACATACAATTGAGCAACAGAGGTATGAAGCTCAATGTGGCGAAGAAACTGAAGCGGGAGTCTTTGGCCAAACAGGCAGCAGAGGAGGCCGAAGAATCCGCCAGGCAGTTAAGGGAGGCTGCACGGCTCCTGATGTCCCATGAAAAGGCACCAGCGCCACAAGTCGCAAACAATGATCAGTCAAAGGCTGCCCCGAAGTCTACCTCCAAATCACGAGCAAAGGTGAACGGAAAGCGGAAGAGAGACTCTTTTCCGGAGGCAGAAGCTGAAGAGCCCGAAGTAATCGAGACACCAGCACCTCGGCCAGCCCCAAAACGCACCAAAACGGAGACTCCAGTCCCGCTGCCTAATTTGAGAGCGAATCTTACTTCACAGCCATTGACGGAAACTCCCAGACCGCCCCCAGTCCTTACTCCAGGAGGCTCCGCCGCGACTCCTAAGACGACAACGCCGGTGCCGGTTCCTGTACCAGGACAGGAGCATCCTGCTACTACGCCTGCTCCGGCAAAGCCAGTAAACACAAGTGCACCAGCCTCGTCGCCGACTGGGTCTGTTGGTCCGGCCGGACCCGCACCTACTCCGATCCCCGCGAACATTGTGACCAAACCACCTTCTGAGACTTCCGTTCCCCCGCCGGTCTTGTCACCCAAGAAATCCACCACCCCCATACTTCCTCCGGTCCGCGATCCATCGACTAGAAGAGAGACACGAGGCGAAGCTAAGAAGACCCAGCAGCAGACTGAACCTTCGTTAGTTGTGCCGCAACAAGAGGTCCCTCAGACTCAGCGCTCGTCATCCGCTGCTCCTTCCATCAAGCAATCGTCGTCCAGAGCGGCCACTCCAGGCACCACGCCCGTTCCAGAAGGAGGTCGCCGTCCCAGCTCCCGAGGTAAAGCTAGTAGTCAAGAACCTCAGCCTTCGTTGGCCACCGACCGACCCCGTCGCGCTAGTACCGCTCGGAATACCCCGGCGCCGGAGATTCGACAGCCGAGTAAGAGGACTAGGAAGCCCGCGCCCGGTATTGTTAGCAAGACGAATGCTGGAGGCAGTAGTGCCGCCTCCCAGCGCAAAGCTGCGCCCAAGAAGAAGCGTGCTCAGAAGAAGGAGAAGGGCCAGCCGACTGAGGTCGAGCTTGAGGTGGACGACGAGGGTAATCCGATTGATCCCAATGAACCGCGATATTGTGATTGCAACGGGGTGAGCTATGGAAGCATGATTGCTTGCGATAACGATGTGAGCCAACTCTTCCTCACGCCTAGAGATCGCCCGTATGCTGACCATTGAAGCAGACTTGCGAGAAGGAATGGTTTCATCTGGGATGTGTGGGTATGGAGAAGATTCCTGCACGTACGACGAAGTGGTATTGCCCGGACTGCCGAGTGCGCTTGAACATCGGCGAGAAGGGCGAAGTCAATGCTAGGGGGATTAAAGCGTAGAATGAAGAAATCCGGGTATGAAATGACTATTGTCACGAGCTGCGGCGTCGAAATGCCGTCGAGAACGAGTTGGGCATTGTGTGCTATGATTCTGTTGTACTTCTAGTGTATACCCTATTGCGAAATGCCTCCAGAAAGTACGATGCCTTCCTACCTCCACAGAGCAGGGCCTATCAAGAGTTTCTCGTCCCTTTGTCGTCATCAGCGAGCAGAAAACCGAAACCATGGCTCAGATGGCTTTGTCTGGTACCCAATACCGCCGAACCCTGTCCAGGCTTACCTTATCCTCGTAGCTCAAAGGTTCGATTTTGCCTTTTGTCACGAGTCGAACTTTTACGTCTTGGAATTATTTCGAGCTAGCATTTCGGACTGCCGATCTGAACTCCGTTTGACTATGAGTATTTTTCTGAGGCTCTTCGGGCAACCTTCTGGGGTAGAGGATCTTGTTCTCCACTGTTACTACTGCCTTCTGGCAGGGTCATGGATACTTGAACTAGACGTAAGAGATGCCAACGATAGTAGGACGACCAGTCTCGTTATCCAAACACTGGCTTGCCTTTGAGACTCGCGTCTCGGCCAAAGCAGCTATATTAAGCCAAGTACCCAGGAGCTCATCATCCAAGATTGTGTATATAACGGCTGGAATTTCGACGATTTCAACTCGCCCAAGTGCCTGTGCAAACCATCCGGCCTTTCGTATGCTCGCAAGAAACTTGCACTGCATTGTTTTGCTGAGCGGGTCTTCCACCGTTTGTCGTCAATCACTTCCTCGACTCGAGCGCCTCGAAGGGCTGAGGAAAGAGCTGCAGCATTCCGCTCCTTCCTCGTTTGCTGAGAAGATCACCGACATCAACTTGCGCATAAAGAAACCCTTTGCAGTTACCATAGCCCACCACCCTCCTCTCCATCCCACCACCCGAGACACTGGCCTTTAACTTGCTTGCCTGTTCAAGCTCCGTTTGTAAGACTCATCTATCTTCCACATTCCTCCCAATCACGGAAATTCATTTTGATTCAACTCCATCTTCATGATGCCTTGTCTCTCCCCCAAGCCCACAGCAATGACTGATCCCAAGATGAACAGCGAATTCATCACCAACGAGCCCATACGGGACCTCGGCTTGACCTCGGAGCAGCTGATCAAGCAGCTGGCCGAGATCCTTGGCGAAGGATTCAGCTTCGAGAAACGCGCCTACCCCAGCACTGCTGAAGTCATCGAGACTATCAAGCTCGACGCCCTCGCGCTCGATCGGCGGAACGCAGCTCTCAAAGCAGTCAAGGAAGGCAAGGACCCCAAAGCTGCTGCCTCATCCGGCAACATCGACCACTCCCGTCCGATCTATGTACCCTCGCAATCTGATAAGCTGTCGACGGACGAGTACAACGCGCTCATGATGAAGGCATTCCCCGAGTACGAGGAGTTGAAGCCGGGCGACTGGTCCAAGGAGAACGCGAAATTTGTGGCTTGGGACTTGGTTAAGCGTTACCCCACGAACTATATTGGCAAGACCAACCGGCCTAAGGTTAGTCCCTTTTGCGTCGTGGGAAAGCGAATGATTTGCTGATTTGATACAGTGCATGCCGTTCTTCAAGAACATGACCGAGGACTTCAGCTGGGACTTGTAAGTGCTCGGGAAAATCCCTCCGCATTTGCACGAACTGACAATGTCCCAGCTTCTATGTCTACCACCCCAAGGCCCTCGACCAGGCCCCTTTCATCTTCGTCCCCACCGAGCAATTCGATCACTTCCTCGACGTCATCAATGCCTCCGTCCAGACGAAGTTGACTATTCCACCTGGCAAGCCCAGCGAGAAGTTCTATCTCGTCTTCGGTAGCACCTGCACCATTCGTCCCAAGTACATCGGTCGCTCCTCGTCACACCATGAGTTTAAGGCACTCCAGAACGCGATCCCTCCTCCCATCGAGGAGGACGCATGTGGTAGTGCGACCGTCCACGGTATGGACTTCCTCCTGAGCAACATCACCGCCCATACGAAGGAGGAAGTGATGAAGAGCAAGAATAAAAAGAGGAAGCAGGAAAAGGTACAGAACCGCGACGAGTCGGTCTACGATGCTCAGCTGTATCTCGGCCTTCGCTTTTTGGCCAGTGTCGTTGAGGGCAAGGACAAGGAGGTTGTGCTCGACCAGTCCGTCCCCCATGCCTTGCACAAGGATGTCATCTTCATGTGCATCGACATCGAGGTCGCCGAGGAGCATCATGGCACCATTCTGGAGGTTGGAATCAGCACCTTGGATTCCAGAGACATTGTTGGAATCGCGCCTAGTGAGGTCGGTCAAAACTGGTTCTCTCATATCAAGAGCCGCCACCTTATCACGGAAGACTACAAGCACATGCGGAACAAGAAGTATATCAAAGGCTGCCCTGAGCTCTTCGACTTTGGGTGGGTCAGAACATGATATATCGGGCACGAGAGCGATGTACTAACGAGAAGCAGTGAAAGCGAGTATCCCAGGGTCACCGAGCTGCGCGAGAAAATTCTCCACGCCTTTAACGAGCTTTCCGAGGCTGGCGTTGCCGAAAGGGAGAAGGGCTTCCGCAACATCGTTCTCGTCGGCCACGATATCAATTCCGACCTCAGATACCTGACCGGCATGGACGTCCACCCCTGGACCGTTGGTGGCATGATCCGCTGCCTCGACACCAAGGACATGCACCAGGCCTGGCGCAAGAACGACCAGGGCCGCGGCCTGGGCTTCGTGCTGCAGGATCTCGACGTGCCTTCGCAGAACCTGCACAACGCGGGTAATGACGCCGCGTACACCCTGCGAGCTCTGCTGGGTCTTGCCGTCCGCGCCAAGATGGACGAGCAGACCACGACACAGAGCAACGGGGAGGGCGACAGTAAGGTGGCGACTTCTTGAGTGACTGGATAGCCGCGTGAGATCTGTCTTTTACGATTAGTGGAAGCTTGGATGAAGAGAGACCCAGATGGCCTTTACCTAGCGGGATAGCCTGAGTTAGGAGATGCAGCAAGTAGTACAATGCCGTCGAAGTACAGATTCATTTGGAATCTACAGAATCGATGCAACCTTGAAAAACCCAACGCCGGCTTAACCTATTACTTTGACTTCAAGAACTCGTCTGCCTCTTCACTCGACACGTTTGACACTTCAGACGTGGCTTGGTCAATCAGTCCCAACCTCGACGTCCGAATCTTCCACCACATCTCTCTCCGATCGCCACCCAACTCTCCAGAAAGCATCTTCTTCTTTAGTTCCTTAACAAGATCGTTGTAGATATCAGGCTCCTCCATATCGACGAGGCCCTCCCGCATGACGCCCAGATTCTCCGCCGCACGCGCGTAATTCGCATCCCCAAAGCTGTCCGTGACCAGGGAACGCACGATGGCACCCATTTGCGCCGCGGCGTCCTTGATTTCGGCGACATCCTCGGCGGTAGCGAGTGCACGCTTGAACTCTGGGATGGCGTTCTCTGGCGAGATCTTGGGGCGTTTCGGGGCGGTTCCGAGGAGGGCGTCGACGTCGAGGCCGGAGAGGGGCTTGATCGTCTCGCGGTTGCGTGTTCCTTTTGGTTTGGGAGGGACCTTTTTGACGTCTGCTGCGGAGATGAGGGCTTCTATCTCGGGCGAAGCCTTTTTAACGAGGTCTTCTGGGGGCGCGGCGCAGCGGACGAGGACGGTTGGGAGGGATTCGATCTGGCCCTCGGGGTTCACGGCGCGTTGGCGGACTGCTTGGTTCAGCCTGTGGATTATGGGGTTGTAGGTGTCCTCGATTGTCGCATACTCAGACGGGTTCCTGGAGGAGTCAGAGACAATCCGTCTGGTCTGGGTGCAACATGTACTCACCCCTCGTCATCCTTGCCAAAGGTACCCAGGTCCATCGAGTCGACGTAGTCACTCATCGCCTCTGAGAGCTCGTCGCTAGGTAGAAGACGGTGGTTGGTGGTGATCTTCTGGCCGCTGACGGTTACGACGCGGTCGAGGGGCGGGAATTGGTAGCCGCGGACGTCCTCTGCAAAGGGGAGGGGCACGTCGTAGAGGCATTCGAAGTCGGGCTCGATTCGGGGTGCGAGGAGGACCAGCACGGGGTCCTTCTTCTCCTTGAGTACGATACGGGCGACCGCATACGATTCGAGCTCATATAATGCGCGGATCAAGGAAGAAAGGGCAAGTTGGGACTTTTCGTCGAATTTGCTACCTACCGTCACGCAGGTTTCGCCCATGTTGAGAAACGGTTCGTGCTGGGCATGATTAGCAGGTCGATGATGAATGCCGGAGGGGACGGAGACGAACCTTGTCGCACGGTATGAAGCCAATGATGGTGAACGTTTTTACCGTCTCAAGTTTGGTCACGTTCCACTCGGACTCACTGATAGCCACCGCCGTCCGGCCGTACTGATACCCCTTGGCCAACGACTCAAACTCGACATCCTTCTTGCCGCCAGGCGCATCGGGGTCGTTGACCCTGTATGCCCTCGCTGACCTCACCGCTGCAAAGCCCTCCGACGACTCGACGCCTTCCATGGGCTCGGCCTCCACGGTTTGCGACGACTGCGACGAGGGGTCAGCCGCTACTACGACCGTGCTGGCCGTGGGCGCGCGCGCGAGTTTGGTCTTGAAGTAGCGCTCGACGTTGATGATGACTGGAGTTTTGGGGATCTTCAGCTCAGGTGGCGGGTCGGCGTGACCGAGAGTCAGGGGCCCGTCGTACGTCTTGTAGGGACGGGTGGCCTTGAGGCGAGGAGTGTCGAGCTCGTCGATGGCTTCAGCAATGGTTGCGAACTGGCCGTTGTCGCATTTGGAGACGAGTTCTTTGAGGATTTTCTCGTTTTCCCTCTGGCAAGTTGTCAGTGATGCGTCCATAACCTCCAGCAGCGGGCTCCTTTACCTTGATTGAAGGCTTGTCTTCTTCCTTAAAGCCGTATTCGGCATCGTCAAAGTCTACGCCCCTAAATTTGTTAGTGGGGGGGGGAAACCCGTGACGATGATGAGACTTACAGAACGATCAACTCTATTCCGTCGGCGTTCATCTTCTTTGCGATGTTGTCAACGTCATCCGGGTCGATCCGCCCAAGCCCATCGGTTACGAGGTAAATCCGCCGCTTGTACTTGAGCTTCTTAGTGAATGTGGAAATCATGTCGATCGCAACCACCACCGCAGAAATCGCATCGCCAGTCTCGGTATCGCTCGTCTTGATCACTTCCTTAAGCTCTCTTAAGGACGACATGGTCATCGGCCCGAGCTCTTGTAACACAGAAATGTTCTCGTAACCTTCGTCGTCCTGCATGGTGCTGCGCGTCTCATCCGTCTTGAGCCCCACGACACCAACAGTCCAGGTCTTGCGGGAGGCGGCGACGGTGGTCGAGATTTTGTCCCAGACATAACGCATGCTCCAGTCGAGATCCGATTCAGAACGGCCGTTATGGCAGTCGGCCATGGAGGCGCCGACATCGACGATGTAGACCGAAGCTTCCTTGTCGGCCATATTTTTTTTTTTTTTGGTGTGGCGATGCTGAGCAATACGAGGCGTGTTCAGCAATTAAACATCACAAGATAAGGGCAAAGAAAACATGGAGGCCAAAGCAAGGGAATTGGGTATTAAATGCAAGTTGTTTGTGGCCGGATGAGACGCCACTTATTTGGACCCCAGTTTACATTTAGGCAGATGAGGTCCATCCTGAGCTCCAGGCTGCTGCGCGACCCTGGCGCGTTCGACCGCAACGGTTTGGCACGCGATCACGTGGTGATAACGATAAGAGAGTGAGGACTGGAAGCTTCATTTTTAAGCGCTCGCTGGTCATAGTGGTTATATTGGATCCAGCAAATTACATACATTCCGAGTTCATACCTCTAGCAAATAAACGAAAATTTCGAGGAAACCAATTTACGATCGCATAAAGTGTAAGAGCTCATACGTAAAGCGGAAGTTCTGAGTGTGAGACACCGTGCTAGGATTGGAGCTCTAGCTTTTGTCCACTGCCGAGGTGACCTCATCATCCATTCAAACCCCTGTCTCCTCACTGGACCACCCTGCTATTCGTCGCCCGTTCTGCAACATTCAACCTCGCCTCATAAAGTCACCTACTATCAATCCGTACAACTACCCGTAGAGACTATAAATTTCGCCCAACATGCCCGACTCAATCGCCTTCTCCCCGGCACCGTACCACATCATCTCGTAAGAATACCAGCTCCGGCGAGACAGCATGCGTCTCATCAGGTCATTCGTCATCGATAACCTAACGTCACCTCCAGATACGGCTCCCTCCTGGGAACGACATTTTTCCACGTATGTTATCGCAACGAGTTATCACGACTACCTTGTGAGGGGAGACATGACTGACCGCCTTCGAGTCATTCGTGAATGGCATCACAATGTTCCGCGTCCTCGAACGCCCGGCCTTCTCAACCGCCCAGAACGCCCTCTTCCCCGTCTACTTCACCATCCAGACGGCCCTCCCCGCCGTCATGGCTCTAACGTTCCCGGGCAGCAGCAGCCCGTTTGGCGTTCAAGAAAGCGGCATCAGCGGTCTCTTGAACGAGTCGAATCGGTTCAGCGCGCTGGTGCCGATTGCGACCATGTTCGTCACGGGCTTGGTGAACCTGGCTGTGATCCTGCCCAAGACGCAGAAGGTTATGGCCGCTAGATATGCGCAAGGTACTTGGCCTAATGATGAGCGAGTCCTTCCATCGCATGATCGCTGACGCTCACGACAGAGAAAAAGGATGGAAAGAAGAGCTACGACAAGCCGCCTCACTCCCAGGAGATGCTTGCTCTGAACAAGTCCTTTGGCAAGCTGCATGGCGCTTCTACACTCGTTAACCTCGCGGGCTTCATCGCGATGGTTGCTTACAGCTTCTCCCTCGCAAAGCGCCTTGACTGAGAGTACTTGCGTATCATTATAGCCGTAGTGTAGGTCAGTAGTGTTCTTATTAGGCTGATCAAACCCATGTTGTAGTGTGGATTTCTCAGAATGCATTATGTACAGGACTGCATATATCCGCAATTGCTTCAAAACTCTCGCGTCCTTTTTGACCAAACGAACAATGAAGTATTCAAGAGCCTTTCCTCAAATGAAACGCCGTTTGGTGCCTTGACCATTCGCTACCGTGCGTCGGGACGCCTTCCGTCTGACGCATCAAAACAATTGCTTTCATCCAATCCTTCGTTTTCCCCTTCTCTCCGATCTAACCGTGGGTATCGTGCTTCAGCCACCAAGGCAAGTCCGTCCGCATGCCGAGGACAGCCGGTCAATGAAGTGTGCAAAAGCAAAGACAGCGCAAAAGTTTGTTCGGGTTGTCGTGGTGTTTGACTTCGTTGAGGTAGAGCGGGAGTTTTAGAAGTGGTTCTTGCGCGGAGGCATAGGGATAGCCTTGAGAGCCTCGCTGGCGGCGAAGAGGTTCTTCTTGGCCTCGGCGAGAGCCTGAAGACGCTTGGCCTTCTCCTTCTGCTCATCGACCACGCGGTCGGGCAGCGCGTTCTTCGCGGCAACGGCGCCCTGGATGGTCCAGCGACCAGGCTTACGAGAGAGAGCCTCGGCGAAGTCAATATCCTCAGCGGGCTTGGGGTACTCGCGCGACAGGGGGGGAAGAGGATTGGCGGCCTTGGGCTTGGAGGGAACGCTGGCGACGGCAGGCTGGAGGTCGACAGAAGTGCGCGAGGAGTTGGTGCCGGTGTTGAGAGGAGACACTTCAAAGTAGTCAACGTGGGCAGACATATCGGTAGACGCGGTGATGGGCGTCTGAACAGAGCTCTTGGACGCAGCAGCCTGAGGTGACATTTTGTATTCGTAGGTAGGGAGAGAACGCAAGCTTTGGAGCTGCTCCTCGGTGAAGTTGGTGGGGGCCATTGTTGCTTATAATTAGAAGATGGGCGGGTGGAGTATTTGGCTTTTTTCGGTCCCAAGATTGATGAGACGGCCGGTATCGTGCTCGGGATGGTGGGGACGTGTGGGCGGGAGAGAGTTAGGGCCGGTCGTCCAGGTTTCCAGCCGGGGATGGGTGCGTTGCAGGGACCAAGGAAGCAAGTAAGCAAGGGGATTTGGACCCGGTAGGTCAGTGGAGTATTATTTCGGTGCGAAGTGGTGGTGTGTCAAAGTCTTGTGCCTCGTGTGCTAGGAGCGTGTGACGTGACGGTGTGTGGTGGGATATTAAGAGTTTAGTAGGAGGAGGGCTGGAGAAAAATTAGTCGAGAGGAAATCCGAGGATGGCGAGCTTCTTCCTTTCTTTCGTCGTATGGTGAAAGACGGGACGGAGGTGTGGCGAAAGGAAGGACGAAAAAAAAGGTGGAAGGTGATTTTATAGTTGTTGTGGGCAGCAAACGCGGGGTTTGGCTTGTCCCATCGTACATACCCAGGAAAGAGCAACAACCGACGGCCCCAAAAGAAGAACATAATGAAATGGTGAAGTGGGAAAAAAAAACTCCACCAGACAAAGTTGCTTTAGAGGAAGGAGCGGCTGCGACGCAACGGGTAAGTACGCCTTTGCCATGGTAGACGCCAATAAAGTTCACCTCAACCACAACCACAACCACATAAATCTTGGTTACCAATGCTTTTTTTTTTCCAGAGGTGTCTGTCTTCTTTAACCAGAAGGGTCCCTGACGTTTCCCTTGCCATCTCGAGAAGGTTGGCATGTCTCTCTCACCTACGCTCCATTCCACCAGGGTGTCTGACTGTCGGTGAAACAGATCGCAAGCGGTGAGGCGGTCATTCACAGCTTAATCTCTCTCACCGCCGAGGTCTACTGGCCCATGTCTGGAAGGCACGAAGGGTGGCTGAGGTCGGCCTCGCGCATATGGTGGTTGTGCGGGACAGACTTAATAGCAGCGCGCAGTTGGTTCTTATCTCCAATATCGAGCATCCTGATTGTATTCGTACCGACCTAGGTGCATTAGGAGGGTAAATAATGATTACAGATGAGATATGACGCCGTCCGTCCGTCGGCGCTAATGCGACGTCGTTATTGCGAACGGGGGAATCGCAGGTAACGAGCATTTGAAATCCGTTGACACCGAACGGCGAGGAATAGGGGGATCTACCAAGGTACCTACTAAGTCATTCAGGGACCTTCTCCTTTCAGGGTCGCGGAGCCGCGTCGACTTGCAGGGTGCCGCTGATCGACGCGCTAGGTAATACCTACCGGTATTCCGCCGCCCAGCCCGCTTGTTCTGCGGAGTCTTCGGGCCTTCGGTCGCATGGCGCCAGGCACCTGTGCTGAAGGAGATCGACGTCAGTCAGTTGGTACCGGCCTTACCCGCGGCCCCCGAAGAAGAAAAAATTGCACATGAAAATTCGTTCCTCTGTGTCTTGCGCAGCCAATGCTTATTAACGACTCATGCAGCGGCCCCTTCTGACGTCACTCATGTGGTCAGTTCTTGCTGCACCACATTCAATGGAGTCAAATGCACAATGGATTACCATTGCAAGGTTGAGGAGGCGATCAAACATCAATGGTCTTGGGATGATGGATTCTGTGAGAGCCGAACTGCACGCCCTATCGCCGAGGGATCTCCGCAGCCAGAGCTTGTGTTCTCTTGGGCGTGGGCCGTAACCCGTGTACTGGGATTGATAACATCATGTTCAGAATATTGCACTGTAGTCTGCCACTGGTGAACATTGTTGAATGTGCGATGTCGGGTTTCATGCCTGCGCCGCTCCTGGAGATATTGAAACGAGGCGATCTTGTAAATCTCGTTCCACAATTGTTCTGGATCGTCCGTTTGACTGGTTTCTGTGATGGTCTTGACCACGCCTGCCTCACCGTTGTGGAAGCCGTCATCAAAAGGAATGTAGCTTAGCCGAATCTGAGCTAGACAGCCGGTTCCGTTCCGCACCCTCAGGATGCATACCGCAAGAACCACCACAAATTTCGCAGACAACTGATGAACGCACCCAAAGAGCTCTTTCTCGCAGCCTTGTCTTGGCTTCTTGTTTGAATCTGGGGAAAAGAGCACCCGGTAAGGCCCACCTTGCTCATCCCGTCCCGAAAGTACCTGCGCTGGTTTCCCACCGCCGGCTCCTCCCGTCGAAAACATGGTTCATTACTTCTTACCCCAGATTCTCACATTCCTTCATATTTCTGAAGGAGTATGTGATCTAACTCGTCGCGTCCAAAAAAATGTCCTTGCGCTCGTCCGCCCCGAGATCGCACCGTCTCACTCTTTCTCCCCAGGTTTCAATAATCTCATACCCCGTATCTCGACAGCCAAGACCCGCAGCCCGACCAATCGGACGATGGCCGTCCGACCTCACTCTCACTTCCGCCGTCCACTTATCGTCATTCCGTCTGCACGACATACCTAAACCACCCTTGCTCAAAACTCACTTCAGCACGCATGGTCGTATGCGTTCTGTAAATTCTGTTGAAAACACCACAGTACAAAGAGTCACGATGTCTCAATCACCCAAATACCTCACTGGCGACCCCGCCGCGGTCCAAGAATTCCTCGACAAGTTTGATGTGCGCGATTTCCACCCCGACTCGCTGAGTCATTTTCAGTCCCAAATCGTCAAGAGGACTACTGCGATAAGATGCTGATTGTGAGATTTTGGGTCGGCAGGTCTTTCTCATTGATTGCGATGGTGATCCGTCCTGACTGTATCTCAAAATCGAAGGATGCTAACCACCCACAGGCGTCCTCTGGTCTGGAGATCACCTCTTTGACGGCATCCGCGAGACTCTCGCCTTCTTGCGTTCAAAAGGTTACTCATCACGTTTCCCACTCCCAGTAAACTCACTCTCATAAACGTGACGCAACCTCTAACCTCTGTATCCCATGTTTCCCCTCGCAACAGGCAAGAGAACCGTTTTCGTAACAAACAACTCGACAAAGTCCAGGCCCGACTACCGCAAGAAGCTCACCGCCCTCGACATCCCCTCCGACGTCGAGGACATCTTCGGCTCCGCCTACTCTTCCGCAGTCTACATCTCACGCATCCTGAAGCTCCCCGCCGACAAGCGGAAGGTCTTCGTCATCGGCGAGGCCGGTATCGAGGCCGAGCTGCGTGCCGAGGGCGTCGAGTTCATCGGCGGTACTGACCCCGCCCTCCGCCGGGACATCACCCCGGAAGACTTTGCCGGCATCGCTGATGGGTCTCTCTTGGACCCCGAGGTCGGCGTCGTGCTGGCGGGTTTGGATTTTCACATCAACTATCTGAAGCTTTCGCTCGGCTACCAGTATCTCCGTCGCGGCGCCGTGTTCCTGGCGACTAACACGGACAGCACGCTGCCCATGTCGCACACGTTCTTCCCTGGCGCGGGTTCGATTTCGATCCCGCTCATCAACATGAGCCAGCAGCAACCAATTGCGCTCGGCAAGCCTTCGCAGGCCATGATGGATGCCGTTGAGGGCAAATTCCAGCTCAACCGCGAGCGGACGTGTATGATCGGCGACCGTCTTGACACCGATATCAAGTTCGGTAAGGAGGGCAAGCTGGGCGGCACGTTGGCTGTGTTGACTGGCGTGCACAAGAAGGAAGACTGGGAGAAGGAGGGTGCCACGGCGATTCCGGCGTACTACGTCGACAGCCTTGCCAGTCTGAACCTTGACGCCTGAGCGTGCCATTGAAACACGATTCGTATTTTCTATGACATGATGGATAGACGCTAGAAACTCCGAAGCGACACCTGGAACTAGAAAAGAACCCCTAGAATATACACAGATGCATCGGCTTTAGTCTGCGCGGCTTGTTGTTTGTCGCTCTACAGCATGGACTGTTTAGATGCGAGTGGATCTACCTTTCCTTCTTACTCTGCTTCTTCGCCAGCTCACTTGTCTTAATGATCTTGGGCTGCAGCTTGCGGTACGCAAATAGCGACGTGGGCATGAACATGCCAACCTGTTTTTGGTACTCGCTGTACTCGGCATACTTGCCAGAGGTGATCAATTCCGTGAGCCATGTCGAACCCTGGAACAGCATGATCAAGAACGCAGACCCAGCGAAGGTGTAGCTGTAAAGCACCTTGGTCGCGTAGCAGCTCCACTGGTACATCACAAACCAAATCATCTGCTCCGCGAAGAAGTTCGGGTGACGGCTGTACGCCCACATGCCGTTTGTCACAAAACCGCGATCGAGATCTGACTGCGTCCATCCGCGGGGCACTGTGGCATCCTTGAGGTAGGCGTGCTTGGCAGTCTGGTAATCCCACTGCTGTCCGTCGGAAATATATTCGCTGACGACGAGAGCAACAATGACCGAGAAGAAAGACCAGTCGGCGGCGGAAATGCCGGGCTCGATGCGGCTAGCAAGGAGGATCGAGTAGGCAGGTGCAGCAGAAAAGGCGAAGAGGAGGATGGATTGGATGAATGAGATGAAGGTTACGTTGAACACGAAGAAGACGAACGCAGGGACGTTTTTGCGGACGATTTCCCTGGAGTCTCGTCAGCGAGATGATTGCTACGGTTGTACGAGGCCAACATACCATCTGTAATCCTCGCTGCCACGTTCATATCCGCCCTTGCGCCAGTAGTTGAAGGTCAATCTTACCTGTGAGAACTGTGTCAGAAAATTGCGTGTCCAGACCTCGACGATCGAACGCAGAGAACTTACACTCCAAAGCGTCGTTGCGACGCCGGCCAACATCAGCCTATGCGCCGGAACTCCATTCAAATGCGCCCATGCAGCCATGTGCAGGACGTACCAGTTCGGCAAAAGACTCCATAGTCGATCGATTTGGGAGTAGTTCCTGTGGTACTCCGACACTGCCAATGCGACGAAGCCTATGAGGATAGAGAATGCGAAGCCTGACATGAGGGGATTCGTCTCGAGGTAGATTTGAGGTAGGGAAAGCGGGCTCGCAACGATCCGGCGCGGAAGGTCGAGAAGCTGTGGGATGAAGGGCTCTGCCGCCTTAGCCCAGTCGGAGCAGTCCTGGAGGGAGTTGATTGAGGGGAGCGCCATGGCGTGTGATCAAGACGTGTATGCTATCAATGGAAGATTCGAATCAGACGGCGATCATGGAGATTTACGTATGCGACGCGCCGTGGAGAATCGTGATGTTGTTGCTCGCGTTCTTTGAATGATTCTTGTGAGAAAACGAAAAGTTGTTTAAACAAAGCGTCATGGATTCATAATTATGGCGCCGAGGACAGAGCTCTGCGCCGCCGTTCCGGGTAATCCGGGCAAGGTAGGGCGGCCGTCGGGGATTGTACACCGATGACCCGTTTTCGCTTGCGCAGTACAGCAGTACCTAGGCGTCGTAGCACCAGACCCAAACTCCTAGTGCGACGATCGGAAGAATGACTTCGACATCAAGGCGAGTCCAGCAACTTGGAATTGACACATAGGGTGCTTCATAGAGATCATGTGACGTCGATCCAGGAGATGATAGTCTAGATCTCACATCATCAAGTCAAGAGTACCCAATGCTTACCTGGGTTTTGTTCCCTGCAGATGACCAGGTAGGTTGGTAGGTTGGCAACCCCTCTAATAAAGCTCGAAGCTGAAAGGACGGCGCGGCTCAGCGCCGAGGGGAGGCTCCAGTGACCGCATCTACTCCGCTGTGGGGTTACACTCAGGTACCTCAGGCGGCAAACTGCACCTCAAGGACAAAACTTCGCTCCGTGCAGACAAGCGAAGATTCTGGATATCATCAAAACGACGCGTCGTTTCACGGGCAAACTGACAGATATCTGCTGGAGACCCAACACGTGCAATATCCTACCATTGGGCTTTCCATGAAAGCTAGTAGCGGGGGCTACAAGTTGCAAAGCGTGCAGTTTTGGGCAGAAGGAGACACAGCTCGGCGCGCATCCCTCGTGAATGCACTTCCCCTAAACTAAGGTCGTAGCAATATGCCACCTGGACTTCCTCTTTCGCAGTAGCACTTGCAACGTTGCCAATCTTGTCTCGCGTCTGCTCGGCGCCAGCAATGCTTGAAAATCTGCTCTCGGATGCCATTTAGCCCTTGCTCGCGTGTCAGCCCTGCAAACAGGCAAGATGAAGGTGCTTTGCGTTGCCGAAAAGCCGTCTATTTCCAAGGCTGTCGCTGGCCACCTGGCTGGGCGAAACCCGACGGTCGTGAGTGCGGACAAAACGTTTGACGTCTCTTTCTGTTTGACTGACATCCACACAGCACAACACGCGCGCGCAGTACATCAAGAATTACGCTTTCGACTTCGACTTCGGTCCGCCATGGAACGCATGCGATGTGACCATGACTGCTGTCCTAGGCCATCTCACGGGTCTGGATTTCACCGCAGAGAATAAGAATTGGTCGTACCCTCCACCGGAGAGTCTTTTCAATGCCCCCGTTGTGACAACCATAGCTCAAGTTCGTCGCAGAGAACCTCGCCACCAAGACATGGCCACCAACTGACAGTCACAGGACAAGAAAGCCGTGGCCGAAAACATTGAGCAGCAAGCTCGATACTGCCAACTGCTCGTCATCTGGACGGATTGTGATCGCGAAGGAGAGCACATCGGAAAGGAAATCGTCAATGCTGCTAGAAAGGGCAAGCCCAACATCCAAGTTAAACGCGCCACTTTCAGTAACATAGAGCGAGCGTATGGTGTACATGCTGTCATTGCTGTACCGAGCTAATAAGCTATAGACACATCTTAGCTGCCGCACGGCGCCTGACTGATCTGGATCAGAAGCAAGTTGACGCCGTGGACGCGAGAATAGAACTGGACCTCAGAATCGGATACGCCTTCACTCGTTTCTTGACCCTCAACCTCAGGCCTCTTGGAGGCGCACTGGAGGACGTGCTTATCAGCTACGGTAGGTCGGAAAACCCATGTTTACGCCCTTGCTAACGACCGGGACAGGATCGTGTCAATTCCCGACTCTGGGTTTCGTGGTTGATCGTTATTTCCGCGTCCAAAACTTCGTGCCCGAAAAGTTTTGGAGCATCAAGGTTATGCATAGTCGCGACAGCAAAACAGCCAACTTCAGCTGGTCTCGGAACAGACTCTTCGACCGCATGTCTGTTATTATACTTTACGAGCGTTGCATCAGAGCAAAGAAAGCCAAGGTCACCAAGGTTCAAGAAAAGCCCACGAGAAAGTGGAAGCCTCTCCCGTTGACCACTGTCGAGCTTCAAAAGGCAGCCACTCGTCTACTGCGAATGAGTGGTCAACAGGCGATGACAGTGGCCGAGGCCTTGTACAACAAGGGGTTCATCAGCTACCCCAGAACCGAAACTGATCGGTTTGACAAAGGGATGGATCTCAAGGCTTTGGTCAGGAAACAGGTCAGTCACGAACGCTGGGGCGACTATGCCCAGAGTCTCCTTGATGGAAGCTTCGAGCAACCGCGGGCAGGAAGACACGACGACAAGGCTCACCCGCCTATCCACCCGGTCACTATGGCGGCATCTAGCGTTCTCAGCCCGGACGAGAAACAGCTCTATGAATACGTTGTCAGACGTTTCTTGGCCTGCTGCTCCGAAGATGCTAAAGGCATGGCAACAGATATCGAGATTCTCTACGGAGAAGAGACATTCCATGCTCGTGGCTTACGAGTTCTGGAGCGCAACTACCTCGACGTATTCGTCTACGAGAAGTGGAACGACTCGGCAGAGTTGCCCCATTACACGCAGGGCGAAACATTCGTTCCTGCTGAGGCCATTATGACGGACGGCAAGACGAGCCCGCCGGGATATCTCACAGAAGCGGATCTTATCGCTCTCATGGACGCTAATGGAATTGGCACAGACGCAACCATGGCTGAACATATTGACAAGATTCAAACCCGTCAGTATGTCCAAGTAGTCGACGGGGCACAAGGCGGCCGAGCTGGTGACGAAGAGGATAACGAGGATGAACCTCCTTCGCCGCCAGTAAGAGCCGCCAGAGGCGGGCGCGGCAGTCGCGGTGGGCGCGGCGGGCGCGGAGGCAGAGGCGGCCGTGGCGGGTCATCTGCGGGGCGGAGAACTCTCAAGGTCTTCGTCCCGACACAACTTGGTGTGGCCCTTATCATGGGATTCGACCGCATGGAATTCGAAACCAGTCTTGGTAAGCCTTTCTTGCGAAAGGAAATGGAGAACAAGATGAAGGCAATATGCGACGGGCGCATGACCAAGGAATCCGTCTTGCGCCAAAGCCTTGGCCAGTATCGGCAAGTCTATCGCGAATCGCAAGAGCGGCTCAATGTACTCAAGGCTGTAAGTCAGGGTCCCATCACTAACGCAACCACGCGCGCTCACTTCACTAGGCGTGTCGCGAGTTCATGGCTCTCCGTTGAGACAAGCATCGGTTAGTCATGTTGATAAGGGTTCAGCCCTTGTGTGCGAGACCGTCAAGGCGTCGAAGCGAAGTGGGATGATCCCGAATGAATTCGTTGGCTCCATGTGCACAAGGACCACGGCGCGAGGGTTCGTTATCAATCGTGTCGGGGAATCCAAACGTGGGTGCGACGACTGGCATACTGGGAGCGTCAAATTCCGAGAAACGGCGTTGCTACTACCTCAACCAACTGCGCGACATGTGCAAAGGTTTAAATTAGACTGTCGGCGGCTACGGAGGAAGGCTGGTTGTCCTTGTTCAACCAGCCGTTCGGGACCAGGCAATCACGGAAGAGCTCGGAAAGGCGCAGTGACGAGGGTGTGATAAACCCCGCCACGATATCTTGGATAAGAAGCGGGGTGAGCACTGGAGATGCAGCTACTGCAGTGATGCCGCCGCGATGAGGGGCCAACCCGGAAAGTATTCGGTCCAAAGGCGGAGGATTTTCTGGGATCTGAAGCCGAGCGACGCGAATGAGTGCGGCGACGGTAGAATACCCACACACCCGAGGGGAAGATGCAGAGAGCAGCATTGGGGGAGTGGCGTCTGGACTCTGGACGATCTTGGAGCCCGAAGACTCGACGACACAGCCTGCCACAACGTGGGGTTTCGTCAGTGGATGGATGACAAACACGGCTCGCGAGGGGGAACAAAGACTTGACGACGACATCGATGTAGCGACCTGTTTGCAAGCAGTGAAAAGGAACAGAAACAAGTGCCCCCCATGACAAACAAGAAAGCCACACGAGGTATCAACGGAGACGGGGACGACACGATACAGAGAGGCATTAGAAAGAAACGCGCACCGCATTCTATGATGCTTCTAGTCGGTAGCAGGAGACTGTTGCGGCTCGATGTCATTCGGGGCGCGAAACCTCTCCTCCACGTTTGGGTGGACAACCAATCAGAGCCGAGGCTGATAGCAACGTGATGGTTGCGCGCTCGACGGCGTGCGACGTGGAGGGTTGCGCGATTTCCAGGGAAACCTGAGTCGGGTGGTCTGCAATTCTAGGCTCAAGGTTGCTGCGGCCAGCAATTTCGAGGAAACCGAGACAGGTACAGACAGGAACACGGACACACGGGGTGGCTGGTTCAACCCACGATCTCCATCCGGATACCACCACATGATTTCCTGTCCGTCATGTCGAGGCAAGGCACCGGCAGCAACGGATACGACGCGATGCCATGCACATCAGCGTCAGCTATCAGCACATCGGTATGGGAACGTGAGGGGGTGTTTCTCGTGTTGCTGCCGGGCGGTACCATAGCAGAGGGGGTGGAATGTCCTCTGGAATCAGATCAGATGAGACGCGAAGGCGGATTAAGGGCAGCGGCGGATGGACGGATTTGACGGAGGGGCGGCGATTACCAAAGAAGGTCTTCAGCTATTGCCCATCGCCAGGAAGCAGGCGAACGAAGGGCCTCGTCGCCTTAGTTCGCAAGCTACAGCGGGTCGGGGCAGCCTCGACAATTCGAATGACCACTTTTGTCAGCCACGCAAGCGCCTCAGCCGACTTTGGGCGGTAGATTGATAAGGATAAGCGTCGAGGTACGGACGTGGCTCATCTGTTCGAAGCAAAGTAGCTCACCCGAAATGCTGACAATACAGTCCGTGTGTGCTTGGGTATATTGTGTAGCTGGATTTTCATGTATCATTACCGTGGAGTGAGAGGGTAGGGCGAGCTGGGAACAGAACAACGAGGATACGTACCTGTCAACGGCACAAAATCAATAAGGCGATGGGTCAGCGCCAGCTGGGTGCATGGTTCTCAACTTTTCCCGAGCCACCCGCCTGGGGTAAGCATAGCCAATCCATTCTCTCATCGTGTCGTGCAACTGCTCGCGATGTATACAGTGCATCGCATCAAAAGAATTCAAACAGTACGCAGTACGCCTGTCCAGATTTGATGGCCGGACTGAGGATTGTCCTTACCCTAACTAAGGTAAGGTATAGCTGGTTGATGAGAGTCTGGTAGTAATGCAAGTCTTCTTGCGCCTCTCTCTCTCAGCGTTCGTTTTCTGTCTCTTGAGTCTGATGTTCACAACCACAAGACACATCATTGGGTGTCTTCTCGCCGGGCTGTCGCTTGTCGTTGGGTAAGGGGAAGACAACTCACCTGCATACCCCCTTATTCCATTCCGCTTTGTTGGAGTCCATTCTTTAACTTTTGGAAACGTTGATTGCGACGCTCTTTGATTAGATCATGTCCACGATACACAAACTCAAGAAATTAAAAAGGAAGCTTGCTCAACGCAACATTTCGAAACCCACATCGCGACAATTCGACCCTGACCCTCAACCCACGTCCTCCAAACAATCCACATGGCGGAGCTCATAGGTTTGCCCGTTGTCGCGGGCTCCCCAAGTTGACCGCCTGGCTTGTCCCCCCTTTTTGCGGATGCTTCTTAGCTCTAGCTTTAATAACAACTTGACCGCCGCAGGTAGTCTCAAAGTACCTTACCCATGGGCTCCATGGTGGACATCACAAGTTGAGAGGCCCGCGACGTGCCCATGTGCCCACGTCGTGTTGTCTGGTCTGGGCCCCCTCTCATCCAAAGACGTGCCCACTCGTCACCTTTCCCCGGACTGCCGATAGGGTCGCTGGGAAAAAACTTTGTATCTCTGGGAAGGGGGGGGAAGGGGAACATCACCCGTGGTCACCCGTAATTGCGGCTTATACCCACATCATGATTTTCGGACTCAGAGGAGACATTCCCAGGCCTTTGTCATTCTCTGGCGGGTTATTTAACAGGGGCAAGGGAACTTCGAGAAGCTGAAGGACGGCCTGAGAACGGAGCTTGACGGATTGTCAGTGACAGACTTGCAGCAGCTTTGGCGATTCCCTGCGGGCAATCATCTCGACGAAACTACGCTACCACCACCACCACCACCACCACCACCGCCGCCGCGACGGCCGTTCGTCCCTACGTGCCGCGTTGTGTGGGAAATTCAGTCACTTGACGCACGGCGGCTGCATCATCGACTTTCCAAAAAACATAAACCTTGCGTCTGTTTTCTCCCACGATGTCCCCATCATCGAATGTAAAAGGGCATAAAACTGTCCTTCTCTATGGCGTCGCCTAGAGTAGATGTGATTGTCGAAAGCTTACCAGTCTGTCGAAGAAAGGGGGAAAACCCTCAGGGCCAAAAGCCAAGGGGCAGAACGCCGTGAAACTTTCGTCCCGGCGTGATGCGACCGACTTCTCTCATCACTTTGCCCTGTTTCCATTTTCGGTCTTCCCCTTTGACTCCACCATGGATAACACAACCCCGATTCGTGAACCTCGATACCTCCCTTCCTTAAACTTTCGACAAGAGGGTGTTTGTCTATTTTCCTCTCCTCGTAAAGTAGGGCTGCGAAACCCCAATCGCGATCTGACTTCTCCCACAACGAACTTTTTTTTTTTCGTCACCATGCTTTTGGCTACCGCGACATCGTCGTTGTCGGGGAACGCATTGTCAATGTCCGTATCCGCTTCCCTTTGTCGGTCAACCCATGTTCCCGTGACCCGTCCGCTAGGGGACCCCTGGTCTTCCATCTGTTTTCCCTCCCCCCCCTGGTCAATGGGGGTTCCGCCGGGAGCAAGGGATGCGACCACGGGCCCGGTCCACAGGTCAAGCGAAGCGGGCAGCCTAAAAGCAGCAGCTTTCCAGACAAGACGGGCAGTGACAAAGTGTTTCCACGCGCTCCCTCTGACACGCACTCACTCCCACAGCTCTCCACTACGGAGACCACAATGCTCAAGCTTGCGCGCGCGCGCCGTGGAGAATTCGACAGTGTCGTCATCATCAATCGCCGACACCTCTCTTTTTATCGAAACGACTGGACGTTAACCAGGTCACTTACCGCTACCGCGCCGGCCGGCCGGTTGACCGGGGGCCTTGTCAGCAATAAGGGCAACGAAGACCTCGAAAATCAAGTCAAATCACAGTCTCCTTTCTTTTGAGGTCGCAATTTGTTCACCAGGAAGAGAAAATTCGAAATTCGAAATTTCGTTGTCAGAAAAGCTTTGATCAGCAAGAAGATCGAGATTCGCAATACACATAATTGATAGCCCTGTTTGGCGAGATTTGAATTTCCTCTAATAATCCCCCCTTCCCCCCATTTGGCCCAGTGTCTGAGGAATGCGACTGAGCGATTGAAAAAAAGCAATGATGGCCTCACAAATGAAATGTCGACGAATAGCTGCGTCTTGTTGTATGCGGCCACCAGCATCGAACGGAAGCAGAGAGCGGACAAGGCGAGGCAGGGGTACCTATCTGAATGAACCGGCCGTCCTACGCTGCATTTTCTTGCAGAAATCAGATGTATGTGTTTTTGTGGTTAAATCAATCAACGACAACCCTTTTTTTTTTTTCCCTTCCCTTTTTGATTCTTCATGTCCGTCCCCGTCCACCCCTTTCAAGGAACAATTCCAGACGAGTGTCTAAGACAAAAGACCAGAAAGGGGTCGTCTTGGTCATTTCTCGTTTCCCTTTAGGGGTGTATTACAACTAAAAGGCACCTACTGAGGTATGGATACACACACTTTACAGACAGGGCCGAGGAATCAAAGAAGACAACGGTCTAGATCACACCAAAAAAAAAAAAAACTTGGTCCAGGACTCCTCCTATCAGTAACCCTAACAAAATGCAAAAAGAATGCGCGACGTGTCCTCACTTAAGACCAGCACAACACACGCAACACCATCTCAACGCGCCGTCGCTTCTCTTACACGCAAGGCCACAACACACACACACACACACACACACTCTCTCTCTCTCTCTCTTTCTTTCTCGCCGCGGACTACTGGACGATGCCTGGACCTTGTTGCCCTTAACTGAGCTAATATATTCCCGGTAGACCTTGGATGGAAACTCATCATTCAGAAGGGGGCCAAGACCGCCGTCCAACCACCTTCGGGGTGGTGTGGTCGTAACAATCAGCTGGCCTTGGATGCCTCGCTGGGTACTCCTTTTTTGGGTGTGGTGGAGGTGGTTGGTTGGTGCAGGGGTTAGGCTCGTTTTTGGTCGCAGCCACAGATTGACACCACCTGGCAACCAGCGCCTTGACCCCCGTGGCCGTGGCCAACTCACACTCACACGCCCTCGTCACTTGTCTTCGTCGGTGCCGGCGCTCTTTGTTCGGCTTTTGCTGAGATTTGCTGCTGGCTTGCTGCCCGTCTCGCCGGGCGGCCTTGTTTCTCTCTGGTTTGGGTGCTGGCTGCAGCCTGGGCTTGCGCCTGGATCATCACCTCACCTTCCACTGCCAGGGGAGTGCAGGCCAAGCTGCACTGCAGCAGCAGCACTCGGGTACCTACCTTACCTATAGTACCTTATACAGGATACCTTACAGGAATACAGAACACAGGAACAGCCTTCCATGTTGACCGGAGGATCGCTGTCGCATCCTCTCCTCTCATCAGCAGGTACGCAATTAGGTAGGCCCCCCCAGCGGAGACTTAGGTTGCTGTCAGGAAGCAACCCCCACCACAGCAGCAGCAGCAGCAAGCAGGGTTCCTAAGGAAGGTACAGATACTCAGCAGATACCTCCCATCCTGGCCTTTGGCTAGGTTGCATCCGTCCGGTACCGTGGGTGCCTCCTCCCCGGCTTTCGTCTTTCAAAGTGCCCCAGGTCTCCTCAGGTATCCCAAGTACCGTGTCACTCCCGATGTACCTTTGCCCTTTGGCAGCAGCAGCAGCAGCAGAGTGAAAGTCACTCATGGCATGGCTCACTGTCAATCTGTCACTCGTTCTCTCCCATCCCATCCCACGCCTCCAATGCCGTCTCCGTCGCCCTTCTTTTACATTAGCCCTGCCATCGCCCTTCTCACCCTCCCCGTCCTCTCTTTTCCCTTCTTCAACAACAAATCAACACCACGAAGAATCACATAACCATACTGACGAGATTCTCTTGTCACGGTCAAGATAATCGCAACAGCTCTGTCAACCCTGATCTGCCTCTGTCATTAGCCGACTCGTCGACCGCTTTGCCTACCCGCAAAGTTCCACACTTGCATCGCATCCCTTCCGCTTCTAGCAGTACGTCAACACTAACCCTACCATCCGTCATCCCCCTGGTGACTCAATACCAAAACCACCATATCACCACATTTTGCCCTTGTGGTCTCCCTACTCATCCACGCGTCACTTCGCACCGCTTATTGGCCCCTGAGCTAACTGTCATAGACACGTCTAGAAGCATTAGACACGTCTAAACGACAACATGGCGACCATGGCAGCTGCTGCTCGCGATATCCACCAGGCCTCCGACATGAGCCGAGACAACTTAACTGCTGTAGCGGCTCGGAGTGTTCCTGCGATGACTGTGACACGATCTCATCCTCTTCCTACCCCTCCAAACTCCATTTCTCCCGCCCTCCCGCCTCACGGCCTCAGAGCCCAGCTTCAGAAGGCCAAGCTCGAGCCCATCGACTCGGATCTTGACCTGCACGAAGACCAGGCCCGGCGAGAAGCCTCGCGATCGCCCTCCTACGACGCGACTGGAGCTATCAGCACTTCTCTGCTGGCCAAGCATCATCTCCCTGACATCCTCCTTAACCACGGCCCTTTGGCCATCCGCCACATCATGGGCTACCTGACGACGTCAGTGCCGGGCTTCGCAGGAATCCCCCCGACGAAGGCACGTCGACTGGTGGTTGGAGCTTTGGAAGGTCGCGGAGGCGAGGGAGGCGGAGTTGACGGCGATGTGGAGTTCGAGAAGGTCGGTTGGGGACGATGGGACGCTCGACGACGCGGCCAGGCTTCCCGGAGCTCGTCTCCTACGGACTACTGCGCCGGCATCCCCATTTCCAAGAATGGCGGATGTGGCACGGACAGGGCTCGGCTGAACATTGCCTCTTCCAGCAACGGGGACTCGATCGTCTTCTCCCACGACGACCGCGACGCCATGATGATGGAGAACGAAGCAGATAAAATGTCCCTGGATGGCTCGGCCTCCGCTTCGTGCTCTGAGGCTCCGGACGACGATGACATCGCCATGAACGATGACCCCGAGGACGCCACCGACGACGAAGACTGGGCTGCTGTTGGAGCCGCTGCTCTCCGCGCTGAGTCTTACAACGCGGCCGCTAACTCGGTTGGACGCAGCTTCCTCTCTACCGGTGTGTATACCTCTGGAGGCATGCGATCCGTCTCGACCGGCATGGCCCGTTCTCACCAACCTTTGCCCTTCGATTTCTCGGCGTTGGGGGCCACGTCTGATGCGCAAGAGCGTGAGGCGGTGGAGGCCCTCCTTCGACTGGGTTCTGTATAATACCATTTTGCATAGCACGGCGTTGGGGATGGGGGATGCGCTGTGCGGTCGGCCTTTTTTGGTCGATGATGAAGCATCTCCCTTTTTTTTGATTGGGTCAGGATTGGCTGGCTGGATTGGCCTGGCCAAGGCTGCTGTGTCGAAAATCGGACTCTCGGGTCGTCGTGCTTCCTTCACACTTCGCCTCTCTGTTTTGACACGGAGGTTCTACGTTTTCTGGGTTCGGCGTCCTGGGTTTGGAACGACAAATAACGCCCTCGCGCGAAGGGCAGTCGCTGTGGCATTGGGCACCACCTTTGCATTATGATCACGGCTCTATTGGAGGATACCCCTACACCTTTTTGTCGGCTTTGGCGGGCCACGCAGATGGTCGGCTGGCCATTGGGACGTTCATCGCACTCTACCCTTGATATGAGTCATCGGCATCTCGATGGGAAATGTCGAAGCAGATGACAAACTTTTGCAAGCCTCTGCATCCTCGGATCGGCTGCCATGACGTGGGATCTCGGGTGGAGTAACTATGATGACAGGTTGGATAAGGCTGGCCTGACACCACTCCCACTTTTCGCTTCTCTCCCATTCATGCGTATACCTCTTTTGCACATACCCTATTTGTTTGCTTTTACATCTGCATCACCCCTGCTTCAACAACCGTGGGGATCACAACACATCTACGCTGAACGAGCTTCACCTCGTCAGCCACCATATCACATCCTTCTCACCACCTGTTTAATAACCTGGGAGTTTGAGGAAGACATTACGAACACTCGTGTCACCATGACATCGAAACAAACACGATACACGTCATCCGCCGTGTGAGGGGATTCGATTTATTGGACTTAACGTGGCCGCTCGCATCTGTCGCAGAGGACAGGACGCGTGGTAGAAAGGTGGAAGAAAACCGGCGATGCTCGGCTCGCTGATGTCCTCTTCTTGATCGGCTTTGGAGCACTGTGTCTTTCGGGACATGAGGATGAGCAGAAGAGAAAAATTCGAAAAAGAATTAACAAAAGAAACCCATCTCTTTACTTTTGGTGAACGGCGGCTTTGGGTTTTCTGGGTTTGGGCGGCTAGGTCTAGCTCAATGAATGGAACTCTTGACTGTTTGGTCCCATGTCATGGTCTGCTGGATATTTTGTGAAGACTATGCTCCCTTCCTCATATGTCACACTCCGCACAGCAGAAGTTGCCCTTCTTACACCAAGAGACTAATTATCGCGATGTCTAGTCACTATTTCATTTTCTAGCCGACCACCCTGCTACTCAGACTCTAAACATAGCGAGCCCCGGTCCTACTTCGTCTCAGCGTGACGCCGTACGAACCACTCGATAGTGCACACCTAGGGACTTCGTTCTGCATGGACTGGCATCGCACTCCCCAACCACATAAGGTATGCATTTTTGATTGCAAACCAAAGTATCTACACTAAAAACTCGTTGGGAACGTAAAGCGGCATGGAATCTTCCCATAAGCTATCCGTCAGCATCCGCTTGTTGGATCCATCCGCATCCATGACGATGATCTGACCGTAGGGCTGGAAAGTCTCATCATAGATGGCAGCCTCGTCGCGATAACCGTACATTCCACTGGAGTACATGATCCGGCCGTCGGCGGTCCAGACGGCGTGGGCGTCGTTGGCACCGCTCGAGGTCAGGGTCTGAAGGCCGGTTCCGTCGGGCCGGATGGTGCAGATGTCGAAGTTGGTCGAGCTCGTCTTGCGCGTGAAGACGATGCGCTCGCCGTCAGGGGACCAAAAGGGGAGGTTGTCGGTTGCGTTGGTGAGGTACTGGACCTTGCGGGTGTTGAGGTCCAGAACGCGCAGGCCGTAGCGGACACCCCACTCGCGGAAGACGATGTGGTTGCCGTCGGGCGAGTAACTGGGAAATCCCGAGTGGACGCTGCCGTCGGTCAAGGCCTCGTAGAACGTTCCGTTCGAAGTCGCGCGGTAGACGCGAGCTTTCCCTGTCGCGCGAGCTTGGAACCATGACCCGAGACCGAAGGCTACCCATTCTCCATCAGCAGACCAAGAGGGCTGGAACGCGCCAGCGAGACCCGTGCCAACTTGAGAGGGGTCGAGTGCTCCGGTGGCAGAGTCGAAGACGAGCTTGAGGTCGGTGCCGTCAGGGTTCATGGAGACAATCGAGGAGTTGCCGAGTTGCTTCTGAGTAATCACGAGGCGGCCCTGGAGGGAGAGCTGAGGGAAGACGTCTGTGAAGCGGTATTCCCAGTCCTCGTCCCAGCTGTAAAGGGGCTTCTCCATCGGGCGGGCTGTGAAGTCGACCTTCTCATACACGACGAACTTGCCATCAGGAGACCATGCCGGAGAGCGGATGGCAGCTTTCACGGCTGGAGTGGCGCCCGAGGTATAGTTGTATCCCTCATTGCCGTTACCCTTGATCAGATATGCGATGTTGTCAATGGCGTTACTGCTACCAGGCAGCCACTGAGGGAACATCTTGAGTCCGGACCCAGAAGCATGTTCGACACGGTCGGTGCCCGTCTCGAAATCTACCGAAACAATCGCGGAGCTCACGCGGGCTGCGGACTCGGGACGGTGAGCATTCCACGTATCCTCAACCGTGATCTCATAGTACACGACGCGCTTGCCATCCGGGGACCACTTGGGTGAGCCAAGGCAGTATCCGGACTTGGTCGCCAGCTTGCGAAAGCCGGTGCCGTCGGGGCGGATGACATAGACCGAAAGCTCCTGCGTGTGTTCCCAGCCGGTGCCGTTGCCGTGACCGAGCCATTGCGTGTTTCGATCCGATGAGAAAGCGATCCATTCACCATCCGGCGACCAACTGGGACGGAAATAACCATCCGGAACAAGGGGGTTACCGGCGATCTCGGCGGTGTTGGTGAGGTTGCGCCTTTCCCCCGTAGCCAGATCCTGAACCCAGATGTTGGCCTTGTAGCCGTTCTCGGTCGAGACGAAGGCGAGCTTGGTGCCATCGGGAGAAAGCACACCGGCGTCTTCAACGGCGGGCGTGGCGATGAGCTTTTCCAGGTTCGAGCAGGTGCCGTCGGCTGCGGTGGAGAGTTGGCAGCGGTAGAGGTCCGAGTTTCCGTCGCCGTTGCGCTCCGTTGTAAAGGTGACCCATCGGCCGTCCTGGGAGACTGTGGCGTGATACTCGAAGGACGAGCTGTCGCCAAGCAGCTTGCGCTCGTTCGTTCCGTCCGCGTTGGCGATGTAGAGCTCGGAGGTGGAAGGGCCGATACGGTTCATCAGAAGGACACCCTTCTTCCCATCTGCGGCGGGAAGTCCACGGGCTGAATGGGCCTGGGGAAGGCCCGCGGAGTCGAAGTCTGGTCGCATTTGGTGGACATTGCGCGCGACGGTCGAGCCGGCAGTGGCGAGGCCAAGGACGGTGTAAAGGAGTGACGACCGCATCTTGACAACCTCGAAGTCGAAGAACGAGAGAGAGGAGGTTGAGGGGGGATAAGAGGAGAGAACGGCCGGAAGACATCTCAACTGCACGCCGCCTTATATATCTTCTTCTTCGTGTGGCTTAGATTCGCCATTCCGCATACACAATTTCGAGCATCGAGTCCGAAGTCGTCAGAGAATCCCTGAGCAACCAGGGTTCAGGAAATCGAGTTTGACTGCCGCTTTCCGCTACAGATAGTCGTTGGTGTCTTGGCAACGTGGAGACCGGGGGTCTTCGAAGAGCTTGTTTAGACAGTTGCCTGCGAGAGAGTTCGCATCCAAGGGTGTAGAGCGGTCTTTCATTCGATCGCATCAGCCCCACTTGACTTCTGGTAGCTCCGGTTGGGTCGTGGAAGGATTGGACTGAGATGCATGGAGATGGGTTCCCGTTTTATTGATTAAAGGACGCATGAGCAGGGACGACTTTTGGCACCCAATAGTGATTCAGTGATTTCCTATCCCATTCTTCTAGTTGCCCCTCTTGGTGAACTTTATGTCCGAAAAAACGGGGTTATAGTCCACGCCGAATGATGAATGACAACTTAGCAGTAGTTACTGACTACTGTGACGAATTTGAACAAAACCTTAAATCTAGTTGCCCCTCGACGTCCGAGAAAATATTTAGGAGGCCACGGAGAGGAAACTGAAAGGGCAGGTGTGTACTCTGTAGTGCGGGGGTGATGGGGAAATTGGCTGGGTTGCGTTGATGCGCCCGTTTTAATCAAGCCAATGTTGTTTCTACAGTCCGCACCCCTGTAAATAGATGACCCTCAAAAGCCATATCGCCCTCCAAATGCATACGCATGTCGTGCCCATGTTATTTTGTATAGACGAAACACCAGAAACTACATACTTACATGATAAATATGCCCTCCTATATTATTTAGTATGAGAGTGCAGGCTAGAAAAAATTTAGTTATATTATAGGCCTAAATAAGGGATTAAATAGGGGTATTCTGCTGCTCTTATTGCCTACTAATATATACCTACCCTCTCTACTACTACGTACCTACCCTTCCCCCTACTACATACTTACCCTCCTACTATATACTTGCCCTCTTATTATACGTCTACTCTTTTATTATAATAATTAATTAGAACTTTCTTAGATTATTATAGTTGATAGAATTAAATATTCTTTTCTATATACTTAGAGTTCTTAACTTGTATAATGGCGTGGGGAATGAATTGAAATCTACTATTGTTCTAAAATATGCACTTTTCGCTCAAAATGCATGCGAGTGGGCTGCCCGAGTCTGATGCATTTACAGGGGTGCGGACTGCATCTCACAAAAACAGAAACAGTGGAAATCCACACAAGTCCACATTACGGAAGAGTCTGAGCGGGTGATAAGTCTTGTTATGGCTCGGCCTCGGTCGAAGTTAGAACAGCGGCCCGAGAAAACAACAACCTTGGCAGCCGGATAAAACTGCCGAACGGCGACAAGTGCTTACTCATCGAGAATCACGTTAGTATTTTCTGTTCATTACTGGCGCAGGTGCAGGCGGCGCGGCAGAATAACCCGGGCGATGTTACGTAATGTGGGGCGCAGGTTTCGCATCTACAACACCACCACCTCCTGCCCTCCTACCCATACTCTCATTATCAACAACTTCAATATACCCATTTTGACCCCTCTACTGCGTATCATTCGTACCACCCCTCACCGAGTGAGACCAACAGGTCATGAAATCAGTGACTTTCTTAGCTGTTCGACTGATGTGGCTTGTTGCATAAGGGTTGCAACTCCTCCCCCCCCCTTCTATATCTACTGATTCATAAAGAACTCCTCGAAAAGTCCTCGTAAGGCAGCGCGGGCTGCTCATCAACGCCGTTCAAAAGCGCAAGATACCAAGCCAGATTCCTACCATTTGCCTCGCGGGCCGCAAAGCCAATGCCCCAATACCCGAATCGGTTGGTTGTTGTGTATTTCAAATCATAGTCCTCCCATCTCGGAGTGTTGATGGTCTCAAAGAACTGGATGCGAGACCCGGGACACATCATGGGCTCTCCGTCGACGGTGCCTTGCTTGAGCCATGGCCGGCTGGGCGATGTCCATGCGGTGTGTCGGAGGAACTTTCGCCGGTGCTCGACAAAATCATTCACTGCCTCTTGTTTCGGACAGAAAGATGTGATTTCCTCTTCCGACATCTTATGCAGCATCTGCATGACGCATCCCGCCACGGCCTCGGTGATGGACAGAAAACTCCCGTGGCCATAAGGTCCAAAGGGCCCGTTGAAGACTTGAAGTAACAGTCAGATGATCTGCCACGCACAACAGGGAGAGAGGCTGAACAGTGCTTACTGATGTAGTTGGGCATGTTGGCCACTGTCAAAGACAAATATGTGTTTGGTGTTTCCTTCCAGTACTCACACAAGCTGACTGTTACGACCGATGGTGGGATAACGCGGGCGACAGCTGACGTCAAAGCCGGTTGCGCAGACAATAATATCGAACTCGTGTCCGTTGCCATCTGCAGTCTTGGTGCCCTTGGGAGTGATCTCTTGGATACTTGACGATACCACGGTCACCTTGTCCTTGCACCGAGCCTCAAGATACCCGTTGCATGGCGTTGGTCTTCGGCAACCGACGGCGAAATCCTTGGGGATGATGAGATCTTGGAGGTCAGGTCTAGGAGTGCGAGCTTAGAGCGCATATCCTTCTCAGCGAATTGGAGGCAGAGTAATCAGTTGATGATCTTTCAAGCAGGTGTATGAAAGATGACTTACAGCTCTGGTATCTTGCTGCTCCCTAGACCCGTTCAGAATGAAGCGAAAACGAGATTTCAGCTCGGATTCAATCTTCTTCCGGTACGCCAGGTACTTCTTGGGGTCGTCGCGGAGAACCTCATGTTGTTGCTCGCTGTCTGCAGGTGAGTTAGTCAAGATGCTCAGGGCACACAGTCTATCTGAAAATTCACCTACACTTGAAGTTACCGCCATTCTTTCCGGCAAATCGCTGACCGAAATCGCCAACGACCCACGATGCGCTCTCGAAAGAAGAAACTCATGCTTCCGACGACTTCAAAGACCAGAAATATGCTTGAGGTGGGTAGGATGGTCGCATCTTACTCGGTTGGATGTTGGGAACAATCTGAACCGCGGAAGAGCCCGAACCGATGACTCCAACTCTTTTGCCCTTGAGTTCAACGCTGCTGTTCCAGTCCGCGCTGTGTAGCATTGTGCCCTTGAAGGTTTCTTTGCCCTTGATGGCGGGCCATTTCCATTTGCTAAGGGCACCGTATCAAACATTATGAAATCACATCCAGAAAAGAAATGACTTACTTCAACACGCCACTCGCATTGACAAAGATGTCTGCCGAATCCTCGATGATTGTACCGTCTTCTCTCTCGATCTTGAAGTTTCACGCTTGCTGATACTCGCCCCAGAATGCGCCCACAACTTTGTGGTTCAGACGAATGTATTTGTTCAGATCGTACTTTGCTGCAAAAATTTTGAAGTACTGGAGGATCTCTGGGGCGCTCGAGTAGCTGAGCAGCTTTTTTTAGTGTTCGCCATCAGCATATCTGCCGGCCGGCCCGCACTTACGACTGAGTCCACTCGGGGGACGAGGCCAACGAGAACTGATAATTGACGGAAGGAATATCGCAACCGCACCCCGGATAGCGGTTCTCATACCACGTGCCGCCGGTAGGAAGGTTCTTCTCGTAGCAGACTAGCTCGAGGTCGAGAGTTTTGCAGGTGTCGATTTCGTGCGCGAGGTTGAGTGCGCTGGCACCGCCGCTGAGACATACGATGCAGAGCTTACGACCGCTACGGCTAGGCTTCTCCCAAAATTTGGTATTCGGACTTGATCGGGAAGGGAAGAGAGCCCGTGTTTGTGGTTATCAGCTCCGTGCATGGGATTGCAAAGGGGTATTGATGAGTTGTCCGGGGTATTGATCAAGATTGTGGATGATTGATGTGAGGAACCGAAGCTGAGGGGAAGTTCGCCGAACAAAGAATATAACTATAATCAGAGTGATCATTCTTATATACAACCTTGGAGAACTTCCAAAATGCATTCTGCCATTCAAAGTACCCCGCGAATCCAACTGTCGCCGGTGTTCTCGCACCTGTCCGGCGGAGCTCCGCAGGACGACACTGACAAGGCGGGAGACGGCATCTCAACCTCGTACCACATTTGCCTGCGGCCTTCACTCCGCCGCCGCCTCCACCTCCACCGACGTCGAGAGAACCGCCTGCGTGTACACGTAAGTCTTTGCCGCAATCCAGCCGTTTAAGCAGGGTTGTACGAAACCCCAGCCTGTCTGTATTGGGGCTTAAGGACCTCGACAACATATTTGGTTTTCCCAGCAACATCTCAAGAAGAGATACAGGGCTGAAGTGAGCTTTAAAGAGACCGGTGAACAGATTCCTTTCATTCTTAGCATCGATTTCACCAGCATCAGTCACAAAATAAGCCTACTACTCCGCGTTTTCCGACGAACTTCACGTCAATCTCTCAAACATGCTCTTCTCTACATACGCCGTCATCACCATTGTCGTCGCCGTGGCCTGGGCTGAGACGTTTCAAGGCACACGTCAGCATGGAGCCAAGCTGCTTTACACCATTCCTGCAGCACCGTTGGCCTTTGTAAACCGGGCCAAAAAGGCACCTTCATTGCCACCGCGAAAGAGAAGGCTTGCAGCGGCCGCAAGAACTCGGATGGGTGTACCACGACCTTCTCTTGCGCCTAAACGACGCAGAATGAGTATTCCATGCATATCATGGAGTAGTTGAGTGTTCCGAAAGCCATTTTTTGTTCGTTGAAGCTTGGAAGAGATGTGTTTGTTATGTAACTACTTCACAGAATTATGCTCTGGTTCGGCTTCAATGTTGCAATAGAGGGTCTGTACATACTGACTGTACTATTATTAACTCGTATTGAAGGACAACTAGGCTCTATGACTGATCTACAGGAGGATGCTGGGTTATTCACAAATTCACGCACATGTTGCGCACGTTTGTCTGTGGCTTCAGATAGTCTCATCTCAAGGGCGATGGCCCATGTCTAGATTGCTCTCTGTGAGGCCTTTCCGAAATTACTACCTTGAGTTCGACGGGGTGGTGAGGTATGAATATCTATACTTCTTTTATTTGTACTTGGTTGACGCGGCCTAAGTGAAGCTTGAAGTATTCCTTGTCCCAATTCTTGGGGCCCTCTCATTCCATCTGCCAAACATTGTTTGCAGAACAGGATTGGAGGAAAGTTGTATTCTGCGAGACTTGACGTCTCTTAAGCTTAGAGCAACAAGAGGCTAGCTAGGTACGCAGCAGAGCTACGCAAAATCGATCAGATGATGAATATTCCTTGCGACATGGTGTTCCAGTGCATCGCAGCCCAGAAAATGACGATTCCCGACCCCATGGCAGGTCTAAGACGAGCAAACTCCACCGTTGGTTTGGACCTACGAGTGACAAGCTGGCGGAGTTCATAATTCGAGTGATGTCAGGCCAGTGAGCCGCACAAGCTGATGAGCCACTAACACCGGAGTACTGCGCTTCAACTCATGGATCCCATTCACTGTCTCTTCGGATCGGGCCGTTTTGACTACCTTGATTTCACAAGTTGGCAGTATCTTTAGATTAGAAGGGCATGAAGTTCAAGAAGTTACCTTAAGGAAGAAGCTATCGTCCGAAGAGTGAAAGACGATGAGAGAACTAGATCTCCTTACTCGCATGATACTATGGTCGACCGTCTCTGTACTAATTATACATCGGGTATGGGAACTTCGTATTTCCAGGGGGTTAGAGCCTGTGTATTTCGATGAAAACTGAACAATCAGCTAGATAGAACGAGCTCGTCATACACGATCAGACTTCTATGGTGCTCTCCCTAGACATCACGTCCAGTTGTTGCGCGGCGGCCGGAATACCATCGCTTCCGCTCGCTTGACGGGGCTCGCACCGCATCGCGTTCTCAATCCCTCAGAACGACTGCGGAAATTCCCAACAGATAAGAGCGAATTGGAGGAGATAGCTACTTGAGAACTCGCTGTAGGGGTTAGATGAGCTGAGTAGACTCAAGAAAGCCCGACTGGGAGATAATCTAGACTCGTTGCATGAGGAAGCCATGTTCCACGCGCGATTGCAGACCAGGAAATCTTATCCGCCCGAAAGCCTTGAAAAGGCCAGTGTCCTGGATCCCAGAGGGACGTGTAGATACAACAGTTCATTGACCGAAGAGATACGGGGGTCAAGAGGTTCTTCTCGCTGAGCGATCAAATGTTGGACACAACGCACTAGCTAGACTCTCTGGATCACGTAGACTTGAGATTCCTCAGAGCCGACGCCTCAAAGGCAGACAAACAGCAGGTCAACTACAGCAAATGGACCCCCAAAAGTCCAAGAATGCATGAGCTAACCGTCTTTCGAGGTTCACTGAGCAGGTACGGCGAAAGGTCTTGGCTTGCGGGGCTGTACAGGCTGTCATCGCCACCGAAAGACTCGATTCCTTTTTCTTACACCTCAGAGTTCCTTGGCGAACTTACCGCTAGAAAAAGCGAGTTTACAGCTGCAGCATTCTCTCGTGTGGTGCGCGCAGGCTCGTCGTCCGTAGTGCTTCAGTTTCCTTAGACCAGTTCTTCTGGTCGGGTAAAAAGGTGAACAGTCCAGGAGGCCTCTCTTGAGAAAATGTTGAAGACCCAACGACGGCTCCTTACGCAGTTCAAGCAATGACCGGTCAAGGCACCTCTCCTGTTGGCGTACAGACCAGAATCAAGACCCCGGCTGCGGGAATTCCTCGAAAAGTACGACTGCGGAGATTAGCAATGGTGGGTTGAGTCCAGTCCAGCTCAGGTGGATACCGACATTGAATTGAAGTACCGCCTCCAGATTCTTTGGCCATTTCGGACGAGTGGCCATCGCATCTTGGTGGTGGAAAAACGATGAGAAACAGAAATAGCTAGACGTGGAAATAAGAATCCTTCTTGTCCACGAGAGGGGAAAAGGGAGGCTGTTGAGTCACAACTATTCTTCGAAAGCGGAGTAGCGCCATCGGCTTTCCAGTCGTGCCATGTGCCGTTCGAATAACTGGAAAAGAGCGTTTTTGTAGCCTGTGCGACGCCTCCATACCAGCACGGGTCAATGCTTGACGTCCTTCTGCTCTGGTTTGCCGGCAGGGCCGGGCTCGGGTACCGGAGTGCGACGTCAGTTTCAGTTGCTGTAGATCCCAGGATTCCTCTTCATCACCGTCACAATTGCCGGGCCAAGAACGAAGCCAAGCTTATAATAACCAAGGCTTTCCCCGTCTTGGGGTCACTGCGCTCCAGTCGATATCTCACATGTCGCATGTGCTTTCGCTATCGCTATCTCATTCGGAGGTTTGCGCCATGATCGCGTGTCCTCTGTACTTCGCAGTAAAGCAAGAGGTACGACCATCTGCGACCGCACTGTAACTTCACCTTGTTGCAGTGCGTGCCCGCCGCATTCTCACCATAGGGAGGATGAAATTGAAGAAATGCTTGGCCATCTCGCCATCCCTCAAGGGCCAGTTGGCGCCGAGACTGATGTAATCCAAGAATCCAAGCCTCTCGAGCTGATGTCCAAGAGAACCAAGACGCCGAGAGATTCCTAAGAGCGGTTGCCCAGCGTATTCCTGTTGGCGCGCCTCGTAGGCTGGGATTGGCGCTTCTCAGGGAGAGCCTTCCAAAGTCTGGAGCTCGCGAGAGAAGGCCAAGGGCGCATGGGTTCCATGAGAATGGAGTAAAGTCCACTTTCAAATAAGCCCTACTGGCATCTTGGCCTGATCCCGCCGAACCAGGAATGCGGTGAGTCGTGACGCCCCTCTTGAATTGCTTGCACTGCCTGCAGAGTCCTTCCTAAAATCTCGGGGTGGCGTTCGAACTTGTGCCACCCCATTCGAACCTCCGCGTTTGGAGCCTTCGGTGCCCATTCCGTGCTAAAACCCCGCGGGGCCCGTTGCGATCGTCTAGGGGAGTGCACGATGGCCTGATGAGCATCCGGAAAGACTGCGACCAATGCGACCAATGCGATCAAGCGTCATGAGTTCCAGTGTGAATGAAATGCCCTTCGACGCGATGGCGGGCAGTAGCGGCATTCATGTAAACGGGATATCATCACGTACCACATGAGGTGGTGGTGTTGTGGTGCACCAGGACAGCTGCGTGCTTGTCCATCCTCTTTGTCCAGGCTCAGCCGGAAAGCTTGGGTGCGATTCCGAGGCAAGTCAGGCTCATCAGATTTGTTGCAACGATGTGAGCAACTTATGTAGAATGCAGCCAACTGGGGTGCCGCTCAAGACAGAGCGGCTATTTCGCACAAGACAGAGCGGATATTTCGCACTCGAACCTTAATTTCACAGGTACTTGTCAGTTGCGAATGACTTGTCGGCACCAGAGGCATCCCACGAGTGTGGGACAATTACTGACCGATGCGGAAACTACAGTAGAAGGAATTAATTTGGAGATGAACGGGGACTGAGGCTTCGACGTTGAGAACTTGGGACTTGAGACGGCCCAGACTTTGAAGTCACAAATCGCGCAAATGGGGTGTGCGTACTACGTAGCGGCCAAACATGGAGAGAGCTTTGCGTGCCAAGGCCGCTTAAAAGACTCGGCTTGATTGCATGTCCAGTAAATGGAGTGATGGAACTGGTGACCACTCACAACCCCCTGGAGGTAGAACTGGATGGGGCGAGAGTTGAACCCAAGTCGAAACCACCCATCCTTGGAGGTCTTGGCATTGCTTGCACAGCCTCAGTCGCACGGCGACTTGACGGCCGCAAAGAAGGCGAGTAGCGTCGAGTAAAGGATACTTGCTGAGCTGTGCCGCGAAATCATACACGCTGTCGGTGCTTGGTTTCTGCAGCCAAGACCGCCCAGAATGCCGAGTCTGCCCAGTCTTGCCCAGCTTCGGTCTGGCTAGGCGATGAAGCGGTAAATTCTCAGGTCTGGCTACTTTAGTACGTGTCCATCTCAAGGCGGGGAATGAACGATGCGATGGCATGGTTTGTGAGACGGCTGGGTGCTTTTCGGGGGTTCGTGTAAGTGTCTCTTGTGTTGAAGCTTGGCGCGGTAGCCAGGAGAAGCGGGTGAAGGGAGATCAGCACGACACCCGACGCAGACGGGACGCCCTAACGACACGACACGCGTTTAATATCGCTCGTGTGGGGGGTGACGGAGATGCGAATTCGCTGCAATACCGACAACGAGAGCCATCTCTTCGTAAGGTACCTGCCGGCGCCAGAATTGGCACCGCGGTTTCTTCAGACAGCCGGGAAAAGTCCTTTTCCTCGTCGGACCCCGAGTGCTGCGCTGCGGCGCGCGTTACAAAGCCGGCAGGTAGACCTACCCTTTTCCAATTCGAGGTTGCCTCAATCTCGCCCTCGCCCATCGCTGCCTCGTGGTCTTGGCAAAGCCCACCCTTTTCACACCGAATGCACGTGAAATACACGATCCAAAATGACCGGCACGTCGGCTTCCCTGCGTGGGCCGCAACAGGTGGTGTTGCGCAACACTTTCAGGACGAGCCGGTTCAACGGCCTTTCAAGTCTCAATGGACCAATTCCTTCTGTCATCAGTATCGCCGTCGTGTTGAGAAGAGGGGGTAGAACAGGCGAGCGTATTTGGAGATTGCGCGTAGCCCTTGGCGCTAAGAGCTTGGCAGTCTTGGCTGCGGCGGAGAGGCCAAGAAGAGAGGAGCGGAAAGCTTCTTCGCACTTGGCTTGCCAGAAAACCTGCACAATCGCCCCAGGCCCCCAGCTTATCGAGGACGAGGAGGTCGAATCGAAAAAGGGAGGTGGGGTCTCTCGCTTAAGAGAATGGGAGTCTCTGACTGGCCAGCCTGCCTTCTGTGTGCGGATGACGAGCTGGCTGCATCTGCGATCTGTCTGCCTCTCTCAGGTCTCTCTCCAGTCTGCGGCAGACTGTCTGCCCAGTCTGCCAGTGGTTCTGGTGGTCCCAGTTTATGGACTTATGGGGTATGCGCTTAACGGAGCACCGGCGGCTCCGTGTTTTGAGCACTTGAGCATTTCCTTGGGAGTTTCTTGGTATGCAAGGCTTGTCAGGCTTGTCCCTCCCGGAGTCGATGGCCTCTTCCCTGTCAATCGTCCCCAAGCTTCCTGTCAATCGTCCTCGTATATCTTCGAAGATGGGGGAATGTAACCCGGTACGGCAAGTCGTTGCCTTGGTGCCTGTGACATCAGCTGTGGCAGAACCTGATCTCTAGTACTCGATACCCCAGCTGCTGTTCCTTAGGGGTGGTCTTGTCCCGTCCGGTACACATCAAGCCCCAAAAATAGTCGGCTCCAGTGCGCCGTACTTGGCTGGGAACAGCATGTCTCTCATTTCAGACTGTCGGAGGTATTTTGTGTGTGTGGCTTTCGGACGACGCAGGGCTAAATAATCATTACCCAACACCTTCCGCGATGATGGATCCCGTTGTTCATCAACGGCCAGACGGGCAGCACGGTGACAAGAACTGATTGAACGGCCGCTGAACGAATGAGGAACATAAAACGCCGCGCTTGCGGTTATCAGCCGACTATTGACCAACACAAATGGACAACGGGTGCTCGTAGGATGAAGCAATGCGTGGCAAGGAGCAATGCCAAGATCTCGGCGAAGGGAGAAAGGTACAAAATGGAAATTTGCCAAGACTCCCAAGACAGCCAAAAGTCTTGGCATCGTATGCGCCCGGATGTTGCGGTGTTGGCGAGTGACTTGAGAAGTCAGTGTCTCCTGACTGTGCTCGGGAAAGATACCAACTGTGGCGTCAGCCTCACCTAGCATCTGCAGCGCTATCTCTGCCGTGGAAGAGTTAAGCTCAGGACCGGCTACGTACTGTGCCAGTCGACGGACGGTCGGGCGCTCTACTCTGCTCCTTGTCTTCCCCCAACTTCCGGGACATCAGCTCGGAAGCCCTCGCCACCACCGCCCAATCACAAGTCAGCTGGTCTCACAAGCCCCCGGTCGCCAAGACTTTGCCAAGACTCTTGGGAGTGTAGGAAGAGCGGAGAGGAAATGTGATTCATGAATAAAGAGACAAGCCGTCTGTCCATGCCCCCCAGATCAGACTGATTAATTCCTCTCGAAAGCACCTGGACCTCTCGAGCGTCAGCAAAAAACATAAAAGTCGTTGCTGACCGTCCCTTTTTCCCTCTTCCACCCGATCGAATCCAAGTATCTTCTCGCCTGTCCTCGGCAATCGGCCCTCCACTAGCTTCAGCCCAGATCCCCACTTACACAGCATCCCACGCGCCTCGTTTCGGAGTTCCAGCCTATCCGGTCCCGGCCGAACCAATTCTTCCGGGTCTCTCATCGAGCAAGCTCGGTCAAATACAAGAATCATGTCAACAAAGCAGGAGCACGAGTCATCGGGGAGCAACTCACCAAAGAGTAGCACCCCAGCTCCCTCTACAACCACCAGCAACACCTCTCAGAGCACCGGCAATGCAAGCGCTGACGACAACCTCATCTGCAAGTGGAACAGCTGCAATTTGAAGTTCGTCACACCTGAGGCCCTTTATGTAAGTCGACACTTGAAAATCCCATGAGATAAAATCGTGACTTATAACCTGTCAGGAGCACATCTGCGAGCGTCATGTCGGCCGCAAGAGCACCAACAACCTCAATCTTACTTGCCAGTGGAACTCCTGTAGGACTACCACCGTGAAGCGTGACCACATCACTTCTCACATTCGCGTTCACGTTCCGCTCAAGCCTCACAAGTGTGAGTTCTGCGGCAAGTCCTTTAAGCGCCCACAAGATCTGAAGAAGCACGTTAAGGTACATCATTCGTTCCCTCCGTATCATTATAAACGCTCACACTCGCAGACCCACGCCGATGACTCGGTGCTCGTCCGATCACCTCAGGATCAAGGCCTGAACGGCTATCGGGCGCAGCCTGGCAAAGGTATGTACAGCTCAGTTTGCGCATCCAATGTCCTCTCGTTCTCTCCCAACTAGAGGCTAATGTGCCTCCAGCTTCTTCTAGCTACTATGATCATAATGGCCACATGAGAACTAACTCGGCCGCCTTCGCACACCAGGCTGGGCATGCTAGCTACTATGCACCCCAACCATCTACAAACTATGGACTGTATTTCAACCAACAACCCTTGAACCCTCCCCGAACTGAGTACATTGGCCACCATCCGGGCGGCTACGACAACCGGAAACGCGCCTTCGACATGGTTGACGACTTCTTCGCACACGCCAAGCGTCGCCAAGTCGACCCTACCTCATACCAGCAGGTCGGCCGTTCTCTTCTCCCTCTTCACGGTGCCCTCGGCCTTCACACCGGTCCCATGCCCGGTTCGGACTACATGGCGGCTCCTCCTCCGCAGCACCACGTTCAGCACCACCAGCACGTTGGCGGCGGCCCCTCTGGTCCTGGCCCTTTGACCCAGCAGTACTACCTGCCGCCCATGCCCAACGCCCGCACCAAGAATGATCTGATCCAGATCGATCAGATCCTCGAGCAGATGCAGAGTACAGTCTATGAGAACGCGAACCAGGCCACCCAAGGAATCCACATTCATGGCCAGAACACGTTCGACCTCCGCAACAGCCCCTCGTCCCCCGGCGGTCACAGAGGCTCTGCTGCCGGCATTCCAGTCACACACGGCGGCTACGACGCCGTGTCTGCGGCGCACATGGCGTCCCCGCTCACTGCCATCTCCTCCACCGGAACGCCCGCCGTCACTCCCCCGTCAAGCACGATGTCATACACCTCTGGTCACTCGCCCAGCCCCTCTTCTTCCGGCATGTCTCCTCAATCAAGACACAGCTCCACGGCATCCTCCGTCATGTACCCCAACCTCCCTGCCGTCAGTTCCGTCTTCCCCGGTCAGTCGACGACATCGACTCTTGGACCCAGCTTCGACAGCAATGAGCGCAGACGCTACTCGGGAGGCATGCTCCAACGCGCTGCCCCTTCATCGCCTAGGTCGCCGCATATCATGGAGGATTCATCCGGTGTCACCACCCCCAAGGCGGAATCTGTTGCCTCGTCTATCGGCTCCCCTTCATCCGAATCGGACATGAGCGAAGGTGCTCGTGACCGTGAGGAGAAGTACGACCAATGGCTTGAAAACATGCGCACAATCGAGGCTCTTCGCGAATACATTCGCGAGCGTATCGATCGCAAGGATTTCGCTGACGAGACTTCCGAGGCAGCCAAATCCCCGCTGGCTAGCCGTCTCAAGTCTCCCGAGCCAATGGAGGTTGACACGAAGCCTGGTCCTGCGGCACCGCTGTACCCCGTTCTGCGCATGCCGAACTAAGGTTCCAATATCACAATGAGTCGGTACCGGAGAATAAAGGCCCAGCCTTACCTGGGCAGGTGTATCAACAGTTGTCTATGAGCGTGTTTCGAGAAAAGTTTTGTCCCAAAGGGAAAAGGCAAAGTGATTGGTTAAAACTTGGTTCGTGTTCTATTCTACTGCACTCTTTTCTACTGCCTACAAGGCGCTCCCGGCACAAATACATCTTCCTGTCGAAGCCCACACCTCTTTGTTACGTTACATACCCTGGTCGGTGGAAGTTGAAAGGGGAAGTGGATTGATACGCAGTCTCCCAAAACGCAGATGGATTGTGGCCGTCTGCCCGGGAAATGGTACCCGGGCAACCCAAAATTCAAGCAACACGTCTATTGATTTATTTCACTTGTTGTCGAAGAGGAGAGAAGGCTTTACATTCGGGAGGGCTTTGCGAGCAAAGCGAAATAACATTTTGGTGCGAAATTAACTCTTTCAATCGGTCGCGGAACAAAACGGATATTGGAACGGGAATGAGATCATGAAAAGAAGTCATGTTGCTTCGCCATTATGTAGTCTCCTTGGCTCGAGTGAGAGTCGAATGCAAATGCTTATTGCGCCTCTGGAATACCTTTTTGTTGCAAACAACGTAGCTTTAGCGTATTACTGCGTATCACTTAAGTGAGACTCAGAGTCTTCTGAAACGCTGGGATTGTGTCTGCCACTATCACAGGACTTGCTCCAAAAGGTTGGTCCTTAGCCATCAAGTCCCTCAGTTTCGAGACAATGCCAAAGGCGACTCAATTCCGGATTTTACCTCATCCAGGCACCTCGCAAACACCAAAGTCCCCCTCCTTACCATGATAACTCGGGAAAACTGACTACGGTCATTTTTGTCCCCTGATCCGATTCGTCTAAGTTGCTGCCTGGTAGATTTCCCTAGTTTCCCAAGCCGCCGGTCGCAGGGAACGAGCGTCATCAGCAACGTCTGCCCAGCACGCCCACCCAACCAAAGTTTATAGTGAAAATCCTCGCGCCCGAGACGAATGCGGACAGAGGCGGGCATGTTCCAGGATCTAGAAATGTAATTCGTTTACCGAGCAGCTATGTCACAGTTGCAAACGCCTTTTTGCTGCTACTCTGGGGAAAAGATGACCCATCCGCAGCCAGAGACATAAGATGCCACAATTTTCGAGGGTACCAGCCGTGACAGGCGTAAAATGTATGAGGACAGCGGATTCACCGGGAAGCCTTTCCAATAGTCCATGCCACTCGTTGATAGGGTTCCTCCGGGGAGTTGAGAAACCCGAGCTGAGCCGGAACTTCCACCTCTCAGCCGTATGACAAACGCAGGATAAACGGTTGCTTGGCAAGCCACCACCACCATAGGCCGGCCGTACGACCTCGATTTACCCGTTTGATCATAATCGACTCTGACATCCCACCACTCCCGTTTCCAATCTCATCAGCTGACGTTCGTGCCAACCCCAGTGTCCCAGACTTGTCAGCCCTGTGGTCGGCCCTTCTCCCGCGAAATGTCCCCTCGAGGTCTTGATTGAAAGGCTTCTGTTCGGTTTCTTTGGACGTTCGGAAAGTCTGATGTCTTGGAGAAAGTAGCGCCACTCCTGCTCTTCCAATCACGGTTCCCCGTCACCAAGAACCTCTCTTGAAGGGTTGGCTGATAGATCTTACACCAAGCTGACAAGCAACTGGAGGCAAAGTTCTCGTTACACATGAACTTTTCCTGGTTTGGTTATATCTCAACCACACACCTATCTTGCAAGTATTGGTTCGAGGAAGAGAGAAGAAGGGGAAAGGAAAGTCCCCGTATTTGCTTATGCCAAGACGAAGCAAGGGAGCAAAGTGAAAGAAATGAAGGCGCCAAAGATCGATCCTTCGCGGGGGGCAGAAACCGGGCGGTTTTACGATCGGCAGACCGACTGGCTGAAAATATCTGTGAAGTGTTCTTCTTGGATTCTCTTCGAGACATCACTTGTCATTACCATTCACGCACACACAGATGACCTGCAAGCAGAGTGTTCCATCCGTCTCACGCCCGGTCAATCTTATTGAGAGCTTTCGGTGGGTACTACACGATGCTGACGATATGTGGGTAGAACTAGCCGGACGAAATGGAGGGGAGCGGCTGGGCGATGTTGTCATACTTGACAAAAGTTTCACTCCAACTACCTCGCGAGACTCTTGACTGCTCAGGTATATTTTTGGCCTACCAATCTGATGGGTATATAAACCACAGAGAGAACGTCACAACCCACCCCTAGCAGCCAGCAACACAAGCACGGTTCACAAGACCTCGAAAGCGAACAAAACAAAACCTCACCAAAGGATCCCCGGCCACAGACAAGCCAAAATGAGATTCTCCCTCAGCAACATCGCGACCGCCGCCGTCGCCGTGCTCTACACCACCGCCACCCCCTCCGTCGGTGCCTCCCCCCCCTCCGGCCGCCTGGAAGCCCGCCAGGACGCCAAGCCCGAAGCCGACTACTGCTGCTGTGGCGCCGGCAACAACTACAACTGCAAGGTGCCGCACGCCGAGGGCGGTGCGGAGGACCCTGTCTGCACCTTGCAGCTTTGCCCGCACGACCCCGAGACCGAGGATCAGTGCTGCTGCTGCGACCCGGACGGCGACCCCTGGACGGTCACCTGCAAGACTGTGCCCAAGGGCGCTGGGTGTGGATGTACCACGATCTACTGTCCTTTCCGATGGGGAGAGCAGTATCTTCCTGGATACCCATGGACTACACCCTCTTAGTGACCGAGGGAGAACAGAGATTGTTGGCCCGAGGACTATTGTACCGTTTTTGGAAGGTGCGATGGGACGGGGTGCAGAGGTTATGAAGGGGTTTGAGAACTTGTTCCGGTTCACTCTTTTGGCCACGACTTGGTCTCTTTGAATTGCCAAAGTTGGATTGGGGAATAGTGAACGCTTATGAGATCGTCATTTGGTGGATACTATTCAATACAGTGGTGTCATGCTCCCGTCGTATTTATCCACTTGTCTTGTGAGATAGAGGTGCTTCGGCAGTCATGGTGCAAGTGATTTCATTATTGTAACGGCTGCGAATACGCAACACAAAGCATCTCAGCCTTGCAGGTGTTTTGGTATCAAAGCAAAAGTTCTCCATGTATTCTCATCCGTCATAAGGGCGATTTGTATGTTTTGACACGAACTTCAATCGGCGTATTTCTAGATCTATTACTACGTCTATGTCATCGTATGGACGACACTCTCTCCTTGGTAAATAAAAAGTTGCCCTCTATCTGTATGACTTCCCAAACCACCCATTCAATACCTCTTTCAGTCTAATCCGTCGTTTCGATCCATTGCGGGACTGCCTTCTTCAAGAAGTTCATGAACTTCCAGAACCCCACGGCATGCTCCACATTGCCAACGGGGTCGACCACACGCTCAGGAAACGCGATGCCGGCCCCAAACAGTCCAGGAATATAGGTACGACCGCGAACTTCGGTATCCAGAGGCTGGGAAGAAAATCGTCCGTTCGAGGCATCGTGATAGACGCTCAAAGGCTGTGCCTCGGCCCCTGCCTCTTCTACGACCCTCAGGTCAGGTAGAGGGTTACGTTGATAGCCGATAGCCTGGATAAAATGGGAGCACCCACGGAGTTCGGTCTCGTAAGCCGCCTGTTCCTCCTTGGGCGGCGTCCATAGTTTTGTGATGACTTTGCTGACCGGGCTTCTTCCGAACGACGACTCCTCCAGGTTCTCCCGCGCCCACTGAGCTGCCTGGCCCTTGAGACCCGTATTGTCGTACAGGATCCAGCCGTCTTTGTACTCGGCATAGCGCAGGTCCTTGTGTCTGGTGAACCACTTTATTCCAAGGTTTGGATGCGTGGTTGTCGCGAGATTGTACAAGTTCATGAGCACCAGAATTGCGGAGTGCGAGGCGCCTACTACGGCCACCGTCGCGTCCCCAGTGATCGCTTGCCCCAGCAAAGGTGGGTTGAGAGCAGTGTCTAGATGCACCATTTCGAGATCCTCCGGTAGCTTTTCAGTCACAAGCTGAGGTTTTGATATTGGGCTGGACCCGGTGCTCAGCACCAGTCTCCGTGCTCTCACGTGGGTTTCTCCATCCAAGGCGACTATCCAGTATTTGGTTTGCTACAACAGTAATATCAGCGTCTCTTCGTTCTGTACTTATAGAAAAACACATTTGAACATACCTGATCCAGAACGGCGGCAGTAACTCTACCGCGGCGTTGCTGCACATTCTGGAAGTGGCGAGAAACGCCTTCGGTCAATAGCAAGCACAGGTCTGCGGCGTGGCCCAGCTCGCAGCCCTGGTCTCGCGGCAACCCCTGCAACGCGGTGAAGGCGTTGGGCTTTTCCGCAGCTTCGACGATTTGGCGAAACGGCGATACGGCGGTCGCGAAGTTGAGGAACAGATCGACCTTGGTGTTGCTCGGGACCCGTCGGTAGTGGGCGCCGACCCGACCGGCTTGGAAGACTGGATCGACCCAAAGCTGCCGATGCCGAGGCCGGTGCGCCAGCAGATTGCCGAGAACCGCAAGACCGCCGGGCCCGCCGCCGACGACTACCGAGTCGAATACGCGAGCATCCGGGATCGACTTGGCCATGGCGGAAGCCATCATAATCGGATCGGAGAGTGGGAAATGCAAGATAGAATGCAGTTGTCCAGCTGACGTCTATTTGTGGTCATTTGTCAACTACCTTAGTTAAATGAGCTAGCTACCTTACAGTGCACGTCCAGACCCATCGCCGGAGTATTCACCGGAGTATTAGCTCCCCCGTGGCGCTGCCGACGGTGTCAATAAAAGAAACTTACTGTGCCACATTAGCTCTCTGAAGGCCGCTTATCTGGAGATAAAGGGTACGATAACTGTCAACTTCTCTCAACCAAAACCCCCGCTTGGCAGTAAGAACGTTGGTACGACAGCGATTTGAACGCGACGTTGGAGTGGAAATATTTGCGAAAATGAGACTTGTGCTATGCGTAACGCAAGACCCAAGAAATCACCCTCCTCGTCCAAGGCCGCAGTGGAGGGTAGGCCTCTTGTACCTCTTGTCTCAGGCATTGTGCTCTGCCTGATTTCATGAAGATCAAGATTGAGACCAATCTTTGCTGCTCAGTACAAAACTCGTTTTTTCTTGCTGAAGTAATTTCCAATACCTAGTTCAAAGGGGGAAATATTCAACGAAATATTTAGGAAGAATTGATATCATCTTCCCTGACAAATTTGTAGACAGTTGCTTAAATGGCCTCATCCTCTCAAAGGTCGAAACCTTTGTGGGGGGGGGCTATTACAAGTTCAACTCTGCCCGCCGCTCAATACCACGCGACGACTCTGGTTAATTATACTGCCACACAACCAACCACCAACCCCAAAATATTGTCCCCATAATAGTACCCAAACCAGGCTTTTGCAATTGCGATTGGACCGAAATTGGCCTAATCCGCATATACATTGTTTCTTTCTGGCGTTAGTTGATAGTTGATGGGATGGATATATGAATTAATCCTCTGCCCCTTGCCCTTAAAGCAACTATAGCCAGCACTCTCTCACTTCGCGCATCACCTACCTACCTTACCCGTTACTCCAGACTTTTTCAACTCACTCAACCAAACTTAGTTACCTTAATACAACGCCATGTCAGACCAGCGACCGCAAGCCCTCCCAAATCGTCGGGGTCCCCCATCCGCCAGCCTGGGCGCAGGCCATGAAGGACCTGGAAGACGAGCGCGCCGCCAACGAAACCGCAGGAGTACGCGGGAGGCTCCAGGAGCTCGAGGTCGAGCATCAACACCTGACCCCTCTGCCGCCTCAGCTGCCTAGTCCTCTGTACGTAATGCGGAACGTGCCCGGCTACCACGACGATGATGCCTCAATGGTATTCGGTATCCTACCGGTCCTGCGCGGAAGGTGACCTGGACCGCGTCCGCACATTCGTGGACCACTCCACGCCGACACCCGCGGACCTTTCCTACGCCCTGGACGAGGCGTGCCAGAACCTACAGCTCCACGTCGTGCGGTTCTTGCTGCAGCACCCAGAGACGCAATTGCACTATCGATACTTCCGCAGGTCCGTCGAGTTTCCTGAGCATGACATCCTCGACAAGTTTTGACGCTAGACCTTTCCCGCTCCAGGTCGCGAAGCATCTTCACAAGCGGCAGCCCCCAGCTTCTGAACTTCCTGAGAACTTCTTGTTGACTTCGGATGGCACCCAAACCAGCTACTTGGCCCCCCACAGAGAGGTATACGGCCGCCCCGCTACCTCGCCCGCCAGGAGGTTGCACTGCATTATCCGCGTTGTATCCTGGATATAGATATCTTGCGCTTTCTCCTTGACGCTGGAGCGGATCCAACTATAGGTAGGGATTTGCTTGGCGATATCAGGTTCAGCCTCCTCCAACAGCCCGTGCAGAGGCTGTGCAAAGAACCGCCTGAGCCGGAGTATCCCAATCTCTCCACACGGTTCGCCATTGCACAACATTTGATTGCCCTGGGCGAGGATGTTAACAGGGCGACCAATGTGTAAGTACCCTTGGCCGACATGTCACGCATCACTGTTTTGTTATAACTTCAGATGCTTACTTGATGAATAGATACCCTCTGGTCGGGCAATATGTTAGGATGCCCACCCGATTGCACGAGGCCACAGCATTATCACATGCTAAAAACTCCATGGGCTGGGATTATGTGCGATGGCTACTGGAGAACGGCGCGGATCTAGCTGCCAATCCCAGGTTCACAAGCCATGCGCAGATTATCTACTCTATTGGGGTCGGTGATGAGGAAGTCGAAGAGACGTATGCGGATGTGCTACGACAGTTTCAACAGCCAAGGGCCAACGCGGTATCTGACGGCAGCCAGCCAATAACGAGCACCCAATGCCTGCCCATACGCTGACTTCTTCTACAGAGCAATACTCTCCAGGTCCAGCCATCACCAACATTGGTCACAGCAGAGGGATTAGAGAGGGCTGGAAAAAGCATAGAAAGTGCATGTTGCGCCTCGACGAACGAAGATGAATTGATTGTGAGAGAATTACACCTTCGATCAAGATCTCACGTTTGTCTCAGCCCATTTCACCCACGAACCATGACGTGAGATCTTGCTACCTCGGGTGATGCAAGAAGATTGTTCTGATTTCATTACCTATAAAGTTCGCTTATACTTGTATAAGACAACGAACACCAGGTCTGACCACGCTCAACGTCTACACCGACAAAGTCCCCGCCCCACAGTTGTTGATCAACTTCTCGGGCACCTAAGACTATCTGTGTTATGGATCATTTGAGAAGAATTTTAACACACCCTCAACCCCCTTCCCAGAGGTTCTGACTGTGATGACGTGTACTAGGTATTCTAGGCAGACAAAAGCTCAATCGCCTCGACCAGCCAGCCCATGTCAGAATGTCCGTAATCAACGCAAGAGAGTCAAGTTTGCCGGGAGTTTGCCGTCAGGAAACTCTCGGATCATCACGCCCATGGCAGGATCATCCCACGCGGTTGCCTCTCCCATCACCAGTCCATCGAATGCACAGTAGTCCATGATTCTGCCCGCACTTCTTGCGACGCCGCGGCTGACGTAAAAAAGAAATCAGGATCAGTTACAGACCCCCGAAGCAGGGACCAATACTTCTTACCACGAGGGGGAATGGATGGACAGCTCGTCGAGCTTCCTCCATCCGAGGATGAAGTTGTTCCCGGCTTGGCAAAAACTCTTGACCGACGTGGTATCGCACGTCTTATCCGAGCGAGCTAACCGTTCGATGCAGCCCACTATGCTCGGAATCTAGATTTCCATCATCGTTTCAGCCACACCTCTTCACCTATTGTCAAGATCTCTGCGACTCTCTCTCTCTCTCTCTTACCGCTGCCATGTTTCTCGGGAAGGTGTTGCATCGAACGCTGGAAATATCGATACCCTCTCTCCGAGTGCCTCCCGCCTTATCGCTGGGCCGCTTGCTCTCCTTGAAGATCGTACGTATCCGGAGGAGCCGTTCCCCGAAGGATCGCAAGCGGTCAAACGCTCTCGTTTGCAGATCCCCGGAACGCCAGGCCGCATCTCGGCGGCGGCGGTGGTGGCGAGGAGTCGACGCGGTTGCCATCGCGGCTGCTAATGCCTGTTCAGATGAAAGATGAGTGGCGTTCGGGGTTTTGCTGATATCGCCAGTCCATTTCTCAAACGAGAAACAATCAGGACGCGGAGAAAGCGACGACGACGACGACGAAGCTTCGACCGGAGACGTTCCTCCGTTGGCCGGGACCGCGTTGATGACGGGGGCAAACGCCAGAGCCGCGAGGGCTAGTAGAAGAAAGCGAAGCATGATGGCGTCGAATTGGATGATCAGAAATGGCAAACGCACCAAGGTCCATTCGCGGCAAAAAGCTAAAAAAGAAAGCTGAGGCTTACTCGGATGGCAATGCCCTACGAATGTGCGAAGTGGTGAGAGCTTTATACGAATCGTCAAGTGAGCTGGCTCGTTGTCGGAAACAATTGGTATCCGGTTTCACCGCAAATCCCTTGCTTCTCAATGCTGCTCTAGGTCTCTCTTTATCATGGTTACCTCGCGCCATTGTGTCGAGTCCAAGATGGCGGCTGGCGATGCTAGGGATTTCTACGTCCTTGTTCGCGGGGTGTTTGCCCCAGTTCATGGCGTGGCGGCTGGCATCTCGATTGTGTCGTACAATTGATATCACCGAGTTCCCTTTGACGTGAAACGAACGAAGTTGACAGGACTATCCGAATAAATCTGGCACAACCCACATACAAAAGCACCAGTCATGATCGCGGTTATGACAGCAGGTGTGCAAAATATACGTATCTTCCACAGAAGCCACTCCCCTCCTGATATATTCGGCCGTTTACGTAGTATCCCAGATCGTACGACTCGTGAAAGTCTTCTCCCCTGTCAACACGTACTGTTCCTCGCCGTCTTTGATCTGTCCTGACCCCGAAACGGCAGATATATGGTCTCTCGATAGCGCTCAGTTGTCTGTGACAAGCACTTTCTTTCGGGCGACTGGTTAGACGTTCCCCAGGTCCAACTATGCCCTAGCTTGAATCCAATAACGTCGAAGAACCATTCTTGTTGGGTTGTCTGAGGTTCTCTGAAGTTGATCATTCCACCGCATTATCTATCGCAGTCTACGAGACATAAAAACCCCGGATTTCTTAAAGCAAAGGAGGTCCTAGATGGCGTTCAACTCTGATGGCAAGACGAAATCTGCACTCGACGCTTGTCAACTGGCCCCCCCCCCCCAAAATCGGCATGTATCACTCTCATCGATATGTATCCTAGCCGATCTTGTCGCACCGAGCGCGAGTTGAAACCTCTCTTGACAAGCAAGTACCTGAAGCCCGAGCTGGACCAGCTCGGGCCTTCGTGGAGGCCTGTTAATGTGATGGCGCGTCTGCAATATGAATCGCTCCGACATCGCGACCAGCACGTGCTACCACACCCGGTGTTCGTTTCTAGAAACTAGAAAAAAGGAAATGTTTGCCAGCCAAGGGAAGCAATGTGATGCGATTCATACGTGTAACCTGCAGCCGAACCTTGTCGGAGCCAAACCAACAGCCGGGGCCTCCGGGATAAATGACGGGATTGGCAACCCTTAGACTGGCCCATAAAAGTGGGATGGGAAACAAAGAACGAAGAAATAGATAAAACATGCCTGCAATGACGTACAAGAGGCAGAATAATCTGTCCGCAGGCCACGAACACTCATTCATCCCCTTCCGTCGGCAGGTGAACGGTCGATGAGTAGTTGACTGGGTAACCCGTTTCGTGCCGAAAGCAGGTCTCGAACAAGACATCCGCAGACCGAGGGGAGGGAGGGGGTTTTACACTGGTTGCATGTTGGCATTCCGCTAAGAAACTTTGCTGACTTACCATGTACCTTATCCAATATCAATCTCGCCCGAGTTGGTCGTTGGTCCGCCTGATCTAAGTGCTGGCTCCGAGGCAGTTGGTCAGTACTGGCCTTCGTCACGGTGCAGAAGCGTCTGCATGCAACTACCAACACACTGCAGTCGGGTGCATAATATTAACAGGCACCCAACGTCCTTTCTGCCTTGTACGACCATCGTGCAGCCTCGCTTCGGCCGCTCTTAACCGCCCTCCAACTTCTTTGGAAAGGCGAGTTATGGCATGTCAAGACACAAGGGGTCTGCGGGGTTCCTTGGGCCCTGTGTCTTAACTTCATCGCTCGACCTCGTGAGCGAATCTACCGAGATTACTGGGTCTGCTCGCTAATTCGACAGATACGCAGCGTCACCTCTGGCGAGGCGCTGCGAGGCAAGAAAATATAGAAGGTGAAGACGCGGTAAGTAGTAACCGGGAAAGCGTTCAGAGTATGGTGGTGGGAACATCGTGGCGTGTGAAGCACACATAACAAAAGGCACGCCGTGCAAGGCCAGACCTGCCGACGAGAAGTGAAAGGCTCAGAACGTTTCGCAATTCCTCGTATGTATGATCCCCCACCAAGTCCGTTCCCGCTCGTATACAAAAACCAAATGATGCGACCTCGAGACGTGTTTCGTCTGGGTCTTCTTTGTTCCCCACCCAACCTCAACCAATACCTCAACCAATATCTATCCGATATATTCTATCGCAAATCGCGCGTTTTTCGCAAAAATTTCCACCCGTCGCGAATAATGTGCGTGACGGGAACCCGAATTATTGAAAGCGAAGGGGCGATCTTTATCGAGGCGTCTTGCCAGCGGCCTCTGTTTGACACCGACAGCATCTGCAAGAGCCACCGAGACATCCCTTCATCCACTCGCGACGATCCTGAACAGGCAGGTTGATATCGATGTAGTGGTTGAGAACCTCCTCACCAGCCTTGAGGCCTGGCTTATCCCCCATTATTCGTTCTTCAATCGCCCGCAGTTTCATCCTTCCTCCCCGCCAGTCCCATGTGACGTTCGGGTTGCAATCGTGATTGGCTATACACCAGAAAGGATGCACTGCCGCGACCTCCGGTCGACCGGTCCGAGGGTTTTGATTACTCGATGCCGTGCCCCGAAACTTGCCATAGAGCGTGTTGAAAACCCAGAGGTCATACCTCGCCAAGTGCGCGTAAACGTCGACGTCCAGCTTTTCGAGGATATGCAGGGGTAGTTCGACGTTGTATTTAAAGGAGAACGGAAGGGTCCAAATGGGTGGCGGTTCGGCCGAAGGGGATATGTCGATGTTGTTCCAGTCGGAGGGCACAAAATCACCCCAGATATACTTGACTTGTGGAAGGTCAAGAGGATGGACGCTTTGGTGTTCTGCCAACGCCAGACAGCGGACGAGAAGGAGGAAGTATAGCGTTTCGGCAGCTTCTGCAGCCTCGGGGTCCTTATTGATATCGTCCAGTGTCGTTTCACATACCGCTGGGTGGTACAACTCTTGTGCCATGTCATGGCAGTACTGGGTGCAGAAAACTGTGTCGTAACATTCCTCGCACTGAACTGCAGGGGGGTCGGCTCCCAACGGAGGGAGCTCGGAGCTGCACGCATCGCAGACCGGATCCTTGTGGCGATTGTTTGCTGTCAGTAGCGAGTATTCATCTAGAATATCTTCCCCCGGCGCAATGTCAACTTTGGCAAAGAGCCCGAGCTGTTCGTTGGTCTCCTCCTGCTCGTTCGCCTCCCGTGCGTTAGTCTTGTCGGCATCGATACCAGCCGCTTGCGGGTGCAGGATTGGGAGCTTAGAAACTCTGACCTCGCACTTGGGCGCAAACACAGAAAGACCATCATTGAGGTATTCGAGGGTTTTCGGGCCGTAACGATCAGGTTCGTGGTCGTTCCAGGGGTACACTTCTCTCCGCACCATACCCCATTCGGGAAGTATGTTGGAGTAAATGTCCTCCCTTTTGAGTCTCTGGCGGGCTATTGTAATAGTTTGATCCATGGCTGTGAGGAGCTCTTCGTTTTCGGGAGCTAAAGCCAGACCTTTCTCGGCGAAATCGTAGGCGGGCTTCAAGCAGCCGCAGCACAGTATGCTAAGCGACAAAATTTGATAGCATCGAATAGAAGCCAGCTTGGCGACGTGGGCCACCAAACTTGCTTCATCCTTGACATCGCCGTTGATATGGTCGCTTCGGATTTCCAATAGGCGGCCATGGTCGAGAACCAATGGTACAGGGTCGAGTGGACGAGACTGCAATGCCTCGACGGCCTGATCGTGGTACTCGAAACCCGCGTTGAGAACTTCGTCCGTCAACATCAATGCACGATAAGCATCTCCAACAGCGAGCTCGGGGTATCCCAAATCCGAGTGGACCTTTGCGCGCTCGAGATAGAGAATGAGGTCGTAAGGGAGAGCTATGAGAGCGTTTGTGAGCTCCTCACGGCGGTCGCGCAAAGAGTGTAACCGCCGTGTGTTTTCGTCCTCCAAGGGCGATTCGCAGCCAGTGGTGCTTGAGGCAGACATTGTATGTCGAAGGGAAGAGAGCGTGTACAATGTTTTGTCGCGTGGGCCAGAACGGCTCAGGCCTAGACCAGAAAGTACAAGGCTCCCTGATAATAAAAAAAAGGAGTGGAGGTTAGGGAAAAGGCCGCCCAGGGATCTCGATCTTAATCTAAGGAAAAACGACACTGACGTCAGTGAGGAGAACAACGATCCTGGTTACTCTGGGCTCAAGGTCCAAGTCAGGCGAAAGCGCTGTGGTACCCAACTGGAACACCGTCTTGGGGACTGGACGGTGAGAAGATGAACCCTAGGAAAAAAACCGGCCCAAGGCCGATGGTCTCAAGGATTGTGGTTTTCGGTTTTTTTGGCCTACGAACGGGGCGAGCCCACACAGGTCAGACCACTTCTAGGCAACCCTGCCGGGCCGCGTCCGCTGGTACCTAGTCAAAGAGAGCAGTGCGATGGTGAAAAATACAGAATAGTGAGATATTCGTAAGAGAGATAGAGGAAGAGAGACAAGGGCTGGTTCGGGACGGTGCGATGTCCGTATTGGTCAGGTTGCCCGGGTAGGAAAATAGGTAAGGTAAGGTAATTAAAAGAAGGAGTGTAGGCAATTGGCGATTGAGCCCTGAATAGGGGCCCAGGAGCTCTTTGGCGTGGTTTTCCTCTCTGAGCTAGTCGGGCCTATTTCTTTCGTTGTGACAAACTTGGCAAGGAAATTAACCGATAGCAGGAACCTGGCCAAAAGTAAAAGGACCTTGGATGCCTATGCGTAGTAGCTGCGGTCGAGCGGTGCCGTTATTTTTTTGGGGGGGGGGGGGGGTTTCTTTTTTTGTGAGGGGTTAAAGAAACGTTTGGCTCAATACGTCGAGGCAGACGAAGAAATTTGCAACTCGTCAATAGGATATTGCCGCGGATTGGAGTCCGCTCCGGTGCGCGATGACAAGTGGGGGGTCTGGACCCTTGAAAAATGGAACTTCAGGGTCCTTCGCGTGGAGGGGTAACTGCCCATGACGAGCTGCCAGCCGGAGAAGGGATCCATGGATGGTCAGAGTAAGGCGCGAGGTAAGCGGCTTGTACCGAGTACCCCTCGGCTTGGGCAGAGTGGGGCTGACGCAGCCTCCTAAGTTCGTTCCTCTCTTACTCGGGGTATTTACTCATATGAGTAAGTATACTTATATATAGTAATACTAGTATTATTACTACTAAGTATGCACTTTTACTTATTTCTTAATACTACAACAATATACTACTTAAAATATATATTCTAATTATTCTAAGTATAGCAATTATAAAAATTCAACTACTAATATCTCTATTATTTATTATATAGTATTTTAGTTTTCGCTCTAGTACCTCTAATGTAAATAATAACCTCTTATATATAAATTATAAACCCTCTTTTATTTTATTTAAAGCCTCTCATAAATCTCCTAACTTATTTAAAGCTTTTATTTATTAATTAAATTTAGTATCTTTCTCTTAATTATAATTTGCTTAAGTATTAAAAGTCCCAAGTTACGAAAGATATTAGATAACCTTAATTATAAACCTATACCTTTATGATATACTATTTCTTTCTTTAATTAGAAAACTACTAATTTTAGAGAAAATAAAGAAACCGCTTAATATTATAATTAAGAGTATTTCTATTCTTAATTCAATTAGCTTCACTTTAAATTCTCTAATTTCTAGTAGCTTTAGAGCTATAAAAAATAAGTTACTATATTTATAAATAGTTTATTGAAAAGTATCTTAAACTTCCTAGTAATATACTTATAAGAAGAAGTACTATATACCTATATATAATATACTATAGAATACTATTATATAGTAGCTTTTATACTTTTATTAGACTTTTATTTAATATTATAAATAGAAAAAATCTAAATAAAAAGACTAGTTTTAAAGTTTTAGATAAATTAATTAAGGAATTATTAGAATTTTTTAGGAAGAGCAGGTATAGAGTAGTCTAGTGAGGTATTTACTATATATATGTATACTCACTTATATAGTTAAAACCCCTAAGTAAGAGAGGAACAAACTTAGGAGGCTGCGCTAGCCCCACTCTGCTCAAGCCGAGGGGTACCTGCTCTCTCCACTCGTCTTCCGAAATGTAAGCGCAACAGACATGCCCTAGCACAGCTGTCGCAACACTGGAAACGGACCGGAAGGTCGTCCGTTGCGCTTTGCGCTTTGCGATGAAGCGGCCAAGAGTCGAAGAGACGTAACCCGTACAACGTCCCCAACCTCACGTACCACGCGCCTCCCCGTGCAGGCCAGGCCTCCATGCGTCCTCCATGGGCCCCCTCCCGTTGCGAATTGGGTTGGGAGCTCTCCAAGGAACATGATGACCAGTGACGTCACGACCTCACTCCAGAGTCTCTTCGTCCCGTCATGTTCGTTTTGCCCTAGACTCTTTTTTGTGGGCTCGTTTCTTTTCGCATGAACCCTTGGTCGTGTATTATTGTGTGCCATTTCACATGCTCAAGCCTGTCACAGTTTGAGACTAGCTTCGAACGACACGGAACAGACGCAGACACTGTCGATGGAGCATTTGACAGCCGGCGTGCAGAGTCCACGTCTTCGTCGACGTTTTTGCCGCCGTCTTCCGCTTGCCGTCGCTTTGCTCTCTTCTTGAATAATGTTGATCCCCGTCAGTTCCTGATCGTCCGCAGCCGGCAGGGCATCCATTGGGGCCTGCGACCCGGGGACTGCTGCCACTTTGAAGAATGAGGCTTACAAACATGGGCCCTGACAACCCCAGCCGTTGCCTGCATCCAGTAGTAGTCGTAATCGCCTATTAGTAACTAAGGCAACTTTCAGGGTCCAGATGTAGGTAGTGTAGTGTAGCCGGTTAGTGGCGGTTGGCCTTTTGGAAATAGTTTCCCCCTTGCACCGTTTGTTGCGCGACACCCCCTGGCATGAGTGCGACTGGTGACAACGTAAAACAAGAGAAGAACCCGCATCTTCGCTTCACGTTGCTTCACAGTTCACTCTGAAGCATCCCGGATTTTTGCGCCTTGTTGTTGAAGGGTGGGTTATTTTGGTTTGCTGGGCGGTACACCGTTCTTGATGATGCCCATGGTCTGCAGAGCGCTGCAAGGCCGACGCCTCTGGCATGCATCCATCGTTGACATGATCGAAATCGACGATGCCGTGTTTGCTGCATTTGGCCTTTGGACAAGCAACACGCAACTTCGGCCGCCAGCCGGACCGTTTGTGGGCGAAGGTATCGCGAAGTTCCGTTTCCAAGTCGCTCGTCTCAGCTCAAGCGCGCGGCGACCCGCCAACACCCCTACCCTTTACCCATCTAACTCGGGGCAATGACGCCAGTGTCCCCGCAGCGCCCGGCCAGGGCTTCGTGAACCCCCGCCCGCCCGGCGGTTCGTACAATGTGAAATAATGGAGGGAATCCAAGTCAGTCCGGCACGACGACGTCATCGTCGCGATGCCTCAATGTACGGCGCAACACTAAAAATGTCCCGATGGTATATTCCGACCAACTTCCATCAATCTTCAAGTCCGAGTCAATCGAACCTTGCGGGGGAACTCATCGAGTCATTGCTTGGTGTGTCAAACACGACGGTAGATATGACGCATTACGTGCCCTATTCTGTCTGCTCTCCGGAACTTTCAATGGAGAGGCTTGGATAATGCTATTCCAATTGCGGGCGCGGGAAAGACTGGTCGGAAAATGACGAGGCGTGGGGGGTAGTAGCTTTGTGTTGGAAATGTCATGTATGGACGACACTGCTGGCAACTGGACGTTAGTGGATACATGAGAGTATTTCGTCAAGTTGACATAACAAGCATTTGTCTTGCTGGGGCACGAATCAGGCACTGAACCCCTGGCCATGTTTCCAGGCATTGCTTTTTGTGACCATGTGACCAGATCGTATCTCGGTCACGAACACGAAATCGCTGCGATCTATAGTCTTGGACGGCTTGTAAGAACGATGTGGAAGTAGGAGTACCAAGTCATGCGACTTGGCCCTCCAAATTGACGTCTTTCCGAACTCTCTTTGCTATTGCCTCCGCCGAGTGGGCATTCGTTGACAGATTTCCCCCAAACTGTGCTGTGAATAGCATCAAAGATTCGACTCGCGCCGACCCGTCGATGCAATATGGTTGACCACTGCTCGTGCCACAGGCCTAGACTCGCTACCCCAGAGATGGTGGCACATGTCAAGAGACGAGACAACGTGGACGTTTCGGCTGGGTGGCTCTGAAGTGCATCGCTGCGTCGATCCCGTGGGAACAAGGCTGTCCTGAGTAATTTGGAGGTCGAGCACGCTACAATTGCGGAAGCGCTTGAACGGCCTTGGGGTCAGACCGCGACGTTTGCTCCGGCGCGGGCCAGCAGTGTGGCCATTGGCTGGACCAGGACGGACCAGGCTCCTTGATCGTCTTTAGCCGTCTTCGCTAATAGGCGACCGATCTTGAGACGACTCGGTGGCGGCGGGCGACCGAGACATGGGACACCATGTGGCATCCGTTTGCAGTGTCAGATCAGACAGCATGGCAGTTTTTGCACCGGGGTGAGAACCCTTTCCTGTATCTACATGTGTTGGCCGCCCGAGCGGATGCTCGATAATTGTCAAAAGTCAAGAGTGGAAATAGCAAACCTGGACAACAGAAGTCAAGAAAAGAGGGCGCAATTTGCTGTCTGCTCTTGCCGTTGCTGCTAACGGGGGTACACAAGCAATGCACGCACCTCAGTCACATCCGTGGCATGACTAAGGCAGCTTAATATTGATATGACAATTCCAACATGAACGGACTGGTTCCTACACGATTCGAGGTAAACGTGGTTCCTGAACTATTTTTGGGCCGTATTTCGGCAGTTGTTTCCCTTTGTGAGTGCTTCAGGTAGGTGAGGCAAGAAAGAGTAGAATGGTAAGAACTGAATGAAGCAGTGACGATGTCTCCAAAGCCCACTCGGGAATCGTCCGCCCGACACCTGCTAGCCCGGACGCTGCCTTACCTAAGGTACTTCAGCACCTCTTTGCCTACCTTAAGGTACCTTAGGTAGCTAAGTCACCTATGCCCCCACGTCTCCGTTGATGCCTCATTCCTTCGTTTGTCATTTGACTTGCCATTTAATCATGGCAAAGCTGGAACACTTGAATGTCACAGGCCCATCGGTCCCGGATATAGTGTTCGCCGAGAGCATACCCTGACGCCGGCCACAGGGCACAGGGCACTCATCTAAACTCGAGGGCATCGACTCTCGTGATCTTATGCGTCCCTCCAATCTAACACTTCGCGCTTCGGGTCTCCATCAACCACCTCAGAGTCAGACGGCTCCAGCCTGTGCCGTTGTCACTAAGGGCTCTAGCGGCGCTGCTTCCCGACGGCCGGCCGTCTAAGTCATTAGGTAAGTCAAGGCCCGGCTCATCATCCAAAGCGGGCAGCCCTCATCCCAGCAAGCCCCACCGAAATGGTTCCACCTCATTCGCTCACCACCGCCCCAAGGCGACTGCCTCCGCTAATGGAAGGTAGCCACCCGCTGTGCGACTCTCAATGGAAGGACCATCGTCAGTATTCGTACCGCACCTGGCTTTCTTCCTGCCTACCTACCTACGTAAGCATTGGCTCTTATCAGCACAAAGAAGAGGCGACTTCCCGTCGGGGTACCTTAGGAACATTGGATGGAATATGAGCTGTCATCCTGTACGGCAACTCGCTCCTTCGGCCGAAAAGTCTTCGACGAGTTTACCGACCGTACCTCAGAGAACGGCATTCCCAGAACAGCACGTAATAACGCATTGCGAATTGCCCGCAGGTTGTCCACACGTTCCACCACTGGAAACATCGCACCCCCACCATCTCATATCACCACATCACTGGCCGTCAATCGCAGGGTCACTTTCCCTCATCCCGCCGTTATCGATCGCAAATCGATGGTGAAACCGTCCAAATTTATCGCAGCCCGCACGCTTTCCGCCCCAATCCCACGCCAACGCTTGCTTGCTTGCATCCGTCCAGCCATCATTGACCTGCTCACACTGATCAGCAAACGAAACAACGGGATTCGAGGACCAAATATCCAGGACTTTCGGTATCAAGCACTACTCAAACCACACACACATCCAGCCCGAGCCCCACGCTGCTACTACCGCCGCCGCCGCCGCCGCCCGCCGCTGCACTGCGTCCGTGCCGTGCACTATGCTCCGAAAAAAGAAAGGATAAAAAAAACTAGGCAAAAAAAACTGGGAAATCTTCTAGCCCCGCTACATCTTTCATTCAGGTATTTTTATTTGTTTTCCCTCACAATTCCAAGCATCTGGAAACATCCATGACCCATCCGCCGCCGCCAGATTCTTAGACCGACCCTGCCACTTTCTCGGCCCTTATTACCTGTCTCCCGTGTGTCGTTCCGACTCGAGCCTTTTTCGTCTGAACCTCCAGATAAACCAAAGGTGCACCACCCGCCCGCGCCTGCTAAATCCAGAAGGATCCCGCATACCTTACCTTGCCACAAAGCACAGGCTTCGCCAATCATTCTTGGACCACCCAACAACAACGATTTTTCTGCGCCATTTTGCAGTCCGCTTCCGCTTCCCTCTTCTATTCTTCACAATCTCGCTTCTGACAACGCTCCTCCGCCCCCGCCTTCCATATCCAAACTACCCCACCATGAGCAACAAACAGCCGAACCTCTACGCCTATCCGACGGTCAGCGAGCTCGCGCCCGCTCTGCGAGCATACGTCATACAAGCACAGAATGCAGGCCTGAGTCGTCACGGCGCCTTCAAGGTTGCCGTTTCTGGTGGTTCCCTCCCCAAGACGCTGGCGCAAGCCTTGCTCACTCCTTCGTCCGGCCCCGACGATACCGTCCACTTCAGCAAGTGGGAGATCTTCTTCGCCGACGAGCGCGCCGTTCCCCTGGACCATGAGGACTCCAACTACGCCCTCCTGAAGAAGGAGTTGCTTGACAAGATCCCGGAGGATCTTGGCGCCCCGACTGTCCACCCTATCGATACTACCTACCTGAACGACACCCAGGAGCTGGCCGACCAGTACGAGAAAACCCTCGTCACCAGCTTCGCCAGTCGCGATAGTGTGCGCCTGCCCATTTTCGACCTTCTCCTGCTCGGTTCCGGCCCCGACGGTCACACCTGCAGTCTGTTCCCTGGCCACGAGCTGCTGCGCGAGACCACTGCCTGGGTTGCCCCAATCGAGGACTCTCCCAAGCCTCCGCCGAAGCGCATCACCCTCACCCTGCCCGTCGTCAACCACGGTGTCAAGATCGCCTTCGTTGCTACTGGTGGTGGCAAGAAGGACATTATGAAGAGGATCTTTGAGCACGGCGACGGCCTTCCCTGCGCCCTGGTCAACGAGGGCGGCGGCGATCGCGTCAGCTGGTTCGTCGACAACCCGGCTGTCGAGGGAGTCAGCTTTCCTCGTCGTTCCTTCCTGTGAACGGATAACTTAAGCCGATGAATCCAGAGAGCCGGTAGGCCTGGAAATATGGAGGTCCGATTGCGTATAAAACTCCACTGCCCATTGGAATAGACAAGGGACCGGACGAACTGGCATATCTCTAGAAGGGATACGATTGCGAAGTGGGGAAAAATAGGAAACCCAAACAACAGTCAGCCCGCAGGTTTGCGGGCATTTCTTGTCACGAACTTCATCAGTTGGGAGCGAAGCTGGACCTTTATATTCGTTTCTACCATTTATCTTGGGTTGCGTTTTTTTCCCCCAAAGTTCCCTTCTTTGGTTTTCGCCTTTCGCTCGCAGAGAAGTGTCCCACCAACTTTGATATCCAACAACGTCAAAAACATTTTATGATTTCATGATAGGAATACGACGGAGAGGCTAGATACTACGAACCCGTTCCTTGATCGCGGGCCTTTGCAAAAGCTGCGTTCGAGACGGGGAAAGAAATGAAAATCAAACCTTTTTCATCCGCGTGGCGGCCGTTTACGTTGGACGGCTCTACCAATCTCCTAGCTCGTTGGTCCAAACCCCGTGATTCTCGTTGCGTTCGCCCCTCCCGCCCTTCCCTCTGCCCATCAAGGGACGTGCCAGGTCGGTGGGTAGACTTGCTGCCTGATCGCTTGTGCACGTACACGCGAACAGCGCCTGGGCGGGGTGTGGACGCCACATACATCAGCCCGCGGTGGAGGACGGCCGATCTTTGTAGGGCTGAGTTGCCATGTCCATCGTCTTGTCTCATAAGTCACAAGCGCAGAACGCGGTCTCGACCTCGCACGGAGTTGAAGAAGTCCTGACGGGGCTAGGTGAATGCAACGTGAAGCAAAACTAACCGAGATAGCGACAAACAAGCTCTGGGCGCCGAAGACTTTTGGACAGTAACCAGTTGAGTAGGCAGTCTGAACGGATCGAACATGGGAGATGAGTAACACATGTAGAGCGAAAAGGGAGGGGGGCTCTGAGATCGGGTGAATTCTGTGCGCGAGGGGATGGAACCGAGCAAGCAAGCATTTTTTTTTTTGGGGGGGGGGAGGGGAGGGAATGTTCGTGGAGAGGGTGGCCTCCTCAAAGAAAACATGCCTGCGTCTCGCCTGGTGCTCGGGGTACGGATCCCATGATCATATGTCGTATTCTGGCTGGCAACGGCGATGGAAAAATCCACATGACTACCATCGCGCTCGCCGTAAGTACCTTTGAAGTTGAACAGACGCGATGAGGAAGCCCTCCTCTCCACCTCACGCCCTTGACGTGGTCCATCCGCAGGGGACGAGCCCACGCTCCAGCCCGAAGATGAGTACTCGAGGCTCATCTGGAGGTCTCTCGCTCGGACTTCCGGCCAAAGTCTGCTGTCGCAAAATCACAAAAACTGATGTTGACTTGAATTGGCTGTTCCTCTTCGTCGCATGACAACGACAGGTTAGACGCGATGGTGTCCCAGTCTACCTTAGCCTGGACTCACAGCCCTTCACCTCCGCCATGTGTCATCCTGACTGTATCCTTTGGTGCATACGTGGGATCGACGCATTCCGGTTCTCACGCCAGGTTCCCGAAGTCAGACTCACATTCAGCGTACGTTGTTGGTTCGATCCTATGTCATCGAGAGCATAACTCAACAGATCCACTATCTTAGCCGGCTCAAAGCCGGTTACATTGAGACCTGGTATAAATAATGCTCCTCAGGGTTAGACATCGTAGGATTGAGTATTTGTCAGCGGTCCTAGACTATTCCATGAACGCCGTTCGAGATGCACTTCCCTGGAGCATCTGAGAGCCATGGTGAAACTTTTTTTATGCGTAGCTCTCTGCGAAGAAGCTCATTTCACATAGAAGACGTTTACCTAGAAATTCCGAGAAAAGGGCGGAACAGGCTATACCAAAAAATTTGATTATGCCGTTATCCTGCCCTTGGCACTAACCTTGAAGTCTCTCCCGCGAGGAGTGTCCACGTCTTGCTCCCAGGTGCAGAAAGCGAAGAAAATCCTCTTTCTGGCTGTCCATTTTCTCACATGGATCCACTGTCGGGAAGAAGGCTTCCTGGAATACCAGGCTTTGAAGCTTGAGGGGTTGATCCTCGTCTAGCCCTCCCAGGGCCATGGTCTTCTGCAGACTCTGGATTTCCATCTTGAGCCTGCCTGCTCGTAAGATTCCCCTCGAGCTTTGTAGTTTGATCGGCCAAGGTGGTACTTGACACTGTTTGAGCCATCCAACGTAATCAGGCAGTTATCCTGTGGATTTCGGTTTTCACCGCTCGGCTTTTCAAAAGGCCAGTGACTTCGTTTCCAAACAATTTTCTGCAACGGAAAAAGACAAGAAAGGTCAGATTGAAAAAACTTCATCTGGGTGATTCGAAATTGGCCGTTTGTGAAATAACAGCACTTCTTGCCTCCAGCGAAGGTCCGAAACGTCAACAGGCTCGTAGTAGACTATGTTTTGCCCCGAAGACACCTGGCGCCTCCGAGGAAGGGTATGGATAGCCCGATAATTACCACATCCAGCGGCATTCATCTTCTCAGAGGAGCCGGACATGCCATTAGGCTCTTGCCACGAACACAGTATCAGCATTCGAGGATTTTGTGTCGACGGAAAACACCCTCCTAGCTATATCTAGCAAAACGGAAAAGAGCCACGAGACTTGAGTCGCTCTAAGATCAGCTGTCTACGATATCGCCTTTGAAGAAGCAAAGAATCAGCTCCGAAAGCCTTTTTTGCTTGATAGCTAACTTGAAACCTTTGTCTGCTCAATAGCTAGCTGCTTGAAACAGGATCGATTCAGACCACTCTCCGTTCTATGTTACCTCTTTCGTCGTTCGTCTCCTCCTGGCCCCTATACGTCCATGGTATTCATCATATCTCCATGGCAGCCGGCTTGTTTGGTTTATCTGAGCATCCAAACGTATATCGAGCCAACCGATCCTGGTATAAGAAGGCTAGTTTGCAACCAGACACAGGTCCAGCGGCCAGAATAATGCCCGATTGTGAGAGTCCATAGCCGATATCCTCTATCAATAATACATATTAGACTGTCATCTGCTACAAACCTTTTGGTCCCCGCGACCCCAAACCCCTCTTCCATCCCTATCCCTATAGCCTGTCTTCCCACCTATGTGAGCGCTGTCCACATCGAATGCGCACACGGCCGGGCCTTTCAACCCATCACCTAGCCAAAGCCCGTTCCCGAATAAAGATGGTAGCCCCAAAAGCAAGCACCAAGAACCCAGCCATTGGAACCATGGCCCCCAGTGTAGCAACCTGATAACTCGCCCTCACCTGCGCCGCAGCCTCGGGCTCCAGTTCTTTGATGAAATCCAAACTCTCCCGAACCCTCTCCTCGATCCTGTTCGCTTCCTCACCGTCACTCAGCCTCGCCCTCAACTGGGTCCTGAGCACCTGCTGCAATACCGCCGAGCACAGGCTGATCCCGATGCTCGACCCCAGCGACCGGAAAAGATACGAACAAGCCACCACGACGGCCGTGTCCTCGACCGCGGCGTTGGACAGCAAGGCCACCAGCGTCGTCGTGATGCCCGAGCCGCCGCCGAGCGCAAGGAGCGCCATGCTCGCGACCACGCCCGGCGTCGAACGCACCCAGAGCGTCGCCGCGGTCGGGACGACGGCCAGACACATCAGCCCGTAGGCCGCGGCGGTGAGGGCGTAGTACCTGCCCGTCCGTTTCATGATCACGCCGCTGCCGACGGAGGCGATGACGGAGGCGACCATGGCCGGGACCAGATACGCGCCGGCCTGCGTCGCCGAGGCGCCCTGCACGGCCTGGAAAAAGAGCGGGAGGAAGAAGACGGAGGCGATGTGGGCCGCGACGCCGAAGAAGTTGGCGAGGTAGCCCGCGAAGAGGGAGCGGTCGAAGATGATGTGGCCCGGAGCGAAGGGGTGGCTCGCCACGCGCATCTCGACGAAGATGAAGATGGCCAAGAGGGCGGGCGTGGAGGCGAGCCCGGCGACGGTGACGGGGTTCGCCCAGCCCCGGTTCGGGCCAGCGTCTAGGCCTACTAGTAGGGCAATGACGGCGGCGACGAGACACGCGGCGCCCAGGAAGTCGATCCTCTTGATCCTCTGCTTCCAGTGGTCGTGGTCTTTTTTGGGGAGATCCAGGACCAAGTAGACAGCCAGGAACGCGGCGACGCACAGAGGCACCTGTCCGATGAACGACCAACGCCACCCCACGGAGTCGGCGAGCAGGCCGCCCAGAGGTGCGCCGGTGGACGTCCCCGCGGCGAAGATGATGTTGACGTAACCCTGCCAGACGCCGCGGTCGCGGAGGGGCACGATGTCGGACAGGAGGATTACCACGACGCTGTTCATTCCTCCTCCGCCGATGCCGGCGACGGCGCGGGCAAAGCAGAGTTGCGGAAATGTCTGGGCGAGGCCGCAGCCCAGGGAGCCGATGGCAAATACGGTGTAGGCGAAGAGGAGACATTCCTTGCGGCCGAAGCTGTCGGATAGTTTGCCGTAGAGGGGTTGGAAGCTTGTCAGCGTGATGAAGTAGCTGTGCCTATCAGCATACCCTCCTAAAATAATTCTCTAGATGTAAGTCTGAGGACTGACGCCGTCGCTAACCAGCTGGTATTGTTCAAAGCCTTCAGTTCGCTACCTATCTTGGCGTATGTAGCCACGGTGAGAAGCTGATCGACGGCGCAGAGGTAGATCTAGGATGTCCCGGTGAGCGGTGCTGGAGTGCGGAGACTGATGACGACCGGAGAGGCCTGCGGGCGGATCTGAGACCTACGCCGATGCCTACGGCCGGAAGCAGGATGTGCATTTTCTTGGCCATCTCGGGGTCGCCGTCCCGCTTGCCATCATTGCCGGCGCCGTCATCTCGGATGGCGCCGTTACGGCTGACGGTTTCGGTGTCGACGGCGCGGAGCAGAGGAGACGTTTCCGTCGGCGTGAGCACGCCGTTCGGGGAGTCGGTCATCGCTCAAGAGGGGCCGATGCGTGGTAAAAAGAAAAAAAATCGGAGATTGAACTTTTTACGTTCTACGTTGAAGGAACATCGAAGCGCACACGATTCAGCTTTTGAGGATCGCATTGCTATCTCCCGCTCCCCGTTCTCCGCTTCCTCACGGTCTTCGTAAACTGCGCTCCTGCATACGGCTGCGCTCCGTGTATCGGGGGCTTCGGCGGCCACTTGCCCGCGATAAGGCTCTCCGGGATCATGTCGGGAATGACGCCATGCAGGCGATAAGGCACGTGATGATATATCTGCCGCGGTCGGATTTATCAGCGTGGGTATCGACCGTCGCATCTACCGAATAAATTGTTTCAGGCAAACTTGAATCAGATGCTATGATGCCATGATGCCTTCGAGGGTTTGAATGCAGAACTTTCTGCAAGTCCTCCTTGTTCTTTGGCTCGTTAACGACAGGCAATGCGCACGTCGGAGAGAGCAAGAGGAAGAACCAGGTGTCCAAGGAAATCTCCATCCCCCCCCGAGAAGCATCCGAAAAGGAATAAGATGTGCAGAATTAAGTGGGAACGCAACGGTCAATGGCGCCGGAGACCAAGGGTCAGCTTGGCGCCCACTCGGATGCTCCCAAAGATCTTGACAAAACTTCTCACTGCGCGTGCTCCGACCGAATCTCTCCGACGCGGTGACAATCAGCGATCAATCACCTTGTCAATCAGTCAATGATAATCAATCGGCCAGCGGGGAAGACGGGCGTCGGGCGATGACCGGGATGCGGGTCGAGAAAAACGGATGGAATGGGCGGATCACAACTCATCTTAAAAACCTGCCAGTATGAAACAAACCGTCGCAGCGGTGCTCCATCGCCTCCCGCGGAGGGGCCCCAAAAGTCATTTTAATGTTCATGTATTTTCCGTAAGGAGGCAGGCAGGCTCGGAAGTCGCGGGCTGTATACTACTAAGAGCGTGTTGCATGCGAATCCAACGGACACAGTTTGTCAACAAGGGCTATGTTGGTCGAATGTTTGACTAGGACCTCAATCAAAACGGCAGCTTGATCAAGGAATGGTCAAACAGAAGCAGGCGAGACGGCGTTTGGTTTTGCCTGGCGACGCAACTTTTCGCGATTTGCGAGTCCACATCGCGGCTGACATCCTCTGAACTCTGCGCAACTTAGTTGAGGCCTCAAGGTGACGGACCTCCCCCCCCCCACCTAACGTTGTGCCTGCAAGGCGGCATTCAACCTTCCGTCGTCATCGGGCTCAGGGGGCGCAAGAAGGTGCCGCGAGTTTGGGGGACCACGAGGCTGAGCTCTTGGTCTGATATATTTTTAAAAGCGCGCCTGGGGCATGCTTGTGAGACTTGGATGGGGCTCAAGGTGGCTCGAACTGTCGAACTCGAACAGCGGTACCCTTGCTGCCGCAAAGTGGTCAGGCACAAGCCTGATTTGGCTTGGCTTGCGGCGATGACTGATCACTGTTGCAAAGCCGGCGTACTTTACCTCTCAGGGGCAATCCGATGCTCATCAAACGGGACTTCAATTTCACCTCACTTTCCACTTCCAGAATCCAAACAGATTCCTCTTCAGGGGTGGCGAAAACAGCATGCCTTTGCTGCTGGGCTTATTAGCGAGCCGCAAGCATCCATTTTGTGGAACACCAACGTGTGGATTTTTTTTGAGCTAGAAGTATACTTCCTTACTCCTAATTATCTAGCACCCTCGCCCTACCTCTTAGTCTCTAATCCGCTTCTTTAGCGTCTTATAAACTTTATATACTACTTATTATATAGCTATTTAATTTTAGTTATATTCTTAGATATTAATTATATTATATCTTTAAATTTTAACTAAAGACTACTAATTATTTTAAGAGATTCCTCTCTAAAGTCTCTCTATCGTTATGTAGTTTTGATTATAAGAAAATCAAATTATATTTTTGAAGTAAAATAATACTAATTAGAGAGTAGCTTTTAAATTAGTAGTTCTTTTAATATGCAAAGTAATATATTATAAGAAAAGTATAAGTAAAATATAGAGAGCCTTATTCAAATATTTTAGTAGCTTAGATTTAAATTAATCAGAAATACCTATAGTTTCATAACTATACTTTGGTACTTTAGAGAGTTATTTTATAACTTTAAGTTATTTATTAGAGTTTATAATATCTTGTAGTTTATTTTAAGTCTTTCAGTTTAAGGTTTTTTTATAGTAGTTAGTAAATACTAATAAGTTTTTATTTATTATTTAGCGTAGAAAAGACCCTATTTCTTCAGATATAAAGGTTACTAAGACCTGCAAGCATCGACCACATATTTCTGATGCCGGATGGGGGTTTGCCAGGGGGAATTAACCTCTAGAGGGTGAGATGCGACTCCGTGGACAACTTGACCCGGACGCCGTAGGGCTCCTGCAGTCTGGTTGGCTTCCCCCGGCGCAGATCGCTATTGGCCTCCATGGCTGACTCGGCACACTGGACCGGCGTCAGCGGGAGCGTGCCAGCCGGAAAGGACAAAAAAAGAACGAAAGGTACTTCAAGGTGAAAGCCGTTTTTCGCATCGTAGACGTGGCAGCGCAAAGGCAAGACAGCGAGCTGATTTAGCTTCTGCCACGTTGGAGGTGGCTGGGCGGCCGGTTCTGTCTGTTGTTATCCAGCTACGGAGGTTCGCGCCGAACAGCTGCCGTCTCCGAGTCTGCAACGGTCCATTCCATGAATCCCGCATTCCACACCAAAGTTGCTGGGCCAGGCCTTTTTATGCATGTTGGCCGCATTCGGGTGCTGAGCGGAGTGCAGTTTGTTGCGAGAGCTGACTGCAGGCGCATTGGAGACGAATTTGTTGATGCAGTCTTCATTACGCGGTCGAGGACCGAAATGCGGGTGGCACGCGTCCCCGCGAACAGTATGAGCGCCGCAAGCAACCTTTGTAACCCGTGTCAGCACGGACTCGGACGAATATCGAGGCGTCAAGACTTTGGATTGTTGGCCATGAAAAGCTGCAAATGTTGGGTTCTAGAACGGCAAGTTCATGCTCTAATACCAGTCTGGCCTCTTGATGGCGTCATGACGGCTTCATGTGGACTCGAGAATTTGAAGGTGCTCATTTTGAACCGTCTACGGTCTACTCGTGACATGAGCATTCTCAACGATTGCGACATGCGATCCGCGGTGATTAAACGCAGGTCTTGGCCAGGCAGACCTCTTTTTCTGGTGGTCTCGGGCTCCTTATTAGCGGCGGGCGGTTTCAGCCTATCGAGAATCGAGATATGAATGCTGAGAGCAGGGCAACTCGTTGGCCAGGGACGAAACAGTGGGATTGAGTGATGGGAGGGGTGGTCCTAGAACGTCTACCTGTCTCTTCTGTTGTCAATGTCTCTGCTGTGATTAGTGTCTTGAATTTGGACAGAGGCCGAAGCACGCAAAATGGAAATTGGGGACGATAAAATGATTCATAGCCGTAAGAGGAGGTCGTGCATTGGCTGCGCCAGGAATGGCTTGCACGAGTGATTCAAATTCTTTGATAACAGCTGGAGAGGTGCAGGAAAGGATTGACAGCGGACGATGTCTGTGGTTGCGACAGTCCGTGTGCTTCGAAGCTGGCTGGCTGTATCATTGGCGATGTGGCGTGGCAGTTGTTGCTGTCAATGGCTACCCATCCGTCGGATGTGCTTCACCAGCCCCAGCCAGCCTCCCCGCCCCGCTTCGGCACCAGCGTCACGCGGCAGGTCCAGCTGGCCCCAGCAGGTAGTGTAAAAGTGTTCCTGCTTGTTGATCTGAATCCTGATGAAGTATTACAGCTGGAGGGCTGCTAATGAAGTGGCGGCTGCTATGTTCTGCATCTGGGAGGATCCATAGCCAAACTGACGGAGCCAACGACGGGACTCATAGCATGTAACTATTGGCATCCTCCTACCTTACCTTAGTGTACCTACCTCTGATTTCAGATGCCCGACAGCCCAGCGCAGGCATGCAGGCTAAGAAAAAGGTCTATCGCTGTCATACGGCGCGGCGCGGTCTGCGTACGCGCATTCGATCGTGCCTAGGTAGCGCCGGATTAGGTTGACATTCAAATTGGGAGAGAAAAGGTCTTTTGGCATTTGCGCTTCTACACGTAGAGTACGCGCCTATCATGACATCCTTGCCCAATGCCCGCCCCGTCCGAAGACGAGGAAAGAAAAAAGTCAATGTTCAGACCCCAGTCGCCCAGGCGTCCCGTCCCCATGGCAGGGTTCTCCGTGGCTGCCAGCATTTAATTCCTTACTTGAGGCCAAAGTACACCCCCCTCGCCCCCGGTGTCCCAGATGTCATTGTTCTTATCCTCTCTCATAGTTCCAAATCTACGACCTCCTATTGCTGAGGACGCCCTTCAAGTTTCTTCTCCTCAGACTTTTCGCCGCCTCTCCACATCCTGCAGGCACTTGCTGCTGTGCCCGTCGCGAATCCTCGTCGTCTACTCCGTACTCCTACTTACAGAAAGGCACACACACACTACGCATCCTCTCTCAACACCCTTGATGCTGGCACCCAGCATCACCATGTTACGACACTGAACGCCGTGGCCAACTCCGAACCGCTCCGCTCCAATAACCTTCCGTCCTTCACTCCTTCGTCCCACGTTGTTCACTCCCACCGGCTTGTTGGGGTCACTTTGGTTCCTTGATTCCCCTCCATCCCTGGTGATTTCGTTCCCAGCCGATTGGTGAGAGTCCAGGAGCGTAGAGGTGTGAGAAGACGCCACCACCAGGGCAAGGTAGCATAGGAGAAAGGGGCAACGGAATAGTCCCAATTATAGGCAAACCCACTGCCTCCTGGCTCCGTACATCATGCATATGGACTTCCTCCGTTCCTCCTCTAAGAAGGGGAGGTCGCGTTTCTCCAAAGCCTTACCCGTCCCTCCGAATCCGCCAACGGAACCTGTTCAAATCTCTTCTCCTCCTCCCACCAACGACAGGCTTAAGAGACTTCCATCGATACCTCGTGTCCCAGTAAGGTCTCCTCAACTCAGGTCGCCTGTCATGTCGGACAAACCGCTACCGCCGCCGCAACCCCTCAACCAGTCTCTTCCGCCTCTCCCTCCCCTCCAGACGAAAGAGCTGCCCAAGATGCACATCTCGCGCCGTCCAGTTGCGAAGCAGCCAGGTCCGTCGCCGCCGCAAGAAACAGAACAACCTTCGCCAACTGGCTCTATTGGAAGCCTGTTGTCAGCGTACTCGAGGAGTTCAGGCGAATTTCTTATGATGTCGCCAGGTGGAAGTTCAAGTCAGCGAGATTCGGTCCCAATGTCTACCTCTGAACAAGATGGGACAAGAGAGGCAAAGACCCTGACACCTACCTCGCCATCATCCGGTGACAATGAGCCAGCCAACTCCCGCTTTGGCGCACCAACATTCACAACTCACAAAGCCCTGCCGCCTGCCCCGGGATATCATCGAGAGCAGCAGCAGCAGCAGCAGCAGCGAGAGCAAGGTCCTACTCCTGTTAACCCGGGTCAGGCGGCAGGTGTTGACAGCCCGAAGAGCTATGGGTCATCTTCATCGCCGCAGCGACCAATATGGAGGAGAAGATCTATGAAATCTGATTGCAATATAGAAGTACCTGATTTAAAACTAGCAGTTAGCCATGGCTCGACTGCCGCTTCAACACCAAACACCACGCAACCATCATCAACCAACGCGCCCTCCCCAGCACAACAATATCCTCCACGCACAACTTCTGGCTTGCCCGGAAGAAATACTCGACCTATTCACCTTCAAAACCTTCCACCAGCACCAGGAGAAGAAGAAATGGGACAGGAGGCATCTCGGTTGAAGCAGAAGGTGTCGCGCCTTCGCGGCGAGGAAGGCGCCACCGTGGGAGCCTCACACAGCGACACGGCTCTCTCCCCCTCTCAGCGCTTGCCGACTCCCGATTACGAGAAGGAAGACGTCAAGACGCCTGTTGTTGATACGGTCGTCTCGCCCATTTCGCCAGCTTCATCTCCCGAGCCTGCCGCCGAGCAAGCGACCGCCCAAGCAAAGCCGCCTATCCCACGCAAGGCAGTCATTGAGCGCAACGAACGCAGCGTCCACAATGCTCAGAGCCTGCCTCAGCTCCGAGTCGACCAACCCATCACCAGCAGCGAAGCTCCCCCAACCATTACCAGAGACTTTGCCGTCAGTCCTACCAGCCCCGAGACGCAGAGCCAATTCTCAGCTCGCACTACGTCCAACCAGCAGCAGCAGCAGCCGCCTCGAGGCCAATGGCAGCCTGCATCTCGGGAATATGCGCAAGCGCCTGGGCCTGCCTCTTTGCAGCGGGGTGGCCACATGCGTTCCTTCTCGCGAGACCAACGACCGGGCCAGGAACCCGTCGAGTACCGTGAGGTGAAGGACCACGGCCTACCTCCTGCCGATCCTCGCGCTTCCTTCTTGCCCATCACGACTCCGGAGCCTCCCAGCCCCTCCGTCATCTACAACGCTCGCCCTCTCAAGGAGAGCATGTTCGACTGCTATGTTCGTCACCGCGTTATGGACCGCAACCGGAACCGCAACTACGCTCTTACCTGCCAGACTTGTGGCAAGGCCGACGCCGAGGACCGCTTCAAGTGCCAGTGGTGCTACGTCCGCATGTGCGTCTCATGCTTCCAAGTATTCAACGAGAACCGCAGAGATCTCAGAAAACTTGTCGCCCAGGTCAAGGGTAGCACTCAGACCAATGGCACCCACGACCCAGCCGGCAACGAGCCAAACTAGGCAGCCGCGAACCAGGAGCAACCGGTTGAGCAGGAGGCCGCCGAGAGATCGCAGCAGCAGCCTACTCAGGTCGTCGCCGTTTGATTATCAACGTCGTTACCACTTTTCGCTTCTCCCTCCCCTGGGATTAGGGAATTACACAACGGCTTCTCGCAGGCCTCAGAACCTAGCATCACGGATGAATTAGGAACAAGAGGAAAAATTCCATTGCGTGTGAGATTACATAGAGAGAGATTGGATGGTAGATACCCATTTCTCCCAGATACCATGTTTGCGTATAGGCGGGATATGCCAGCGGATGGAAATATCTCGGCATCCCGCGTTCACTTTTCCTTTCGTGTTTTGATGGATTGCTACAGCTCAGGGTTACTTGCTCGACGCTAGCTCTGGCACACAAGGAAAGCTTGATAACGAAACGAGAAGAAATTCAATACACGGGCCCTTCAGAGCCTCAAATTCAATGCGATCAAACTCTGAAACCCCCGTATCTGCGGTGTAATACCTCTTCGTGCGGGATATGAAACTTGGTGGCTGTGTGACGCCAACTGTGGTGAACGAGGTATGCTTGAATGTGCCGCCATTCCTCGTCGCACGACGAAATTAGCTCCGAGACCTGCTCTTAGCTGCAGCGATACGATGCCATCAGGAGACCACTCCCAACCACGCAGGCATCATTGGCCCAGCATCTTCCGGATGCGCCGGAAATTACGGTTCGTGAAGCTTCCGGATGGATGCTCACGACGGGACTTTCGAATCCGCGGCCTCGGGACAGCCCGCCCGCCGACATTCAAGATGACAAAGAGGGTCCTAGCGCCGGGAGCGGGTAAGGGTTATCACGCAGGGCGGCGGCTAGAATTTCGAACCGCCGCTCGCAAAAGGGCTAGGTACTTGCCAGCCACGTTCCCGCGATACCACCCTGTCTTCCATTAGAGTGGACGTGAAAAGAAGTACCCTGCCATCTGCCTTTTCCCAAATCCCCCCACAGGCCGTGGTGCACTGGTGCGCTTCGGGACACGGACGGACCCCCTTACCTAGCAACCCCCACACCGCAAGTACCCATCCCGTCACCTGAAGTCAACATCAACGCCAGCCATCATCACGGCTTCGCTTCAGCCGCAATTGACGAATTCTGCATCAATCGTCCCTCAGAACGCGGGGCGTACCGTGCACATGTACTCTCGCTTCGCAAGACCGCATGTAGCGAAGTAAGGAAGGATGTCATCCTCCCTAGCCCGCGCCCGCTCGCTGCGGAAGCCGACCCAGGGCTCTACGACAGACCTCCCCTCCACCTCGACAACCTCCTCATCCACCGGTGGTGCCGCTCCCCGACGGAACGTGTCCCCAAGCCGCCTCCCCGCGCCCCGATCAACACGCCCGACAGCCCGCGCCGTCTCCAGCGGAAGTCTAAACGACGTCGCGGGGTCCGGGCCTGCTGCCGCCGCCGCCGCAAAGAAGAAGCCCTCTCCGATCTCCAATCTCCTATCCCGAACGTCCTCGACGCGCCAACCGGCAGCAGCACGCAAGGATGCCTCCCCCACGACTGCAGACGCACCCTCGACAAGACCAACGACATCGCAACCCACAACCCGAACGTCCTCGACGCGCGACCCCGCGGGCGGCTTGAACAGGCCAAGAAACCCTGCGGCTTCCTCGACGACCAGCCTCGCGAGCACGACCACGTCCTCCGGCAGACCAACCACATCCGGCGGCCTCGCGCAGAAGCGCACCGCAACGACAAAGACAACAGCGCCTTCGTCTTCGTCTTCAGGTCCTCCCGTCCGCGGACACACGCGCGCACGAAGCGTGGCGACGCTGAACGGCAGCACGACACTTCGTCCGCCCTCCCAGACCTCCTCGACCGCATCCACGGGTCCGAAACCGCGTCCGACGTCAATGTACGGCGCTCCGACGAGCACCGCAACTGCATCAGCCGCGGCGACGAAACGTCCAGGCTCGTCAACTTCCTCCACGGCGTCTTCCCAACTCTCCTCGAAGCCCTCCATCTCTCCCATCTCATCACGAACACGAGCTTCGAGCACGGCCTCGAAGCAACCGCCCCCGAAACCGCCAGGCCGCCAGCAAACCGGTCCAACATCCCCTCGGCAAGCAAAGCCTCCTCCGCCCGGGCAAGTATCCGCAACAAGACATCAACGGGTCTCGCCGACCTCTCCTCCACGAAACAAACCTCTCCCCAAACCCGCCTTCACAACCCTCCAGCAGCACTTCTCCCCAGCAAAGTCCCTCGCCCCGAAGCCCCTCACAGCAACCTACCTCGCGCCTCCCTCCCCCTCAAAACTCCCGACCAACATCGCCTTATCCGCCGAGACCTCCCGTCTCCAGACAGAGCTGCTGCAACTCCACCTCCTTCATCGCGAGCTGCCTGTCGTGACTTCTCAATGGCACGCCTCTGCGCGCGAGAAGCTCTCAGCCCGGCACGCGGAGCTGGGAAGATCCTCTGAGGAAGTCTCGGCGTCGGAAGCCGACGCCGCAGAGAGAATCAACGTCGCTGCACTGCACCGCTGGGCATCGTCCAACGGGAAGAGCCGCGGCGTGCTCGAGGAAAAGATCCAGCGCCTCGACGCTCTGGTCACGGCCCTGTGGTCGCTCGACTCTCCCGGCGGAAAATACCACCGTCTCGTCCGCGCCTTTGAGCGCTGGGCGTCTTCCCTCACCGATCTCGAAGCGGCTCGCGCAAGGGCAGGCGACGAGACGGACCCATCCGCCCTCCTTGGCTCCAACCTCGAGGTGCGCTTCGGAGGCGGTCTCGATACGCGTTGGAAAGATGAGTGTTCTGCTCTTGTCCGGCGGCTAGAGGGCTGGGAGCTGCAGCTGCAAGACCTGAGGTTTGATGAGGAAGCTGAGGATGAGAGCCAGGTCTCGAGCTTAAAGCGAATGCTGGACGGTTTCGGGAGCTTGATCAAGGATATGCTTGGCGAGCTGGCCACCATGGAGGAGATTGAGGCCGCGGCGGTCGAGAGGGAGACTGAGTGGATTAGAAAGATGATTCGTCAAGGCGACGATGGGAGGAGAGATACCCCGAGAGCCGGTGCCGTTTGGAGAGTTGTTTGACGAGAACCATGATAGAAACAACCATATGCAAGTCACAATCATCAGCCTATGGCAAAGGAAGTAACCCTTCACGGATGCAATTTGTTGGCCCGAATAAGTAGTCTTCTGCGTGCAATCCATCCTCTTATTTCTTCACCTGCCCGTCTAATTCTGATTCCAACCACATGACGATGCGTTCGCAACTAAGAGTACAAAAAATGTGCTGTGCAAAACGTCGGCACTGCCTGTCCGGCCAGCTCAAAGCAGCCACCTCTGCCACGTCTCCAGCCAGCTCAAGTCGCCGTCCTTAGCGAACTTCCACCATGCAACCCCGCAGACGATGGCGACCGTGCTCGTGGCCAGCATCCTACGAACAAAAGTCAACCTGTCAGATTTCGTGAGGATCAAGAATCAAGTGAAACGGAAAAATGAAAAAGAACAGTAAAAGCCCGACTTCAGCTTTTTTTTTCCTGAAAGAACCGGGAGAGGTGAGAAAACCTTACACCTTTCTCTTGCTGCCGAATAGCCGGCTAAACAGACCACCAATCCAATCAACAAAAAGTACTCGAAAGAAAGCTTGCAGCCAGCCGCCCTTGCTGTCTGCGACGCTGTGGATGGATGCAGGAGTTCCGGGACGATCGGCTGACGATGCTCCTCCACGCTTCTTGAGCTGGCCCTTGTAACTGTCCTCTCTGGCAGTGGTCAAGGCCTTCGCGGTGTTGCTGGATATGGTTCCGTCTTCAGGTGGCTGGATACGGGTACTAGGGCTGTCTGGCAGTGCATGTTGCGTCTTCGGAGAAAGATCCCTCGAATACTTGCCATTGGTGTTGCCAGTGAGATCCGGGGATTCTGATCTGGCCGACTCAGAGACCCTCTTGGACTTGGACTTGGATCCCTTCATAACGACTCCCTCGTCCTCGTCACTAGCGGGGGAGGTGAAGACGTTCGGTGTTGGCCGAATCGCAGGGCTAGGAACTCGTACTAGGCCGTCGTTCTCGCGACTTGCTTCGTCCGCAACTGGCGAGTCTCTGCCCTCTTCCTCGACAATTGAGCCCAGGGAAGCAAGTGATCTCTCTGAAACCATGGACCCGTGTGATTTTCCAGGCAACTCGAGCTTCTTTCCAACGCCAGGACTAGATGGTCCTGGGGAAATCACAGCCTCCTCGTAAGGGTCCAAGCTTTCTCTCCTGGACCCGACCACGGGTGACATAGGAGTACCATGGAAGTGTGTCTGGTCTTCGTTGCGTCCTGTCTCGACCTTACGGACGGCATTCATGATCCCATCACGATTTGATGGCAGTCTCTCTAGGACAGGATCGTTCAGATCATATTTGTCCACGTCGTACTCTACGGTGCCGTGGAGACCATTCTCCTCGGCGTTCTCGTTATCGTCGTCTGCCGGTTCGTAAGGACCGAGAGCTTCGTGGGCGAAGAGAGGCGCAGTTCCATCGTCAGCGACATCCTTGTCGTCCAAGTCCTACATTATATTAGCTACGTCAGACAATCAATCGACACGGGCGATCGACGCGGGCAAAAGTTCATACCTGATCATTGTCCAGCATCTTCGCTGTGTCGGCAACCTCTGCCGCCGTAGTGGCGACTTGCTCGATTGGTGTCGAAGAAAGACGTTTCCTCTCTTCATCCTCGTGGACCCATGGTGTCAATCGACTCGCGCTTTCCTCCGCATCAAGCTTCCTCGCGGTATCAGCCACTTCAGCCGCAGTGTCCGCAACCTTCTCGATGGGAGTCGATGACAGTCTTTGGCGTTCTTCATCCTTCAGATGCTCTGCAGACTTGGACTTTGGTTCGAGTTGAGAAGCTGAGTGAGCAGCCGCTGCAGTCGAAGCATCCATATTCGCGGCGGGTATCGAATCTTTGGCAGTTGATTTGTCTTCGGGCTTGACACCGTTCAGCTTTGCAATCTCCTGAGAAGCCGGGGCGGTTAACACATTGTTCTGATTTCCAGAGCCGTCGGTAACTGTAGAGGCATCGTGTCAGTTAAGAGTGGTTGATATCGGAGTGGGAGGGGGGCGTACCTGTGGCAGCGCCTTCGTTAAGAACCCACCAGTCACCCGGCCCGACCCGGATCTTGTACTGGATCTGCGAGCTTGGCGGTACATCGACATGCTTATAAAATGTGTGCTCTCCTCCCTCATCGGTGTTGAATTGCATCTCGAGGGGCTGCCATTGTGGATCGGAGAAGGAACCGGCTACGAATATGGGCGGCTGCGTGCCGGCCTGGCGATAGGTGATAGTAACGGAGACCATAGCTAGCACAGGCTTCCGCAAGGTATGCGGAGGGTCGAGAAGCGGAAAGATCTGTATCACTTGGCCAACCCGATCAATTGATCAGTTGCCGGGCAGGCGGGATTCGGGTTTTCAGCCGACTTCTACAGTACGAAAGAGTCAGCTCAGATAAAGCACCTTTTGGGGGAAAGAGGAAATCGACAACAGATGCAGAAAAGGAAGCCGTCCTCTTAGAATCCACGGCAACGGTGGCGGATTGGAAAGAAACGCTGACGAATGCGGCTGTCTTTGGGTGATATCTTACGATGCCAGCCGTTAGGAGAGAGAAGGCGTTGGTCTCGTGAGAAAGCAAGCGGACAAACAAAACCCAAGACAAATTCTCGCGAGGAATCCGAAGTGGATTCTCTTGGTCTGAGTGTCTCACGCAGCGAAGCGAAATCAGCGTTACGATTTGTGCAACCGAAACAGCTGAGATGTTTGACGAAATGGTTTGACTTTGGGGGGGGGGGGGTTTGGAAGAGCAGGACACATTGGAGAGCTTACCACAAAGCAGCAGAGATACGCCGTACGGACCGGAAAGCGATACCAACAAGATGCTACCACGGTTTGGACTGGCCAAGTTGAGGGGAGCTCAGATAGCAGAGAGATCAGGAGCCGGAGGTTTGGTGTTTGGCGTTGGAGGTGCAGCAGCTAGAACAGGGAAGTTGTGGCACAGGAGGGGTTCATTGCATCATTAGGTATGCCATGGGTGCTAGGTCGACGGTTGGGGAACCTGAGGTGAGAGGACGGGAAGTGGGAAGGTGTGGCAGAGCATTCACTTGATGTGACCGGAGGTACTTTCCGGTACCGACCTACCTGACGTATTGAGGAGCTGAGCAGGGTGGCTGTCTCTTAACAAGATAAGGCAAGACTGAACGGCCAAGGGAGGTAGGACGATGGGATCCCGATAGGAGTACAAGGCGACAAGTCCTAAGGCACCTTAGCTAGAAAGGTGTATGAAGCTAAAGGACGGCAGACTTTGAGCGAGCAAAAAAGGTGCGTATTCCGAGGCATGGGACGAGATTACAGAGGTCAACATCTCCCTTCGCCTCTGCTCCGCAAATTTGTTGATGGACAGCTGCAACCGCAATGCAAGAAATGGTACGCACAGCTCCCCAATAATAGAGCAAGTCAAATAGCAGCAGCGGCTAACAGCGCCAGGAAAATGCTACCCGTTCAGTCTACATCGGCATGCGTTTTGCGTCACCATCCCCGGCCCTGATATGTCCGGGACCATCGGGGTTGCGGGAACATGCCTATTAGCCGTAGTTGACCGTGTTTCCAAGGTACTGGGGACTTCCCGCGATGCACGAACCAGGGAAGCTCCACCTCCGGCGGCCCATCGAAAGACCTTAAGCTCGGGGAAGCTGTAGAGTATCAGCCACCTCCATCATGCCACAGCACATGTCGTGTATATTGGACCTTCATGAACCGATGCTCGACAGTCTCATCCCGATCGCTGTCCAAAACACAGCAGCACAGATGGCCATCCCAGAATGCATAACCATCAACTTATGTACAACACAACACAGATGAGCTTCTGCGCTGCTAAATCTTTCCAGGGTCTTTCTCGAGAAGACCTGTCTTTTGCAAAGAAATCATCGCTGAACTGCTGAAAAGCTTTGCGGAACCGAAAGCTTGCAACTTCACGAGCTGGCTCTCGGTGCCAGCCAGACCCTACATCCCTGGTTCGTATCGTCCCAAATCTGATGAGAGTCTGAGCCAGCCGTCGAGCGTTCAGCTATCTCCGCTTATGTTCACGTATTGAATTGGCTTCTTTAAATCCTCAAGCATTGATACTGACGTCGCTAGCTAATCACTCATGGATTGAAGTCTGGAGCTCGTCCGAGCAAGCAAGAAGTCTGGAGCTCAAACTCCCAGGTTGATCGGCGCCGCCTGGTAGACCGGCCTGGGGTAATCCCCGGAGAGGTACACCGTTCTGCCGAAGGCGGTCCCTTTTCTGACCAATGACGTTTCCCATAGTTGACGATCCTTCCTGTACAACCTAAGGTACCTAAGCAGACACCCAGCGGCATGCTTCTAGAGAAATCCACTTCGCGAAGAAAATAAAACACCATCGTCATCATTGCATGAATTGCGACGTGGCATACCCAAAGAATCCAGTCAGGGACTCACCAGCTTCAGACGTACCTCCAGCCGATTTCTTCTTTCACCTCATTGCATAAATCCCAACGTCCCGAACTCTATCGTCCGCCCTCTCGCTGCGCATTGCCGTCACCATGTCTGCCCCTCCTAACCTGATCCACATCAAACGGAAGCGGGGCGATGAAGATGCGCCGGTTACCTACCTACGTACGACCATTCCCCTCTGCTTCTCCCGGGCTTGGAAATAACAGACTAACAAATGGGAAGAGCTCGAGCATGGATCGAAACGACAGTTGGCCGGCAGCAGCTGGGTCTACCGACGACGTATAGCGCGGACCAAATTCGCCTCAAAATCCGGCGCCGGCTCATTCCATCATTCCCCGACCAAGCCCGTCATCCATACCTCCAAACCCGGCGAAGAACTTCACAAGTCGAACCTTTCCACTTCGAAGACCGCTGCCGGCTCCAGACCTCTAAACGATGCATTCCCAGCAGGGGAAACGGTCTCCGAGACACAGGCGCCGGCGCCGGCGACTGCCTCTCCGGGTCCTCAACGTCGGACCAACCCGGCCACCGAGCCGAGAAGATTCCACATGTCCCGTTCCGCGATGAGCTCGCCCAGCGGAAGCACCGTCCTCAAAGCCGGAGGGGTCTCGAAGAAGGGTCGCTACGGAACAGCAGTCTTTGTTGAGAGGGGAAAGAAGAAGGCGGTAAAAAGGCTATCCGTTGCTCTCGACGCAAAGAATGCCGCCACTGCTACCTCCAATACGTTAGCATCCGCGGACGTCGAGATGGGAGAAGGAGACAAACCAGCCCCTAAAAAACCCCTGGCCAAACGCCCTCGACGACCCGCCGCCGCAGACGTAGAGTCACAGCGCAAGCCGATGCCCAGCGCAGCGCCCACCCAGGACATGAATAAGATCGCAGCCGATATGGACCAGTGGGTTCTCCATGAGATAGGTTTGAACCTGAAGTCGATGGAACAGTCGATGCCGGCGCCGGCAACAGCCGCATCGCCGTCGCGCTTCAAGCCAAAGGCCCCTGTCAAGCGCTTCGCCGAGCGACATCCAGACCTGGCCAAGGAGCTCGATGGCAGCAGTCGTGACGAGTCCATGACCGACGCCAGCGATGGCGAGGAGGAAGACGACGATGACTACGTCATCGAGGTTTATGAGCTCGCCCCTTCGAAGCCCCTTCTGGCCGATATCCCGCCCGAGCAGATTGGCGTTCTGCGGTTCGACACGCAGGAGGACATGGAGCTGTTTTATGGCAACGAGAATGACGATGACTCGGATTACGATGACGACGAAGACGAGAACGGTAAGCTTCATCTTCCCCATCATTTCTCTCGTCACGTGTGGTCCGTTGCTAACGGTGCTGGCGTGCCACAGCCGAGAATCACTACACCGCCGATTACCCCGAGGATGAAGTAGACTCCGAAGACGAGTACAATCGCCATGCGTACCTCTTCCGCAACGCCAACGCATCAGACGACGAAGAGTATGATCTGCGCGACGAGGACAAGGATGAAGACGAGGATATGTACGTAATGGAAGGTGACAACCGGCGTGACGAGGACGATGTATTCCAGGAGAAGATCCGGCGGTATATCCGCCAGCATGGATCGAATTGATCTTTAGTGTCCCACATACCATCTCAACCACCAAATACATATAAGAGGGTTATATGGCTTGGATTCCATTTCAGAGGTTTATGACTTCAGAGGGTTGCGTCAAAAGGTTGCAACTTGAATAATCGATATCCAAGTTCCAGATTTGACCAAGTACTCGTCCCCAGAAGCTTTGAACCGTGGAGGTTGATGCTCTTCTTGTGTTAGGGAGGTGTATCATCCTTGTACTTCACCAAAAGCCACGAATGCAGCGTATCGTATCCGCCATCGGCAGCTTTCTTTGGCGGTGGAAATAAACCTACTGTCTCACTTGCAAATTTACTAGGCTTAAGTTAACTTCATGTTGCCAAAGAAACGCAGTAGTCAAGATTCGCTTCTTCTAGTGGAAATTTGTCTAAAATGCGTCGAATCCCGCCTTCTGGGATATCGCTTGTGTCTTGCTGCTACTTGCGTAATGCATAGTTGATATGTTCAATTGAATAGCCCGAGATTTCAATACATGAGTACAAAGGCAGGTCTGTCTGCCATGGTTGTGTTTTCACGCAGTCTGTGTCTGTGTTTGTTTCGCAAGTCCGGGGGATACAAGCTCCTTTCCCGCTCCTGGCCAGAATCCATCTCATGCCTGGCCAAGATGTCTCCCACCCCGAATCCCAAACACCAAAAAGAGTAAAATAAATGAGGACGAGGACGCCTATCCGATGCAAGACGCTGAAATCAGCCCAGCTCAAGCAACGTGAGCTGAGGGGTGGCGGGCGGCAATGCGTACCTAGATCTAGTGGTGAAAACGAGGCGTCGCCCTGACGCTCGGTGATGAGTATTTACTGACGGGACACAGAAAAATATGAGAAATGGGAGATCGCTCAAAGAAATCAGAACCAAAAGAAAATTCCTCGGGAAGGGTGTTTTCCTCCATCAAGTTGCAGGAACTTGACTGCAGTGTGCAGCCTGAGTCCTCACATAATGGCGCAGGATCCAACAGTTCTACCACGGCGGCGGCCGCCGTTGCCACCATCTTCCTCGTTGGCATGCAACATCTGAGCCTCTCGAGCCCGGCGTCTACGACGTCGGTGTCCTGACCCGGTAGTTCCCGCCTCCTCGGTGGCTTGCATATACTCGCCCCAGCGACGTTCGAGACGGTTCGCGGCAGACAAGTCGCCGCGGAGAACGCGCTTCATGTGTTCGTCAACTGTCATTTGGAATTTGTAGAAACACTTTAGACTGATGGCCTCGCCTGCATAAGCGAATTTACCGACCTCTAGCGTGGAGGGCTTTGCCTGGGCGTTGCGGAAGAGGACCTCACGAATGCCGGTCCAGGTGACGTTCTGGCAGTCGTAGACGACCATATGAAGACCAATCTTCGGCTTCGGTTTCTTCGAGTGTGTCTGCGAGCGATTGTAAACCATGTAAGCTGCCTCGGCGAGAACGAGATCGCTGATGCGAGTGTTATCGAGATCGATGCTCTTGAGGTTGACGCAATTCTTCATGACAGGTAGCACGCCGGGGTCGCCAAGATTTTCGCAGTAGCTAATCGACAGGTGCTCCAACCAAGGAGCACAGGCCGCCTTGGCCAAGTGCTCTGAGAGCAGACTGTTCGTCAGATCTGAAAGATCTTCCATCTCGAGATGTGTGAGGCGCGGTGTGGATGCCAAGATAGGTTCGAGTGCGCCGTCTGTCAATGCAGTGCAACCGGATAGCCGCAAACCTTGTAGATCCGGAACATTGTGTCCCAATGCCTTTACTCCCTGAGTTGTGAGACGAGCGCAACGACTAAGGTCCAAATGACGCCATTTTCTTGATGGTACGACAGGGCGATCTGTGAGGATATCGATTTCGGGATCTTCTCCGTGAATCATAATCTTCAACGTGCGGTCATTGAGCTCCGCACATCCATTCAGGACCAGCCTTTCCAGGTTGTTGGTCCTGTAGATGGTCTCAGCAACCTCTAGGTTGTCGAAGCCCCTCACTTCCCCAGCTCTGAGATCCTTTAACTTCTGACATCCTTCGAGCACGTACTTGATTCCGCGAGCGTCCATGTGCACACACCATGAGACATTGAACATCTCCAGCTGCGGGCACGACTCGGCAATGATCTTGCAGGACATGTTAGTTACTGCGGTCAAACCGGTCAGATTCAGATTAGCGAGCTTGTCGTTGCTTCTCAGCAAGCTGTGGAGAGTATTGCGTTGAAAGTTGCGGCATCCTTCGAGTGTCGCATTGACCAAGTTTTTGCATGCCTTCACAACAACCTCGGCCCGTTTGTAGTGTTCAACCTGGACACAGCCCCTTAAGTTGAGGTCCTTGATGAACGGACCGGCGGCCACAATGATTCTGGCCAGGGATTCCGCCGGTATAGTCTGATAAAACTCGGTTGCGTCGAAGCTTGTCCATAGTTGACCGTCGAAGCAGATCTTGTGAAATGTTTTGCTGACACGTGAGGTTCGTACTAGCTCCTTGGGTGCGAGGTACGAGAATATTTGAACCCGCATTTCGTGGGGCATGTTTTCCCAAAAATTGAAGCCGCGCTTGGGAAGAGTAGGGTTTGCGGTCGCCTTGCTCGTAGTTCGTAAATCGCCTGGGAGCCCAATGGACTGGGGCCCTGGAGACTGTGTGATGGGAACTGTGTTGCCTACTCGCCGAATACCAAGGCGACCGTCGATGCCCTCGAACTGGATGATTTCGCTAGATGGCGTCGGAGGCACAGAACTCGACGCACTCGCATAGCCAGATGCTGTGGCTCCTGCGGGGAAATAAGAGTCGCCACCAGAAGAGCTCCCAGCGGTTGATGGTCCGGCCAAGCTCACACAGGAGATGCTCCCACGTCCTCGCTGAGGAGTGCTGTGAGACCTGGCCCGGCCATTTCGGGGCAGTGACGGGGAAGAAGACATTCTCTGAATGCCACAGAGAGCTCGGTGTCGGCCTTTGGATTTGTTGGTTGGTTCAGAAAGGCCGGGACGTTGTTCATCGACGACCTCCATGGGAGTTGAACCCACGGAGAACGCGGTGGTGTCGGCCATGGATGGGAATCGTGAGAGAGTTACTGGACGGGAATACATTCAGATTTGGGCCTGAGAACCTAGATAACCGCAGATTCGACTGCAACTGCAAAGACTAATTCGCGAGGTTTTGGCGTCTGTATCCAAGTTGCGCAGGCCTGCGATATCCTACACGGCGGTGGTGGCGCGGGGCAGTGAGAAGTGGAATGGGGTCGGAGATCCACTTCGACCCTTACGAGGGCAGAGCGCTCGGGATAGCCGGATGGTTCTATTTCATAATCGGTCTGTCGAAGCAAAGCGTGCGAAGTTATAAGGCAGAATGCAGACAGACCAGGCCTCTAGAAAAAATAGATGAGACATGAAAGCGCGAGGTATCGGGAGAAAAAGTAGCGTTCTCAAGGTATTGGAGGGGGTGAACAGCAGCCGAGCGGAGGTGTGGGCAGGCCAGGGACTTGGATGGGGGGATCTACTATCAGAACGGGTGTGAGCCGGCTATCGATAATGGAGGTCAGCAGATAGCGGGGTGTGGAGCCTCAGAAGGCTGGAGGAAGGACACCTACGGGATAGGTCGGAGCACATGGCGCACCGAAGCTCAAGATATCATGGCAGCTCGTTCCTGCGAAGAGGTCACACGAGCAGTGAGATGTATCGTGCTGGCCGGTGGATTTGTGTTGTTGTATGAGGCAAGATAGCTACGACGAAAAAGGCGTGTCGGAGGGAAAGATTGAGCAGGTGAAGAGGAGACGTGGAACGAAGATTACCTTGAGGTATACCCAGAGACACAGCAGGGTGGAAACTGCGCAAAACCACCAGCAAAACGCCCGACGCCTGCTTCGCCTGGCACACCGTAGGGTAAGGGGAGCTGAAGCTTGAAACGCGCTCAGAAGGGATGCACAAAACCTTCCCACCATCTTCTGAGGGCGGAACAGGGTCCTTCCTTCTATCGATGGACATTCATGAATCCCGATTCGCGTTGCTCCCACCAGTCAGAGTTGGTAAACAGCGTTGGCACCTCTACCTAGTTTGCGGATCATTGGATTTGGAGGTGGTCACTGGCCAGATGAAAAGGCCCTCAGTTTTTCGGCTGCATTTGGGCAAACCATGGACATAAGAATCCCGCCGGAAAGGACCTAAATTCACCATCTCTGCATCTCTATCTACCTGCCCTTTTGGCATGTGCCCGTATGTATTTTACGAACAATTACCTTGTCCGTACATGCCGTGAAAGCAAGTCAAGGGCACAGGTCGAGTCCAGTCTGCCTGCAACTGGCTATTTTGCATGTTGGTCCAAGGTTTTCTGTGTCCAGACTGTCTTTATTCTTTGCTAAGATTGTTGGTGGTCAACACCACAACCACCAGCGGCAGCGGCGTCTCTGTGGCCAAAAGCGACATCCACCAACTGCGGGGCCCGTGGCTCGGCGCAAGAACAGGCAGGTGGGGTGGTCGGGGGGACGAAGGAGGAAGGTGAGGGGTCCGCCCGGAGTGCAGGATTGAGGAGCGCCTCAGGTTCTTGTTATTCCAATCATGGTGCGCGCTGGCAAAAATAAATGGGACGAGGGTGATTCTGGTCCCGCTAAGAGTAACCAGTAAGATCTCTGCTGACTGACACCACCAAACACCGACGGAGAACATGACATGAGCAGCAGGTCAACCAGCAGGTGCGCCTGCCCAACCCAAGCAGCACCAACCTGGAGGTCACCGTCTTCTCTTCATCAGCAGCTCTGATCCCTCCATTCAAGCTCAACTGATGCAGGCTGAGCATCAATAGAGCAAGGCGAGGAATGCAAAGGCAGAAGACCACCAAACCCTTGACGCGAGCTCAAGCTTCAAACTGCCGTCAACGGATGCTACGTTGTTACGTGGGAGACGAACGACTAATTACCTACCTACTTCCAGATATCCCACGACTGGGACGCCACGTTGGTTCAAGGTACGAAAACCTTACTCCATGTCTGCGAAATGTTACCTAGGTAGGTAGGTACAAATCCTCGCCGCAGGGTCCTTCTAATGTCTGGCTACTGTAAGCAGGGACCTGGTCCTGAGCAGCCGAAGCTGGAGGACCAACGAATCCGCAAGACACCGACCGCATGTCCGTACTCTCAGCTCACTAGCGCCATGGCTCGACCCTTGGATTCTTGCCGCATCCGCCCGTCACTGGGGACTCTTTCCGAAGGGTCCTCTTCTCAACGACCGTCTGGCCCCAATAAATTCGCTCGAAACTGTCGGGAAATAGCCTGACTCGTAACGGTTCGCTTGGCGGGACGATTGTGTCTTCCCTTCAGGTTTTAGACCGAAGAACAGCAAGAAATGGACTTGCCCGAATATGGCTCTTGTGCGCGATATTTTCTCACGTCGACGTTGGCTCTGAGATGGCGTTACAAAACCCCGGACAGCGCGAGCGAACCGAGAGTCAGCGCCGGGTGAGTTAATCCCAGGAAAATCACCCAGCCTTTCAAGTGAAGGCAACATACGTACCTACCTACTTAAACCCCCGTTCCGCTTTCTAAGCCCACCCAGGCAAGAAGCACAGTTCCCCTCACATGGATGATGGAAGCCGAATTCCAACTTTTTGGCGGGGCTCGGCTCATGCTCCCGTCTCCACGTTCGGCCGACTGGACGACCTAGAACCATCGAAACCGTCTCCCAACATTCCCTCTCCAGATCTTGAGATTCTGGCCACTTATCGGTCTTTCCGCATGGCTTCTTAGTCTGCACGCAAACATTGCACGCGTCCAGTCGCTGATACTCGGGTTGCTCACCCGCCGGCGTAGGGAGACCCAAGAAGCTGACACGCAGCACCTTAGGATACGCAAAGCTTCATACCTGACAACCGAATCTGCAGAGTCGTAACAGCCCGGCCGATCTTTAGACATGTTCATCAGTGCAACATGCTGCTGCTACGGTCGCTTCTCGCACCCTGCTATCTGGCGTTTCTGGTCTTGGCCAGATTTAGCGCCTGCTAATACAAAGAGTCGCAGGCTTTCCGGGTCGCCTGATGTTGCTCACGCCGAAAGCCGAGTATCTTGTACCACGATCCTCACGTATCAGGCGACTTAGGAACAAGAGATAAGAATGCGCCTGGCGGTGAGCCACGCGACACGGCTCCTGGGATTGTCCGGGAGCAAATTATGGTATTCTCCCTCAGGTACTTACGACGGTTGGCTGACACCGCGTTTCGAAACGAAGGTTGCGAAATGGCATGCTTGCCCGCCGTCCTTTCTAGATCTCATGATCTGTTTGTCTCATTTGAGTCATCAAAGGAGCTGCTTGACGAAGACATTTACTGTTTCAGCTTCGCTCCCAGAAGATAATACTTGATACGTCGTCGGCTGCAGCATCTTAGCTAGATGTAAGCGCGGTTGGCGGCGAAAATCTTTGATGAAATATTTCTTCGCTATCGCAAAAAGTTCATGCGCTTTTCAGACCAAACGTCTGCACACTTGTCACCGAATTTTGGCAATAGATTTGTGACCCGGACCTCTCAGTTTGTGAGGTACTGTCGTCCAGACAAGTTATACCTGCAACCTAGGTGTTTGAATTCTCCCATCGCATCTCGATAAGACAAAGGACTGTCAAAGCGGTCCAGGCCCAGCGACACCGCAACTGAGTCCGCATCAACGGTTCACCACCAGCGCAATGCGTGACCATTCATGGCAATACGTCGGACAACTAAGCCCAACAATCTAATTCGAGCTTGCTCTCTTCCGGGTGTCCTTCGGGGTTATGACTGATGACCGCCAGAGCACCAGAAGTTTCCAGCTTCTGAGGGAGGCTGCGGCACAGTGGCCATCGATTGATCCATGTCTGAACAACAATTGCGGGTTGGGACGAACAAGCATTGAATTTCACTGAACTTGTGGCTGTTCGCATAATAATAATCCAGTGCTCGTTTGTGCTGTCCAGGTACGGGTGAGACAGTGATGGTCGTGTCCAGAGCCTTTCTTGGGAAAACCCTGGGTTTACTCCGGAGAAGTAGCCGTACTTCCGCGGCGTTCCCTTCATCCATCTGGGCAAAACCAAGTCACCGTCCAGTGTGCGGTTAGGTACATCAGTGAGTGAAGATTTTCTTGTCGAAGAAAACTTCAAAGTCATATGGGTCGGTGCGTCCTCTCCACTTTTGAGGTTGTGATTTGCACCTCGTCACAGATTCACCACGTCCCACATTTTCCCTCGCAAATCCTTGGGCATGCTGATTTCCTGAGCAGACCTGTGAGCAAACGCAACCCACCCAAACCACTTCACTCGATTCAATAATCGCGAATGCCATGGGAGTCTGGATATAGCGGATGCCGCACAGAGCCCGGGTTCAACGTCAAGTTCGGATCAATTGGCTCGGCAAACACCATGTGCCGACGGACTGGGCGGTGAAACCTCTTGGGTTGCAACTGGCAAAGTCGTGCTGTGTCGTATCTGGCTTACATAATACGTCCGCGAAGGGACTGGGCAGGGAACTGCCCTGTCTATGACTGTTGGCCGGTAGGAGAGGGAGTGTTTGTTTTGTTATATGTAAGCTGGCTTGTGCCCGTTGACGCCGTACGGCAGCAACAATTAGCTTTGTTTCGAGTGGTGAGGATCGAAGTTGCACTCCAAGTTGCGGTCCGTCGCCATTGTCCAATTCCCTCGGGAAGCCAGAGCTACCTGGTACCCTATGAGGACGACGACCTGCGGCTTCAAGCAGCATATTGCCCGGCCTTGGCTGGGGCACAGTGACGTATTATGGAGGATGCCTTTTTCGAGCGGTCCCCGGAAGAGTGACGCCGTTCAGCATGGACGAGTCGGATCCACCAGCGGAGTAGCAGAGAGTCCAGCTGAGGTGCTGGCGGCTTCACGTGTCGACTGCCCGCGTCCCTAAGGTGGTGAGGGTGAGCACCTTATTAGTGTACCTTGAGGTAAGGTACTGCATGACTATGAGGTTTCCCCCCAATCAGTGGTTGCGTCTTCTTTGGCGGCCCCGTGGGTGCAGGGCAGGCTTGAACGGGACGCTGTGCGCCCACCAGAAATGCAATTGCGGTGATGTGAAAGGGTTTTGCGAGGCAGCCGCACACACACACACACACACACACACACACACACACATATGTACACTGGACGGACACAACTGGACAGGCGCAGCAACGACGCACACGGTGGCAGGTGGAGGGAGCCATGGACGGATGCATCTCAAAATTTTCGATCAACAGAGGACACTGGAACACAGAGTGGATTTCGCCATTCTGCCCTCCTCCCTTTTCTCGTCGCCCTCTTTTCGCCTCTTTTCCCTCAGCCCTTAGCCAAATAAACATTCCTCCTCTTCCGCAAAGCCTATCCCTCAGGTAGTGACATCGAGCTTGACCGTTCTCCGTACCCACACCGACCAACCCGCCCTCTCTCCCGTCTTTAACACCGCCGCCATCGTCCGTGACTCAACGCCCGGCATTTGCTTCAAGCTCCAGATTCGCTGTTTCGGCTTGACCAGGGGAACTTTCAGCAGTCGATTACCGCCCGCCCCTATCTTTCAGACAAGCATTTGCAGCAACAAAGTAGCGCTGAACTGCCCTGGGTCCCCCGGCTCCCTTGCCTCACCTCTCCCTCTCACTCTCACTGTCACTCAAGTTGTCCCGAGTCCGTCTTAGGTCATCTTCAACCCTCCTCGACGCTCCTTCCAAGACCGCCCAGAGGCACCCGTGGTGGTTTACGGCGTGCTAACCCAGCCCTTCACTTGCGCGCACACTTAACGCATTGCTCTTCCGACGCGTTGTTTGACGGCAAGGTACGAAAAGGGCATTGGACAAATTGGAGAGAGAGACAGAGACAGAGAGAGACAGAGCAAGCAGCTGGTTCCGGCATTAGCACCGGCACTGACTGATATTGCCATTCGATTTCGCACTGCCTCTGGCATTGCCCATTGGCTTCCTAGCATTGACGTTGGCGCTGGCTCTTGAGCTGGCACTAGCACGGCAACAGACTCACGTTCCCTTTCCTGGTCCTCATCCAGTGACTTTGGGAGCGCTCAAAAATCCAGACCAAGATTCAGAAACAGTACGGATACACACCTCCAGCTCTTCTCGAATACCGTGGGCTGCTTCCGTGCTTCCGTCTGCTTCTGCTTCTGCTTTTGCACCAGCTCTCGATCCCCAATCTTCGCCCGCTGCCTTAGTCGTCGGATCATTCCATCGATCCATCAATCCTTCCCCTGCGACCCTGCTTCGCCGTGCCTTGCTTTGCTTTGCCTTGCTCTCTGCCTTGCAGGACGGGCCACCAGCTGAGCAGCGATACCGGCAGCGGTAATAGCAGAGAAGAAGAAAAGGGACGGGTGCGACAAACGTTCCTTACAGACGGCCACAGTAGCCAGCGAAACCCTCTTCTTACTTATTCATCCCTGTGGCATACTTTGCCCGTCAACTACCCCGGCCGACGTACCTAACCTAGGACCTCACCTACCTTACCTTACCTTACCTACGCTACCTTAAGGTACCTACCGGCTGGACCGAATCTTGGGCAGTTCCCTCTGTACCTTAGCTGCGACAGCCACCGTCGTACCGCTTCTCTCAGCCAAGCACTCCCGCCCGCTGCCCAACCGCACCTCAATTCGATCTCACCTACGTGCACCAGACCAGACCGACGACCCCGATCGAAGCCAGCCAGCCCGCCAGACTGTCCGACCCAACGACCTTTCATTGCTGTCTCTCGACCCCGCCGAATTCGAACCTGCATCATCAAATCCGCCTCCTGCCCGCATTTATCCCTCCATCTTACCCGAGTTGACTTGCCATTTCTTTTTCAATTATGCTACAGACGCATGGGGGGCCTCACGACAATGGTACGTGTTGCATGTCGCACCCACGCAAGCCCAGATCGAGAAACATTCCGACCTGACCAAAACACTCCCTGTTGCAGGCACCGACACACATCTTGAAGAGCCGCGCGGAAGGAGCAGAGTTCCGACAACCCAACTTCAGCTCCCGAAGAATCGAAGCACCGGTAACCTCGCTGTCATAGCCGATGAACCGGGCCGCGGTCGAATGCGCTTTTCCTTTGATGCCGGCTCCATCGCGGAGAATGATGCGATGAAAAGGTTTGTCTTTTCACCGTTGGATACACGTGGATCGTCCCCTCAAACATGTTGTCAAGTCGAGCGAGCGGCAGGGTAGATAGGACCATGATGTGTCGCCAAGAAGATGTTGACAGTACACCTCCAATGATCTCTGCGAGCCTCTCACGCGCGAAGTCTCGCTTGGGCGCATTTCCTGGAAAGGAATACGAAAGAGCGGACTCAAGTAGTCGGTTCATTGAGTACTTTGCGATTTATGCGCAGTATCAGACAGCCTGCAATAGCCATCTGGGAGAATGAGATGAGGCGGTAGACCTGACGGACGTCACGAGTGCTAGTGTACCACCTGAGCTGTCACTGGGTGGCAGTTGCACCATCACATGGCACAAACCCACAACGAGGCGAGGCATCGTGTTGCTGACAAGAATTCATAGCCACAGGTCCTCCATTGTAACAGACCACGACCATGGCCTCGGTCTGTCTGGACTGCGTCGAATTCGACAACAACCCTCCTCGCGAGCCCCGACATTACCGTCCACATCGAACCCTGCCTCCAGAAGTTCTTCCATCGGATTATCGAGATCAACCTCCATGACGACGCTGATGGCAAACGCTCCCGGCATGTCCTTCAGCTCGCACCCGTCCTCACCCAATTTCTCCGAAGACCTCTCTCGCTTCCCGTCCGAATCATTACACTCGTTCTCCTTTGCACATCAATCAGAAGAATACATACACAACCGCCAAAATGTTCTCAAGAGATCCATAGAATTCATGAAAGACAGAATGGGATGGTCCGTCTCGTCGTCGGACGTCGCCCTAGCGAGCGCTCAAGCGCGAGCAGCAGGAGACATTGAAACCCAGAACATGTTGGACTTGCTGGCGAGGGCACAACTCGTTGGCGCAGGCAACCTCCCGTCCACCGACCAGGCCCTTATTGGACCTCTCACAGGGCCTGCACAAGTCTCAGGAGAGAATCTGTTCGACGCACACTTTGTTCCCCGTACTTCAAGTCCCGAACCGTTTCATCCGTCACCGAGCGAATCTCCGACCACGACCCAGTCCAAAGCATCATTCACGTTACGGGAGAAGTCACCGCAGAAGGAGCAGAAGCCGCAGAAGGGGCAAGAGACGTCCAAATCAACTATAGGCGATGCGGAATCCGAAATCTCGAGCAGAACCCCGACGAACGAGAGCGGAACGACTAACAAGACCTCACCGCCACCATCTCGGAGGCTCAGTTTGAAGCGCACATTGACGGACACTCTCCCTGTGTCTGTCCACCAACAGCTAATCGACACTATGGCACAACCATACTTGGCAAACCACGAAGCACTCGCGTCTCCGACATCCGCTCACCCTCTTTCCGCAGGGAATATGCCGAGTGCACTGGGTGCAGCCGTACACGGCCATTCGACAAGATGGGTTCCGGCAGCACAGGCCATTTTCACAACGGAATCCAAACCGCCATGGACGATCATTGCCGCCAACGACCTCGCCTGCTTAGTGTTTGGTGTCACAAAGGCAGAAGTTCGAAAGATGGGCATCCTCGAAGTGGTCCAAGAGGAACGGCGGGCTTGGTTAGAAAAGAAGCTGCTGCAAATGGAGCCTGAAGACAGCCTCAGAGAGGCTGGCGATTTGCCAGCAACTGCCCCTGCACCAGCATCTTCAACGTCATCGCTTCTGGGCGGTCGGGGTGGTATCACCGCCCAGCTGCTGAGTAAACCCAATTCCAGATCACAGCCCCCAAAAGTCGTTCAACGCAAGGCACAAACAGTCCATAGTGGAGATCCCAACCCGCCAAAGCTGAGGGGAGGTTCGCGACACCAAAGCAGTAGGTCCAGAGGTGTTCTGCTGTGCGGTGACGTGGTGCCAATCCAGAAGCGAAACGGCGCAACTGGATCCGCAAGTTTATGGGTAAAGGAGAAGCGGGTCGGCCTAATCTGGGTCCTTGAAGAAATCCATGAAGATGTGGCCAACATCACGCTCGACGACGAGGGCATCATCCAGAAGCTTTCGGGTGCTACGGCACCTATATGGGGCTTTGAGTCCCTTAGACCTGGAGTGGACGTCGGCAAGTTGATCCCGCGCATTCCCCGCCAAGGTATCGACCCGCGGACAGGCGAAGTCGATTTCGCCCAGATTGCGAGGCGCAAGTTTTTCACATGCCCAAACTCGGCCAAAGTCAACATTCCATGCACGGTCGAGCAGGTACGGGGTAAGACTGAGCTGCGCGTCTCGAGCTTTCCTCACATTGCAGGGATCATCGTCGTTGACCCAGAGAATCTCAAAATTCAAAGCTCAAACTCGGTGTTCTGCGGCGCTTTGTTTGGATACGAGAAGCCCGACGGCATGCTCATTGACTCACTGATACCGAATTTCGAGGAAATCCTGCACATTCTGACGGGAGAGGATGGCGTGCAGCTACAAGATGGAATAGTGGTACCCGAACATAGTTTCCGCCGGGCATCCGCCATCTTGGGACTGCGGAAAAACCGACCAGATGCCGCGGCAACCTTCTTGCGGCCTGAAGGGTTGCCGGGAAAACACAGAGACGGTTCAGAACTAAAGATCGACGTCCAGATGAGAGTCGTCAGAAGTGCGAAGCAATCCACCGTGATTCGGGAGACCGTCATTGAAGACGACGATGAGGATAAGGGTGGGGCGCAGCAGGATGGTTCTTTCTCTGTTGCTCATTCAGAAGTGGTGTTTGCTCTCTGGATAACCTACTCCAGGCACCTGCATGCCAGTAGAGTCAATCTCGGCGCTACGTCGGAATCAGCCTCTGGAACGACAACTCCCTTACATCAGCCATCTCCAGGACAGACGCCCGCGCATACGCCACCGGAAATTAGCTCGGATTCTGACGAGCCCAAGTCTAAAGAGCCGGCCTCGACTGCATCCGCCATCACCAAATCTCTCAAGGAAGTCGCCATGACGGCTGCTGCGAAGCTCACAGGCGCACATCGATCCTCTGAGAAAAAGCAGGAGCAGCCTCCCGTCCCGACAGTCGTCGAGCCAGCACACAAGAAGACGATTGATGACCTTCAAATCATTGAGGATATGGGCCAAGGTGCCTACGGCCAGGTGAAATTAGCCAAGTACAAGACGACACAGAAGAAGGTAGTCTTGAAGTACGTAACCAAGCGGCGCATTCTCGTCGATACGTGGACGCGAGATCGCAAGTTAGGAACAGTGCCTTTGGAAATCCACGTTCTCGACTATTTGCGAAGGCCTGATCTCAAGCATCCAAACATTGTCGACATGGAGGATTTCTTCGAGGACGATGTGAACTACTACATTGAGATGGCACCGCACGGCTTGCCAGGCATGGATCTCTTCGATTACATTGAACTACGGAGCAATATGGAAGAGGCTGAGTGCCGCAGTATTTTTGTTCAAGTCGCCAAAGCAATTGGGCATCTCCATACGAAAGCGCTAGTTGTTCACCGAGATATCAAGGACGAGAACGTTATCTTGGACGGCGAGGGCAACATCAAGCTGATTGACTTCGGGAGCGCGGCATACATCAAGAACGGGCCCTTTGACGTGTTCGTGGGCACGATTGGTGAGATTCATCTGCTCATATCCTTAGGAATTAGCTGACAGAAATCAGACTACGCTGCGCCTGAGGTTCTCGCAGGCAAACCCTACGGCGGTAAAGAGCAAGATGTGTGGGCACTCGGTATTCTGCTGTACACGATTATCTATAAGGAGAACCCGTTTTACAGCATCGACGAGATCATGGATCGAGACCTCCGAGTGCCCTGGACGATGAGCGACGAGAGCATAGACCTGGTGCGACGTATGCTGAATCGGGACGTGGAGGCGAGATACGACATCAACCAAGTCCTCGCCCATCCCTGGTGCCAGGAGACTGGAGACGAGTACATGGACTCGATGGTTTAACAGGCGACGAGGAATACGAGGACCGCGAAACAGCGCGGCCTGTAGAAAGAGAGGGGCGCGCATAACAATTTGGTCAAGATACCCCCAAGAGCGATCTTGAATAGCACGGCCGTCGTCAGATTGGCGGCCGGGTGTGCTTAGAGAGAGCCATTTGATGCAAGCAAGAGACGTATTTTTCTTCTTCCTCTGCTCTCTTTTAACTTCAAATGTGATGAGATCGGATTGGAAGTCAAATGTATGGATGGCAATGTTGACTTGGGAGGAGGAGGAAAAGGCATGGGAAACTTGAGACGGTCTCTGCGAGCGAAAGTGGATCGTGGGCGTGTGTGTATGCCTTTGATTTGGGTTTGCATGGGTGCTTGGTGTGTGGCATTTCAGCGAAAGACGGATAGAACATCTTTCTCGTGGGTTGGGACAATCGGTCTGGGATGGCGTATCTGTTACGGAATATAGATTATCGAGCATATTGAAAGATTGGCTTACATCAGAGATAATAAGAAGGGACATGGACGAGGAAACCATGAAGTCGCCCTTAACAGAAGACGAGAACCGACGATAGAAGTGGAGAAAGGCCACTGACGCAGGCGTTCGCTTCAGACCTCAGTGAAAGGGTTGACTTTACGCCACTTCCACAGTTTCGTGGGATTGCCAACACGATACGTGTGGGAGGTAGTGATGGGATGGATATAAGAACACCGTCCGTTCCTGGAGACTTGAACGTACGAGAACAAACAGTCAACCGTTGTCCTCTTCTGGAGGTTTTGTGTGTTTCGAGACAAGTACCAAACGTCTATGAGAAGCCAAGGTAGGAGGAGACGCTCTGGACGATCCGCCTCGATCATTGACCGGATCGACTTGTGATGATGCGAAGTCGAATACTACTGCCATGACGACGACGGGAAGAGAAAATAGGAGATGTGCTGACGAATGATTATGGCAGTCTTCATTTAGCCTGTGACAAGCCGTGGATGGTGGTGTACGACGTCCATGTGTTGTTCTCGTACCATGCAAGGCCAGGAGTACTGACATCATGGATGGCGAGCCTTCTGTAAGAACACGCGAAGTCCCCTTCACTTAATACGATAGGCGTTGTCACTCAAGGCTCCGGCTCGGGGGCTACATAAGTAGATGTGTAAGCTACGTACGAAGCAGACCGTTCCTTTACTTTGTGCCGATGAGGGTGAAATCTCTCCGTATCTGCGGCAACGGGGACGATGATAGTACTAACAAGTACTAGTCCGAGCCGAGGTGAACGCCACTCTTCGTTCTCAGAGAAGGAATTGCGGAAGTGGACGTCGAAGACGGGCACTGCGCTTGATCGTAGTGGTTGCAATTCGACGACTATTGGCGACGGCGGGCAGGTAAGGTTCAACCATGTACTTCTCTACGACAACGCTGTCACGCTGTCCCTGAACCCGGTTTTCTTGCCCTGTCTCGGTCCAAGTGAAGCGGATGTACTCTTGCGGAGGCTGGTGCTAAGGGGGCTGGGTGAGCTTGCGGTGCGCGAAGGAACGTATGGCGGGGTGGTTTGTTTCTGACGAGAGTCTTCTGGCCTAGGCAGCTTTTCCATAAGATGACAGTGAATTCGCGCTTGACACTCACATGTGTCCTGATTGGTAGCTATGTAATGGCGGAGCCTTTGACAGGTTTGCAGGACACCCACAGCGCGTGATGGATACCCACCGAGATACCAAGAGGCACGGCATCTGTCACTACGGTAGTTGGACGAACGTGAAATAAATCAACTAATGTTACCTACGTGAATCACTGGAACAAGCTACCAAAAACAATAGTTTCAATAGTATCACCAACACCCCTGCGACAGCATTCTTCTACTCCCCAGCTACAATCCTCCCCTTCTGGCCGCGCTTTTCCAGCTCGGCATGCATCCATCTCAGAATCTCATCGGCCATCTTTTCTCTCGCTGCCTTTTTGGTGTAGATTTTCGTGACGGTGCCCAGTCCGGTCGGGACGCGGGGGTTGTAGTCAAAGTCCGCGGTGCCGTTCCAAAAGTCGGCGCCGGGGAGGGAGGTATCCTCTTTCAGCACGTACCGAGGGATGGGAAGGTTCAGGCGGTTGGCGAGCTGCTCCACGCGCTTCGTCGACGGCAGGTCGGAAGGGGAGAGGGGCCGGATGGCGGCGCCCGCGTTCGGCGTCGTGGCGGACGAGGAGTTTGCCGACGTCGAAGCAGAGTTCAAGTTGGAAGAGGAAGTCAAAGGCGAATTCCTTGGCGAGGAGGTTGTCCGCGGGGCCTTTCCTGGTGTTGGATTGGGTGAGGGCGTCGTCTGGGACTTGTGAGGCGCCGAAGAGAAGGATGCCGTCGGTTGCTGCTTTGCGGGGATGTGTTGGGGCACGCCGGCCGGTGGTGAACTTGACGAAGACCTCTTAGCCGGTACGTGCAAGACGGCTGGGCCGGGGGCGGGAGCGGGAGCGGGAGCGGCAGCAGGGGCGGTTCTCGGGGGCGCAGGTCCAAAGGCGGGGGGGAACCTGGGTAGCTCGCCGCTGGGGAGCATTTGGCCGTTATCCATCAGCCAGTCGCAGGCGCACTTCGCGGCGAACTGTTTCGCATCCTGCTTGCGGGTGAAGTCGGGGCTCTTGGGCATGCCGGCTTCGACCCCGTGGCCTGGGCGGGGGAACTTGTCGCCTGTGGTGTCGAAGGTAACGAAGCACGCCCAGCGAAGCTCTGGGGCTCTGCCGAGACGTGGGTCTTGACGGGCTTCATCTGTGAAGTAAACCCTTTGGTTGCGGACTTGAAGGAAGTCTATAGGATGGTCAGTCTTGTTCCAGTGATTCCACCTTTGTCGCTGCCCATGTGACTCTTATCTAGACGAGATGGACTCGTGATAGACAGGTTGGGGCAGGGTCCAGAGCGGCGATGATGTGAGGGAGGTAACAACATTGGCGACAGTATCGAAGACACGCGTGAGATGCTGAGGGACTCACGGTTGAGAAGCCCGATCCAGTTTTGACCTCCGAGGGTCGGCTCCGGGACCGAAGCCGGGCGGAGGAGCACGGCGATTGCTGACGCTTGTTCCTCGGTCAGAGGAGCGGGATGCCCAGTCCGAGCCTCGAATGACTCTTTCTCGGCAACCCAGGCTTTGAGAGCTGCCCAGTCTACGCGCGGCGCGCTCATCATGCTGGCTTCTGAGCCCGACGTTGGTCGATGCGGAATTGAGGGGCAGCTAACAAATGGCAATCAGAGGGCGTTGATCAGGCTTACGAAGAGCGTGAGAATGCGCCGTACAGGTGGTATAGTTAGACACGGCTGCTTCAGTATTGATTATGTCGGGAGATGAATCGACAAACTGAAAGGTAGGTGTCGGGTGTGGAAAGGAGTCTGAATGGTGGGGTCTGGATTTCCGCTGCACCGCACGTCGTTGGACGGGTCTTCATGCTGGAGGCCCCTAGACCCTATGACAGCGAGTCTTGCACCCGTCTTCGACGTTGGCTATGAAGTCAAAAGAAGCTGCCAATAAGTGATTCCTCTCTTTTGTGAGTTCCCCCAATCATTGGTGGTCGCATCTGTTCTGTTACTTGGCCAGACTTGGGATGAGAGATGATCGGCATAGGCCGATGTTCCTTACTTTTAATCGATTGGCTCTGCTCACAGCGACCCAGCATAACCCTGCAGGGCATCATCTCTTTGCGCTGGCTGGCGGGATTTTGAAGGAACAATGCTTTATTTACAAGTGACCCGTGAAATCTTAAGAGGGTGTTCACATACGACACCCGAGAATCGCTCAACTCCCAGATTATTTTGTCCGTACACCTGCTTTACTCAAAGAAGCCCGTGCCATCATCCTCGTCTTCTGCCTGCCGGCGCTCCTCCTGCCGACGAGCCTGCCGGTTCACCGCTTTGCTGCCGTCCTGCCGGAACACCGCTCTGTCCTTGTGATGGTGGTGATGCTGCTCGGCGGGGAACCTCTCCTTCGGCTTATTCGTCGCGGGTACATACTTCTTCTTCGGTCGCACTGGCGCGGCATCTGCGTCTGTTGGCGACTTGCGGTCGCGTATCCTGTACAGCGCCGACTCGCCGCCCGGGAGTGTCTTCTCGATCAACGCCCACAGTTTCGGGCGCTCGGCGTGGAGGGCACGGAGGGCCTTGGGCTGCTTGAAAGCCTTTTTGTCCGATTCCTCTTCCTTCGTCTCCTCGTCGTCTTTGTTGGCGTCTTCGTCCTTGTCTTTATTGGGGTACAGACTTTCGTAGCGCTCCATCAGGGGAAAGAAGCGGGCGTATGCGACGTCGACTTCGGCTACATGGGCCTCAGCCTCGAGGCGCTTCTTTTCTTCCTCGTCTGTGGATTGGGCGATCTTCTTGCGGAGTTGTTTGAGGAGTCGTTCTGCCTTTTTCCGCTCTGAGTGAATTTGAAGTGTTAGCTGGTGATTCTGGAAGAGCCTCGTGGATCTGGGCATAAGATCAACGTACCGAAGAACCGGACCATGTGGTACTTTTGAATCATCTGGCTCCTCTTCTTCTTGAAGACGTGATCCCCCACCCTCTCCGACAGCGCCTCCAGCTCCTGCTCAAGCTCATTTCGTACAGTAGCCGGCAGCTCCTTGCCGCTCTGGAGCAGCCTCCTGATAGCTCTCGCGCGCGTCTTGTTCCATGCCGAAGAGCCCTCCTTGGCCTTGTGCTTCCTCTTCGCGGCGCCTAGAGCGGTCTTGGGGCGTTTTGAATCGTGCTGGTGGTTGTTTTCGGACTGTGGGGAGTCGTGAGGTTCAGAAGCGTCTTGCATTGCGACGTCCGAGACTTCGGAGTGAGATCGTTTCGTGCCCATGGTCGCTGGCTTTTTTTTCGGGGGGGTGGGGGGGAGGGAAGAGGTGCGCTGTGACGTTCTTGATTGGGATTGAGGGAAGGTTGACGATGGCTTCGCAGGGTCTCTGGTACAAAAATTTGGTTCGTTATCGCGGTCGAGAGGCTGCCGACCCCACCTGGTATTGCTTATCAGTCCATTTCGGGACTAGCGCAATACGCAAGCAGCCTAGACCTATGTCGCCCAAAGCTCAGTAGACTCAGAAACCCATCTTCAATTCTATCTTGCGCCAAACATGATCTAAGACGGCTCATTCATTGCGCTCACCTCAGGATCTCGGCAACTCATGTGGAAAGGTCGTCGAGAATCTTGAAGAATTATCTCGTCTAAGCCCGCTTATAGAGATTCATCTAATCAGGGTTTGCAACCCAACTACTCGACCACATCTTGCAACCTTCTGTATCGCGTATGGACTCAGCGACTCGATTCAGGACCGATTAAGCGCGAGGCGGCAGTTCAAGGAAATAACAGGGTTCGAACCGCCGAAGTTCAGGCGCGTGCGGTCGTCATGGACCGCCCGGAGCCTGGACTGATCAAATGGTCGCAGATCCCAGGCTATGACAGCTTCATCCATATCAACTTGCAGCACCGTGTTGTGCAACTGTACGAACCAAACGGCCTCGCTCAACGGAGCAGATTTGATTATACCAGGCTCTCGAAACACGATGATTTTCCGACGCTCACCACGTACGACTGGTCGCCCACGGTGCCCGGCCTCTTGGCCGTGGGAACTCAGACAGGTGTTGTCAACTTGCTGAGGATGGACGACAATTCCAACGCCTACATCGAGTTGGGTCTCAAGATGACGCGAACTTGTCAGGCGGTTGCGTTCAACACCGAGGGTCTCTTGGCGGTTGGTTTGGATCGCGTGCGTATGGACCAGTGCCTCCACATTTGGGACGTCAATCGCATCTCAACGATGACCAAGTCGGCGAGGGGCTTTCCCAAGGACGTATCCAACTTTACGGATCCGGCATATCGATTAGAGCCCAGCGTATCGGTGTCTAGTGTTAAGTTCTTTGAAGATAATCCCAAGTGTCTGGTCGTCGGAATCAAAGCCCAGGGTCTGCGCATCCATGATCTTCGAGGTAGGTGTTGATGAAGTTGCAGTGGATCTCGCAAGCTAAAATGGATATGACAGAGGCGGGCAGTGTAGTCACGTTCCAGACCAAGTGCAACAATAACTTGGCCATCGACTACGCAGACCAGAATTACTTCGCTTCTTCTGCGCTGGACCAGCCAGGCATCATGATATGGGACCGCCGAGCAACGTCTCGTCCGGTCGCTTCACATTCTTATCTCGGCGCAGTTGACGAGGATGAGCTTCCTTGGGGCGGCGCTCTCAGACTTGACAGAGTCGTTGAATCGGATGACGACCCTAGTTTGAGCGAAAGCAAGCACTCTATTGTACGCTCGCTTCGATACTGTCGCGACCACCGTGGCCTCCTGGCTGTCTTGTCGCGTACCGGACAGCTCAAGGTCTTAAAGACGAACAAAGAGCTGACGCCTCGTGAGATGGCGCTTGACGGAAGTCCGGAGCTTTTGGAAGTACACAAGTCCTATGACCTGGACGTACAGTACGGAGACAGCGGCAAGAAGAACGACCGAATAGTTTCATTTGACTGGGTTACACTGGGTTCATCCGTGTTGCAGCCACGTCTATTAGTGTTACGAGCAAACGGGACCTTCGAGATCCTGGAGCAGCCTTCATATACTTCCGACTATCTATATAAGTTGACTCCATGGCAGGCACCCTACAGAGGTCTTGAAGGTAAGTGTCTCTGGATTGCATGGAAAGACGAGGTGCTGATATGAGTAGAGGACGGGTCTTATCACAGCGTCATGGAGTTCGAGCCATCGCAATGCTCTGAGATGCTGGGTCCGTTGTTTGTCGAAGAGGCGCTCTCGAATATTCATATATTTGGCCCCAATAAAGCCGATGTGCAGTCCATCGTCGAGAACACACTACAGGCAAGATTCTCGGCAGCAGACCTGAACAGCAGGCTCTCGGGTGATGCGGATCATTCTCCATCATTGTCAGACAAGTCAAAGACTATCGCGGAGAGAATGCGAGCTTTGAGGTCGGATCTTAAGGAAAGTGCGAAAGACACGGAGACTAATGGCGCTGAGGGATCATCCTTGGAGGAATCTATCAGCTCCCTGGCCCAGCTGTCCTTGTCAAAGGACGGGCCTGTGTCCTGCCGCCACATGCACGAGTCTCTGCTGTCGCTCCCCCTGAAGGCGCAAAATCTGTCGACAGAAGCGCAGTGTCTCTTGGACCACGTCATGCTTCTACGAGCTAAGGAGAAATATCTGTTTGATAGCAATGTTAACCGATCTGTGGTTTCTGATGACCCATGGTTGAGGTATATGTGGGATTGGATTGCAGGCAAGTTGCTCCAAGGAGTTGATTTTCCTGAGCTAACGAAGTGCAGACGCAGAAGATGCTGCGCAGGATGGAGGCATGAAGCTATCCCCTCTCGACTTGAGCTACATGGGCGTGTGTACAATTTGGTGTAATGATCTGGGTATGCAATCATTGATCCAAGAATGGCTCCTCGGCTGATACCACGTAGGCCAGAAGCCCTCATCAAGACTACCGGAGGCGTCCCCTATGCCTGAGATAACGCTTTGGGAAAAGTGTATCGGCAGTATTTGCAAGAGACGTAAACTGCCAAAGTACGAAGGCACGCAGACGAAGAAGCCTTTTCACCGACAATTATGCTTGGACATTTGCGAATGGGGAGACACAGCAGCGCACGAAGCAAGGGGAGCTACGCATGACCCTGGCCGGGACTATCCCACCACGACGCATACAATGGCAGCGGCTCGGGCTCTGTTCAAGGGCCAAAATCAGGAGGCGATTCGAATTCTGAAGACGGCCAGCGTCACGCACCCTGAGTTACTCTTCGTGTCGCTCGCGTTGCAGCTCATCGGGAAGAGCGATAACAAGCTCAGCAAGGAGCAACTCGACTTCGACGAGGCTGTCGCTTCGAAGACGGACCCGTACCTCAGGGCAATCTCGTCTTTGATTGCTACAGGAGACTGGGTTGCGATCGCTAATCAGAAATCACTTCCTCTTTCGGATCGTGCCTACGTGGCCGTGAGGAACTTCAACGACGATCAGCTCACCAAGTGGTTGCACGAGCAGGTTTCGATGGCAGTGGAGACGGGAGACATCGAGGGAATCGTGCTCACGGGCATCACGGACAGGCTGGTGGACATTTTTGCCAAATACGTGCAAAAGTTTAACGACTTCCAAACTGCAACTCTGGTCATGTCCATATGCGCGCCGCGATACATCGACGACCACCGCTGCCTAGCCTGGAGGAGTGCATATCGGGCATACCTGCAAAGACACAAGGCGTTTCTGCAACGAACCAAGTTCGAAGTTGAAAGCACGAAGAAGAGCAAGCGTGGGGGACGTCCGACAATCAAGCCAGCGTCACGGCAGATCGCTTTACGATGCATCTACTGTGACGCCGAGACGACGCTCGCAGGACAAGGGGGGGCTGGCTCGGGACCACCTCCCGGAGCACCCGACTCGCGCAACCCGCTCATGGCGACGAGCATCAATGCGGGAATCAGCTGCCCCAACTGCGGACGTCACCTTCCGCGATGCGTCGTATGCCTGGAGGTGGTTGGCATTCCGAGATCTGACCGGCCGGAAGTCAACGGCGAGCCGGAAATCTGGATGGCGGCCAACTTCCCGACGTTCTGCCTCAAGTGCGAGCATGTGCTTCACCTTGACCATGCCAGGATGTGGTTCACGAGACACGTCGAGTGCCCCGTACCAGAGTGTCGATGCCGATGCAACTTCAGGGCGAACCCGGAGCTGAATTACCACTAATGATGAAGATGGGATGGGGGGGGGGGGGTTAGGTGTTGGACCGGGTCGGTTTATTGTCCGGTTGACTGACGTCCACACGAGGGCGAGGCGGCCGTCGGCTTATCTGCTGCCAGCGTTCTAGATGAGCTGTCCTTCTGTTTTGATGGAATACTAATGACATGATTATGTAAAAGCGCTGCAGAATCACAGCTCCCCGGCGCGAGAGGGTGTCGCGGAGATTTGCAACCCTGGCTTGCCTTGCATCGAGGTTGTATTGTCGAAGTACCTGTCAAAGTCTCAATGCGAGCCGGACGGGCCCTGATCAGCCGTGACGGGCGTGGGGCCGCAAAGTGAAGTGAGAATTGGTTGGTGGGCTGTCACATTCTGATCGGTCACATGCACCCGGAAACGTTCCAGGTTGTGGATATCTTCACCGGCTGGCAATAATGCAACCTCATGCTGCGCGGGCTCGTCCTTTTACGGTGGCCCGGTCAAGTGGCCTGGCATACCAGGCTGCCCGAGATGCAATTTTCGCGTGGCGCTGAAGGAACAGGCCCCACACGGCTTCGGGGTAGTCTTCCGCGGTCATTGTATTTCCAAGGTACAGTGTAGTGTACCGTAAGAACTCAGCTTGGTCAAAATCCGGCCCCCATATTTACCCCTGCAGACAGGGAATTTATAGGTTGAACTCCAGAGTGTAGATCTGTTAAGGATAGGAGGGCCAATCGAACCCTTATATACAAGGGTTTGAGCGGATTTTGACCAAGCTGAGCTCTTACGGTATTCTTCCCATCACATATGGAGCCCCATCCCGCCCGGGCCAGGCGCTGTCACGCCCGTGCTGACAATGATTGACATCCACTCAGAGACAGCCGTTGTCGTCCCGGGCGTTGTTTGCCTCGGCTGGATGACTGCAGTTGGTTGGAGAAGAAGAGAGTGCACGGGGAACCTTTCGGGTGGCCCGCGCTTTAGAGGCAGTTTGGACTACATCTTCAACTAACCGTCACAGGGGTTTACTTCCCCCGAGCCAACTTCTCTTCCACATCCTGCGCATTAATCCTTTTTCTCGTCCTCGGCTGACCTCAACCAACAAGGACGGTGACAGACACTGGACAATCAGAAACGTGAAGGACCCATTTGCGCTCTCGCTTCTGCTGTTTTCGTCCTCTCACAACCACTCGGCCAGCCAGGGTCAGGCATTTTGCAAAGCGGCCGCCCGCTATGTCATTGAGAACAATCTACATCACCCGTCATGGAGTAAGTCTCGCTTCCTCCCAATTCCCATCGCCCTCTTCACACCTCTTTTCTTCGTATCCGGTGCCGTCTCCGTCCCATCCCCGTCCCTTATCCCCTCCCCTTCCTGCTCCGCCTTGGGCCCCAAAAGTCCCAATGGGGTCGAGGATGCTGTGCTACCAGCCAGGACGAGTTCCCTCCTTGGGGGACAACAGATTCTTCAGCCCCTTTCTCTCCGCAGCAGCTTCAACCATGACACCCGAGCCCTAGTCCGGTTTTGGTCCCCCGAATTCGACGATCTCGGCCCAAGGTGTGCGTGCAAGAAGGCGTTATGTCAGTCTGTGTTGGCATTGTTGTTACGACGAAATCCATTCTGACCGCAGCCCTGGCATTCACCAGTTTCGCTCCAACTGGCTCGTTGACCCTTCGACGGGGAGCTACACGGCGTCCATCCCATCACCCACAGGAATACCTTCGGACCCGGCCTTGACAGCACATGGCGTCGACCAGGCTAAGGAATTGGGCGCCCACCTCCTGACCGTTGAACCTCCAATTGAGGCCGTTTATTCCAGCCCCTACTATCGCTGCTTGCAGACCATCACACCCTTCGTGGCGCTGAAGGAGGAAGGAATGAACCGTCTTCGTGAGAAAGACGTAGGTGCCAAGAGCGATGCCACCGTCATTCGTCTCGAGCATGGTCTTTCCGAATGGTATGGAGCCGCCCCCTTTGAGCACCCAACGCCGGCGTCGCTGGATGTGTTAAAGCCCATGTTCCGTCACGTCGACTCGACGTATCAGAGTCGCGTATTTCCCGCCCGCAACGGCGAGACAATTGCTCAATTGCACGACCGCGTTGCGGCAGCCGTTGAAGCCATCATTGAACAATGCGACGCTGAGAGCAAGCGCGCCGTGGTCTTGTGCTCGCACGCAGCTTCCATCATCGCCCTCGGTCGGGTGCTGACCGGGGTTATGCCGGAAAACATAGATGCGGAAGACTTCCGAGCCTTCACCTGTGGGCTCAGTGTATTTCGGAGAAAATCACCGTCTTCTTCGGGACCAGCGTCTGGGCCAGTTGGTAGGATGCTAATCCCTACGTCATCATTAGACAATACTCTTCTCAACTAACAACCGACAGGTCCTGGTCCTCTTCCTAATACAGGTTTTGGAGCGGGTTCCTCTTCTTGGAGAAATGGGAGCGGAGTTGGAGGTGGGTGGGTATGCGAGCTCGACAGCGATTGCAGCTTTTTGAGCGGAGGCGAAGAGAGGGGATGGTAAGATGGAATTCTCGCTTCCCGTCGCCACTCTACCAATGAGGGACCTCAGACTCACCACCCGTGCCCACCCATGCTGTTATCAAGTGTCCACTGGGGACTGGCGAACTGGGTCTCTTCGAAAGTTCGATGCCCATTTCTATCCTTTCCACATTCCTCGATAAAGGGACCTTTCCCAGTCTGTGCACCTCCGATAGCTGACGACCCAACTTTTTATTCACAGGAGATTCTCGGGTGACGAGTCTTTCACCACGGCCGAGAAATCGTCGCAGGTGGACGCTGGAGTCGCGCTCGGCGTGGTGGTGGAAAGAAAACTAAGACCTGACAAGGGCTCTCCACACGAAGCTGCAGGTCATCATCGCCTCTAGGAACAGGTTTGTTGGCGGCGCGCTTCGTCATTCGCATTTTCCTTTTTTTTTCTTTCTAAGGAGGCGAGTAATTGGGCCTCCTCGCAGGTCGCATATTGTCGCTCAGAGATGGTTGAGTTCTACTGTCTGCGACCTGACCAGAGACCGATCCGCACCACCCGCGTTGCGGCCGATACACGATGGCAGCTAATGCCGGATAGACTTGCCTAGCTGCTGCGGGATGCACCATCTGCATGTCTTTGGCGCGGACTGGGTAGCATCAAATCTGCGAGCCAGTCAGCGCAGCGGCTAGCGCCGAATCCATGACAGACAAACCCCTGTCGTTTCCATCTCACAGCTGCCACACCATTTCATCCCTCATGAGTCCAACTTCAACGCTCTCGTGTCGCCTTCGCTTCTGCGTGCTTCTCATCACACAATCAGCCCGGGGAAACCCTCGCTCAAGCGATGCATTTCTGCGGATTGTCTTCGGCCAATATTGGCGCCCTCGGCTGAAGATATCATCTCGTATCAGAAAACACCCATTGGCGCTCGGTGTCTATTCTGTGCCATGAACACATGCAAGACGACTGACGTGCTTCTACCTTGCGTTTCGCCGCTGCCGCTGACTCCTACTTACGGGAGCCCCGGAAGTCCAAGTAGGTTTGTGCGGAGCTTTACGCCCGACGATTGGTTAGTTCGATCCCTTGACACCTTGGCTCCCGAGGACTGTTCCTGGGGTTCGTTGGCGAATCCTTGATCGGCTGATTTCTTATAACAAAGAATACATCCGCTCTTACCCGTCTAATTTTTTTTTTCCAGCCTCGCTCAGGGCTGGAGCCCCTCCTTGAGCCCCAACAGATCCGCATACGCAAAAGAATCGGTGACCATAAATGGCAGAGATCTGGTGTGACGCCGTGATGAAGAAGGCCCGCTTGGCAACCGTGCCTGGTCAAACATTTCCACCCAAGGAATTTCGTTCAGGTGGCATGAGGAGGTCAAAATGCCCTCACTATAGACAACGTTACAACAACCCACCGCGCTAGTGTCCGCTGGCTAAGTAATACCTCCAACTAAGGATCTTGTCCTCCATGAAGCTTGAAGAGCGGCGACTTAGGGTCTAATCTGTGCCCGGATGCGTCTTCCGACTAGCTTGCCAGGTGTCTTTGCCGAGACCCCAGTCGTCATCATCCGCTCTGTCTCGACCATTACTCCCTAGCGGTGAAGGTTGACACTATTTGACTCAGCTGCTCAACGACAAGCGTTCCTGTTGAGATGGCAAGTCCACGGGGCGTGCCACCAGTGGACATCTCAGCTTCGAATCGCATAACAACACCAACTTGCTACCAAGCTGCAATTTATCAGGAGCTCATGATCATGTCAGTTATGTCAGAAGAGCGGTGACCGTAGGCAGCCGGACGCAAAAGGTTGGAGGGTCGGATGCGCGCTCACCGATCTTCTCGTGAGAGGCTGTCGCCATGAACCAGGCCTTAGCCTTAGGCAGTGGTCGTGACATGTGTACATCGCGGGATGGTAAGCTCGATTCATCCGGATGTGCCTCTCGAGCGGAAAGGAAGGTATAGCCCTGAGCCCACTGCAGAGTATGCTACGATGGAGGGGGCGTGTATGGCCTCAGACAACTTCACTCCAGCCTCAAAAGGCATGGCGAATGGTGGAAGATGTCCGGGCTCGCCAGCGACGATTGCTTAATTGGGCGGTATGCTTCTGTCGATCATGGCGGCATGCCGGCAGGGAGCTCCTCTATTTCGGATTTTGACGACGCGCATTGGCCTGACGAAGTTCGCAGATAGGTTCCAAAAGGAAACGCTGAAAAAGACTGACGGATAGCCACACAAACGCAGGGCGAGGCCTTTTGGGTGGCATTATTGACAACAACGCAGCCGCCGGTCTAGCACGAGCATCTGCAGCCGTCAAAGTTAGGAAACCTAGTACATTGCCGTAGTCGCGAGCAAGTCCGAAAGCGGACTGCAACGGTCCTCGTTCAGATTGTGATCGAGGCATCGTCAGGCACCACTGGCAGGCCTCGTGGCTTACGTTCCGTTGTCAACGCCTCCGCCGGTTCCAGCAAGTGATTTGCGCCGAAGCATTCAGCGCGGGGTTGTACCACCGCCGCCCAAGCAACCAGCAAGCAGGCCGGGTTTCAGGGCGGGCTGGACGAGGGGCGACATGATTGGGAACCGCCGCGAAGTCGGACATTTTCAACGAGCGATTCGCTACGATGAGAAAGAAGGCAGCGAGGGGTAGCAACGCTGATGATCGAGTCTGCAGAATCAACACACCAAAGATGTTCAAGGTGGTCCAGGCAGGACTAAGCGATGACAAGGGTTCGACTCGGTTACTCGGACTCTCAAGCGTTGCCATCACCGCCCGTCTAGCCAAGTCGTCAGAGCGGTAAAGGATAGGAGAGACGTGCGAAGAAACGACGAAGAAAAGAAAATATCATGCATCGTGGCGGACGCTTCTGCACCTCATACTCGCCCAGCCATCGTCGCATGGCTTTAGAAAAGGGAGGATGATCCCTGAATTTGACAGCGCGCTTGGGACGAATCTAGTAAAGAGTCCAGACGAGACGTGAGTGTACGGAGACATTTTGGGGGAATGGAATAAGAAAACCTGGGGTCCGTTGGCCAGACGGTGAGCCGGCCCACAACAGGTTCGCAGACGCAAGCAGACGCAGGCGCAGGCCTGGACAGCCAATGTAACTCGGCGGGCAAGTCGCACGAGGAGGCCGTTACATGCTATGTATGCTTCTTGTGTTGGTGTGGAGAGCCCCTGGTCGGGGGTTCGGAGGTCTTCAGTGAGACAAATCCTGCCCTCCGCCATCTGGCCATCGAAATCTGCGGCGGCGACGCTTTCTTATTCCTGCGACTCGAATCATCTTGAAGATCCAGATGCGCTCATGGTGACCTTGGGCAAATTGCGCTCTTATTAGCCCAGTGACACCCCCCCCCCCCCCAACCCTCCCTGGTTAACATTGACCTAATCGTACCCAACCTGGCCAGCCTGCCTTGCACGGCTTCCCACCATCGTCTTCACCAGCAGCAGGTCTGTCATTGCCCGCCCTCGTCGGGCGGTCCCCGCAGGAATCGAACGGATAGTCGAGGGGCCAGACAGAAGGACGGCCCCACAAACCGTCTTCCCAGACCCTTGACGGGCGGCGGTAAGGCGGCTGCAGTCGACGACTACCGCGTGGCCATCCAGCAGCGGCCATTCATCGATCCCCCCATCAGCGGGACTGACATGATATGTCTCTTCTCATATCAGTATTGCATCTCAGATAAAAACCTGAGTTGTTACAAAGGGTTGAGTGCAGGCTACAGTAGGTAGGTGTGCGGTGAGAAGAGTCCGAGAAAGGAGAGCAGAGGAGATAGAGAGGGAGAGAAAGAAAGAGGAAGAGCAAGCGAGGAGGTGAGTGGCTCAAATCAGTCAGGGGTTTTCCATTCCGCAGCGCGATGCAGAACCACACCAACTGACGCCGGAAGGGCATGCCACGCTGCAAACACATGGGATCGGGTTATATGGGTGGGATGGACAACATGGCATGGCTCGTACCAAACGGCAACGACTACAATGGAAAACAAAAGGCAATCAAACTCGACAGTGCTCATGTCGTGCACGTTGGAGAGGGCGAGGGTGAGGGTCAGGGCTATGTCTGCTATTATTATTACACTCGCTTCCAGAAATCCGGGACGACAATAGAGATGCTCCAACCAGAATATGACGCTCATCTTCGACTCGACTTGGGGCCCCAAATGGAGCCAATGAAAACGTTGTGTTGGTCCAACAGCAAATGAGGCTTGAGGTCACACAAGGCAAAGCAATACACAGCACAATTCGGCACAAGGTCCCTCAAAATGATAACCTGGTTTATGCTTGCCCAGACTGGCTTTCCAGCTAAGGCTCACTCTCACTCGGGCACTCTCTACGTATCATCACACGTTCACACATCCCAACTCGATTTCCGGCTGGCACACATCTCCACCCTTTATTCGCACACCCACAATGGCGTGTCTCCAATCAATTCAAGAAAGTCAGAGACCACATCGTTCGTTATCTGTCTCTGCTACGTCCGAAAGACAGTGGAACTCGCTGCTTGGCCTTTGGCCCCCCCCCCCCCCCCTCGACTACGACCTTACGCACCAGTTGTGACGCGCAGCTCGATCTAAGACTAGCGCCTCCGAGGAGAATATCAACTGTGCAGGCGGTCCCGCATACTACCATCTGCGGCGCGCACTTCACCCTCCACCGTCCTTCATTACTCCTCTGCTTCCCGTATGCACCGTCATCTCGACTATTTCCACAAAGTCCAAAAACCTCGACTGGAGAACCATTCTCCCTTGCAAACCTGCCAGAACCCCCCCCCCCCCCCCCCACCTGCGGGCGCAGGTATCCATCCACACCTCCCCGTCTTACCAATATCACTAACATGCCTGCTCTCCTCCCCAATCCTCGTCGTTCCCCAAACAGGTCAGAGCCTTGTTTGCTATCCGCCTCCGATAGTCCCTAACCCATGTCCCCTTTCTTAATATGAAAGTGGCGTGCCGTAAGGTATTTGCGTATATGCAGATGTGCATTGCACAATGCATAGAGCCAAACGAGGGGGCCTATCTGCTCCCCAGATGACGACCGGGATCGTGTCTCCAGCAGAGGGGCACTCGGCGCCAGCCATGGACTCGACAGATTGGGCGACTTGCAGGAGTACATGCCATGGATCTGCCCTCTGGCTGCGTCTGCACACTGCTTAGTACCGAAGAATAAGAAATGGCTTCTCGCTGTCAAGAAGCCTCCAGGCGGAGCCCGAACTCCCTAGGCCCTTGCTTAGAGCTACAGTGTGTTCATAATCTTGCCCGTCTTCAACTCGTACCCCCGTCGCCTGCGAACCAGGGTCCTTGTCCAGGGCCTTGTCGTTTCTCTCCCAGGTCTAGATTGAGGGAAGGATTAAGAAAAAACGTATAACAGAGACATCAGATCCATCACGGACGGGTAGAGTTGATAATTAGGGTCTGACCCGTTGTCGATGACTCGTCTCGTCTCTTCTCAACCCCGATCATCATTGACACATGTCGGCCCCCAAACGTCTGTCACTATTCTTCATCGATAAGATCTTCGCGGGTGACAGGTAGTCCGTCGTCTTTATTCTCGACTTTCTTCTGCTTCCGATCACGTACTTGGCCGTCAGAAGATACACCTCTTCAACGCCATCAATAACACCAGACAACATGTTTGTTAGTCTACAGGAGAACCGACAGCCCAGCATGGAGAGACTACCACCACCAAGTAGTCTTGCACAGTCCCGCAACGACGAGGTTCCTCGCGTCCTCCCCAGTCTCTCTTCCTTCGGCTTCGACGACAGGATGGATGTCGACGTCCGCTACGATTCGAAGCCTTCGGGAGGGCAACGTCACGAGGTGGAAGTCGCGACGACGCTAGCCTCGATGGCCGCCTTCAACATCAAATCACCCACCCTACCCTCACCCACGCAGAGCTTCTCGTCATTCAAGTCAGAAGGTAGGGACCTTTCCATCTTACATCTACTCGTCGTGACGTGAGGCTCACGCTGGTCTCAGGGATGACGAGGTCAACGAATTCCCAATTCTCCTCCCCAGAGCCCAGATCACCAGATCTTCCTTCAGTAAACACTCAACTCTCCTTTTCCAAGGACGGAAACGGCGGCAATGCACAGATCACACTCCCGAGACTGCGTGAACTGGACCTTCGCCTCCCAGAACCAGAGTTTCCCCCTCCGCCGCCAAACTCGGCAACTTTCATGAGCCCCCTTACCGCCGGGGGGCCAAGGAGGACAAGTCTCGAGTCCATCAACTCCTTCCCAGAAACACGCATCGACATCCCCTCACCCATCGCCTACCGCATTCCCATCCCTCCGATGGCCTACCCAGACGCACTTCCCTCACCAACCCACCGCGGAGGAGGAGGAGGAGGCGGAGGCCATCCCCTCTCTCCGCCCCTCGGTCACCGCCTCACCCAAAGGCTCCCGGTCTCCCTCCGCACCGGCTCATCTCCTTCCCGTCGCCCTCGCCGCTCGCCCACCGGTTCCCGTTGCAATGTCAAGTACACCATCCAGCAGGTCGACTTCATCGACTACTTCCGCGTGGACCACCATCTCTCTTGGAAGGAGGTCGAAGCCAAGTACGCCTCCGTATTCCCCGAGGATGCTGCCAAGGGCCACAAGCGCGGTCCTCAGGGACTCCAGGGCGTCTACTACCGCAAGAACAAGCAAATCCCCGCCACGGACCAGAACAACCTCTTCATCTTCGACGAGGATGACAACCCGCGGACCTTCCAGTGCGACGTGCGAGAGCAGGGAAAGAAGATGAACAACTCCATCGGGTTGTTGGCTATGCATCCTGAGCGGGCCATCACCTACTCTTGGGTATCAGAGGAGCACAAGAGGCAGTACGACAAGATCGGTAAGTCGTCCCTTGTCTCATCTCCCATGTGATAAATCAGACTGGTGTTTTAACGATGAAATAGGTCGCGCAAGACAAGCCCAGCTAGATGCTGCGGAGCAGCGCAAGAAGCGCAGACGAGCCATCCAGAACAGCCGGCTGTGATTTTGCTTCTTTTCGACGTCTTTGTCTTTTTGATCATGATATCCATATTTTTTTTTTCTCGTCTGTTCTGATTGACATCGCTCTCTTTCCAAACATACACACGCGGGAAATTTTGGGAAGGCCTCATCACCACAAAAAGCCACTGGCAAAAGGCATACACAAAATCAGGTCATTTCAGTGTTTTCCATCTCTTAACGCAAGTTCTTTTCGTCACCAGAGAGGTCCAAAAATAAAGCCTTTCAAAACAAAACAAGGGGACTTGTGCAGCAGTCAAGTGTAAGATACATATATACTTTATCGACTGACAGAAAGCGTCTGGGACTGCGCAGAAGTTTGGGTTTTCAAGGGTTTTTCTCTTTTTTCTTTTTCCCGTCCGATTCTGCCTCGCTCTCTAGAGGAATCTCTGTTTCAAAACGCCGAGGCACGGTGGTTTCGTACCGCGTACATTGCGAATTTCCTAGTCTTATTTGCGCGTTTGGTTCTATTTGAGAACAGAGACGACGAGGACGGGATAAAGAGCTGGGGGTCTACGGAACCGGAATGAAACGAAACGGAGTTGAAGACGCGTTTTTTTGTTTTTTTTTCCCTCGGAGTGGGCTGGGCGGGTTACGGTGTCGTGGGCAAAACGAGATACCAGATGCGGGCGTTGGGTCGGAAGCCCCCTCTGGGGAAGTGGTGGACCCGGTGGTTCAATGCAAGCTGTCAAACGGGCAGAGCTCGGAATTTTCCTTCGATTTTTTTCTTCTTCTCTCGTTCTACCTATCTCTACCTCTGAGTAGGTCCAAAGCCATGAATAATTGGTGTTTTATTTCGAGTTTCATGATAAATCGTTCTTCTCGACGGAGTTTCACTTGCATGGAGAGTGAGTGGTTGTACGGGAGTCTCCGTGCACCTTATAAATGGCATCACTGGGTTAGAACACACCTGTCCTGTGTACATAGATATCCCCTTTCGTCCTGAACATCTATCGGACAGGAGACTTAGGGGGATAATAATAGCAGTCCTCGGACGAACACGGCAAATGCTCTCGGTGCACAATGCCTAAACGAGCAAACTAGACAGCGAGACTGTCTTTAAGCATCCTTGATTGTCCGTCCTCTGAAAGGGTGAGGAGTGTAAGTCTCCGATTGTAAGTTGGGCAGATCGTCGTGCCCGTCAAGTTACGTTGTGTTCATTGTCTGTGCCCTATTGTCCTGCCCATTGTCTCTGGTCATTGAAACCCAGTCGGCTTGTCAGGTTCAGGGGAGCTGAGGCCACGTGCAAGAAGAGTCCGAGGGCAGGGCAAGGCTGCATTCAAAAAGAGAGAGCTTGGCATCGCTGAAGAGAGGGACGCTGGTTAGGGGGGCCAATGGTTGGCGATTTGACAAATTGCAATCGATGACATCTGTCGTGCGAGAGATGCTGTGGGAATCGGACGCAAAGCCTAGCCTATCGGGCCGTGCAGGACTAGTATGTCACGAGATCATGGGGGGGGGGGATATGCAGGCGTTTGTGTGAATAGAACCTGGAAATGGATGAGAGAACCTACTTGAGAAATTCATACCTGGAGGAACGCCGTTGGGTGGCTTGTGAAGGCTGCGTGCTGAATTCGACGATTTGCTTCATCATGAGAGGCGGAAGCTGAGGCGCAAAGTCCTAATCCGATCCTCTTGGGGCTTGGAACGGCGTAGATGGACATCATCATACAAGTTGAGGCTGTGGGGGCGTCGTGTGATGAATGCGACGTTTGTTGTCATGCCGAATTGCAGTTGGAGGCAAACTGAGCGTTGCACCTTCTTACACGTGTAGACAGGAGGACCAGGGGAGGCCCTGGACTGGTGGAGAAGGCTGACCTAACGCGAAGAGAAAGGGGAAAGCGTTGTTGTACGCCTTGTTGCCTCGATGCAGGAACGGTTAGAGGAGGGTAGTTTGCTATTGTCCAAAAGGGAAGGGGGGAGGGGGGGAGGGTGTGGCTTCGTGAGAAGGCGTTGGAGCAGGGGTGATCCGGTTGATGAAGGATGTGATGGGACAGATGAAGAAGTGGTGGTGATTGCGCAGTTGGTCATTACGAAGCGTCGGATTGTCATGTTCAGACCTGTTGCGGGAGGATTGTCACGGACCAACCTGTCGGGGCTGGCTTTGTTGGTGTATGCGTGTGAGAGGTAACGGTTTGTTGGTAGTTATGAAGAATTCCAGGGTGGGACCGGGGGTGGGGGTTAGGACGATGTGTGCTTGAAAGTCCAGACGTCAAACGAGACAGGGGAGGTTGTTTGCTTGCTCATTCACATTGTGTGCAAAAACAGATTGCTTGTTGATGATACAGGGAGGGTAGGGTGACGATGTGCTGCACCTCTTGGGTTTGGAGGTCTGGTTACAGGGGGTCTAACAGATAACGCGCCTTTAGATTGCACTTTATTCTTTACAGTGTGTGGCTTTGGTTTGGGGAACGCCTTATGCTGGTGTGCTTGCTGGTGGGTAATCTTGAAGTTGGCAGCCAAGTTTGTGAAAGTTGGGTTTCCAGATCTGGCTATTATTGATACCCACTATTGGCAAGCCGCGATGGCGTCGATCGTTTGTCTGAAGCGCATGACCCTCCCCCCCCCCCCCTCCCCCCCCTCTTGGAACCCTTGCAAATTGAGTATGTAGTGAGTGCTTACGGTATCTGCACGGGCTGGTGCTAGATAAGATAACAGTAGATCCGGTTATCACGCGGAATCACGTGGGTAGTTCTCCAAGTGAGTTATGCAACTATCCACTATAAGCTACAAGTCTTCAAATATCAATTATTCTCGGTAACATGGATCATTTTCAGCAGTCACCCCTATGCAACCAATTTTTGCCTCAAGGCTCTTACTCTCCAGGACGCGGTATTTTGTATTTCGGTCACTCTTCGACTCCGGAAGGTCAACAACTTCTACAGCCCAATTCGCCAAGATGAGCACCGAAAATCAACCAGGAAGCTGAAGCTCTAACAGGGCACCTTACAGCTTCACTTTGGAGGATCTGACACCAACGACTTAGTCAGGACGCCTGCTTGCCAGCATAGCTTACGGCATGAAACGGACGGGCTTCCACCGCTGGGGCTTCGTTATCTACAGGACAACATACGACGACGACAAGGCTTGGGAACGCTACCTCGAAGTGCTACAGCTCACAAGACTCCGTTCTCTTCTGCACTCGGGCGCTGACGTGCTGCTTGAGCAGTACATGGATTGTAAGACCTTCACCGCCTGTTTTTTTTAGACACGACGTCAACAAGTTTAGGGCCCGTGATTCCTGATCGAGCTACCCTCGACGGCGCGTCCAAGGCCGACGTGCGGAAGCACTTCCAAGCTTGGTGCAAAGGGCGCAGCGAAGAGCGCGACGGCCCTGGCGCCACGGGACCCAGTACTCAAGGGCTACCGCGTTTCAAGCACTGTGTCTATGTGGACCGCAAATGCCTCGACACGCTGGCTAAGTTGCCCAACAACTACCGTGGAGCCCGGATGGACCTTTCTAACATGGTCACTGTCATCATTGATGGCGCTTTCGATAAGAGAACGCCTGCAGATGACGAGCGTTCGTATCCGGACTTCGAGGGCTGCACGGAACGGTACGTGGGCTGGAGGTATGAAGAAGTTGAGATGCTGGTCGGCACGTACGATGAGTCCCATCAATACCCCTTAAGTTACATTGACTACAAGCGGCCCCCTCTCATTTCGCCCTTCGGACATCAGTCGATGCCAGCCTGAGGTACACGAATCGCACAGCTACGAAGGGAGATTTCTGAGCGCAAATTTCGTGGAATATTATACTGTCGGGATGACCGGTTCTACCTCTCAGTCATTGACGACGGCTATCAAATATCAGGCGGTGGTTGAATATCATGGATCTGATCTGCAAGATCGTCCAAGATTTCTCGAACCTCAGCGGCATTATAGGTGGCAGATTGCCATGTCGTTCGCGCTGGCCGAATTCCAAGCGTATATCCAAGATACGTTCGGCCACCCACGCTCTTGTTCTGTCAGCGCCCTCGCGGTACCAATTGCTGTCAAACTCCCGGTGAATAGCGGCGGCATCGCTCAAGGGTCGGACGATCTTGGCTATTGCTGTGACCGCACTTCGGAGTTCTCGGCGATTGCGTTGAACCGTCGGCAGTGCGTCCGGGTGGTTGATGTAACTGAAGACGCCAATGGCTCATGCGAATGCCGTCGAACATCTCATTTTGCGCTGTCACATTGGCCCGCAACATGTCCACTATGTAATAACGCGTCAAATCTGTCTTCTCCTACAGGACTCGGTCGTTCTCCGACGTCGCTGTCCGGATCGTCACTGCTGGAACCAGAACCGCCACCAGTATGACCGCCGTTGCCTGCTTTGGGTAATGGTTGACGCAAGTTGTAGATGCGGCCCTTCATCTGTTTCATGGCGCGCTCACATAGCAGGAGTGGGAAGCGATTGCCCTGTGACCCAATGCGATCAAGCAAGTAGCCATTTGGTGTCCGGATCGTCTGGCTGGATCCCGCACGAGGCATGTTTGCTGGCAGGACATTGGCGTTCCATGTCCGCAAGATCGGGGCCGTGCATGAGGCCGTTCATCGTGGTCGAGCCGTTGGGGAGGATGCCGGTGGCCATGGTCCTAACCAAATCACGAACGTATTGCCCGTCGGGGTTGTGCTCCGTGTCGTAGGCATCTCGGACATCCTGAGCGGCCATCGTGGATCTGTCCAGGACCTCAATGTCCGTCGAACGGCAATCGTCCTGCACCAGCCTGAACATGCTGTTGCTGGCTGGAGTGCTTTGAGTAGGGTTGTGGAGTAAGCCGCTTTATGCTACTACAGTTTGATACGGATCAAGGTGCCGCCAGTATCGGATCACACGTGTTTAGAGAGGTGCCACGTCGTTTGAAACCACTGAGCCTCCTGAAGAGCGATAGCCACATCCATAATCGTAAACTTTCAGCCGATGGGAAGCTGAATAGTATGTCACGATAGGTTGAATAAGTTCCTTGTTCTTTTCGCTGAGAAGCCGGTTCCGCGTCAGTCTGTCAGAACCTTTCCTTGCGACCGCGAACGTCTGTGACCTCACGACCTTCTTCCCCTTCCCCTTCCACCTCGACCCCCTCGGCCACCCTTCCCAGGCGGCGCCCTCATCTTCAATCCTTCTGGCAACTCCCCGACCTTCACCCCATCCTTCCACAGCTCTCCGACTCCATCACCCCGTCCCCTGACCTCCTTAAACAACCGAAACGGAACCACGCCCTCTCCATCCCCTTCCGTCAGCACTACACCATTCTCACTGACCCACCACTTCATACTCTCCTCCTCCCTCAACGCCCTCTCAACGTCGACATACACAAGCAACTCGGCATCCTTCCTCATCCCACTGACAACCCCTTGCTCATCTCCCGGGAGCCCCGTTGCAAAGTGTACGTGATTCCTCCCCATACGCCTCAGACCTCCAGACTCCTCGATCTGTTTCCAGAACGCAAAGTACGTCCCGTGGACAACCACCTCGGGCACGTTGGAAAGAGTGATGGGCTGCAGTAGAGCCGCGGAGTCGAGCTTGATGCTGTGGCCCTGGTTTGCGCGGATCAGCCAGTGCGAGGGGTCGTCCGACGTCTCGTCCAGGCTCGGGTTGGTGGTCTCGTTCGCCTTGAGTGCGAAGCGCTGCTTGTCCGAAGTCGAGACTGCGGCCTGGATGTCCTGGAAGGTGACCTTCAGGGAGCGAATAGGGCCGTATGCGAGCTGTCATCTCATTAGCACAAGCATGTTTTCGGTTCACCGTCAAGCGTGAGGAATTCCGATGAGCGAGGGAGAGGTGCTCCCTCGTCTCGTCTCCAAAAAAAACCTCATTCCCGTCGGTAGCTGTAACTCACCACTCGATCCAGCGGAGCCCATCCGCCCTCCTCGAGCTTGATCCCCGCATTCTCAGCCTGATGCCTCAATAGCTTCGAAAGCGCCTTTGACACGGCCACTTCTCGGTTCTGTGGCCCGCCGCCGCCTCCTCCGCGCCCGCCCTTACGGCCTCCGCCTCCAGTCTTGCGTCCCTGCTGCGCCCTACCCTCGATGGCAACCGCCTCGTTCTCGCCGAAGCTGTCAGCCATCTTCGGGAGTCCGAACCTCTCTCGCGTTGTTGACCGCGACGGCGGCGGTGAAGGTGTAAGACGATGGTGGGTAGTCTGCCGCGGCGCTGGTTGACGGCCGGTTATTTGTCGCGCTCTGATGCTAAAATGTGCTGCAAACCCCGTTTGTGATGCTCCTGGCGCGGAAAGGGATTTGAGGTATCTTCGTTTCAGCAGGTCTGAGATGCCCGTCTTCATCGAAAGAGTGTGGCAGTACAGCAAAAAGAGGTTGTAGGCTGGCTCGACCGACCGACCGGCCAATCCCCGCCGCAGTTAAGAAAAAAAAAAAAAAGCCCCGGCAATGACTGACTGCGACCGGTTTCGCCCCTCCTGCACCGTAGCAAGCCTTACCCGTCGCCGGTTACTCAAACATGTGAAATAAACAGAAAATCGTAAAACAAAGACGCCGAGTTCGGAGAATAAATCCCATCCCTCTCGCACGGATCCGAGTTCTCACATTTTCGGGACAACGTTGCCATGGGCCGGTACAACGGCTCGCCGCGTTTGACAGAACTCAATTGACAGATCTGATCGCGTTATCGACGCATCGCGCATTGGCAGGAGAAGACGTTGAAAGATCGCAACTGCTGGAAGAATAGCAAATCATACATTAATTTTTAGCTAATCTACCTCGTCCCAACCCGAATCAAAGCCTGTATCAGAATGATATCAATGTCTGCCTGAGAATCAAACGCCACGCAAGGTCACAAGCCAATGGACCGTTGTCTGAACGTGAAGCCTTCCGGCTCCAATCCATAACCTGTTGTTTCGCCGTATGGAATTCCTGATATACAAATGCTCAAACTTCCCAAAAGGGGCGAGTCCAATAGTCAAGCGGCCGTCCGTCATAGTTGTCATACAAGTACAAAGTGACCATTGTCGAGCCAATGCGGTGTAACATATTGCCAAACAAGAATGACTCCAGCGTGAAAAAAGAGATCTAATGGTACAATCATCCATCCGTGTGTGTGTCAAATCGTCAAGACGTTATCGATAGCTGCCTGACTGAGCAGCAGTCGATGTATTTGTTATCGTGCTGTCGCGGTTTGGCCGGCGGCTGATACTGCTCGTTCGGTTGAGCAGAGACGTGTGACTGAGCGAAAAGTGTCGCGGTTGTGAAATGATTGGCTGTGCGCGCTCTTCTGGCTCCTCGGCCGAGCTCGGTAAGTCGCGTTCTGGAGTCCTTTCCAGATAACGACGAGTTGTTAGAGATGGTGTGGAGGGTGCGACTAAACGGGAGCTGAGGGTCGAGGATCCGAATCGTCTACGTGGGAGGGCGGAGGAGGCAGGAGATGATAACTCATTGGCCGCAGTATTGGAGTGGTAGGTATGGGACACGGCCCTGGCAGGTGTCTGCAGTTCAGTGGCAGCTCGCGAAGGGACGCGGAAGCGAGGTGGCTCTTCGTCATCCTCGCCAACAATTCCTCTGCGCGTCCGGAGAAGTGATGTTTGGCGGCCACTTTCTTGTCGAGGCTCTTGACGAACGTTCTCACGGGAGTCCTCCGGTTCCTCAGTCCCTGCTCGTCGAGTCCTCAAAAGCAATGATGATCTGCGCCCGTCTTCAGGCTCCTCGCTCACACCGTGGCGGGCACGTCCAATGAACAAAGACGATTTTCGATGCGCAGCTTTATTGCCTTCAGTAGAAGGAATGGTGCCCGGGGGCAGAGCGAATCTTGGGCTTTGAAAGGCGCTCGAGGTAAGCATGGTGTTGCGTCTCTCCTCGTACTTCGACAATGCCCTGGGACTAGTCACAATCGCGCTAGGCTCTGGAAGTGTCTGCTGCTCTGGCGCGTTTGACCTCGGTTGCGCACTCGCTCCTGAGGCTGCTGAAGAACCAGTGCCTCCTATGAACGTCTTGTTGATTGTTGGTGTTGACGGGGTGGTCGTCTCTTTCGGCGTGGGAATATTGAGTTGAAGAGTCTTTTCGCGCACACTTTCCTCGCTCAAAGCCAGAACAAGCTCTGTTAAACTTCGGCAGATGCTGTCGGCCTTTCGTCGCAGTTGGCGATCCGTCATGTTGGTACCTATACCAATACTACTGGCTCCGCTGGAAATGGGACCCGGCTGACCGCTCGTGCCCATCATGTTGGCGAGCGCCAACGCTTCGGTGGCTGCTGTCTCAAGGGCTCGTGCCACCTCGTCGCTGAGGAACGGCTTTGACTTGCTGACGGCGGAAAGAAGGATAGGTTGCTGAGTGTCGCGCTGTGATGGTGTGGTGCTAATGATATCGGATTTAGCATGGTTGCTGCCAGATGTTCTCTTCGGTGAAGTGGACATTGTTGTGTTGGTCGCTGTGGGTGGCCGCTCGTCGGATGCTCGTGACATGGCGGCGCCAGAGGTACTAGGCAGCTTGCCTGTCAATTCCAATCGGTGAATCCGGGATTTGAGGTCGTCTAGTTCGTCCCAGACCGTCGAAGGTGCCGTTGTCGATGCCGTCGCGGTCGACTCTGTACCCTCTATCCCATGACCAGCTTCTGGTTGTGTCTCGATGCGAGGCGTTTCCATTTTCGGCGCCAACGGCGAAGGGTTGTAGGTGCGAGCTTGACCGTGAGACAGGTTTGATTGTCTGTACGCTGAATTACGAGCAGAGTAGGCCGCGTTGCTATCGGTCAAGGATGGCCGTCTGCGTCCGTAAGGAGACCCGTGAGGAGACCCGTAAGGAGACGCGTCTGGTGAGTTCTGGCCCTGAAACGTAAACGTACGGGGCGTGTTTGCGGAGGAGACGGTAGAGCGCGTAGCAAAGTGGAAGGTCTTGGAGCGACCCAAGTCCTCGCCAGGGTGAATTGATGTAGGGCGGTCTCGAGTCAGACCGGAACGGTACGCCAGTGCGCGAGCCATCGGTTCTGCGGCGCTTTCGTCTTCCGACGGTTGCCGTGCCCGCTTCTTGGAGGTCTCTTGTTGGTCGGAGAGACGACGGCTGATTTGGGGCGGAGAGGTTGGATGATAAGACAATGGGACAGCTGCCGAGAGGGGTCGGCGGTGCGAGAATCTAGTAACACGGGCCTATTTGTCGTTGTCAGTTAATTAGATCACGGCCGTGCGATCCAAAACTCTATCCTCGCATACAGCGCGCCGCGACTAGTGCCGCCGGAACCTGAGTGAAATGAAGTTGCGCTAACGGCGCTGACTAGCAGACTCTGATGGGGCAGAAGTAGGGAGAGCGGGATGATCAACTAAATATATGGAGAGATTGGTCGGCATCACGGCGAACAGACATACCCATCGCAGGGCACGGTCGTCCGAACCGCGCTAGATGGTGTCCCGAAACAACAACGCAGATTTGAAGAGGAGTCAAACTTACCATGGCACTTGACTCTTCCGCTGGCGCAACATCTGTAGAGCCGCGACGTGTTGGTTCTTGCCTCGCGATTTTCATAAAGACGTCGCCGGTCGTGTCGTCGGCGTCCGCCTGAGTGACCGAGTGTGGAGGTGTCATTCGACGAAAGTCATCGTCGATTCTGCCCTCGAGGGCGCGCAAGGTGCGGTCGCGCTGGTTCGAGTCCGCGAATTCATCGCCAAAGTCAAAGGACCGCATGGTCGATGTGCTGCTGTCGAGACCCAGACTTCGACGAGACCCAGACGACCGAAAGGATCGGATGGGAGCCACGCGCACAGAAGTGGTAGAAGTGCTGGTGGAGTGGGTTTGGAAAGACACGAGCGGTCGCGACGTTACGGATTTCCGGTTTTCATCTGTCGGACTCGAATTCTGTAATGTTTTGGGCAGTATCAACTCGCGCTGGCCGTTGGCAGAATCCTTTGTCGTTCCGTCGGTCGGGGAAAGGACGTCGTTGCTTGCGTCAGAAGGATGCGAGTGATGGGTCTCTAGAGGTGGTGTCTTAATATCAATGACAGTTGACCCATGGGATCGAGATGTAGCCGTCCTGCGGATGTGCAATCTATTAGATGCAGAAGTCTTAGGCTCTGCGACGCCCACACTCGAGGCTTGGATAGTGACGTGAGAGTCGGGAAAGGAAGCTGGCCGTCTAGGTGAAATGGCTGGGTTTGCAGGGTTTGAATGCGAAGCGGTCTGGTACGTTGATGCTCGCGATCGCGGACTCAGCCTCGGAGGCGGTTCGGGCAATTCGTCGATAGGGCTTGAAATTCGGGGTGAAAGTTGGCGGTAGGATGGCCGGCGATCGTGGTGAAGCCGGAGTGAGGTCGGGCGGGTGTTTTGGTGCGGGCTGGTGTTGTCGGGCGAGTTGCAGTCCTGGTGTGGCTGCTCTGACGTTGTTGTTACGGTTGTCGGGGTGGTGGAGGTAGCGACGGCGTCGGTAAAAGTGTCGACGGCTGTGGCAGTGGTAATGCCGATGCCGATGTCAGTAAGGGTGGCAGTGGCACTGGCAGTGGCCGAGTCGTTTTCGTTGGGGCCCGACTTAGGCGACACAGGCGACGGCGGGATGTGCTGCAGCAAAGAGGGGAGCGCCAATCGTGGGGATTGGTTCTTGAAATCGGCGAATCGGAAGGCTGGAAGTTTGGACGAGTTGTGGTTTTGGCGGTGCGTGTGCGTGTGGAACGGAGAGTTGGGCGTGTCTGTCGAAGATGCAGCAGATACAGTTGGAGTATGGAAAGCAACGCTTTGCGATGATAGCGAGGAAGAAGGGGACGCGGACGCGGACGCGGATGCTGAAGCAGAGGAGGACGATGTGGGATTCAATGTCGGGGCATGGCCCGCAGTCTCGAAACCAGCCGTAGCCATGTTCGCGTCTCTGGAATCCGCTGGCTGCGCTGCTTCGCGCGTCTGGGCAGGGCTTGTGCTTTTCTCCCTTTTTTCTTTTTTTTTTCTTCTTCCAGATCCCCTTTTGCGCGTGCTGGCTGTGCTGTCCCGGTCTGCCAGGGGGGGGTCCGGGTCTTTTTCCCGCTGTCTGTTTCTGACCGACCCCAGTCGACCACTATCGAGGCCTGTCAGAGTCGATTCCACCCACTCAGCGCCCCTGGAACGGGAAATCGAGTATGTGCGTCAGCAGCTACGCTGTCGTCGCTTTTCTTTTTCCCTCTCGTCTACCAGAATTGCTGTCTTTTTCCCTTTTGGTCGATCTCTGGAATGCTGCAAATCTTTGACTCGGATGTGTCGTTCCTTTTCGTTTTGTGATGCTCGAAGGACAATGTTTGGTGCTATCTTTGGCGTTCCTCCTGCTTCAATAAGGTGGGAACTTTCCGTCGTTTTCTTAATTAGGAATTAGAAGTGTATGTGACACGATTCGTCCGTCAGGGTTGTCCATCAGAGGATCTCCGACAGTCTGTATGCAGGTGGGCGTTCGTTCGTCTTGTCCGTGGAATGGGGATTCGTCGACCGTCGTGTCGTTCGGGTGAGGCGTGTGGTATTAGTGACACCAGGTGTCTAACTTTCTTGATTTGTTTTTGGAGTAAATCGTGGCTGCAGGGTGATATGCAGCGGACGTATCAGAGGTCGTCTGACGGGTCGAATCGAAGAATTCCAAGGAGAGGACGAGGACGCCGGCGCTCTAGGTGTGGTGTGGATGACTGTAAGAGTAGATAAGGTAGGAGTGGACGAGTGAAGAAAAAGAGAGTGAGAGTAGGTATTTGATTAGTATCAGAGTGGCGGAAGGAGCGTGGTGAACAGATGCGGTAGTGAGGGAGGGCCGGGGCAAGAGAAGACTTTCTCGTCGGGTGTGTCTGGTCTGCCTCAAAAGGTAAAGGCCGGTCCAACTGACTAGTCGATCGGATCCAGAGGAGAAGAAAGAGAGTAGCAGTGAAGTTGGAGCAAGACAAGCCGGGACTGGACGGGAAAGGTCAAGAAGGGACAGAGCTAAAAAGCAACATAAAAAAAAAAAAAAAAAAAGGCCACCCTGAGATAAAACAAAACCGAAGGGAACCGCGGGGAGAGCTCGTTGCGTCCTCAGGATTTCCATTCGTCGGTGACCACGGTTCAGTTGCGTGTTGGGCACTTGACTACCTTGCCGTAGGACTGGAGCTGCTGGAGCTCTTTTTGCACCTGTCGTCCTGTCACGACAAGGCCAGAGCGGCTTGGACCCTTCCTTCTCTCCAGACTCCAGTCTACCTGAAGTGGTCTCTCTACAAGAAACTACTTTGTCACCTGCCTCAGGTATGAATGGCCAGTGGCTAATTCTTGTGATATGAGGCAGCACGGCGGTCTTGCTAAGTACATCTACCTACTCTACCTACCTGTTTTGCTGTCTCCGCGCATGTCAGGATGCTTCCTACCTTCAGTTCCTCATCACACGTGCCAACTCTTCGCAAACACCCGACACTTCACCTTCAACTACCTACCTTAAGGTACCTTACCATAGGTAGGCACCTTACCGCAGCCAAGGTATATTTCTCAGATGCATCACGTACGTCCTACGTTTCGCACCACCAGCTGGTAATGCAACCTTTTCCCATCCACTGGCAGGGCTTATTAACATTGCCTTGAGTATTCCCACCAACCTCCCAAGTGCCTAATCATCCCACCCTGGCAACCACCTCCTGTCCGGCTGCACATGCAGGATGCATAGCACATTTTACGTTGGGATGCTGGGGCCCTGGTTCGTTGCTGCTGCCCATGTGGTTCCAAGACGGCTCTAGCTGCTAGACCGCCCTCGCCAGCTACAATTGCACAAATACTAAGGTATATCCATGACATCCACACCTGCACCACTAATTAAAGCACTGCTCCAACAAATGCAGCGTGGATATGCGCTGCGCGGGCCGTAGGCGCGCTTGCCATCATCACTGTAAGCAAATTCCCCAGAACTGCCTGTCGATGAGCCCAACCGGCAACACACCACACCGCCTTCGGCCTGCCCTACCATCGACGACATCACCGCTGCCGGGCGGATCCCAGCCAATATCAGCCTTTCGTCACTCGCCAATTCTATCCATCCTAATCTAACAGATATTTCCAACAAGGACATTGGCCATCGCGACTTAGCGCAGGCCTCTGTACCATCAACTTGTCGGTTTTGCTGCGCAATGCGACGAACCAGCTCCAGCTCCAACTCCAACTCCAACTCCTGCCCCTGCTCCTGCTCCTGCTTTCTCTGGACTATATCCCACCACACATGCGGTCGAGAGTCCAAGTCTTCACTGTTCAGAAAACAAAAAGGCCAAGCAGTTTGGTGGAGAGGCTGCAGAGCACCTTACTGATTAATCTGGACAAATGAGCTACGAGGTCAGGGAAGCATGGCTCTCGGGCTGCTGGCAATACGCCTTCAGGGGTCCTGCGGGCCAGTTGCAGCTAGACGTAGTTGAGTAAGCTAGTCCGCCCACCAGGAATAGGGGGATGACCTGTCGACAAATTCCGAGCCAGACGGCTTACTTTGATCAATGGAAACCATCGCCGTTAGTCGTCTTAGTGCTGCCCCGGATTCAGCACAAACGAGGTCACAGGCTTCGCACGCGTGTCTGTATCAAATAGGGAACGTCGCCGCGGCTTGAGGCTTCCCACAGGAACGCCAGAGGCAAGGCAACTCTATATGGTAGAAACCACCCATACGAAGGACAGTGCAACCGACCATGAATCGATAACGACCTGTTTACCTTCTTTGACTGGCGCAAGTATTCGAAAACTAGGGGGTTGGCTTGGGATTGAGACCAGAATCATCCGGCGATCTGCGACTTGCATTAACCCGACGTCAAACCCACGCAGAAACGCAAATATGATGTTATCTGCCCATCCGTCGACGGACCCCTCTCAGATCCCAGCCTACTGAGCTACTGAGCGCTGCTTGTACGATCATTCGGTTCTGGGGGGGTAACATTACAACCCAATCAACTTACAACTGCCTGTCAAACGCCAAATTACCTCTGTCAGAGTATGTGCTCAGTGCTCGTCAGCTAATTTTCATTCACCCCAAAATGGCTGGCACCCATGCGACACACCCCGAAGGTCGAGCTCTGGGTCCGCTGCTCTGCAGCTTCAACGTGAAAGACCTGAAGTCTACAGTGGGTCTGCCTTTGCAGCACGATGGAGCACATTGACATTGCGGAATACAGGCCACCAGGAACGCATTTGCAAGGGGGCTGCAGGTCATCTGCAAGACGTCTTGTGCAGTGTTGGTCTTACCAGTGGTCGTTTTGTTTCCCTCTCAACAGGCTCCATGCGTATTCTCTGGGCTCTCGGTGCTCGAGCAACAAGGGATTACACACATAGTCAGCAACCTGGTTAAAACTACTTTCTCCATTGGATGAAGCCACTAGTTCTGCCGATCACCCTCAAACCAAGACTGGGGACTGCAAATAAGACATCGTGTTGTCCAAAATCCCCGACGTTCGTTGGTGGCAGCCCGCCACGTAGGACAGCCAATACTACGGCCATCTACACCGAGATCTTTTGGCGCCGCTAGACACCAGCTTCCTCTTCGCCCAGAAAGCCACCCCTATGGTTCATAGCGCAAGATTGACAGCAGGTTCTATTCTCCCCGAAGCAAAGGATTTCGCCAGCAGGGATCGCGGAGGCACAACCCGACCCGATCGCGCCGACATCCAGGGACCGGGCCGTTGATCACTCTGTCCGTTGTCGCGGTTTTGAGGGAGATGATACCATGTTTGCTTTGTCGACAACTCCAACTTCGACATAGATCAGATGGCTCTGGACAAACGCCTGCAAGCTATTTTCACACGAAAGTTCGAGGGTGGTGTCCTACCCCTTTCTTGCGCTTCAACATTATGTAGCGGCTATATCCCTGGCAGAACGTGCGCACGGATGAACCCAGTTTCCGCCTCTGTTCCGCAGCCGCCTCCATGTCGAGAAACCATCAGTCTCTGCGAGCAAACCGCCATGTTCGACGTTGGTGTGGGTAGGATAGATTTGCGACGGTTCAACTCACTCGACTGATCAGGGCGTTTCCGCGGTCGCACGGCTTTGGGATCCTGACGGTCGTGCCCCAACCATCATCATCAGTCAGCTTTCAAGAATGCTGCTCATTTGATGTTCCTGCCGTCTCTGCTCCGGGCCTGGAGATGTTGCAGCGATGGCATGCACCAGGAAAGCGCTCTTCGCCGTACCAGCTGTTGACTTCCATTTGGTTGACGTTTGCAAAATACCGACTGTTCAACCGAATCTTGCTGAAGATGTCCAGCTCGCCGCACTCGAACTCTTAAATCGTCGCCCGAGGTAGTTCAGACGAACGCGAGGCGAGGGAACAAGCAGCGATTGGCTCTTTTTATCTCAGCCGGTTGAATCTTTCCACAGGCCTTTTGCGACCAGGTTCACCATGCTGGCGCCTGAAGTCGTGGGTGGGCCGTGACTCGGCCAAAATCCTTGCGCTGAATGCTTCTGAGCCTCGTCTTGGCAACTATTGACATGGTCCGAGACAGGACATGGGCATTTCAGGTAGCTGTTCTTTGCAGGCAATTATCCAACGAGTTGCGAACAAGTCGCAGCCTGCCAAGCGCGGCGCCAACAGAAGTGTTGTATCTGCGTTAGGTTTGGTCTGAAGCTTTGTTCTGTCACTCACCCGAGTGTCGAATCAGACCTTTTGGGTTTTCGGCCCTTTGCCGTCCGCATATGAATTTTCTTACGCATCTTCGTTCCCAGATGGCTAACCTGGCAAGTAGTCAGCGGAGTTGGAGAGTGGTGGCGTCCTCTGGCTTCCGTCACCTGTCTCTCTGCCTCAAGAAACAAAGTTGTTAGGTTTCCAGCGTGGGCAACCCCCCCTAGTCTCGGTGTTCAGACAAGTTGTGAGAAACATGTCTCATTCAAGCTTAAACGAGGCTCGTGGATCTTTTGTCCAGCGGAAAATCCTCCTCTCGGAATTTCTGTACGCTCGGCAGCTCGGGAACTTTCGCTATGTACCCGCCAGCCCAGCTATTTTCCTGTGAAAGGTCGTTGTGTTTCACACACACACAAAGATGTGATGGTGTAAGTCAATCTTCTTGCTATCTTTGGACTGACAGGCATGCATGGCTGGATGACGTTGGGCTGTTTGACTTGGCGATTACGAATTCGATCCTCATGGACAGGATGAGTTGACAGGCGCACTTTATTATGGTGTTCTTGCAGGGCTGTTACAACTTTGTCGTCTTCCCTGTTCGCCGACAGGCTTTTGCCCTCGTCGATATACCTTGCGTTGTCAATCAGTCTGTCTGCTCAAAGAATCGAGACCACTTCCTGGTCATCCTTGTTTGACCTCGTCCTCGTCGAATGTGTCGCATTGCCTTGTGATCTCAGTCAGTGGTAGAGGCGAGCAGGTAGGAGCAACTTTAAGCTAAGAATAGAGTAAAGTGTGTGAAAGTCAATTGGGTTTCAGGTTAGTCCTGTGGATCACTCAGCTCGACGACGAAGCATCGCGCAGCTGATTCCCCAGGCCCCTCGAACGCTATTGACTAAGCTGTGAGGCTCGAATCGTCGGAGTGTAGCCGTGCCGGGTTCAACGACAACGCTGCTGCCAAGACCAACTCTTGCACTGGGCATGCTACCATGATAAAGCCTGCAGCAGGGCGCTGCACATGTCTGCTAGACACCATACGTAGATTCGCACGAGCAGAGGCGATCCTGAACAATTACCGTAGCATTATCCTATGTAGGCTTGAAGCTATCGGTCTCAAGCACCTGCTCTGAACGTCGCGACTTTATCGTAAACTATGAATCATCCCCCGTCACTCGACTTCGTAAACTATGTCTGCGCTTTCTATTCATGTATCATATGCATCATGCAAAAGGAGACTTGGACTTGCCCATGGGCTGCAGTCCAAAGATATCGTCCGATTTGACCGGCTTGCTCTGGTGCTCCGACTCTTCGGCAACGACCTCACCAAACAGAAACGCGCTGCGTTCTCTACTAATATTGCCCGACGGCCGCTTGCGGTGGCCGCCACCCGACGTCGCCTTTGGCAGTTTTGGCGGCGTGGCAGAGTGGGCTGACTGGTCCGGCTCGAGCATCCAGGAGAATGAAGATTGAGCAAGAGTTGATCGTGTCGGGATAGGGGGTTGGGGTCTTTGGACCATTGGTGAGGTGGTACCAGATGCCGGACTCGACACCCGGACTGATGGCGGTTCTGATGACGACACAGCCGATCCCTCTTGGATGATGTCCATCGCATCAGGCAGAATGGGTTGCGGATCTGCAGATTTTGGTCTCTCGTGTTCTGCCAATGACAAGGTTGAGATGACATCCGCAACGCTCTCGGTCGCCGCAGTACTCCCGAGCACGGCGCTGTCGTCCGGTCCTATGTCCATCGGGACTTCTTTCGTCCGTTCGGGTGGCGGGCTTGTGATAGCCTCCAAGTCCGGGACCTCAATAGTCGAGTCCTCTAGATAGACCTTCACAAATTGCACCTTAGCGGCGGCCACCTCGACGACTTCTAGCGTCTTGACCTTGTCGTCCAAGTCGGACGTAGCCAGAGATCGCAGACTAGATACCGTTTCGTCCAACATGGTGGCCAACATCTTGTTTCTCTTCTCAAGCGCAGTAATGGCTTGTTGCGCCGACTCGTCGTTGAGTAGTTGCTTGGCCATGTGCGGGGTATAGCGTACTTCATTAAGACCCTGCATGTTACGCTTGATTTCCCCCATTGCATCACGCACGGCCTGGTTGATACCGAGCTTCTCGCTTCTCTCCAGCATACCCTTGGCGGCCCCTTGGAACAGAGCCTCCATGCCGCCCTGCTGCTGAAGGAACTTGGCTGCGGATGGCATTGGGGAATGGGGACCCTTGGTTCGATGTCTGAAAGAGGAAAACGCCTGCCCCATTGGCGTCGAAGGTCGTGAGCTACTAGCTGAAGCTCTTGTGCTTGGCATTTTTCCTGTGTACTTCAAGATAAGAGATGCTCCTCCTGCCGTATTCAGGTGGGTTCGAAGATAGACTGCATCGTCTACAAACGAGTGCGGGCCATGGGGAGCCTCGGGTGCTGGATACTTCAGAAGCAATTGCAAGCATACAGAGTAGTCTGCCTCGAGTACTGCTAAGTGTCAGCTTTGGTAGGATGAGAGCACGGGCAGGAACCTCACAACTCCAACGAATTCTAATGAGCATAGCGACGCATATGAGATCTATCAAGTTGAGTGACGGATCAACAGCGAACATTGTGTCCCAAAGCACGAGGAGCTGGTCAAAGGGAAACTCGCGCCCGAAAAGCAGGCGAATCCATCGGCTGTGTTGGAGTTGTCAGTCGAATCCATCGGCAAAGCCCTAGAGAAGCACTCACATAAGGAAGATCTGGGGAAGGATCTCAATGTCTTTGAGGTGATTCGCCAATTCGGGGTCGACTTTAGCTAAGCACACCTCGTGGATGTGCTTACTCTTTTCCACAATTGCCGAGGATTCTGCGCGGTCTCTTGAAGCAGACGCCAGTGCCGCCCTTGAAATGGAGTCTTTCACCTCATAGAACGCCTTCGCCTTCTCCATGATCTTTGAGAACATGGCGAAGGCATCGTGCTCCACGTACTCTGCGTCGAGCACATTCAGCATCGTTTCATCAACTGCAAGGTCGCTTAGCATTGCGGCTCCACGGTCAAGCGCATCTTGGTTGAGCACGTAAGCAATGGGTGCTAACAGCTCATGCATGCCCTGGCGGTAGCCACCGCTGTTTGGATGCAGCTTGCAGTACACAAACAGTGCGTCAATGATCATCGCCTGGGTTCGTTCTTCATGGTAGAATGGTTCGTCTGGCAGGCGACGAACATCCTGCGCGATTTCTGTGCGAATGATCTCGTCGTGGCGGACGGTGTTCCACGGGGACTGTAGCGGCTATGAGCTGGGTGAGAGCTGACGGCAGAATCTCGGTGGTGCTTACCTTGGGGTCGTCGGTCAAAGGGTCTATGGCTACCTTGGCCAACTCCTCCGGGTGTTCGATGAACTTCAAGAAGTGGTCACGCTGCTGAGAATAGAAACTCCGCGATAATGAGAAGTATTGAGACCACTCAGCGACGTTGGTCGTCTGAAAGAGCAGAAACGTCTGCAGGTGACCGTTGTCAGCTCAGACATTATCTCGACGCACGCATTTCACACCGACCTTCCAAACAACGCTTCTGCAGCCCGAGATGCAAGGACTCGACGAGCCATTGTACTTGACGGCGCGCTGCAAGTCGGGGAGAACTCCAGCATGTCTCAATGTCTCCGCCCATCGCGTCCTGGCAGTTGAACCAGTCAGTGACGATGATGTCAGGGTTGTTGTTGCGCAACTTACTGGGTCTCATCGAGGGCTCTCATGGTGCACCGATAAACGGCCCAAACTCGGGGTTTACTGACTGATAGAGTTTAGAAGCGATCGGACTCACATCCCAGATCAAGCTTCAGCGCACTCAGAGAGCCACAAGAGATAGGCTTGGGTTGTTAATGAAATGGGATGTAGTTAGTTGTAGGTGGCTGGTGACCAAGTAGTCCAGTTGGCTGAGCTTGGACCAAGGCGAAGCATTGCTCGGTGAGAAGCGAACTGGAAGACAGACAGGAGGGGCACCTAAGGTAGACAGGCAACCTCCCTTCCCGATGAGGTGGTGTGTTAAGGGTGCTAGATGAAGTGGAGCAGTCGTGTAGCGGGGCACTTTCAATTCTGCGACCGCCTGCCCAATGATAATACCCCGCGATCGGACTGAACATTTTCAAGGCATGTCATTGTCCGTGGAATCTTCGTCTAGCTTTTTTTTTCTTTTTTCTTTTTCGTGAAAATCGCGAACTCGCGCTCGATTTTATTCCAGCTTTCCCGCGGTAACAGACGCAGAAACTCCCAGCTTAGACGAATATTTCCTTAACAGCACAATTCGTCAAGATGTCAGCCTACGACACCTACAAGGCATGTTGGACCCGAAAGAACTTTACTACCCCGCCGTCGCTAACTCGAACAGACGCCCCTCGACTCCAGGTACGCCAGCCAGGAGATGAAGGAGACGTTTGGCGCCAGAAACCGCCATTCGACTTGGCGCAAGCTCTGGTACTGGCTCGCTGAGGCTGAGAAGGCCACGGGAGTGGAGGGCATCACCGACGAAGCCCTGGCTCAGATGAGAGAGCATCTGACTGTAACCGATGAGGACTTCGAGGTAGCGGCTATCGAGGAGAAGCGAAGAAGGCACGATGTGGTAAGGTGCAACGAATTTCTTTTTCTTTTTGTTCTTTTCTAATTTCTAGCTGAGAAGATGGCTAACAAGCTTTCCAGATGGCTCGTATGTGATAGATAGCCTGAGTGCATCCATCATCTATCACAGCTTCAGCTGACCTGGTGATCATGTCAGATGTTCACGCCTTTGGTCAAGTTGCACCTGCTGCTGCGGGCATCATCCACTACGGAGCGACGTCTTGTAAAAATCCTTCCCGTGAGGAAATGTGCATGGTACTGACAATTCTGTCTTAGGCTACGTTACCGTATGTCTCCTTCTTCACTACGACACGCTGCATGCCTACTTCATTTCCTTGCAATCCCTTGACTCGCAAGATAGCGGTTCATCTACTGGTTGATCCTATGATCGAATGGAACTGACTAAATGGCGTGTAGGACAATGCTGAGTTGATTTTGATGAGGTCAGACTTCGTCGCAAAAGCCGTTCGAGAACATGAACTAACTAACACCAACCAGAGATGCGATGGATCTGCTGGCTCCTAAGCTTGCGAAGGTTATCCACAACCTCTCGCAATTCGCGCTCGAGTACAAGGAGTAGGTTAATTCATGTTGGGGCGATGCGGTCGAGAGACAACGCACAATTTACCCCTTTTCTTTTTCTTTTTCCTTTTCCTGCTGAATCTTTCGGCATCTGCTAAAACTTTGCAGTCTCCCTACCCTTGGGTACACCCATTATCAACCCGCTCAGCTGAGTACGGAATCCTTTTTGCTATTCAAGGCCGATTTATCTACCACTCTGTAGATATTAACTGATTCTTTAGTTACCGTCGGACGTCGTGCCTGTCAGTGGATCCAGGACTTGGTTTGTGTTGCCCCTATTCATGTGAAGCCATAGAGGCATGATGTCTGATTCCTTCTGCAGACCAGGGATCTCAACAACATCGAGATCCAGCGCAAGGATCTCCGCTTTCGCGGTGCCATGGGAACCACTGGAACCCAGGCCAGCTTCATGGAGATCTACCACGGAAACGGCGACGCCATTGATAAGATGAACGAGCTCCTCTGCGACAAGGCTGGCTTCCCTTCCACTTATCTTATTTCGGTGCAAACTTATAGTCGCAAGGTCGATCTTGACATCGCGAACGCTATCTGCGGTCTAGGTGCCACTGCTCAACACATCACCAATGATCTCAGACACCTCGCCACCATGAAAGAGCTGGAGGAGCCCTTTGAGAAGGACCAGATCGGCTCGTCGGCGATGGCGTAAGCTAACCCATCTCTCAAAACCGTTTCAATGCCCAGGGCTTGTGTGTTCGTTGGCTGCACATGCCTTGAATCCGCGAGACGGAACAGTCCATCGAATGGATCTGCCGCCAAGTGGAAATGCAGGAAAGACAGCCAACGAACACGGCCCGGGCCTCACACTTCATCTTCAAGACAAGAAAATTGTACAACGCTGACAACAACTCAAAAGTTACAAGCGAAACCCAATGCGTTCAGAAAGAAGTTAGTGGGACCCACTCAATTCATACGAAACCTCCAAAAACGGCAGCACAAAAAGGTGGCCTGTTTGAACTCCTCTTAGCTGCACGACGCAGTTCCTAGCCAAGCCGACTATTCATATGTCTGATCACTGCGTATGATCCTGGCAACCGGGAAGCTGTCTACGCTTTAGGAGGGCTCTTGGTGCTTCCCGTTGCAGCGAGAGCTTCTCACAGTGTAGAAGTTCCTTACGCATTGCGGAAGGCCCTGGATTGGAAGCCTTATGTGCGGAACACGGGGCCCTTCTATGGCGTACACTGCCTCCCGGCGGCAGGAATTACGCAAAGTTGGCAGACCATTCAATAGGTCTGAGGCTGGCTGAAAGCGGGTGCTCGGCGTTAAGGGTTGCGGAATCGACCACTTGCTCACAAGCTGGCGTTCTATGAGGTCAGAAGGACAGGGCGCAGTACACTGGCTAACGATTAACAGTTTGCTCGCTCGCGAGAAAACTCAGAACTCTCCCGAACGGGTTCGTCGACACATACGCAGATCAATGGTTCGAGCGCAGGTCAGATTTCCCTCGACGATCCAGATATCCTTGCAAGCTAACACTCCATCAGCTTGGACGACAGCGCCATCAGGCGAATCGACATTCCCGGTGAGTCAAGCTGGGGGTTTTCAAACGAGAACCCGTTGGCCTTTGAACAAATCCGAGCTGATACAACCGAAGAGATGTTCCTGCTCGCCGACGCCATCCTGTTGGCCTTGGACAACGTCACTTCCGGCATGGTGAATCTCCTCAAACTACATCCGTCCCACGGTCAAAACCGTTGCTGAAGCGTCCCAGGTTGTCTACCCCAAGCGTATACACGCCCACGTGATGGAAGAGCTGCCGTTCATGGCTACGGAGGTAGGATGTTTTATCTTTTGATGATTTCCGTTTGATCCGGGTCACCTGTCGTCAACTCGAGGAGGACGGAAGAGTTGAATACGGGACGTGGCATCTTTGAAGGCGGTTATGTCTTTTCTGCGCGAAACGGCTCCGTATGGCAAGCTGCTGATGCTGACAATGCCAGAACATCATCATGAAGATCGTGGCTAAGGGCGGCTCTCGCCAGGATGCCCATGAAGAGATCCGTGTCCTGTCTCACCAGGCCAGCGATGTCGTCAAGAAACAGGGCGGCAAGAACGACTTGATCGAGCGTATCCGCGCGACCGAGTACTTCAAGCCCGTCTGGGACGAGCTCGACAACCTGCTCGACCCCAGCCTCTTCATCGGACGCTGCCCCGAAATCGTCCAGCGTTACTGCGGACAGGGAGGCCCCGTCGAGCAGGCCATTGCTCCCTACGCCGAGTACATCAACAAGTCCGGCGCTGCTCAGCTCAACGTCTAGACAAGAGTCGAAAACGCACATGGACTACGCCGGCATGGACTCGGGGAATCAACACGCTTGCGTCATCGCGAACGCGTGGGACGGTTTGCATAGCTCGGAAAAGGGGAAGGAAGAACCTCGATGAAAAAAAGAGAAAAAAAAGGCATTAGTAGATTTCGTTTAGGTAGCAACTCTAGATACATGCCAAGACCACCAGGGTGAAAGATCTTGCCAGACTAATAACCAGCCCCAAAGCCCGGGGCGACAGGACAACGTGGTTCTGCCCGTCTTGACCATGGAAGAGAAAATACAAGGGAATCCAACTCCTACGACGTGCTTCCTTGGCGCCCCTCCCCCCCCCCCTCGACCTCATCTGGGCGGGCTAGTATCACCGCATTTAATCTTTCCCAACGTGTCCTTCGTAGCATCCCACCAGGCTGCGTGGACCATGCCCTTGTTACATCCCAAGTCGGCGTTAAAGGCCCAGACCATGTCGGTCGGGTTGAGCGACTCGCACCTGGGCTTGGAGACCGTACAGCTCGGCTTGAACTGTTTCAGCTCCTTCCACAGCCTGTCGCAGACCCATCCGACGTCTTCGTCCTCCTTCAAGTTTTTCACCACAGTGCTGTACCGGCGGTAGAACGGAATGGTGAAGAACTTGGTGAACGGGATGCCCCCCTTCCAGCGGCTGCACATGGCCGTGGTTTCTTTCTTTGGCTTGTCGTCGCCTGCTTGTGCGGCCGTTGCGAGGGCGAGGCAGACGAGGAGGAGGGCTTGTCGAGTCGGAAGCTTCATGGTCGGAGAGAGAGAGAGAGAGAGAGAGAGAGAGAGAGAGAGAGAGAGAGAGAGAGCGGCCGGGTTGAGTGTCTTGTTTGGTAGCGACCGAAAATCAGTACTCGTGAGAGAAAGTTACCCCCCAACGAGACCGACGCACGGGGAAGCGGATGATGTGTTCTGCGTTGGCGCCGACGACTGATGATTGTGTTTGTCTGAGGAGGATGATGGCAAAGATGTCGGTGGCCACGGATGGTTATATACGGGCCAGAGCTTGGCAGCATGCTGCCGGCTTGCTGAGAAGAATCACATACCGATTTGATTCTTCCCAAACCGACAAAGAAGTCCAAGACGTTTAGGAGCATCAGCTGCAATCAAGGGACAAAAATGTATCACCCGCCAGAAAGCCCAGCACTCGAGTCCGAGGAGACAGGCATGAGGCGATGTTTGTCAGCGCTTCTCACCTTTGCGACGGTACTTCTTGCTGTATTGTGGCCGACATCTGGTGGTGCCACCGCAGACTTGGGAAGCATCTCGCTCCCCCCCCCCCCCCAAATATGCTTGTGCATCTCTCGCCAGGGGTTTTACGAGAGAGAGATGGAGGCCCGTCGATTCCAGATCTTACGGGACCCGGCCAGTCAGCTCTTTCGGCTTTATTGGATCTCATAAACCAACCCTCTGGCTTGTGAGTTGAACGTCGAGGTTGCTTTCGGCCCTCATGACGTCCACACGAGGAACCAAACAATCCCTAATCGTAACACAATCGAGGAAGGGAGAGGCTCTCTGCCATTCTTTCCGCGCTCCGAGGAACATCAACTGGCGAGATGTGCGATGGGACACGACCTTGGGGGATGATGGATCAAGCCACGGCTTTGTGTTTACGCTTTTCAGGTGTTCGGACCGAATGCGTGTCCATCCATGCTCATCAGCAGCTCTTTTTTCCCAATAGACTCAACTTGGCTCGAGATTTCACACGATGCTTCATGGATTGGCGCTGCGCTCGATATCTCCGATGAAACAAGCGACGGCCCCATTTGATTACCGGCAAAGCCTTAGCTCTAGATAACTAACACAAGAGGCTCAAACTTTTGAACCAGTCTTCAGAGGACGGCAGTCGACTAAGAGCAGCGAATGGTGGCATTCCGTGGCGTGGACCTGCACAACAGAGCTTCGATCTTCCTCCGAGACGCCGGTATGCCGCACAACAGAGCTACCACTCAGTCAGCGTTTGGAGGCAAGATTTCTTCAGATTCCTACATCCACGCGGGAGTTTCCAAGCTCTGAGGAACCGTTCAGCGGCGGACGACAAATATGAAGCCGGCACCTTCGACGTCGACATGAGGGATACGTTCGTGGGGTTCGTGAACAGCTAAAAAAAAAAAAAGGAAGTATTCCACGTGACTTCCTCCAACTTCAATTAAACTCGCAAACTCCATCATTGACGGGAAGCATTTCTTAGCTTACGGAAAAATAACAACAAGCTTACATGCCAGAAGGCCTGATTGATGAGCTTCTTCGCCCAGAGAGATCCAGGAGCTGCAGGGAACTCAAATCTTCACCCCGCTCTCTCTGCCAGGTACCTCATCTCAACTGCCGTGCCTCGATCTCTAATCGACAAAAGACGCGCCACGAGCCGGCACCGAGATATGACTGTGAATGAGCACATCTCAAAACGTATGAGAACCACGAATAATCGAAGTTCTTCACAGGACGCTTCTCGCGTTCTTCGCGCCGCGATGATGGTCGATGGCTCTCTCCATCTCAGCTTACTCCGCCACGAGAGCTTTGTTGAGCAAAATCAGGATGCCTCTGTCCAGACCAGCGTCTCTATTCAACGACTTCAAGGAAAATGTCGGATCTCGAATTTAAAAATGCTTACACGATTCCACGCTGGCATCTGATTAAACCGAATAAAACCAAATAAAACCAAGCACTGCCATCGGCACCACCCGGCGTCCTAAACCCTCTCCTACGAGTAGAAAAAGCGGTACCGCCGCCACGAGTCCACGACATCCCGGCGCCTGCGGATCGGGGTCGGGTTCGGGGATGTTCATGCCACCGTACACTCTATCGTTCAGGAACGAGCAGCACAGCCCTCCAACGGGCTCCTTTGTCGTGCATAACAAGCATCAACTCTAGATCGCTCCATCTCGCCCCAGCTCAAGTTCATCTATGATCCAAGAAGGAAGACACGTTGGGCCAAAAAAAAGAGTAGCCGTCCACCGTACGGCCGTTTGGCGCGCGGGATCAACCCCAACCGTCCATTGCCACAGGAGGTTTAGGAAGGGAACGCCGCCTCCACCAGGACGCCTTCTCGGTCATGAGTTTCCGCATTCGGTAGGCTGGTCGCGGCACCCTTGGTCTTCTCCGGACTACGGTGTTGAGTGAGACTTCGGGACTTTCCATCACGGCGGGCTGCTGCTGCTGCTTCTGTGATCAGAGCTTCCCACTCGGAGACTTGGGAACCTGGACAGAGAAAATAATCCAGGGCCTACGTTTTCCGATCAAGTTAGGGCCGTTCAACAGATGTTGTCTGCAAAGGACGGGAGAAGAAGCCGGGAGTCCCTGAGACCAGGAAGTGTTTCCGAGATCTTCGTCATCGTTCTTCGCGGAGGATTTCCCTGGAAAAATGAATGACTGAGGCGACCTGTCGTGAGGATCGGGTTACAGCTGCCAACCTAATTCCTGACGTGGTTTCGTAGCGCGGCAGAGTTATTACCAACGCAGCGGGTTTTTCTGGCGTGTGCGCTGTTGTCGTTGGGCCTGTGCTCTCAACGACATCAGGCTCAAGGTCTTTAGGGCTTGCGGGACGCGTTGCGTCTCATCAACCGAATGGGGGGGCCGTCATGAGGTCAGTGGTGACTCGATTGGACGAAGGGGCAGCGCAGCCTCAGACACTTTTTTTTTCGTCGGTCTGCTTTTTCGGTATCGTAAGTCGTCACAAGATGCTACCTTATCTCTCTCTCCCTCTTCAGGTCACGGCACGACCTGCAGTTCGATAAGTCAGCGAGTCTTGTGTGTGTTTTGATGATTGGGCTTGGCGCGCGTCCTCATAATTCATACCTAGTTAGTCACCAGGGCGACGCCGTCGCGGACGTAGTGGGCGAGCAGAATGCTGAAACGACATGTCGCCGGTTTCGTGTCCGAGCCTGGGCCTCCGATAAACCGCGCCAACCAACCTCAGGGGTCGCGGGAGGCCTTGCTCAGCCTCTCATGTAGCTAAGCTGGCGTGCACCGGGGCTGGACGCAAGGCAACGAGTCGTCTGTTTGATCCGCAACTCTCAAATTTGGCGAGAAGAGGCGAGAGAGGCTTCTCATGGATGGACTCCGAGAGGGAAGTCGGGGAGAGAAGTGGGTTTCGGACAGAGCAGACAAGCCGGGGTTGCCCAACAAGGCCCTGCTGGTGTGACGGCCGCCTACCGAATTCGGTTAACTGGACCGTGCTGAGGCGCATGAAGCAACAGTCTGGATTTGGCCTCTCAGGGCTGAGAAGACACGTCGCTCGTGGTTGCGTGTACTGCGTACTAGCTGTCGCATGGGTTCTAAATGAGACGAGACGGTTGACGGGACGGCTCTGTTGACTTTCGAACTACGTTTGCTTTGCCATGCGACAACAGCGTGGCTTGGGGGGCGGCAGGCTGTCAAAAAAGAACAGAAGAGGGCGTTGAGCATGTCCAATACGACGACCACCATGTGGCTTAATGCCTGCCTCGTCAGCTTTCGAGTACAACTGTTTACATCTCGCATTGTTCGGGCGACGGAGCGTAATCTAGGAGCAGCAACATCGACCATGCCCGTCCGCTCTGTCCCTGACGGTTGCTCCCAAAACGGAAACACGAGAGGCGCTACGTGAGGCTCGGCTGAGGAGCGGGGGCTCCCTTCAGCAAATGAGTACGGGCTGAGAAGTGTCCCTGTATTCTGGGTCCCTGGGAACTCAGATTCTCGGGCGCCTGGTATGTATGCGTGAAGTTGACTCTGCAGAAAGAGCAGAGCGTGGTGGATACGTGGGGGGCGGTGCTTCGAACGAACTTGATCGATCAGGGAGATCGGGCGGTAAGATTTCATCATGATGCTGAGTGCTCGATATAGTCACTGAGATGCTATTTTGCTTCGCCGGTGGCAACAGGTTCACCTGATGGTCCATGTATCTCCGTTGCGCGTTATCCAACTGGATGGATGCATGGATTAATTGATGGGCGCCCGCGTACCAAGGAGTCTGGCCGAACGGGGAGGGGGTCAACGCTTAACTTGGAGTGCCTTACTGACATTACGGCAAGGCGCGCGTCGTAGGCACGGGCACGCGGGTGTCCTCGGTCGGGATGAAATGACCGTTTTATTTCGGGATCCGGGAGAGCTGAGCCCTCCGGTGGGAAGTCTGACTGTGACGCGACGAGAAAGCTGCGCGCAGCACGTGTTGATGTTCTGCGTCGTTCACGGGCTAGTGTGGGGTGGGGCACATGATGCTGAACGTATCTGGTGAGATTTGGATGCGCGTCTTTGGGATTCATCTCCCTTCTCAGCTGGATTCGGCAGCCGCAAGGCGAAGATCATCCTGAAGTCTAATTGATGAGGCTCGCCCAGCTGGGCTCACCATGCTGGAATGAGCCGCGAGCCTGTGACTGAGTCGTCGTCCGTTCGATGGGCAGGCCGGTCTTGGACAAATCTCGAAGATGAGCATGGGCAGCTAAAACACCCCCGGATTATCCGTACATGGGATCGAAAAAGTGCGACAGCAGTGCAGGGGTTGATGCTGTTGGTCTTGCGTCGATAATCGACATTAGAGGGTCCATAGACCTATATGCTCTTTCAGGGGGTGGTGGTGGTGGTGGTGCAGGGCGGCAGGGCGAAAAAATTGAAATCAAAAAGAATCAAACACCAGTACCAGCCAAACCGAAAGAGGTCACCTGCAGAGTCCAGGTGGTAATTTGCGGATTAGGCGCCGAAAATAGACGCCGGCACGAGGGAGAGTGATGGCAAAGTTCCGAAATGGGATCTTCCCTGCGCGTCCAATAGATGTGGTCGCTGGGGAACCGACCGACTTTGCGACGAAGTGTTTCTCCTTTTCTTGTTGTCAGCTACCTATCTGCTTCTGAATATTCCGTGTGATTACAGAGCATGAGATTTGTAGACTTGCATAAGGGGATCGCGCAAAACACCAAGAGTCTTGAGGACGAATGGCCTCCACTGCTGACTGTTTGCTACCTTACTTCACCTTGAGTCCTTGACAACTCCTCAGGAACGCGACCGAAGGCCGCAAGAGCCTCCCTGGCCCCTCCCTGGCCCCTGCCCTTTTCCACCCAAAGTCCGAAAATGTGGCAGCAGGCCAGTGGAACCCACATTCGACCCCCTCGACCGTTCAGGGGGTCCCGTTGTTTCAGATTCGCCAAGATGTCGAGGAAAATAGCTTCAAATTTCTCCCAAGGAACGACGGTCCCAATCTCGACGGTGCATGGGAGGTGGGGGGAGGGGCGGGGGAAGCCCTCTGGAGTCTGATAAGCCATTTGGTCGCATGCAAAACCTGCAGCAACAAACTGCGAGCGGCCCAGCCACAGTTTCAGAGTCATGACCAATCAACGGGAGATACCGACTGCGAAATGAGTAACAGTCTTCCTCCAACGCCGGCTTGTCGGCTCGAACGATCTACACCTTTTGGCTTACCGCGACGGGATTGGCAAGCCACAGAAGAAGCGGCAGCAGCAGACCATTTCCATCAAGGGCGCCCTTCGTGGGTTTTGACTGACTGACGAGCGAAGGACTTTCATTTGTCGCAGGTTGCAACCTCTTTTTTCAATATATATATATATTTTTATTTTCTAATTTCTTTTGGTTGGTTGGCCTGCGTGGTCGTGCTCTGAGCTCATCATCCTCCTCCCTGTCCGCGCTAGAGTCTCAACGGAGTTTTTGGATCTTCGATCGCGAAATTGCGATGGGCCTGGTGGGAGTCTGAGAATGTTTTAGGACTGGGGGCCCGGCTCGGCCGCTGCTTGCCGCATGTCCAGTCGTTATTCCGCAAAGATTTCGAAGAACCAAAGACCGGACAGGAAAGCAACTCTGGGCGTGGCTGGTGTTACAAGCAAGAAGGAGGCTCTGCACATGGAGTTCCATCGTATCAGCTTCCGAGCGTCCCTTTTTTTCTTTCTTCCTTTTTTTTTTCTTTTTTTCTGCGTTCTCCATGCAACGACCAACGTTTCGATCTCCATTCGTGATGATGTAGGCGATGACGATGATGCTCACCCCTGCTTCAGTCCTCCTCCTCCCCTTGGGCTTTTGCGGATGGTCAAGGTCGCAATTGCCATGGGGAGGCCAGGCAGGGCAGGCTTAAGGTAGATGACATACATGGGACGAAACGTGGACATTTCCCCAACGACGATTGAGATTGACGAACGGTGACACTAATTATGACGACCGTGTTGCTAATTTTGTAGAGTAGATAATATCGACTGTTATGACCGTTCGCACCATCAGGTCAGCTGAAGACGGTATCATCCATGAAGGAACCATTACCGAAAACGGTGAACCCAGGATGGATGCACGGATACCTGTCAGACTCACGCGTCAATTGGGTGAAAATCGGTGTGTGTATTTCATAAGTTCTGAGGTACAAAGGTCTCCACCAAAATCTCTGCTAGATACAGGTACCCACAATCTGGCTATCGGTCGGGACGGATTTCGGGTCAAATCGGCATACGCCCATCGGCATACGCCCAGTTCGACACGCCCCCTCAGGTTAGTGCCCAAAGGGTCCAAACTGGACAAACTAGCCAAAATAGCTAAAATAGCTACTTTTATAAATCTCAAATCCCCTACTTATAGGCCCTTTTATATACAGCCCATTTGAGAGTATATCCATCGCTTCAAATCGCTCCCGTTATGCTTATTAAAACCTCCTAGTAGGGAAAAAGAGTAACGCTATTTATAGAGCTATTTTAGCCTGTTCAGCCTCTAATTGAGTACGCCTATTATCTGTGAGAAGGTTGCTCTTATCCGCGAGGTAAAGTTAGCTAATAAAGGTGGTAAAGGCGGCAGCTAGCAGGGCCTTCGTTATCCCATCTGCCATTATTTCAGCTAATTAGGTATAAATAACCTCTATGTAGTTATTCTAAATCTCCTATTATAGCTAATAGTTATAGATATCTACATAGCTTAACTTAGTCTATAGTTAAACGATCTCTTAGGTTACCAGCCATATTATTTAGGTATTATTACATTAGATAACTACCTTGAGGCTATTGTGAGGCTGATTGACTGTGTAGGAAGGGTCTCCTCTAGGAGAGGTTTACCCATAAGGCGGTTATTAGCTAGCTTACAAATAGCCCTTCTTTTGCAGCTTGCAATAGGGCTAAGAGCTCTACCTCTATAGTTAAAGTTGTTACTGTTTGCTATTTGTTAGCTCTCTAGGCTATTATCCCTCCGAATAGCTTTATTGCAAAGGCTTAAGAGCTCTTTTAATCTATTAAGTTATCTGCAAAACTAGTGTCTGAAGCCACCTCCAACCCATCGATATCCTTCACTCCATACTCAAGACAGAGCCTTTTCGTCTTTAGTAGGTATTATATAGCTTAATTAGCAGCTTAGTAGTGTTTTAGGCTAGGGTTTTAGTTGAATCTTATAAGATAACTAACTATAAAAGCGATATTGGGCCTACTTATAATAGCAGCATATAGTAGCAATCCAACCTTTTGTTAATATAGCTAAATCTCTTGAGGCGTCGCTTACTCTTTATATAGTAGTAGCTCTTTAGTAGCTATTAGGGTATTATATCGTGAGCTAGCATTAATATAGTTCTCCTTTTTTAGCGGTTTCATTAACTTATTAATAAATACCGACTGCAATAGCTATAGCCTCTTATTCGGACGATCTCAAAGGACTTAAATCCCTAGGAACCAATATAGGTCTTAACCACCCTCAAGATAGTATTATTTCTATAGTTATCTAATTAGCGAGGTAGTATAACTGCAATCTTCGGGGGGGTACGCTATAACGTAGTCATTAACATAGAAGAATAATAAGACTTTGCTATAGCGCTAATTGCAGTTTTTACTAGGTATCTATTTAAAATCGAGGGTATTTAGGCCCTTTTCAAGGTATCGCTACTATAAAAGAGGGGATCTGCAAAGCCTATATAGAGCTGTAGCTTAAGCACTCTTCCAGGCTTTTAATATCCTAATAGTATCTCTATATAGATCTCTTTATTAAGGTTAGCATATATAAAGGCATTAATAGCGTTATATTAGATTAGATCTATATTAAATTGGTTAGCAATAGCGACGAGGGTTCTAAACAACATCCTACCTAATATGGCAGCATAGGTATCATAAAGGTTATGAGGCTTTTAATCGCCTCTTACCACAAGTCTCACCTTAACTTTCAGAAGCTTACTATACTTATTTAGCTTATAGATATATACCTAGTAGCACCTAAGAACTTTATGACCTTTTACTACTTTTTGTGATATAATTAGTTAGGACTAGGATATTTAGTAGCTCTAAAAATAACTCTCTTCGGTCTAAATAAACTTAGTCCTTATAGGGTGATTTTATAGTTTAACGTGTGATAAGGGCAACTTTAGTAATAACTTTTAGTAGGCATTTTGCTATTTTAGATTTATTCCTGAAGTTATTACTTCTGGGGCTGGGAATGGTAACCTTATTATGATATTCCGGGCAGGCTTATAGCTACTTGCTAAAGAATTAATGGGTTAATTGAACCACGCTGAGGACCTCCAAATATCATTAGTTTCGCATACACGAGGTATACAACAAATATCAGGTTTACTTATATGAGGTATACAATAATTCTTAGGTTTACTAGGTTTTACTTTTATACAAGATTTATTAGTAGTATAGCCTAAAAATACTACTTTATATAAAGTCCTCGTGGTAACTCTAACTTTTATATAGAAGTCTGAACTTAGGTTAGTATTATTAGAAACTACTAAGATATACCCCCTCACGTCGAGGTTGGCGTGAATGCCTTCCTTAAGTGCTTGGAAGAATATTAATTTAGGAGACTGTAAGGGAGTTAGCAGCAGAGCAAATTTTGCTTAAGAATAGCTATAAACTAGCTCTAGTGCGGACACTTCACTATCTTTATCTTTAGTATAACGTAAGTCGTTATTTAGGTCTGCAATAGCCTCAGAGTTACTCCAAATAGCAGTTCTCAGGTTGAGGAGCGCAGTATAGTAATTTTAGATCTCCTACAGGGTTATATCTTTGAAGTTATTATGGCAAGTATCTATTTAAATGTTAAAAATAGCCTCCTTATTAAAAAGAATATCTTAAGTAGTAACAACCTTCCTTTTCAGAGGGTTCTAAATTCTATAGCTATTTTAGGTAGTATATCTAATTAAATAGCTAATCTAGACTCTTACAGCTAGCTACTAGCAACGGTTTTAATAAAGTTAGGTATTTAAAGTTATTATGAAGGCCTTGCTTCTATATGCCCGAAGATAAGTTAGATTAGGTACTGCAAAACCCTCTTTTAATATCTTATGAAGCATCTCATAAGGCATCTTCTACCTTTATTGCTTATGTAGTATGCAGTTATATAGGTAGGTAGCTACTTTTATACTTTCAGGCTATAGTACTATAGGTAGTAAGGCTGAGAGTTGTAGCGAGCGGGCTTTTTGCTTAATAATAGCAGCAATTCTTTTAGCGCCTCTATTCTAGGCCTGCGTATTTAGAGCGGAGGGCTCCATTTAAATACCTTTGCTCTCGACTTTTATTAGAACTCTTAGGTGCTAAAGTATCTTATTATTTACCTCAATAACCTGAACTTTACTCTTATACTATATACTAATAGTTAGTATAACTTTATCTACTACTTAGATAAGAAATGCACTTATTCAATTAGCTAGATAGAAGTTTTAAGTGAAGCCTGAGGCTCTATCCGCTATAATAGCTACTAATATATACTCTCTATATCCCTTATTATAGTAATAGAAGTTAATAGCAATTCTTTTAGCAGGTTTGAATAAGAATACTAACTCTCTTGGGGCTTAGCGGACATGTCTTATTGTCTTCGCTATAGCATAAGAGTTATACTTAATAGTCTCAATAGGCTTATTGTTATTATTGGTATAGATACCTCGTGTGGCCTCACGTAGTTAACAAAGGGGTTTAGGGCGGCAATAGCCTATATGTTAGTACTATAATAATATTAAGCCTTAAAGAGGGTTGCAAATAGTTAAAGAATTGTACTTTTAGTGAATTGGATATTTTATATCTTATCTAGAGGGGTAGTAGTTTTATAGCTATTAATTATAGCTATTACTACAAACCTAGTAGGGACACTTGCCCCCTTATGTGGATAATACTTAAGTAGATACTATTAGTTAATATTAAATATCTCCGCTATATAGGTATAATCTCTTTATCAAAAGTAGTTCTGATCTAGGTTACTAGGTCTTATATCCCACTATATACCCTTCTTTTAAAGCAGTTATATAGATATGAGGCTAGTAGCTAGCTGTTTATAATATGCTATATTATTGAGGCAAAGAATTATTAGAAGCCCTCTGGGGCCTTAAGAGTAAAGGTTTATAGCCCCCTAGCTATTAATAGCAGCCCTTGAGGTTCTAGTAATAATAAAGTACTTATAAGAAGCTTCTCAAAGATTGGTAAATTGTAATAGGTTATTAAATATGTGGATAGTTGCTCTAGTATTAAGTAGAACTAAGGCAGAGAGGGAGTATTAAACTAACTATAACTATGCCATAATATCTACTATTATAGCGTTTACTATTATAGCTTCTACTATTATAGCTTCTACTATATAGTTATTGATCTGAATAATAAGCTTTTGCCTTCTCAAATTTCTCTACTAGATCACTACTAGGCTAACTCCTCTTGAGAATACAGTTAATAAGGTTTTTATTAAGGTTAAAATATTTAAGTTAGTCTTCTGGAAAGGCGATATAGTAGCGCTGGAGAGTATGTCCCTTATGGTAGTAGAGAGCATATTACCTATTGTTACTGCAGTCGTTTTAGTGAGGCTTCTTATTATATAAGTCTCATTGGCTACTAGCTTTATGTTTATGACCTCCTCCTCAATGTTGATGCTTGTTGTTAGTGTTCCCGGTCTTCTCGTTATTTTTGTTGGTGTTATTATTGTTAACCTCTACTATAGTAGGCCTAAATACACCTCTCCCAGGCTTGCTTCTGAATGCTATGTCTACAAGTCGCTGGATAGCTTTATAGGTAGCTAAGAGGACATTACTAGCCTCAAGCTTATCCTCATTAGCCTTTACGCCCATATTAGCTTAGTACCCACCTAGTTAGGCAGCTAGAGGAAAGTTACTTAAGACCCTATAGAAATCATTAAACTATAGGCTTAATTGCTCTATTTGTGGGACCTTAGCTGCTTAGCCTTTAAAGATAGCTATATCCTATCTATTAACCTATAAGGTAATCTTTTCTCGTGTGGTAATAGTTCGACCTTTCCTATTAGCCATAATATCTTCATACTTATATACTACAGCCTTCTTTCAGTTAATAGCTAAGCCACTAACTTAGGCCTGGAGCTTTAATACCTAAGTAGTAATATCCTCCTTAGCAAGACAATAGATCTCGAGGTATTAGTAATAGACAATATTAGATATCCAGTTCTATATTATAGTGATATTTTTAATATGCTTAAAGTAGACCTTCTTCTCCTCTTCATATCGGGTCATTATAGTATTATAGAACTTCATCTTTTTCTCCTTAAAGTTACAAATAGTCTAACTATAGGCTAGCGTGGGCCAAGAAGAGTAAAGAGCCTTCTATGGGCCACGTGACTTAGCGATCACGTGACGTGAAATTCAGGCTGGTCGTAACCCACGCCGTGACGTCACCCCACTCCTCAACTAACGTCAATGTCCGCATCAACTTAATTATCGTACATAAACTCCACTATTAGCCAGCGATCACGCGGGGGTATTTTCTTTGGGTCGGTTGGGGCATAGATGGGTCGGCTTAGCGCTCGGTCGGGTGTCACGCTCGCGGTCGATCAATTGACGCGTTGGGGTTTAGTTGATTTGAGATATTATGCTTCCGTCTCTGGAGGATTGAAGTGAACTTAGAATGGTGTTACGAATAGCGAAAAGGCGAAGGCTGGCGCGCTTTAATTATGCTGTATTAAGTGGATTCTGGATTAAAGAAGGGAAAAGTCTACTTAAGGGCCAGCGTGAGCGAAGAAAAGTAAAGAGCCTTCTATTAGTTATGTGAATTAGCGGTCACGTAACCTGAAATTTAGGCTAGTCGTAGCTCACGCTGTGGGGCAGAGCCTTCTAGGGGTCACAGGACCCAAAATTCAGACTAATTATAACCCTCGCTATAATACTTATTTATTTTAGTATTCTACTAAAGCTTAGAGTATTATATATTATTGTAAGCTTTAAATTTATATAAAAATCTATATTTATATTAGCGGGTTATAACTATTTCGCTATAGAGCTATGAGGAGCATAGCCTAGGTTTATTTAATAAAGGGGTGCTATTAATTAGAAGTAATTTATAGTAAGGAGAGAAGGCTTAAGTCTATAGGCTTATGCAGTACTTAAGCAGCATTTATGCAGTTATGCAGTGGGGCTATATGCCTTCGCATACTTACTATAACTGAAGTAGCGTAGCTCTAGTAGCTAGGAGGCAGGCGCAGCCCAGCCTATAATAATACCCCCTCCATTAGCCTATGCGTAGTAATAGCGCATTTACTGCTAATTAGCTAGTAATAAGTAGCTTATGCGGCGCCCCTCTAACCTTTTTTACTTATTGTTGCGATCCTACTCTTTCTCTCTCCTCTATTAACTATATAATAATAATTATTATAAGCCTCGCCCTATAATACTATACCCTTTTATATAATAACTACGAACTTATCTATCAATATTAACAAAATATATGCCTACTAACCGCATTATACTTATAAGTCTATATACTTATAACTTACTCCTTCCTCTAATAATTTTAAAGCCCTCTCTTAAAAACGCAGCCCTCAAGGCCCTTTACTTTATAAACCCCAGCGCCTCCCCACTCTTAGCAAGGCTAATAAGTTATATTTAGAGCGTAGCTCCATTATATCTGCTAGGGGCGGCAGTAAGAATAATAATAATAATACTCCTGTACCCAGCCCCCATAGCACTAATCATACAAGTAGCTTCCTTCCTATTATATATAATCTATATTACTTAATAATTATGACTATTATTAACTCTATATAGACCCTCTCTAATTAGTAAAGAGCTAGTATAGAAGAGAGTAAAGGTCTTACTGAAGAGGTAGTTTACCTACTTTATAGTATCTACTATACTAATATGGACCTACTATTCTCTATAGCTACTATTACGGGCTACGCCTAGTTAGAACCATCTGGGCTTCTGCCCAGATTCACTACTTAGGGCCCACCCAGTAGCCACCCACAAACATAGCATAACCTTACTAAAGCGGAAAACTCTTCCTTTTCCTCTTTAGCTTTAAATAAATAGTATTATGCCACCTCTTATCGCATAGACTTAAGTTAAGCCCTTCATATATTTAAAGATTACTACTATAATAATAAGAGATAGATTGAGCGCTACTCCCTACTAGTTGCTAAGATAATTAATAACCTAATAGCTAATAGCTAAGGCGAGCTATTATATACCAACTTAGTAATAGTATTAAACTACCTCTAGTAGTAAATATAGTAGCTATAGAGGAGCAACTAGTAATTAGCTATAGTCCCCTAAATAACTACTAGTAGTAAACTACTAGTAATACCTAGTATAGTAACCTAGAAGCTACTACCCTTACCCCCAAAGTTCTTAGGTTAGCAGAGAGAATATACCTCGTGGTCGTAATAAATAAGATGTATTCTCGCAATTAACTAGGTCTTCTACTCTATAGATATAGAAGTATAATATATTATTAATCTATACTTAGATACTAACTCCTAACTAGTAGTCTCTACTTTCTATAGAGTAAGTAGTAAGATAGGAAAATATAACCTTAAGAATTTTATAGCTTATTTTAATTAAACCTAGAAGAATTATAACTTATAGCCTTAAGTAGTAGCCTAAATATAGACCCTCTAGTAGAGAAAGATAGAGTCCCTCTCAGCCTTCTTACTAAGATTTAAGTAGACCCTAGCTAACGCAGAGAGTAGTAACTAGCCTAGCTAGGTCTAAATATCCCTCCTAGAGGCTGCTCTTACTCCTAGGCTAAAAGACTAGTTAATTACTATTAACCTACTTTCTAATTATAGTAGGTAGCTCTTAAAAGTTTAGAATATTACTTAGAAAGTTAAATACTAAAAAGCTTTAAGCTATCTCTAAGCGCCCTACTAGAAGCTAGTAGCTAAAAATACTAATAGAGATACCTATATAACTAGAGTAGTATATATCTTAAGGGTTAAAGAGAAAATATTACTCTCAATAGAACTTAAAGTTATTCTCTAATAGCTACTTAATATATTCCTAGCAGTAAAGAAATAAGAATACCTACCCTAAGGATACCTATACCTACTATACCTATAGGGTTAAGGGTTATATTATATAGCGCTACTCTATAAAAAATAACTAGCTACTAAAAGTTACTAAAGTTAGGACCCTAAAAGTTAATTCTACTAGCTAAGAAGAGAAAGAGAACTACTAGGTAGAGATATACTCCTCTAATAATAATAAAGAGTTAGAAAAAGACTAACTCTAGAGCAAAATTAGGCCCTAGAGCCTACTAAGAAGGAGATATTAGGTTGGGAATAATACAAAATAGAGTAGCTAGTAAATAGTAAACCTATTATTATATAGGTTAGAGTTAATAAAAGATATTTAGCTTATACTCTAATTCATACTAATAGTAATATCTATATAATACTTAGCTAGTTCTTAGCTTAATACTTCTACTTTCTATATATTAAGAAGAAGTAGTAACTTATAAGGGGGTATACTCTTAGTAGTTTATTACTAAGTAATACTCTAGGTATAATAGCTTTTAATTTAGAAATTAGTAGCTATATCTAGTATATATTTATATATATAATAAAAAGCCTCAACCTAGACATCCTATTAGAATAGCTATAAATAGAGTAGAATAAGGTTATATATAATACTATAGCTTACTAGGTATACTATAGCTAGAGCTATATTAGGCTATACTTGAAGGAGCAGGAAGAATTACCCCTTTTAATAGAGATAAGAGCTATAAGATTCCTAGATATAGCACTATTCTCTATAATTTATTAATACCTAGCGAGGAAATAGAGTAAGTATTAGGGAGGTATTATAGAGATATGGATTTAAGTAGTTAGTTTTATAGATATTAAGAAGGCTCTTAATCTAAAGCTAAAGGAGGACTAATAATATAGGGTATTAGCTTAGATCCTAGAGGAGTTCCCTAGCTTATTTAACTCTAATAAAGCCTATCTGCTTCCCCCTAGCTAGCCTAGAGCAGACTACTAGATTAACTTTATTCTTACTCTAAATAGGAGGGAACTACTACTCTCCTAGGGACCCCTTTATAATATATTGCGGGAGGAGCTCCTACTACTTAAGAATACCCTATAGAACCTCTTAGATAAGGGGTTTATTCAAGCTAGTAGCTTACTAGCTAGAGTTCTAGTATTATTTATAAGGAAGCTAGGCGGAGGTATTTATTTCTACATTAACTATAGGGTACTAAATATAATTACTGAAAAGAATTAGTACTCTCTACTATTAATCTCTAAGATATTATACTAAGTTAGCATAACTAAATAGTATATAAAGTTAGATATTATGGTAGCTTTTTATAAGCTATAAATTATAAAGAGGTACTAGGAGAAAATAGTATTTTATATCTAATATAGTATATTTAAATAAGTAATATACCCCTTTAGCTTAACTAATACCCCTCCTAGCTCCCTAATAATATACTATAAAACTTCCTAAATAACCTTATTACTACTTATATAAATAATATACTAATTTATTTAAATAGAATAAAAGAGGACTATAAGAAGAATATTTAGGAGATTCTCTAGAGACTAATAGTAGCTAGATTTAATCTTAATTCTATAAAGTGCGAGTTCTTAGTTTAAAAAAATTAAGTATATAGGGTTTATTATAATAATAGGGAAGAGCCTCTCTTATAATTCTAAGAAGCTCTAGGTAATTACTAAGTAGCTACTTCTTATTTTACCTAAAGGGGTCTAGAGCTTCTTAGGATTTACTAATTACTATAGTATATTTATCTTTAGTTATAGAGAGACTATTAAGCTACTAATATAGCTTACTAAGAAAGATATAATATTCTACTAGAGGAAAAATTAAGATAGGGTATTTAAGGAGCTTAAGAGGCTATTTAGTACTTAATTAGTTCTCTACTAGTATAACCTAGAGGATAAGATAGTAGTAGAGACTAACTGCTCTAGGTTTGCCCTTAGAGGAGTACACTCCTAAACTAACCTAGAGAGCACCTAGCGCCTAGTAGTATTTTACATAAGAAAGCTATTACTAATAAAGTATAACTACTTTATCTATAATAAGGAGCTATTAGTAATATTATTTGATTTCTATATATAGAGAGTAGAGCTATATAATATCTCTACTTTTAAGATACTAATAGACTACTAGAAGCTTAAATACTTTATAAAAAAGTAATATCTTAGAGAATATTAGACTAGGTAAATAGAGGAGTTATTTTAATATAACTTCTATATTAAGTATTACTTTAGTAGAGAGGTAGTAGCCCTAATACTCTCTCTTAATAGGGGCAGGATATACCCTAGAAGTAAAATAATAAGTAGAAGTAGAAAAGAGTGCTATAGGTAAAACCTAAGTATATATAACTCTAAATAGACCTTATAGCTAGCTCCCTAGTAAGGAGGAACTAAATACTAGTAAGTTACTTAGATATTCTAAATATAGTAATCTTTACTAGGGACCTAGAGCTATAAGTATTATAATAGGAAACAATAAAGAATAATACTACCTATAGAGTAGCTTATAATATAGTTACCTAATAGCTATATAGCTTTCTATTACATATCAAAGCAAAGGTTTAGCTTAATAAATATAATGTTAATAACCTCAGGAGGCTAACCTTCTAGAGGAGGCTATAGGTACTTAGTAGAGAGAATAATAATAACTCCTTAGGAGTACTCTATACAAAGATTATTTAGTAGAGCTATAACTTAAGTATAACTACTTACTTAAGTTATAATAGTATACTTAAAATAGTAAGCTAATAGTTCTACTAATTAAGTTAGTCCCAAACTATATAAAGGCTTTTATAGAACTATAATATTTATAGAGGAGTATATATTTAGAGATAAATAAATAAAAATTCCTTAAGCCTCTACTAGTACTTAACTAGCTATACTCTAACATCTCCATAGACTTTATTATAAACCTACTACCTATTAAGAGTATCAGTAGCTACTACTTATAGATAATAGTAAACTAGCTCATTAAGTTTATAGTACTTAAAGAGATAGAGATTATAGAAGTAGAGGCTTATACTAAATATTTCCTAACTTATTACTTCTACTTCTATAAGTTCCCTTATAGTATTATTAGTAACTAGGGAACTAATTAAGTAAGCTGCTTCTAAGCTAAGTTCTACTATCTTATAGAAATAACCTAGCTACTAAATATAATATACTACCTATAAACTAATAGTAAGATAAAAAGATAGAACTAAGAGATTTAAGCTATTTTATAAGTATTTATAATATAAGCTTAAGGTAACTAGAGAAACCTACTCTCTATTATCTAACTAACTCTTAGAAATAGGGTTATTAGTATAACTAAACTCTCCCTATTCTTCCTAAAATATAGATACTATATTAACTCTTTACTAATTATAGAAAAGGAACTTAATATACCTACTATAGAGTAAATAGTAGCTACTCTCTTAATGAGTAAGCTTAGGGATATAATAGGTTTTATCTAGACTAATATAGTAATAGCCTAATAATAAAGTAAGGAAAATATAAATAAGTATTGATCCCCTATAGAGAGATACTAGGTAAGCAATAAGGTCTAGTTATTAATAATAAACTATAAAAGCCCTAAGCTTAATAAAAAACTCTTATAGCTATACTATAAGTATATAGTTATAGGTATATTAAGCTCCTATATTATAGAACTAGATATCCTAGAGAATATCTACCTAAGGTTCTATATTAACCTTCTCTAGAGAGTACTAGAGGACCCCCTGCCTGCCTAGTTGAGAATAGATTTATAGCTACTACTAATTATTATAGATCATAGCGAATTTAAATAGCGTGTAGAGAAAATTCATACAGCACGATAGAAAGCTATAGGGAGAGGGCGGCGGCGCGAGGCACTAGTCAAGTGGGAAGAGTATGCGGAGCCCACCTAGGAGCTAGCGGAGGCCGTTAAGGAAACTGAGGCGGCTAGTAGGTATAAAGAAAGGTATAGGCTAATTATAGCTAATAATAGCAACCCGGCTTACGCCTGGAGGGCCCCCGGCCGGGGGAGGGGATAATGTTATGAGCTACGCCCAGTTAGAACCATCTGGGCTTCTGCACAGATTCACCGCTTAGGGCCCACCCAGTAGCTACCCACAAACTTAGCATAACCTTGCTAAAGCGGAAAACTCTTCCTTTTCCTCTTCAGCTTCAAATAAACAGTATTACGCTACCTCTTATTGCACAGACTTAGGTCAAGCCCTTTATAGCTACGTGCTATAACTCTCTTAGTATATATCTTCTGCACCCGCGCAGCTCTTAGTTCTACTAACTCCTAGTAGATATCTATATCACTTATTGCGCTAAGTATATTATAACGCGCGGCTGCAGTAGCTATATTCCTATAGATTCCCACACACTTAGGCGCTATAATACCGCACTAACCTACTTATAGCTTAATAAGGAGGAGAATAAGGATTATAAGGCCTAGAAGGCTATTAGTATTACTTCTATTACTAACCTAGAGAATAATAATCTTATAAGTACTACTCTAATGCTATAACCTATATAAATAACCTATTTATAGCTCTAGAAGTAGCTACGCCTTAGCTACGCCCTCTAGTAATACTTGCTCTATAGGAGGCGTGCTATTCTTACTAACAAAAAGATAAGGAGAGAGGCGAAGAAGGAAGTGAAGAAGGAGGCTAAATAGGCTACTATTGAGGCTGCTACGCCCGCTTTTGCTAGCCCTGCTAGCACCTTTAGCTTCCGCGCTATTAATGCGCCTCCCGCGCCTATCGCGCCTAGCGCCCGCATTATACTCTCCTAAGCAGCTACCCTAGTTAGCTTATTCTCCTCTATAGCTACTATCAACCATAATATATATATTTTCTTAATTTTCCTCTTTACTATACTAACTTATTATTAGATTATATAAAATAGATAAATAAAAGAGATAGCTCTCTATATAGCCCTATTATAATTAGCTTGCTCTTAGCTAAAAGCTATAATCAAGCTTATTTACTACTAATTGCGCTCTTTCTTATTTCTTATAATATACTAGCTTATAGTAACTACACAGCTTACTAGATATATAGAGTTACTATTATTCTTCTTTACTAACCTATACACATATTTCAACTCTTTTATAGTAGCTATATTATAGAGCTCTTTAAGAGGCTCTTATATAGACTATTAATAGCTATTCTACTTTATAAGTACCTTATAGTACTTACTATACCTAAGTATTTTCTACTAAGTAGCTAAAATAGTATCTACTTATTATTCTTTAATACTATTCTCCTCTAGTATCAGTAGCAGCTACGCATCGCTACGTACTTACTTAGGTAGCAGGTTATCCATAGCTCTCTATAGTAGACTAATATAGAAGTTTAGATATATGTAGCTTAGAATAGTAAGCCTAGTAATAGTGGGCGTTATTACTTCTACTACTTTCTACTTATAGTATAGCTAGTTTAATCTTTATAGGGGCGTAGGGTCTTATAATTTATAGTAAATAGCTATACTTTATCCCTAACTTTAAAATACTCTACTAGCTTATAGTAGCTATTTATAGACCTCTCTATAGCTTATTAGATAGTAGTAATTATAGCCTGCGCTATTTATATTAATTGCTCTAGCTTCTTAATGAACTGTTGGGCGGCGACTTTGCGGCTGTGCGTTGCAGCTGGGATAGGCTCCACAACTACAATTAAGTTAATATTATAGCTATACTTAAGAAAGAACAGACTCATACTTATAGCAGCAGTATTACAGTTATTCAGTATAGGCTAGACTAATAGTAAGTAGTTCTCCTAATTATCTTAACTAAAGCTAATGAGGTTATATAGTATAGCCTAGATCTCTTAATTAAACTACTCTATTATTTTATTAGTTTATAGACAGAAGGCGGTACTTAGGCGCTATTTAATACTAATAAGTTAGTAAAACCTCTTTTAGAAGTAGCTAGTCTAGTTACTACTATAGTTACTTATAATAACCTGCGGGATACTATAGAACTAATAATAGTACTGAATAAATCGCTCCACGCAGGCCTCCGTATCTATCATTATTATTAGCTCTAAGGTTATTACCTTTAATAATTAGTTAATAATAGCTTAGAGATACCTTATTTCTAATACTAATAATACTAATAGGTCTATTATAAAATCTATTATAAGGTTGCTCTAGATGTAGTCTGGGATTAGAAGCGGCTATAATAGCTTATACTTAGCTTACTACTAGATTATTACCCCGCTATACTAATTACAGTTTAGATAAAATATTATATAGCTTGGGACTATCTCAGCTAGAAGTACTAGTAGCTGAGGATACTAAGTATATTATAACGCCTAGAGTATTAAGTAATACTAGAGTTATAGCTAAGCTAGATAATATATATATAAAGGGCGTTATTTATATTATCTTTACTACTACCCCCTAGTACCTAGACTTAGCTACAGAAGGTTAGGTAGTAGGCAGCATTAATCCCACACTCTGCAATCTATAACCTAAGCTAGAGAGCGGGCAGGAAGCTGCATTTACCTTGCTTATCAGCGTAATATATAGCAGCATACTGCGGATCTTTCTGGAGCATCTTATCCTATAGTTACTAAAGCTTAGCGTCTTTGAAAACCGCAATCTCTAGCTAGGCGTTCTTATTGCTAACTTGCTAAGTAGCTCGCGCAAGTAATGCAGAGTTAGAGATAGCCTAAATTACTTGGCTCTATTCCTAACTACTTGGTGCGTCTTATTTGCGTTGGGAGAGTGCGTCTAGATTAGTAGTGAGAGCGCTTAGGCAGTATTCTAACTTAAAGTTATATTTTGAGAGCTCCTCTACTTAGTAACTTTAGCGCTCTATTAACTTTTACTTTTTTATAAAATACTCTAGCCCCTTATAGTTCGTTAAGACCTTGAATTTATAGATATTATGTAGCTGTATATCCCACACTACTATATATATAATAACTATAAGAAGCTCCGTATTATATATAGAGTAATTATATTAAGTAGGTATAAGTTTTTATAAGTAGTAAGTAATAAGTTATAGCTACTCCTTCTTATCTTATTAAGCTAATATACTACTTAATATATAACCAGAGCAGTCTATCTCTACTACTATCTCCGCATTTAAGTAAAAGTAGCGCAGTACTAGCGCAGATAAGAACTTTATCTTAAGTATATTAAACGCAGCTTATTAGGCCTCGCCCTAGCTAAAGGGAACCTTTTTGCGCGTGAGTTAGTTTAGGGCCGCTATAATACTAGTATAGCCCTCAATAAACACCTAATAATAGTTTATAAAACTTAGGAAGCTTCGCATACTCTTAATAGTCTTTAGTACAGCTTATATCTAGATAGCGCAGACCTTCTCTAGGTTATATACAATACCTTTGCCTTCCTTTAGGGTAAATCTAGTATACTTAATAGTTTTAACTAAGAACTCTAACTTCACTAGGTTTAGGTTTAGGCCCACGTCTTTTAGCCTCTAAAAAATCTATTTAACCTTCGCTTTATAGTTCGCTCTTAAGATACTTAAATAAATAAGGATATTATTAATATATATAGTTATAAAGTTATTAAGAAACTTCTGGAGCGTCTTATTAATATATTACTAGAAGGTTATAGGGTCTCCCATAAGTCTAAATAGGTAGATAAGCTATTTAAAGAGCCTATACTATATCCTAAAAGTAGTTTTTAGGCAATCTTTATCTTTTATATAGATTTAATAGAAGGCTATAATAATATTAAGCTTAGTATACTATTTAGCTGCGCTAACCTATTAGAGGGTTTCTGTGATTAGTAGTAGTGGGTAGCGGTTCTTCTTTATAATTATATTTAGCGCGTAGTAGTTACAATAAAAATAGATGCTACTGCCCGGCTTCTGCATAAATAGTACTAGCGCGCCTGCGGGTAAGCTACTTGCCCAGATAAATCCCTTGTTTAGTAGGTTGGTGAGCGTCTTCTAAAGAACTAGTAATTCTTCCCGAGATATGCTATATAGCGGACCCTATAGTAGCGCCGCTTCTTATATACTTGCGTTATGCTTTAGTAGTATTTTATAGTTAATACTAGGCTGCGGGAGTAGTAGTGAGTGCGCTTTAAATAGTTTGATTAGATCTATAAACTCTATAAGATAGGCTGAGAGCTTTGTAGCAATATTAGCGGGCAGTTTCTTTACCTATAGTGCTTTATCAATATCTATTATGCTTATTAACTAAATAATTAATACTGCTTTAAGTAGCGACCTTAACAACTATCCTATAGCTACTTAATAGTATACTGCCCTAAAGGAGGCAGCATTAAGAAACTAAGCCTCTATAATTTTATAAATATAAGCTAATTCTTCTTAAATAAATAATAAGATATTTACTTGCGCTTTACTATAAAAGATATGCTATTTAGCTGCAAAATAAATAACGCGGTTATACTCTGTTTAGGGTTTTCTAAGGAATAGGTTTGTATTGAGACCGCAAACTATGTATATATAGATTTGCTATGTGTGTCTGCTCGTTTTAATCTTATAAGTTACTACGCCTTTAGTAGTAATATACTCTATAGTTTTTATAAAGCTATATAAATAATACTTCTAGTAACCAATACATAGTAATTAGAGTTAATAAATAAACCTATAATCTATAAGAGCGTAAATATTATAGCTATAGTCTATAAGAGCTTAGATAGGGCGGCTTTTATTAATTCTAACTATAAGAGTTATAGAAGGTCTACCTATACTATATTTCGCCCTAAAAACTTCCCAGCCTGCCTGCTCCTCTTCTATATACTCTACTACCTAATTGTATAGTAGAGTTACTCTTTTCCTAAGTTATTATTATCTAACTTCTCTATAGTATTACTTACGCGCGCGTTATCCTTATTATTATTTGCTCTTGCAGCGCAGGTGCTACTAGCTTTCTGATAGGAGTAGATCCTCTGAATATAGCTGATTTTATTATATTTATAGTAGGAGTAGCGCTCTTTAACTCCTTTATAGCTTATACTAACTCTATTATTGTGGCGAATAGGATGAGGCATAAAAATGGATCCACAATTGCAGCATTGCAATTGCGACCTATGTACCACGACACACCCCCCAGTTTCGTCCTAAATAGGTAGGTCGGAACTGCAACACTTTTTGAACCTTCTGATTGGGTACATCTCGCCAAAATCTAGGTGGTTGAGCCGCCTCCGGTGGGATTCGAACCCTGGGTAGGGGTCGTAGGCCCGCAAGCATGCAAACTCAAACCATTCAAGCACACAGTCAGGGTAGCAGAGCTGGGCTCATAACTGTCACGAGCCTGCAGGTAGGGGTAAGGGCGAGTTGTAGAAGGCAACTGTCTTATTCAGAGATAGTTGCGCGCGAGGCGCAGTGAAATAGGCAGCAGAGTGGCTTACGTAAGCGTGTAGCCACACTGCACGCCACCACAGTCACGCAGGGCTGCTAGTGCTGTGGTGCCGCATCGCGACAATTATATAAGTATCTCTATTGCTATTAACCTGCGGAGGGGCTATGCGAAGTTGAGCCTTATAGGTAATAGCTTTTATATAGTTAAAGTCCTCTAGCTTCTAGGTAATATCTTAAATAATTATAATATATTAGATATATATAGCGGGAGTATCCTTAGTAATTAGTTAGTTAATAAGATTATATAAGAGGAACCTTGATAAGAAGTCGATCTATATACTATCTACTTAGTCTACTCCTCTAGCTTATGCTAGTATGCGTTTAAATTACGGGAGGAAAGCAGCAAAAGTCTCGCTCCGCCTTATATAGAGGTTAGATAACTAGGCTATTACGCGCTATATAATATTAGAGTTAAGGTATAAGTAGTTAAGATAGTATGTAAAATTATATAGGTTATATACGCAGCTCAGTCTGCCTATTATAGAAGGTCTATATAATCTTTTATAGAGTATTGCCTAGATATAAATAGATATAGTAGAATATCTCATAGAGGGTCTTAAAAAACTACTTATTTAGTATAAGCTTGTTATATATCTATGTGCTCTACGTAGGATACTGTTTATAGCAACCTAAATACTTTAGGGGGTTAGGGAGGGGCTTCTAGCAGAAAGTTATAGGCTTAGCTATAGCTGCTAGCTCTAGAGCAGTAGCGGTTATATCCTCCGCACTAGGTGCAGAGGTAGGTGCTTAGGCGCCGCCCTCTATAGCTTATACGCGCTACTTAAGCCTTATTATTATGTTCTATATATTAGCGAGAACTACTTCTAAGCTTATTGCAGGTGCTACTTACTCTAGTAGGGCAGCTACCCGCTCCAGCTAGGTAGCTACTAATCTTTCGCCTTCTATCACGCAGTATAATTAGCGAGGCACTAGAATAATACTAATTAAGTATAGATATATAAGGAGTGTAGCCCGGGTTTATTTAATAAAGGGGTGCTATTAATTAGAAGTAATCTATATCAAGGAGAGAAAGCTTAAGTCTGCAGGCTCATGCGGTACTCAAGCAGCTTTTATGTAGTTGTGCGGTGGGGCCGCACGCCTTCACATACTTGCCACAACTAAAGTAGCGTAGCCCTAGTAGCTAGGAGGCGGGCGCAGCCCGGCCCATAACAAGAGCTTTTTTAAGGTTTTAAATATCTTATTTATAAATTGAATACTTTTAATTCTTATTAGATTTAGCTAGTTATATCTCTTATAGTAAGCTTACTATATCTTAAATAAAAGTTAATAGCTTCTTTTATTTCTCCTCTCTAACTCCTTACTAACTAAGAATATAGAAGTTATAATTTGAGTCTTAATATTAAAAGGTTAAGAAGTAAGTAGTTATATTTATTATTAATAGCTTAGTAAGTTTATCTATATTTGATACCTATAATTCTTCTTAATAATAAATAGCTTAATATATATATATTTCTATTATAATCCTTTATAATTAAATTCTTCTTTTAACTACTATAGTTTTATTCAAGATCATATTAAATTACCTTCCTATAAATATATGTTTTTAATTATATTGTATAAACTCTAAAACTAAAGCTTTATTAATACTTATAGACTTTCTAAATAATGCTTTTAGTAGTAGGATTTTATAGAGAGATAGTGGGTATTATTATTTGATATCTGGATAACTTATTTTCGTAGAAAAAAAAAGATTATATTTAGGTTTAATATAAGCTATCTTAAAATAAGCTAACTTAATATAATTACTTTTAGTAATAGCTCTTTATATAATTACGCCCTAACTCTTTAAACTAGTATAACTTTATAGTGTGGTAGAGATATACTAGAACTTACCTAAATAGGCTTCAGGGGGTGTTGAATACCGAGCAGGGGGGCGCCGAATACCGCTACTCAGAAACTACATGTATAGGATCAGGGGTGCAGCCGGCAAGATGAGGTCGGGAGGGATGTCGCTGGTTGTCAATTCCCACACCGCAATTTACGCCAAGCAATAGCGACCGTATTTTCGACCTCGATCTGCGAAGAAGTGGAAGAAGAAGAAGAAGAAGAAGAGACGAAAAAAAAAGCAGTGCTTGCTGGCCTTGAGCTGTGGCTACTGTCATGACTCCGTTCCAAGCGTGCCAAGGGTTTATATGTCTGTTCTTACTCTTTCAGTCACGGCGCCAAGACAAGCCCTCGAAATTTTCATCCCAAGTTAAGACCTGTAGAAGTTGATGGCCCGTGGCGTCTCCACTGCCAGCTGCATTTAGCAGAGTGGCATCGCAGCGACGCAGCCCGACAGACCGCGTGTCGTTCTTGGCTGCTGACAACCGTATCCCAGGAATCGCAAAGTGGATTTCTTTTACAGTGGGTAACCTGTCATGTGGCGTGTGCTCTTCGAGGAAGAAGCCCTGCGCCTATTTCAGTTGTCTTGTTGCTCTGTATCTGAAGACAGACCGCCCCAGATGGATAGAGTCGACTGTACTGTACCGCGGTCGCCCGCTTCGACCTCATTTATTTAGGTTAATTAGACCTCATTTGTTTAGGTTCATTAGACGTCAATTATTTAGGTCAATTAGACCTCATTCATATAGGTTAATTATCATCTCCAGAAAATCTCCAGACCGGGCTCAACTCCCATATTGCCCTACCGGATCGGGAGGAGGCGATGGTTTCTGATATATTTAACCTTACGCCGGTGCCCCGTTCGTTCTCTCTGGCGCCAACTTAGAGTCTCATTTTCCATCCCATCTTTCAACTACACAAGGAACATCCCTTTACCACTAATCCATTATGGCTGCCTTTTTTAAGACGTTCGGCGTTATGTTCCTTCTTGTTCAGGTCGCTCAAAGGTAAAAGTCTGACCTCCTTGGAACTAGGATCCGCATATACTTATGTGATACACAAACAGCAAGGACCACAGCAGCCATAACTGCTGTAGCCTCAGAGTGGCAGGATGGATTCCTGAAAACGAATGGACGAGGGCGGTCTGTGAACAACGATGGGGTGCAGTGGTGCGTAATTTTGAACCTTTTGTTTTATATCTACTGGAGTTAACGCAAGCAATAGGCGACCTTTGATGGCGTTAAGTGTATTGAGAAGGACGGGAACGTTATTAGCGGCGACGACTTCTACAATGCGTGCATTATCTATACCTCCGAGAAAAAACTCGACGTGGTCACGGGCGCTGGTTATAGAGGCACTTGCGAGTGAAGACCGTAACGGCCTCTAAGTGGTTATAGAGCACTAAACCGCGAGCTTGTCCGTGTGAAGGCCTTTTGTGGAGGAGCAGATCGCGTTCTATCTTTACATTACTTTATTCCTCTGCTTATTTATTTAAACGGCGGCGAGCCTGGTTGACTAGCTCGATTCTCAAACAGAAGCAATTCCAGCTCTATTTAGATACCAAAAGTGACCTGTGCTTTCTTGCTGTTGCTGCTGATTGGGCGCGCGAGACGCCCTCAAATTGGTAGCTAGTGAAATGATGGGGCAGAGTAGCGGTATTTGGCGCCCCCCTGCTCGGCATTCAGCACCCCCTTAAGCCTATTTGTGTAAGTTTCAGTCCACCTCCGGAATACTGCGAAGTTCCGTATATAGAGCTCTCATACCTATCAAATTAATAGCAATACTACTAGTAGTTTAAGTAATAATAGTATGTGAGGCCTCAGCTGCCTCCACTGGGCGGGATTAGTAGGTAATAGCAGTATAGGGGCTAATAACGCTACTTAACGGCGCAATTTTAGTATTTGGCCCGATCCCATACAAACAATATCAGTGCACTTAGCTAACTCAGCGAGCATATGCAACTGTCACGGCGTGGCTACGACCAGCCTGAATTTCAGGTCACGTGACCTATGGAAGGTTCTGACTTGTGGCGTGATTGTGACCAGCCTGACCTAACATGTCACGTGATCGCTGAGTCACGTGACCAACAAAGCCTCTCTACCCTTCAGCACCCATGCTGGCCCTTACTTCGACTTTTCTCTTCTTCAACCCAGAATTCACTCAATACAGCGTAACTGAAGTGCGTCAGCCTTCGCCCTTTCGCCGTTCGTGACACCACCATACTAATAGCTAATATAAATATCAGTGTAATACAAAATACCTAGAATAGTAAGGAAAAGTCGCATAAAGTTATAATTTAAATATAAAGATTAGGATGAGCTAGGCCTTAGGGGTGTAGGGTGAGGTTAGGCTTAGAATTAGTTATGTTAGGCGTTATGGTATATGTCTATTATATAGCTGCTGTTAGCAGGGTGCGGCTAAATACCACAACTGCCCCGTCTATTTACTAGGTACCCTCAGATTGAGGCTCGTAATAAGACAAGAGTCAGGTTCTTTTCTGGCGGCTAACGCAGAGCCAGCCGCGAAGATGGAGCAGGGAGCGGAGGGGATGAGATAAGGGGCCAGGAATGGAGGACGGGGTGGCTGCTCATGGTAAAAGACTGTTCACGACGTGTCGAACTGAAACCAATGGAATGTGATTGGCCACGTTGAGCAAGAATGCGCCGCCCATAGCAAGGGCGGTCGGGAAGGAGCCGAAAACAACTTATGTTCTAGACTGGCTCGCGGGGAGAGAGGTAGGTGGGGGAGGAAGAAGGGTCTCGGCTGATTCATAGGCATGAGCTGCGAAGTTTGATCGTGGGCATTTCGACACCGATAGAGATTAGAGAGGGGCAGAAAGGAGTTTGTCCTGCAACTGCGAAACAGATTGATCGACTTACCCATCCCTTCAACCAAGAAAGGCCACCCGGCCGAAAGACTTCGGACGTCCCCGCGAACGTCGTCGAAGAGAATATGGGTTTGGTGAATCAGATGGGCACGCTTCTGTCGTCAGATCCAAGGTTCTCATTAGTGTACAAAGTTCCCGGTTGCCCAGGAATGAGTCCGAATGACTGACAAGAAAGCACTGAGCATGATCAACCAGAAATTCGGTACTGAGGAGTTTTTTTTCCCCTGGTTGCTGCAAGGATACGAGATGAAAAGCACAGGACAATAGGAGGCTCTCGCGACAACAAGCAAGCCACTGAAAGAGTCAGACTGCCAGAAACACTGGGCCCAAGAGCGATCTTACAACCGAGACGGCGCACTCACGATCAGTCGACGTCTGGGAAGGGGCTGCCAGGGAAAGCATGAACCATGAGGGAGGAGAACCACCAAAAAAAAAAAAAAAAGCTGGAGATCAATCATCAGTCCACATGAACTAGTTCGTTGCGCTGACATTCGGTTACTAGTTAACGTGTGGTGGGAAGAAACCTGTTAATGGTCTGGAGGTTTGTTGCTGGGCTGGCGTCGGTCGCTGCTGTGACTTGGACTCTTGACAAGCCTGGCAGATAATTAGTGGCCGTTTGTTCTTGTTTGGAAGGACGTCCGAGGGTTGCGGTAAGGTAGCAATAGCGAAATGAAGACTGCGACTTTATTTTCGTATGTCTGTACGGCCTGTGTACTCTGTACTGTAAACATAGCACTGCATACAACAGGCTTGCCGTTCACGCAAATTTTAAACATGGCGCTGTTTTTGCTCAATAGAATGAAGTGCAAGTCCAAAAACAGGCGAGGGTTGAAATCCGAAACCGCAATGATGGCTCCTGGAGGCTCCTGGAGGCTCCTGCAAAAGGCAAGATGGGGTCTCAGAGCCTCCTGAGATCCAGTCTAGGAGTTGCCGTGCTGCAGTTGGACAGCGTGCCTCTGGTCACCTGCACTGCACGGGATTACCGTCTGTTATTGTAAAAGAGCTCAAGCGGTGTTCATTGCGCGGAGAGATCACAAACACAGACGGGCTAGAGAGAAAGATGAAAAAAAAAAAAAAAACACCAAAAACAGATTAACACGCTGCTGCACCAAATTGAAGCGCCTGGGAATCCCATTGGCCGAATGTTAGCGCCGACTCTGAGCTGCGCAGGTGCATGGGCTATTAATAGCCCCCGGTCACGTTTCGCAAACACCCTGTAGCGGCGACCCGTTCCCCACCTCACTTTGTCCACAGTGGAATGGAAGCCTCCTCTAGGCTCTTCTGAGAGTTGACGGCGCTCCACCTGCAGTGCGAGTGTCAGTGAGTCTGCCTTTCTGCATCTGAGAGCGAGGAATCTGGCTACGGTCTCTTCAGGCGCCCTGCTTGCTTAGTATTCGACACCTCGCCTCATCCAATTCTGCCTGTTTGCTGTTGGAGTGGGTGGTGGTTTCTTGTTCATCCGCTTACGTTCGGCATCCTAGTGAGCTTATTATTCTGCCTTGATGAATAGCCCCAGGTACCATTCCAGTAATGACTTTATCTTCTCATGGTGCCATGGCTCTATCTACCTAAGAACAATCAACCCAAGCACGGCAGAGGCAGACAACTGATGGCGGCGGCTTAGTGCCGCAAATCTCGAGACGAGGGCCGCACAAACACCGGATCCGACCCCCCCCCCGCGCCGCGCCCTGTGCCTCGGTAGGTGGGTACGTAGCGAGGTAGCGTTGAGAATCCACCTCACCTCAGCGTTCCCGTCTTCTATCACCCGTCCACGGTCCAGTCTACTGCAAGTGGACATCTTCACTTACATTCGCCCCAGCGGAAAACCAGCCCTTCTGTACCGTGGTTTTAGAGTATATCCCCTGTCTCTAGTGTCGTGTGTACGAGAAAAAGGAATAGAGGGAAAAATCAAGAGAGCATGTCCGAAAGAATGGGCACATTCAGACAGCAAAAACCACAGCACCTACTCCGGCCTCCAGCGGCGCTATCACCCTTTTGGATCCCTCAAAAAAAGAGAGGTACACTACTCCGGTGTCTTTCCCACTTGTTGCGGTAGCCACTAGCAACCCAGAAAAAGACCCCTGCCCCGGTCTCCTCAAGGCTCAGCCAGCAACTAACCCTGGTGTTCTGGGCAGTGGGGACCCTCCCACCATCCGTTGACTTGACCAGCATCTCCAGGCCAGACCCAGCTCAGTTCAGTCACAGTTGCCCTCGTCGACGGTCGACGAGCCATTCCCTCCAGTCGCCTTCGCCTTCGCCTGCGCCTGCGCCTGCGTCTCCCCCAAACCAATCCGATCCCTTCTTCCCACACTGCCTTCCCTCCCCCCAGTCCCATACCTGGTCCTAGTCCCAGTCCCAGTGCCTGCCTCCCCTTCTCTACCACTCTCGAACTCTTCCATTCAACTCTCAATTACTTTCACCCGCTCCCCTCCCAATCCCATTTCTTGTCTTTCTACCTACCTTACTCTTACCATTTGCCTCCGGCGCTTCACGCACATTGCTTCCAATCAACAATTTTCCCTTTCACCCACCTTGTCCAATGTTTCCGTTTTGACGGCTGCCACACATCCTCTTCTACAGCATGTGCTAACCCCAAGCCGCCGTTTTCGTCGTGTCTAGTAGCCATTGTTTTCTCTCTCTCCCACCCATCCTTCCAACCACAAACTTTACCTTGCTTTCCTACCACCACTCTCACACCACTGGATCCTACCTTTTCGGCTTCACACGACGACTGCTCCCAAGAACAACCACTCAACGCCCTGCCGTATACGATCGGTCGCTCCGCCCGTAAACCCGTACCTGTCGCAAGCCTGGTCATCAGTTCTGCGGCCGCGCTACCCCCCCAGTACGAGGAGGAAGAGAGAGTAGAAACACTTCGCTCGTCCCGAGACTGGACCACGGCCACATAACCTAAACAGCCCCGCGGAGGAAAAAAAAACCAGTGAAGGGATTCAGCAGCGCTGTCCTTCGATCTAGCATCGCCAACGATTTTGACCCAACCCGCGATTACGCTCTTTCACTAAATCAAACGCAACCATTTCTTTACTCATTTCGCCCACGGTGCCACTCTCGGCCCTCTCAGTCTCGTCGCCCGAGACTGCCGCCAACACGTTTTCGCGCAAGAGGAGAGAAAGAGAGAAGGGACTCGGGCAACCCGTCCCCAAAGTGCACAAAACAATGCCGTCGGCGGCGGCAAGAAGGATCTACGAGGATCAAATCCCCTCCTTCATGTCAGTTTTCGATCTCGACGCCGAGACTATCGCAGCCCAGGAAACCGTAACCCTCGTCGATTCCCAATTGATCGAAATGGAGGCCACCGGAAAGCCGCTGGCCAACCCAGTCCAGCACATTCACCCGACAATACTCTCAGATCCTACGCACAAGCATCACGACAGTACTTCTACCCAGGCATCCGAGTCTGCAGAGTCATCACCCACAACAACTCTGTCAACAAGTGATTCATCTCCATTGTCGGATCCGTCACCTTCCTCTTCTCCGGACTCTCCAGTCAACCTGATTCCTCTGTCATCGTTCCCGGCCACCTCTTTCGGCGGTCTGCCGCCTTTGCCCTCCATGAACAACCTGACGGTCTCCGAGACCTCGAGCTTTGGCCGACCGATGACATCCCCCTCGCCGCGCCGCCCAAAAAACATGAAGGGGCTTTCGATTCAGCCGCCCTTCTTGGGCAACACAGCGACCACGCTCGTGTCGGAACCCGCGTCGCCCTCATTCATCAAGCCCACCATCCCCGGAATGAAGCGCAAGCCTAGTCAACTGAGCCTCAAGACGAAGACGTCGGATCTCGTAATGCGGAATACGTTGGAGGTTCCCAGCACTCCTGGAATGGCACCAATCATGCAGAGGCGCGCACTGAAGCACTCAACTTCTTCCCCACACATGCTACCTTCCTTGAAGTCAGCGACTTTTGGTCCTCCGGGCGGCATGACGTTCCCTAAGGTCCTGGAACGTAACGAGTCGGGCCTGTCCGAATTTCTGAGACCCACGAAGACAGGAGTTGGTTCCTCCTTCGACACCACTATTGTTGAAGAGGATTCCCCGATTAAAACCCAGCTTGCCAGCCGCGCTGCTCTCGACTTCGAGCCCTATCACGAGAACGAGAACAACGAAGACCAGAAAACCCCTGGTTACCCGGATGGCCCAATTGCTATTTACGAAAATAACGTCTATCTTTACCTGGAGCCGACAGCGGAGGAGGCATCGAAGTTCGACACAGTAATCAACGTCGCTCGGGAAGTCAGAAATCCATTCTCATTACTGCCGAAGGAGGACGTGGAGATGACGGATTCTCCTGCCGTCCTAAGCCCCATCCCCGACTCCGCGGTATCAAACGCTAGCTTCTCGACGGCATTCGAGTACGCTGCTGACGGAAAGGCTGAGACCCCCACAACGCCCAAGGCCATGTCTTTCTCCATCAAGCGCCCAGAGTATATCCACATGCCCTGGGATCATAACACAGATATCGCGCACGATCTTATGCATCTCTGCGAAACAATCGAGGCGCGCACCAAGGAGGGCAAGAAGGTCCTCGTTCATTGCCAACAAGGTGCAAGCCGATCTGCCAGTCTCATCATCGCCTACGGCCTCTACCGAAACCCTGAACTCAGTGTCAACGACGCCTACTACGCCGCGCAGGGCAAGAGCAGATGGATCAGCCCCAACATGAAGCTCATGTACTGTTTGCAGGACTTTCAGAAGCAGATCTCGAAGAAAAAGGCTGCCCCCGGATCTGCATTCCGGCCTCGAACTGGTCGCAGCCCCACGAAGCATCGCTCAACACTGTCTGCAGATGCTGCCATCGACACTGCACCCAAAGTGCCTATGACGGCTCCTTTACCGGGAGAAAACGAAGGCAGCTCCGGTCATTTGAGCCCAAAGAAAGGGAGTCCCACACGTGCACGAGGCCACTCAATTCCTGGCAGTCAACCAATCTCACCAGGTCCCTCATCGGCACCTTCAAGTTTTTCGTGCTCAGAAAGCGAGAGCAACGCCAACTCTGCCAAGTTTGGCAAGTTCGACGTCGATCGTTTACTGCCGCAGATCAAACCCACACTTCCCAACACTGGCTTTGCATTGTCCTCGGCATTTTTTTCCAAGCCTCCACCTTCGCCTGGACCGCCTCCGTCACCTGGTTTTGGCTCTCACCGGTTTGGTCCACCAGCAGGCTTTGGCTTCTCTAGACTGAATCTGGGCTCTGCACATGAGCACGAAGCGGAGGAAACCTCTCAAAAGGACCCACAAAAGGCAAGACACGTTGCAGTCGCGTTGCCCGACCATGCGGCTCTCCTGTCTCCAAGAGCTGAGACGATGACGAACAACCCGCTGCACGACTCTTACAACGAGTTTTCTGGCATGCGATTTGTCGAAGTACCGCCAACTCCAAGCGAAGGTCTGTTCTCGCCTCGAGAAACAATGTTCCCTAGGGATCCGTTTTTCCCATTCGGACGCCCCACCCAGGTTGCCGACCCGCGAAGTCCGCCTACAAGAGGTGAAACGCCAATTGTGAGGTCTATTGACGAGCTGCTATGACCGCGGCCAGGGCGGGACACACCGCCACTACCACCTAGCACTAAGCCCCCGGAATCGGACCAATTCGGCGATACTCGGCTGGACTAAAGCTACTTGTTGCTATTGACGCTGACTAGTCGCACGAGACAAAGTTGCAAGTTGGACGTTGGCCCCTTCTTACTACACGAGATTCGTGGGCATTCGCACACGACCAGAATTCGAAACATGCGCACGCTAGGCAAACGCTTCCCATTCTCGCCTCATCGCGTCCCTACGGCATGTACAGGCGTTGTATCGCAATGCAAAACAAAAGAACAGACGATGTCACGCCCTTGAGGAGCAAACTCACGAGCACCATCGACATCACGTCGGAACCCGAAAAAAACTCCAGAAGCCTAGCGGTAACTTGCCCGGCATTTCATTTGTCTTTTTGAGCCTCATTTTTTCAGAGCGTAGCGAGTGGCGAACTGGCGATTGGTCTCGTCGCAAAGCAAAAAAGGTACTTGACAACCATAAACCGAAATGTGTAATCTAGAATCGAACTCCGGGGCGCGATATTGGAACGAAAACATGGGACGAAAACTCCTCTCCCATTTGGAAACGGCAAGGGTCTAGGAACGGGGTTCGGCCTTTATTCTCCTTTGTTATGTTCTCGCAGTCGACTTCACACGCCCACAATCTTTGCTTTCGGAGTTGGGGAGGGCACTCAGGTATCTCATGAAGGCCACGTTTCATTTTCCCCACGGGGAACTGGCTTGCTTGGAGAGGAGAACGGGTTTTCTCGAGGGAATCCTCGAAACCATTTCTATTTTTGTCTGGTCCTGTTCTGGGTTTCCTTTTTCATCCTGTTTTTAGGGCATCATCCACGGATGAAAGCTCCATTCATACGCATTTGGAGTCTAGGGGAGGAGGGACGAAAGCATAACATGACTGCATGGCTCGGGGCTGCAGAGAGGTAGACGACTCTGAAAAAGAAAAGAAAAAAAATGAGAAGCCACACTCCCGTGTGTGTAAAGTATCCTGTGTCTTGGGCCTTGGCCTTTTCAAGTGATTCAGTGACACGATGGAACCAAAGTGCTCACGTAAAGATCGGACTGAAACGCTACCGCGAGCGTAGTTCACTGTTTCCTCAGCCAACGAAATTGTGCGACAATGTTCTTCGCCACTGGGGTTCTCGACAACTTGCCATGTATGTATGCGCTGGGCCCACGAACGAGCAAGATTGATGTGATGTGTCGGATAACGTCCTACATGCGGACTTTTGTGTGTGCTCTATGGAAGGAAACCACCAAACGCCGTGGGTAAGCTCAACACCTCTCTGTTGTGGTCTTGCATGTTTTCTTGTATACAAAGTCCGCCGCGCGGGAAACAAGGTCTGGATATCTCAAGAAAAATAAGAACAAGAAATCGGGGTCCTCCGGGGAAGGGGGGGTGGGGGGGCCCGGGTTCGAGAACTAAAACGAACTAAAACGAAAAAAATATGCCAGCTGCTCATCAGTGTGTGTGTGTGTATACGCGTCTCTAAGACCGCAGGTATTAAACCCAGGACCACACCGCTCTGCTCCCCTTTTGCTCTTCACCCGACTGTTTTTCTAAGCGATTTGACTACATCACCAAACCTCAACTCGTGTGGAAGGTCGGTCTGCAATTCCCAAAGCATCAATGACGAACGAGGAAGCGAGGAAAGAAACAAAAGGGATGGCGCTCCGAAGGAACGCGCCGTCTAGGCCGTCTAGTCTAGTCTAATGTGTCTTGCCAGCAGCAGCAGCGCGCTTGGCCGCCTCCTTGGCCTGCTTCTCTTTGGTCGCGATCCTGGCCTCGGCGCCGATGGCACCGAAGACGAGAGAGACGCCCAGCCACTGCATGTTCGACAGGCTGTGGCCGAAGGCGAACACGGAGAGGGCCATGGTGACCATCTTACGGGTGACGGTAACGGTGACGAGGAGGACAGAGGAGAAGGTGGAGAGGGTGTAGACTATGAGAATAGTTGGTTAGCCAAGTTTTCTGTGGATGAAAGGGAAGCGGATGAAATTGGAAGCTCACATATGAAGACCTGCCCGACGGCGCCACAGGCAGCAAAGCCCAGCACATCCCACCAGACGGCAGGATACCTCGCCATGAATCCCAACGCAGCCTTTAGCTCCCCTGCGTTGCCAGCGACATCCATGCCTAGGTACTCTCCAAGGCCGGTGTGCACCAGCCACGGGCTTAGAACCAGATACCCCAGCGTGACCGCGGTGCTCATGAGGTTGTTGGCGCACATCATCTGCGGGCCCGTATAGCCCTTGAAGGTGCTGAAGATGTAATCCTGCGTGCTATTTGTCAGGCCGTCGAAGAGCAGGTTGATTGACAGCAGCAGCATGCCCCAGGCCATGTTGGCGTCCGGGTTGACGACGGACTTCTTCTTCTTACTGCCCGAATGTAGCGTGAAGACCGCCACGCCGGCCGTGACGCCCGCGACGACGAGGTACTTGTACAGCGGGTACCGCTTCCCAAATAGCGTCGTGTGCAGCAGCATGACGGGGACGAGCTTGCAGGACTTGGCGAGGAGGAACGTGATGTAGTCGATGTGGCTCAGGCTGGCGTAGCCGAAGGGGGAAGCGAGGGACGAGGTGACGGCGACGAGGGCGAGGGGCCAGACGATCCTGCGGGAGGGGAAGACGGGCGGGAGGGACGGCTTGTTGCGGGAGCTGTAGGCGAGGTAGATGAAGCCGGTGGTCGCGGCGAAGAGGGACTGGATTGTGTTGAGGAAGACGGGGTATTTGAAGACTTCGGGCTTCGAGGCCGGGCCGTATGGTGTTGTCGTGAGCTTCTCTTGGAGGTAGGCCCATGTCAAGCTTAATACAATCAGTGAGTCCAGTCGATATGCAATCACGTACGAATCATGACTTACAAGGAGGCGTAAATACCGCCCACAGCGATGAGAATCTGCAATGCGCCGGCTTCCCTGGTCTCGACATGCGCGACCGGCGCGACGACGGGTTCGGCCTTGCCATTGTGCGCCGCGGCGCCGTTGCTGGGAGCGCGCGCGAGGTCTTGTTTGGATAAGTACTCCGACGAAGTCTGTCGCCTGACGGGTGTGGCCTGCTTCGAGCGCGCCATTGCGAAAAGTTGCGCGGTGTGCTCGGCGCGCGTGTGGGTTCGAAGTTGGGTCGCAAAAGTAAAGACGGCGTGAGGAGAGCAAGTCTCGACTCAATAACCAAATAAGAGAAGCGAAAGGTGATGAAGCAAAAGAATATAGGAAGAGATGATGCTCGAAGTTAAGGTCCCCTTAATTAGAGAGCCGAGCATCGATATGTAAGGAGAGCGAAGACAGATTATCGACGTTGAGGAGCCTAGCTGATGACAGGTTGGCTTCATCCCAAAATTAAAAGTATGGAAGGTGGAGAGCTTACCTTGCCTTGTGTTTACCCGTTGGATGGACCCCCCTGAGCTCACCCCTTCCAAGTTCCACCCAATCAAGCCTCTTCAGGGTCCCAGGTCCCCTCCACTATCTGTTTCCGAACCGCCCCTTACCTTATCAGGAAGTAGCCCAGCCCAGTGCCTCCTCTCCGGATCAGCATCGAGGACAGGTACCCAGAACCCTGCGCGGCATTGGCCAATCATGACAGGAGCGCGTCTTGATGCTGGACCTGCCATGTCTTCGAAAAATAAAAGGTCCAGCATCATCTGTGAAGTGCTGGCTCAAGGCCTGAACACATCGAGGGTGATAGGCTTTTTCAAGTTTCATAGCCAAATAGGCACTTGTACACAACTCACATCTTCCACAATTTATACACGGAAATGAGATAGAACATCAGAAAAAGAAGTTTTAGGCACTTGTACACAACTCACATCTTCCACAATTTATACACGGAAATGAGATAGAACATCAGAAAAAGAAGTTTTAGAGCGGCCTTGCTGAAGGGTATTTTTGGCTGCCTCTCTACGGGTGGTTTATCTAGAATTCCTCTGGTGTCGGAAAGAAAGCCAATACCAGAATCGTCCAAAAGTCCTCCCATAGCCCAGGACTAGCAATACTTTGGCCGCTGGCCGCTGATGCGTTCGGTCCAGTCGTCGAGGTATGAAGGGGGAAAAGGATGGAGGGTTGAGTGCATTGATGTTGATGTCGATGGCCGATAATCATTATTAATGTTCTGTCGAAGCCATGGCTTCTAAGAGGTATCCCGAGTCGTGAATCATAATCCTTGCCGTTCCAAGACGACAAGTCACCTGCCATATGTTCGTAAAGGTTCATACAAGCATCCTAATCCATAGACTCGAGGATGTCTTTTCGCCTGCCCAAACGTTGACTGGAAAACCCTTCCTCCAGGATAAGCAAATATGTAGAGCAAACGACTGAAACTTTGAAAAATCAATACCTGGGGCTGCAACTAGCTGGTACCCACGTAGTGCTTCCCGAATGCCGAGGCTATTGGCCAGTCCAAAGGCGGAAAAAAAAGAAAAACTTGGAAAAGTGGAATAACGAGAGCTAAAACGCGTTTTTTCGAGTCCCTGACCAAAAGAGAGCCTTTGGAAGACTATCTTAGAGCCTTGCGGCTAATGTCTGCAAGTCCATTGTAGGGACGGAGTTGACGAACTGAAGGAAATGTGGGGGCGTTTAACACTTTATTCGGAAGGAGGAGCCTGGGAGCGTCTCATTTTCTCCGCCTCGAGGTTCTCGTAGAGGAGGAAAAGAGCAGACTCGTTAGCCTTAGCAGTGCCCATGATGGTGAACATGCGCTCGCCCGTCTCGTCGTGGGGGGCCTAATAGTATTCGATTAGCACAATTTCAACAAATGCAACAAGATTTCTTACCTTAGCAATAGAGATACGTGCACCAGAGGTCTTTCGAATCTCGCTAATCTTGCTTCCAGCACGGCCAATAATGCAACCAACCATGTCAGCCGGAATGGAAATATTCTGGGTTTGAATCTCCTCTCCGTTCTCGTCGTGGGTAGGGGGGCCACGAGAGGCAGCATCTGAGTCGGAGCGACGGCCGTAAGGGCGGGTGGCACCGTTGCTGAAGTCAGCACCATTGCCGGTTCGCATGACACGAGGGCTGGTGTACTCGGAAGAGCGACCGCCGCCGGAGGAAGAGTAGCTACCACTTCCGCCCAGAGTGCTAGTGGTGCCGGTCTGAGTTCGGACGACAGGGTTGTAAAGAACGGTGCCGGTACCACGCTGCCAGTCGTCGACGAGACACTTGCAAATCTCCCAGACGGCAGCCTTGATGCCCTCGGGAGTGCCTTGAACCTCGACGATTCGCTCAGTGGATTGAGGAAGCATTTCCTTCTGAGCAACCATACGAACACCAGAGACGTCCTGAATATGCTTGATCTTCAAGCCCTGCCGACCGATGATGGTGCCCATCTGGTTATGGGAAATGAGCAGCTTGATGGCTGAGAAATATCATTAGTAGCAATCCTCACAATTCAACAAAAACAACACTTACGGTGAGTGCCGTTATTCTGAACAACACCTCCCATGCCCATAGCAGGGGCGCCCTCCAGGAGAGCTTGGGCTACAATAGCATAGGCCTTGGAGATAGCCTGAATTTCTCCAGTGATGGTAAGGACCCGGTCGTGGACACCCTGGACTACCTTGGAAACACCGGCTTTGACACCAGTCTCATCTCGGAGATCAGCAACGTTCTTGCCCGCCTTGCCAATAATGACACCAGCCTCCTTGGAAGAGACAATAGCTCGGAGGGTAAGCTGAGAGGCAGCATACTCCTCCTCGGTTCGGGGAGCGGGCTCGCCGTCAGGTCCGAGTCTAGGCTCTCCATCGTCGACTTTGAGTTGGTCAAGCGAGCTAGCAAGGTCGTTGCCGTTGGCGGGAATGTCGTGAACGGCAGACATGTTGATGGACTTGAGATATGGGGAAGTAGAGAGTTCGGCACGTAAGAGGATAGTAGCTAAGCAGTCGCAAAGCTAATATTGGCACTATAATCAGGAGTTAGTTACTGGCATTATTCGGAATCAAGGGGGAAAAGAACTGCATAGGTATTTGAAGTAAGAATAGAATTGCGAAAATGTGGAAATGTGAAATTCGTGCCAGAGAAAAGTCCGCTAGGAAAGATGCAAACAAGCGATCAAATCCAAGAGGGAACGGTACTAAATTAGCTCGTCAGGCAGGCGTATCTCAGCCAAAGTAGGCAGTTACCTAGATCAGGGATGAAGGGAGATCATTAAGGAGTGTACAAAAGAGATTGAAGACAGGCTGCCGAGGGATAATACTAATGACGGTGATGCAAGGCGGGGAGGTTTTGTGTATTGCTGGGTACTTTACCTGGGTTCTTTTTTTTTCTGAGCTTTGACAATCCGGAAGGAAGGCGCGGGGTTCGACTGGTGTCAACCAAGTAGATAGGTCTCGAAAAGACTAGGCAGGAGACGAAAAATCGACCTAGAAGGGTGATTCAAACGACTAAGGGAAATGAGGCGCCTGAATTCGAAGAGCCAGTCCGTTAGAGTTGGGAGGTTGAGGTCGTGCGGTGATGCGACAAATGCGCTTGGTGGGCGGTGGATAGTGAGGTGGGTGGTGGACCGGGACGAGATTGGGGGTTTGGAGGGGTGACGTGTAGATGAGAGAGTAGAGTAGAAGAGTGGGATGGGCGGAAGGGCGTTAGTGTGGAGAGGAGATGAGAGAAGTTGTGAGTCGGAAGAGAGGACGTTTGTTGGAAGAATTTGAGTGAGGAGAAGAGGTAAAGAAGAGGGTTGGGGGTCGGAGGGAGAATTGAGGTTAGCCGTGTAGAGTGAGGTGAAGGACGAAAAGAAATGCGGGCGCAGGTTCTGGGGGGAAGAAAAGTCGGTAGGTATTTGCAAGAGCAGTGAGGGAAAGTGCGACGCAGTTCTTTTTTCTGGGGGTGGAAGTGTGGGAGAAAGATACTTACCGCCTGGTGTAATGGAGTAAGAGAAGCCTTGTACCTTTTTAGTGTTGAAATCTTGGTGGTTGAAAGCTCTCTAGTGTAGGCTGGAAGGCGGATGTGCAGGGTTGAGTTGGGGAAGCTTCTTGCTAGAGCTGGTTTGACTGCAGGGCTTGATATGGGAGAGGGAACGGGGCAGGTACGTGATTCAGCGGCAGGATGCGCCTCAAGACTCCAACGGCGGCTACTAGCGGCTCCACTCTGCGGCACAAGAGCACGTGTACCTTCCCAGGCCGTCTTGCAGCGACAGTACTTTGGAAGACGCTAAGACCAGATCACATCAAGTATCCTGCCCCTCCTGCACATGCTTCCCGAACTGTACCCTGAGCGTACCTCACACCTTGGACGCCTCCACGCGACATGGAGCTTACCCAGCGTCTGGGCTCCTCACCTTCCGGAGGGAATCTGGATGCAGCTTCCACTCATTCAGAGACGAGGTGTGCACTATGATCCTCCGATGAATCTCTGATCTTTGCAAACTAACAGACGACACGAGACACCAAAAGCTGCGCACAAGCTATCTCAAACCCGCATCCACCTGATTTCCAGACTGCGATACTCGTACAATCGTCAAACAGCCCGTCACCCACGATAGCACCCTCCTACAAATACTTTGTACCCACTAACTATCTCCTCAATGGGTAAGGTAGTCACCTCCCAAGTGGCATAGCGCCTCCCTTCAGTCTCTCTCTCTCTCACACCACTTACTACAGTACACCTCGTCCATGGCGGGGTGCAAACTTTGGAGAAGGTCCCAAGGCGGCCTCTTGGGGTGCTGGAGCTCTTCGGACTGATCCCCGCCAGGGCACACGACAGGGAAGAAGCACTCCAGACCGTCTCGAATCGACATCCATTTCAGGGTTGAATCTCTCAACGTAATGCGCATTGCTGGTTTCTCCCGGCATCTGCTGTGCCTGACCCGGCCGAATCGGAACAATGTATTACAGGCATCGCGATCGACCAGAGAGTCCAATCGAACCTGTGTCGGCTACCCGACTTGCGACACGCGACAGGAAGTCTGGCGCGTTATATATGGCAGAAGGCTACAGATTCGCACTCGCAGCTGCACATCAATGACAGATGTCCCGTCGGGGCACAGGCGCACAAATGCAGGGCTGTGGTCGGCCATGAAGCGCGTGGAGCGTCCCAAGCTCCAATGGTTATCGAGCTCACTCCCACCTCTTGGTCAATAAGGGCTCTTCGCTGTTGCTTCTGCTCCGCTTCGACCGCGGCGGCCCTGCAATGTCGTGGTTGATGGTTGATCTAGCGCGGGTGCCAACGAACATTTGATTGCTTGGCTCCCGCCAAAGGTTTTACCTTCTTGGTCCGGCGACTCGCCAGATTACCGTTAGCGAAACGGCACCGACAGATCTAGCGCTGCATTCGATACTAAAGATCTTGTGGCCAGTAAGGATTGCAGCACCGGCCTAGTTTTCCTGCTACATATGGTAAATGTTCAGTACTTATGGACATATCCTGGCAGCAGCGGCAATAAACATAGCATCTTCAGTGCAGCATAGACTTCTTGGCCAATGCCAATAAGAAAGGGTCGACAATTTGTGCAATTCGATTCTGCGATTGAACATCCTGTGGAGTAAGCGGGATTGATTGACGAGAACGGCTTTCCAGCCCCGATTGACTCGCCCGCCACGGTAATGCCGCCGCCACTCTCCGAGAAGTACTAGCTCCAGTGATCCGTTGCCTCTGCTTTCGCCATGTTTACCATTAGAAAGACGCAACCTCTGCAATAATTCGGATTGATCGGCCAAGGAGAACCAGGCGGTGGGGTCAACTGGTGCCTTCTTAAGTCTCCACGAAAAATCGCTCGTCGAGCAACCCTCACGTAGCGGTTTTGCAGTGGTCGCTCCGCTAATGCCAGACTATGGCCGCAAGAGACTTATGAGAGGTCGAACCCTCGTGGTCTCCGCAGCCAATCCATGTCTTGGCCGAGCTATGCGATTGCTTCGTCATGTGATCAGAGACGAAGAAGTCAGGTTCTGATGCATTGCGACTTCTGCCATGACCGGGATACCCTGATGTCTGAGCAGACGACACAAGCGGGTTGTGCGCACAAGGCCAATCAAGGTTATGAAGCGACTGACAACAAAGATTACATTCTCGGTCAATGGCAGTAGAGATTGACTCAAGTCCAACCCAACGACGCGGCATACTATTCCCTGCCTTGTGACGATAAATACAGTCACATTCAACAATCATGACCGACGAAAGGTTTGGTATTCTGTTGTGATGCTCAAACTTGGTGTCTGTATGTGTAAGCGTGCCGCCCCCTTGTTAAACCATTGCAAACGTGCTTGAGGTATCATGTGTGTTCAGTATGTACGCTTGTGTATATTAGCGGCTTGCTTCACCTCTGCCGCAGCTGCTTCTCATGCTTCGTCCAGAAGTTTTTGCACGCCCTGTGGCCCCAATGCTCAACCCACCACTCCCCAAAGCTATCTTCAACATTAATATCAACCTTGCTGACGCGTTCATCACGCTTAAGACCGCAGATGATACACGACTTGGGCGCAGTGGGCACAACCTTGGCCGTCGACACGGGGATCGTCTCGCTGAGCTCCGGCACCCGAAGCTGCTCGGATTTCAGCGCCGAGTTGGCAGTCACGACTGTGGATCGCAACCTTCCGACATTCTCCTTCCAGACCGCCACGACATCCGCCGCCTCACGGTCCTCTCGCGCTGCCTGCGCCTTGTCCACGCCCGCGAGCTTCATGCCCTTGGCGCCCGCCGCAGAGATGGCCATGCCCTGGGAAAGAAACTTATCGCGATGCCAACGCAGCTTGCGACCGGCGATGATGCGGGCCGCAACGGAGGCGAGCGCAAGATAGCCTTTGAGGAAGGTCATCGTGGCCGGGTCGGAGAGGATCTTCTTCTTGACGGTAGGCATCTGTCCGTTCAGGGGCCTGAAGAGGGCCGTGTTGGCGGTCTCGAGCAGTTGAGGGAAGACGGAGAGCAGAACAGAGGGAGGGGGGATATTGATAGGTGGCGGAGCATCGTCGCGAGTTTCTGATGTTGATTCTGGTTCTCCTAGAAGATTCGTGACTGCCTGAGTGGCTGCTGGTGCAGGCTTTGGTGCCGACGTTACACCATCGACCGCGTCCCAGTCCCAGCTTTCAGGAGGCTTGCTAGAGTCGATGGCTGAGGGCTGATCATCCGGGAAGTCCTCAAAGTCACCCCAAAGATCCTCCTCGACCTGGGGCACTTGAGGCTTCTTAGCAGTGGTCGGCTTTTTGACTGCGGTAGGCTGCTTCTCAGAGGAGGTCTGTCCAAAGCTTGGCCAGGCGGTCATCGGCGAAGGAGACTTTTCCTTCTGGCCCTCCTTTTTGAAATCTGTGGTTGTTTGCGTGGTGAGTCCTAGGCCTGGAAAGGGGTTGCGTTCTTGGAAAGACGGACTCTTGGGTGCCTGAGGGTATGGCGAAGTTGGCGCGTTGAGATTCAGAGATGATAACTGGGGTTTCTTCGGTTGAGGCTGCGAAATAGGAAGCGGGCCGTCGTCTAGGGACAACAGGTCCATGGACGGGGGCTGAGATTGTTGCTGTTGCTGTAGCTGCTTCTGCCTTGGTCTGGGATCAATGGTCGGACTCGGCCCTGCGCCTGGAAACGGGGTTTGAACTGTCTCGAAGTCGCCGAATTCATCATCATCGTCCTCGTTCTCACCCTGAAGTTCAAATTCCTCCGCGTCGAAGAGAATGTTGGATTCGGCCTTTGACGGCGGTTTAGGAGTTGTTTTCCTGGATATGTCGGGCATTTGACCGCGAAGTCTAGGACTCGGCTGCGGTTTCGGAGACGGCCCGCGCTGTGCTGATAAACCGGGGCTGGTGGGAAGACCTGGGCTTGGGATCGGTGACAAGCCGGACCCCACCGGCATGTCGACGACATTGATCAAGTTATTCGATATGAGATCGAACGTTGAGGCTCGGACAAGACGCGTCCTTGGAGGAGGTGAGGCCCTCGCCTTGTTCGTCTGCGGAGGTAGGACAAAGGATCTTTGAGTGGGCGTGGGCTCTGCGATCTCGAAATCGCCAAAGTCGTCGTCCTCATCTGCGTACTGTTGAGTCTGCGTTTGCTGTTGCGGCTGCTGTTGCGTAGGCGTCGATGTGAACCCATCCGAAAATGCGCTGAAGTCGCCCCAACCCCCTCGAGTCCTCCCGCCAGCACCACTTGGTTGCTGAGCCTGAAAGTTCGGCCATGGCTGCGTCTGAGCCTGAGTCTGAGTATGCGTCTGCTGAACTGAGGCCGGGGCCGGGACCACGGGCCTGCTGCTGCTGTTGTTGCTGGAGAAGGAGGCAAAGTCGAATAAGTCAGTTGACGCTGCCGTGATTTGCTGCGGTCGTTGCTGTTGTGGCTGCTGTCCAAACTGGCCCCCCTGATGTCCTTGCTGCTGCGGCGGCGGCGGTGGAGGAGGGTCCGAGAAGAGGTCCAAGAGATCGGCGCTCATTGCTTCGGTCTCGTCACCTTCGGGTGCACATGCTTCTGGTATACTCTACGTGCACCGAACGCAATGCAATCTTGCTGTGAAGTGGAGTCGGCGAATGACGGTGAAGAGAAAACAAAAGCAACGTGAGAGAAGTGAGGGAAAAAAAGGGTTGACGTCGGTCGGGCGAGATGGGGACAAAGGAGGTTAGATACCCGTATTCAGCTACGGATACGGGATAGTCGACTTTATTTGAATAGGGGAGCCTCTCTTCTCGGGTAGAGTGGTAGACGGGGGCTGAATGATGAAGGGAGGTCCCACGGTGCCAGGTTGGCGGCCACGGTAGGTTGTGACGGCGAAATGGGCGAGCAAATGGGCTAGAAATGGGCTCAAAAGCTCGGATAACTCCTTGCTGGCGCCACAGCCACAAGTGGTATGCGGGTGGTCCTTGGCCAAGACATTCAAGACACACGGCGAGCCCGCGCCCTGGACTCAGAAAACAATTGGATGATTGACAGCCCTACAGATTTTCTCCATTGAACTGCCAACCCCTTCCAGAAGGGAGATACTTTCGAGGCACGTGGAGGTCTATATTGGTCGCTCCTCACATTGCAAAGCACGTTCTAGTGAAGCATGTGTATGATGGCGGTGTAGGTATTGTGTTCCTCCGGGTTCACGAACATAGGTTGTGAGGGATTCGAGAAATCGTTGCGTTACCGATACGAGTTTCCCTCTATCCGAATTGGTGGTTTGATGATGTGCCTTGGCTGGCGATGCGAGGCTGAGTTGGGCTTCCCTTTGAGCCATGCCGGATTGCACTTTGTTGGTAATCTTATCAGCATAGTGAAGACAAACTTGGTAAGACTACCTACCAGTCGCAAAGCTGAACATGAGAATCATCCTTGCTGAAAAGCAGCTTCGAGAAATGTAACAAAGGCGAATCCCTGACTTCCATTGGTCTGCTGAGGTGCCAAGAGCTGTCGGCGCGGAGCTTAGGCCACGCCGACGTGGGGGTTTTAGCGTGAAATCTTGACGGGAGCTGAGCTCTAAAAATTTCCAGCCGCCAACCAGTAGTAGTATCGAGTCTCCTTCAACACCACCAGCTCAGTCACCAAACGCTCATGATGCCGCCAAGAACTCTGGCATCGTTATGCCCTCGATGCCAACTGCCATTTCGACCGCAACCCTTCCCTCGGCTGACAACTTCAGCATGGCACACGCAGACCGCCGGCTACCATGTCGCCACCAAGGCGAAGACTCCTTCGCGCATGGTTCTTTCCGACAAGGTCTCGCGAGACGGCAGACCACCACGCCGTCTGGTTCAAGGTCCTTTCGGAGGTATGAATCAAACTTCTGCTAGAATACCCGAGCATGCGCGACGCACGCCACGCCCGACGAAGTCGAATGCGACCCAAGGCAGATCCCGTCGAGGCGACTCCGAAGGCTCGGCCGACTCGAGAAAGGCGCTGAAGATGCAGCGGGCTTTGGCTGGTGTATCGTATGGGAAAAGGAACCATTTGAAAGATAAGATGCAAGAATACGAGTCGTTTGACCAATTTGATCTTATTCCCGCTGTCAAGACCGGGATTTACGAGGACCTCTTGAGAGGAATGGTAGACGTCAAGCCAACAGCGGTGCAAAGACTCGCTATTCCGGCGATGCTTGGCCAGTCCAGCGCCTTCAAGGTCAGGGGTGAGAAGAGGCAAGACTTCCTGCTAGCGGCTGAAACCGGTTCCGGAAAGACGCTCGCATATCTTCTGCCCGCTGTCAACGCCATGAAGATTGCCGAAGAGCAAAACACGGAGATTCAGGCGTACAAGAAGAGATGGGAGGAGGAGAAGGCCAGGGAAAAGGCGTCCAAGTCGAAGAAAATGTCCGCATTCGATGAGCCTCATCCGACCATGGCGAGGCCCCGCATTATCGTCCTGGTACCTTCGGCTGAGCTTGTCGATCAGGTTGGCCGCGTCGCCAAGACTCTATCGCATGCTGTCAAGTTCAAGTCGGAGAAGCTGTCGTCAGACCTGAGCGCAAATCAGATCCAGCGCAACCTTTACTCGCCACGCGGAGTTGACATGGTCATTGCGACACCTCATCTGCTTGCCTCTATTGCAGAGTCGGACCCCAATGTGCTCTCGCAGGTCACCCACTTAGTCGTTGATGAGGCCGACTCTTTGTTCGACCGAAGCTTTGCACCTGTCACAACCACCATTATCGAGAGGGCCATGCCGTCATTGAAGCAGTTCGTCCTTTGTTCAGCAACCATTCCCAAAAGGCTGGACAGCTACATGTCCACCAACTTCCCAGGGATGACTCGAATCACAACGCCAAACCTTCACGCCATTCCTCGTCGTGTACAGCTTGGTGTCATTGACGTTATCAAGGACCCATACCGCAACAACAAGAACCTCGCATGCGCGGATGCTATCTACACCATCGGTCGCGAAGCCTACAAGCACGAAGGTCCCGTTGAGGGAGAGATTGATGTTCGTCGCATCATGGTTTTCGTCAACGAGCGCGAAAAGACAACAGAGGTTGCCGAGTACCTGCGCTCCAAGGGCATCGATGCCGTTGCGCTGAATAGAGACACGGAGGACGTGCGTCAGTCTGATATGCTCGCCTCCTTTACTTCCCCAGAGCCCCTGCGGTCTGTCGCGTCAGCGACTCCGGTTCCCGGCAAGCGATCGCTGCCCAACACGAAGGTCATCGTCGCCACCGACCTGGCATCTAGAGGCATTGACACGCTAGCTGTTCGTCACGTCATTCTCTACGATGTCCCGCACACGACAATCGACTTCATTCATCGGTTGGGACGTGCTGGTCGTATGGGACGACGCGGAAGAGGTATCGTGCTTGTTGGAAAGGACGACAAGAAGGACGTGGTCTCGGAAGTTAAGGAGAGCATGTTCATGGGACAAGCACTCATCTAAGTGCGCCTTACGCTGGCACGCAGCGTTTTGTACAACATCATGTAAAAAACGACATGTATCCTCTTTAAAATGACCCAGGTGCAAGGAAATGGCCGCATATACCCAAAGATGTACTTTGGATTTGGCGTTGACGTGGAATGTGGTAAGGTCCCAACTCAGAAAGCGATTATCTTATCTTACCTAATGCAGAGAACCATCAGAGACAACCTTGCACGACAATGGCCTCCGAGAATGAGCGGACGAGCCTTATGCACCAGGGTCTTGCCTTTTTCCCCAGCGAGTGCTCGATGGCCAATAGCCGTAGTAGCCCAGCGGCTCGAAGCATACACGAACAGAAACTTAGGTTGTGGTTTCCTGGGAGCAAGTTTCGGGCATCAACCCCGAACTTTAATAATAGCCTTTTCTACAGGTGTCCTGCAAAATACTTGGCCTCCTAGCTAGGTAGCGAGAGACGGAAAAAGGAACGGATACCAACATTGCTTAGCGGGTTCATGGCTCTGAACACAATTTGTGAGGCATTCAGATCCATAATGGGCATGGAAAAAAGACCAATAAACGGAGGACATGACTATGCAGTAAGCCTATTGGCGCATGTATCTGAGGGTATCCTAAGATGTAGTTTACCTTAGGTACCCAGAACATAGGTATTTTCGTTCTTTTGAAAAATGAACGGTAGAAGCAGACGAAGTCAACTCCAGATTTTGAAGTTCCTTCTCATTTTGATTTTGTTGACATTTCTGCGGAAGCGCTAATTATCCATGGTGAGTTTACCGTAGGTATGTAGTGGCGTGACGGTTTGTGTCCAATTGTGGCTGGTATTGTGGCGCTAGCTGTCAATTTGGGAGTGGATCCCGAGGTCGCGCCAGGACGGGACGGAACTGAGCACCCTGGAAGGAGTAGCGGTATTCGGCGCCCCCCTGCTCGGTATTCAGCACCCCCTTAAGCCTATTCGAGTAAGTTTCGGTCTACCTCCGCTACACTGCGAAGTTGTGCTAGTTTGGAGAGTCTGGGCGTATACCCTCCGCTAGTCGCGCAAGCCGCGCAGTATATAGAGCCCTTATACCTATCAAATTAATAGTAATACTACTAGTAGTTCAAGTAATGATAGTATATATATGCGTTATATGATTTTCATTATATAATAATCGATTTGATGTGGCTTATGCTTAAAAACATATTTGTGGCGAAGTTGGACTGAAACTTACTTATATAGGCTTAAGGGGGTGCCGAATACCGAGCAGGGGGGCGCCGAATACCGCTACTTCCCTGGAAGATTCGAGTTCGCGACGCGTCCCGCTGTCCCTCCCACGTATCAAAATATCACAGACCCTCCATTCGTACTCTCAGCCACGCCCCTCATATCCACGGTTGCAATATCGTCTCTCACAATTGCGACATAGAGAACATCATCCGATTCAAAATATACATAGCGACATCAGCAACCCATCCAAAGAAAGCATGCCGCGTCCGAAGAGAACGCGTCGTGCGCCTGCCCACGCTGCCGCCGCCGTAGCTGTCGCCGTGGCGGAAGATAAGTCGAGCCCCGCGCCTGCATCGGGAAGCGATATCTACAGCCACAGCGATCGCGAGCATTCTGTTATCAGGAAGGAGCATGAAGAGGCAACAACCAAGCGCTTCAGCAGGAGCACTAGTATGCGTCAGAGGCAGGGGCTGAAGGAGGTTGAGAGCGCACCAGGCGAGGACAAAGAAGCTGCCGAGAACGTGAAGGAGAAGCCTGCGGACGATTCAAAAAAAACCGAACCAGCAGTCGAGACTGGAAGGAAGACGCGCGTCACGCCGGTTCAGCAACGGAGAGATACCACAGGCTTGGATATGGACGATGACGACTTGTTCGGACTCGACCCCACGCTGGACGATGACGATGAAGGCGCCGCCGCACCGCCGAGCGCGCCTCGCTCCGACACTTCGAACTTTAGTGTTAGTAACTTTAGGCGTCGAGGTCGCGCGCCGAGCATCAGCATCAACAAGGACGACGCCCCGATCAGACCCAGCAGTCGCGGAATCAGCACCCCAGGTATTAGTTCCATGTTCAACATTGGCAACTTCAGGCGCCGTCAGAGAGAGCCGAGTATCCTAGGAACGGCGCAGAAAGAGCGTGCTCAGCGCCCGCTAGAGCCTTCTTCCCAGCCAGGATCCGGAGATGAAGACGAAGATGAAGATGACTTCAATCCTGAAACCGAATCAACGCCAGTTAATACTCGGCGCAGAACACAGCCGCCCCCCGCTATTGAGCCTGACTCCGATTCCGAGGCTGCACCAGTGACCGACTCTCAACAGGTCTTGGCACCGGATTCGCAGCCTGAGAGGGAGGCCGCATCTACTTACAGCTCGAAGTCTCGCAAGCGGAAGAGTACGGAGACTCATGACGATGATGATCGCCCTGGCAAGGCTTCACGAACAGAGCCTGAGCCTGAACTCCTGGACGATGACAGTGATTCTTCGCTGTCTGACTTACCTTCGCCAGTGATGACTCCTCCGCGAGTGTCAAATGTGCCGCGGCCCGTCACACCAAATCGGGATGAGATCATGGCGCCACCTGAGAGCAGTGGTTCTGAGGATAACGAAGCGTGGCCGGATATCCGCACTCTAGCAAACCAACGCCGTCGTCGTGTGTCGCCAACAACCCCAAACCGGGACGGCGACATTTCTGACGCTTCTTCTCCACCATCTCTCACTCATTCTCCAAATTTCCCTGCTATTCGCAAAACCGCCCCGAAAAAGCAGCAAAAGAAGGTGACAACGGCAGACCTAACGAGCATGCTTCCTCAGAGACGCCACAAAAAGCCTCGCGATGCATTCGACATGGAGGAGTCTGAAGACGAAGTCGAGACCTCAGATCTTGCTCAAGATGATGATGAGCTCTCGTACGCCGACACACGTACCCGCTCCCGACGACCAAAGACTACGCCACTGAACCGCAGCTCGGCCAATAGACCGGCCTCCCGGGGCGGCAAGGCAGCTGCGCCAGCCGCTAAGGCCCGAACAACATCGAGAAGCAGCCGTCCCTCGACTCGTACCTATGGTCGTCGCCTTTCGGACAAGGAGAATCATGTGGAAGACGAGGATCAAGAAACCGTGGATGCTGGCGAGGGCGAAGAGAGCTTTGCCCCAGCAGAGGACGAGACGCTTGGTGTCGAGGAGAGACCGGAACCGATTCTCGACGCCGAGGAGCTCAAGAAGGCGGCCAGCAAATTCAAAGAAGTTGATCGCTGGGAGCTGGAATATGAGGAAGTCACGCAGAGCTCATCGCCCAACCGAGACGGTCGGTAAAGGAAACGTACGATGGACTATTTGGAGCGCATTCGACCTTTTTGTTTGAGTTGGGACACCAGGGAAATTCGGAGTCTAGAGGGAAAATGGGAGTTTCTTATTATGCTTATGAACTCGAGGGATTTCTCGCATCGCCAAGGCTGGGCTTTTCCGCCTAAGTGGCTCACTGTATATCGTGGCCTTGCTGGAGGATGGCTGCTAATAAATGCTTTTCGTATCGCATGAGGATTTACAGTCAATTCGAAACCCAGAGCTAATGATTGGCACATCTCAATGACGCAAAATGCTGGCCCTGCTCATTGTGGTATCGCCATACCTGCTTTTGAATACCCGTAACGCCAAAATCTTTCCATACCCTGAACGCCAGTCCGTCATGAGGTACCTACAACGGACCTAGACAGAAGCTCATTGCCGTAACGAGACAGTCTGCACCTGCCGCTCGACGGTAGGAAGGAGGTTCATCAGAAGATTCGGGTCGCGCAGCGCGATGGTGATGTCGTCTGGCAGCCGGCCCTCCATGAACAGCGACTGCGTCTTTCCGTTAGCAGCCACATGGCAGAACCGTGACATGAACGCAGGTAAACTCACTCTCTTGACGCTATCAAAGCCGTCCTCCTTGGCTGTGTACTCCCGAATAACCTCGTCCGTCTCAAAGTCCACATACACCCTTGTATCCCGTATCCGCACAATGACGTTGTCAAGCCGCATGAACAACCGGCACAACAGCAGCATCCTCTTCTCGTGCACGCGCACCTTGACGCTCACGATGGAGATGCCGTTGTCGTCCAGCTCGCTCTCGAAAAGCACCACCTCGTCAAAGAACAGAATCGGGTCGCGGCGCTTCAGCAGCTCAAGCGGGATCTCCTTCGTCTGGGTGTCCTCCAACATCTTTCCGCCCGTCCCCTCCTGCTTCAGGGTGCCGCGGTACTCCGTCGAGTATGACCAGTCGTAGGGCTTGACGACCTCCTTGATGCCGGCGCTCGTCTTCTCGCGCGAGGACGACCAGTCCTTGGCGTAGGCGACCTTGAGCATCTTCTTGTCCGTCTTGTCGACGCCGTCGAGGGCGTCGTAGGCGTTGAAGGAGATGGACCAGCCCGTGGGGACGTGCTCTATGGAGACGAGGTTGTCGCCGAAGATCATCTCGGGAACGGGGATGCCGAGCGAGGTGGTCATGTCGTCGATCGGGCCCGCCTTGGAGATGGGCAGCTTGCGGGTTGAGATGCGGAAGCGGGACTGGGTGTGGGAGGTCGTCGCGGCGGACAGAGCTGCCGGGTTCGGGAAGGGTTCGTTGGGGGAGGTTACGTGATTCATCTTGTCTGCTGTATTTGCGCGTCCGTAACTGTCAATTTGGCGAGCGAGGTGTGGAACAGAGGGCGCCGTCGACTCGGGTCGACGAAGATCGTGGTAAGGTTCGAGGCTGCTCGGTCGGAGAAGGTGGAAAGCTGGAGGAGGCGCGCGGTTCAGGAGTGTGGAGAGCTCTGAAGGAGGTGGTGGTTGTGATGGTGGGGTTTGGCGGGGAACACGGGAGGTCTGAGCATTGGATCCCTGCTCGTCTCCCGAGTTGAGAGACAGACGTCACTTCGGTCCACCGACCACAATGTCCCGCTAAATTACCGTCATGAGGCACTAGCCAAAGAGCGAATGTATGGAACGTTCTGAATATTACGATCAGTGAAGTGAAGGAAGCTGCGGTTACATCGAGTTACTTGGAATCGCAAGAAGGTGGAAGGGAATAAAAGCAACATCATTGGGAGGACCCAGCTCGAGCCACGGCTATCACCTAAGAGCTAAATTTATATTTGTTGCAACCGTGCCATTTCCGCAGTTTTCTCTGCGTGCGAACCCTAATCGGAAATACGGTTAGGTTCCATCGCAATAGACCCGGAGACTCCAAGTGGCAAGGACGGGTCATTGTTGTCGTTGTTCCTTAGTGTCTTCTCCTTGAGCCTCTTCATGATAACCCTGCAGTAGCCCAGGGTTGGGAAGAAACCATCCCATGGATCGTTACCTGTTTTAGACTAATGACACGGACCACTGAGGTGTCGTGGGCGACTTCTGCACTCGGAATGTTTACTTTGATGGTGCCTCAGCCAGCCCCCGGACGACCTTCCATCGACATTTATTGGTCTACAATTGCTTTGCCTCCACTACCAGAGCACAAGATGACAGTAATTAACAACTATTACTCGCGAGAAGGGTTCTCCATCGCGTGACGCGCTTATCTGCGTTGGAGAGTTGCCTGGCACACATTGTTTCGTTTCGAATACGTATCCGGAGCGATGTAGGGCAACGTCGTAGCGGACAATTTTCTGACTGATCGCCATCTATTTGACGACTACGACGTTTTTGCAAATTACTACAAGACGTCTTACGCTTCTCTTCAACTCATGATCGATAACAGATTCTTCGACCAGCTAAACATTATCGACGCGAGATTCGGGCTGCAGAAGTCTCGCAACGGTCCTGAGAGTATCGGAGAGAGCTTCACATAGTGTGAAGCCCGTTCGAATCAGGGATTGCACGAAGATTACGAAGAGTCCTTACAAACGTTGCCCATTCTCTTTGGGAAGGGCCTGAGTGGCTGGGCAGACAGAACAGTTGCATCTCTTTTGGTTCCTTGCAATGTACCACCTGCAGGGGCAGGAGGAGGAGGATACACAACAGAGCTTGCACGGCAGAGCAGAGCAGAAACTAAAAGAGAGCAGCCTCACGTTTCCTTGGTTGGATCAGCGAACGCACCAGAGCGATGAAGGGAAGACCAGACGATCGGCAAAGGTGAAAAGATGGAGCGATCCGATAGCAGACACAGCATGATACAGTAGTCAGAACATAAATGTCACAATTATTACCAGATTTGGAACTTCAGTAGAATGCCCGAACTCGACAAGTGTGAAACAATGTTTGCAAAGGAACCGACTGAGAGAGACGTCGCCCACGGCCAAATTCGGAAGTTCACGCCAGGGAGCTGACAGCGCAAGCGCCCGTTAGTGTTGTCGTCCAAAAACAAGGTGTCGAAAGTGGGAAGGCTGGAGGAGTGAGGTGGGGCGGGTCGCAGCGGCTGCCCTGGTGCTGTTTCCCCGGCAACCAACCTCACCCCCGTTGTTTAGGCGGTTCACATCGTTACCAAACCTTTTCTTAATAACCCATCCGACCACTCCAGTTTCTTTCCAAACCTCCAGTCACTTTTTCTAACAAAACAGGGAACATCTATCCTTCAGCATCTTCTCATAACACAGCACAATGGCCACTCGAACGTTGGAGTCGCGTTTTGAGCGCATGTCTGTGAATGACGAGAACGACCCGGGCGATGGCTCCAAGCTTTACGCCAAGGCTCAGGTTCGTAACCTCGATGTCGCACTTTCCAGGCTGTCAACGTTTTGGCTAATTGGGGACTTAGTCCATGGTGAAGACATCACAACTGGCACACAGCTCGAGCAGACCGAACCTCATCAAGGTGGCCCTCCAGTCCCAAAGCACGAATGCCGTCGCCTCGGTCAAATTGCCCTCGCAGTCCGCACAACGTGAGGCGAAGAACCCTACATCGCCGGCGAGGAAGCCTCTTCCCTCCAGCTCTTCGAGAACATCCGATGAAGTAGTCGAGATCGAAAGGAAGTCCGCTGTGTCTGTCGTCGTCGAGCCCGCACCCCCAAAAGTCTTCCACCTGGGTATGTTCGAGATTGGCCGCCCTCTCGGCAAGGGCAAGTTCGGCCGTGTCTACCTCGCTCGCGAGCGCACGAGTGGTTTCATCTGCGCTCTCAAGGTCCTGCATAAGAACGAGCTGCAACAAGGTCGCGTTGAGAAGCAGGTCCGTCGAGAGATCGAAATCCAGAGCAACCTGCGCCACCCCAACATCTTACAGTTGTACGGCCACTTCCACGACAGCAAACGCGTCTTCCTGATCCTTGAGTTTGCCGGAAAGGGTGAGCTTTACAAGCACCTCCGCAAGGAAAACCGCTTCCCCGAATGGAAGTCAGCGCAGTACATTGCCCAGATGGCATCGGCGCTGAGGTATCTTCACCGCAAGCACGTCATCCATCGTGACATTAAGCCCGAAAACATACTCATGGGTATCCACGGAGAGATCAAGATCTCGGATTTTGGATGGAGTGTCCACGCCCCCAACAACCGCCGCAACACCATGTGCGGAACCCTTGACTACCTGCCGCCTGAGATGATCAAGCCCGGCAGCTCAGACAACTACTACAACGAGAAGGTCGACCTTTGGAGTTTAGGAGTCTTGACGTACGAATTCCTTGTTGGTGAGGCGCCATTCGAGGACTCGCCCGTCATGACGCAAAGGAGGATTGCTCGTGCCGATATGACTGTGCCGTCATTCGTCAGTCCTGAGGCCAAGGACTTGATCAAGAAGGTTAGCGACATCCCAGACAGCGCTGACAGGACCACCACTGACATTGATTCCAGCTGCTTGTTCTCGACCCCGAGAAGAGAATACCCCTGGAGCAGGTCCAAACCCACCCATGGATCGTCAAGCACTGTGTAAAGGGCGAAAGAGCGTCCAACCGCGAGAAGAGCTACTAAGTAATGACCTTCACGATTCATGCATACCACTCAAGGCACAACGGTCCTTGTAGGATTAGCGGCGTTCATTCTTTTTATCATTGCGGGATTAGGCGGGCTCTGATCTACGGCTTGTGGGGGGTTTGGGGTTTGTTTCCATTGCATCTGTGGGAGTTGGGATTCTTCATGTCGTCCGTCCTTTTGAGTAGCCAACGAACGAAAACCAAAGCAATTATATCATCCAAGCATCTGAACAGCCACCTATTTTTTTGACCTCGAGATGTTTCATGCGAAAAGAGATTACATAAGTTGGGGTATTGTACACACGTTCTGTTACGAGCCGCCATATCGTCCATCACCTGTACACCTCGTCGAAGGGCCTTGTATCGTTGAAGCACGATTCCCAGACCTGGTTCACTACTTTGGTCGCCTGCACGTCGTCTTTGCACCTGGGGCGGTTCAGGACGGATTGTATGGCGCGCTTGCGTACGCAGTCTTGGAATTGCTGTGACAGGCTCCAATTTCCCCTCGTAAACGCCTCTCGCGTCCATCTGCACTCGCCACTCAGCGCAGAAGCACGGATCTGTCCTTCAAGTCAGCATCAACCCCCTTCTCCACCAGCAAATCCAGCACGACGATACTCACCTCCGTACACGCCGCATGCTTCAAATCCAAATCACCCATCCAGTCCACATTCCACCTCAAGTGATCCCACGCGTGCACCATCTCGTGCGAGAGCGTATCCTCCAGGTGCTTCCTGTCCCTGACCTCGTTGGCGCAGATCAGGATGCCGTGGGCGGGGCTGAAGCCGCCCGACTGGCGGTGGACCTCGCCGTCCTCGGTCAGGCGTGCCGGACACCGCTTGCAGAGGATGTTTGAGCTGTCGAGCTGGCCGTTGAGGGCGGCGATCTTGTCGTTGAGGAAGCGCACGGTCGGGGAGAATTGCAGGAGCCAGTCGCGGCTCTCCTCGCACTTTTTGCAGTCGCGCTCTTCGTGCACGCGGTAGCGGTGCTCGCGGTAGTGGAACTGGCCCTCGGGCGTCATGCGGCCGGTCAGGATGTTGAAGTAGTTCATCCACCACTTGGTCTCGGGGTCGAAGCCGGTGCGGGCTGGATCGTTGCGGAGTTCGCGAGGGGCTTGCTGCGCTGGCGCGGGCGCGGGCGCGGGAGGTGTTGGCGTCTGCGATGGGGCTTCAGAAGCCATTGTGTATGTGAGCGGCGTGCGTGTTTCTTCTTGTATTCCGGATGTCGTCAACGGATCGAAGAGGGAGCGCGGAGGTCTATTGGTAGGAGTCGTTCGTCGTGATTGAAGGTAATGATGGGTGTTGTTGATTGGAGGTCGGGACGGAAATTTTGGCTGCTATCGATAACGGTATGCGCTGAACGCGCATCAAGCATTGCCCGATAGCGTCAAATTTAGTGGTGGACCAGTCTAACCTGTGGACGTCTGAGAGAAACGAAGCCATCCTTTGAAAGCCCCAGGGGTGCACCATACATGAATTGACTGGTTTCTAATGACGACAAACACAGTGAACAAAGAAACCGACGGTAACAAGCAAGGGAAAGGAGTATTATGGCCGCTGTTATTTTGAGGTTGAGGGCGAGCAGCCCTGCTGAAATCAAGGACGCAGCGTCGGCAATCATGAGAAGCGAAGAAGATGGAATACATCCGTCAATGGCATAATTCACGGCTCACAAGATACCTCTTGGCTGAATGTCCTGAACACAGAGAAATCTCGCCTAAGAAACACACCTCGGGATTCCAGTAGTTATAGCCATCATAATGACTTTGTTGCGGCTGGAACAAATAAATGGTCTCAACTCCCGAACAGAATATATCGGCTCATCATCTCAACGGCCTAATGGGACGGACCCTCGGGCAACTTACCCTTTGTTGGTTGCGACAACAGCTGTTCCCGGCTAGCAACCATTAACAGTAGCAACCCCCACAGGTTCTGCATATCTATTAGTAGGATCTTGGATGCCGCAAAGCATAAAACTGCAAAGGCGCGCCCTATCTGGAGACATTGTAGCTCGACCAATGCGCAAGCAAGTGGTCAATGGGACCAAGCATGCGATTCCTGAGATCATTTGGGAGCTACTGCAAGGGTGAGCAGTACTGTAGACCTGGAAAGGCGGCGTGTTGCTAAAGGTGCCGCAAGCCCCGGATTTTTAGCGGCATTCGGGCCATCTTATAGGCTACCCGTGCCACCTATGTACCGAACCGCCCCCCGTGTTCCCGTCCAAAACGCCGGTCGATCCCGACATCGGGCAAGGGTTTTCTTCCCACCGTATCCAGTCAGAGTCAGCTTAGTAGGTTCCAAAGCAAAGCAAGAAAGCAACCCCCCGGAGACGGAACGACAAAGGGCACAACGACCAGGACCGAACAGGGGCCTCATTTCACTTGCGTCGTTCAACCCCCGTCCGAACGTCCCACATTAAATCGACATCGGCTTGTTTAAGCAATGGCAATGGGGGAAGAGGGCGGTCCAGCTTGTAAGAGGATCCATTAATTTTTTTTATACGTAATGTTGCCTAATGCCGCTCGGGACTGGGGACTTTGTTCCTCTCATTGCATATCTACAATTATCTGTCTTGCTCATCTTTTTGGGAGGGGCTAAGTCGAGAAACGCGCGTGTTGTGTGTGTGTGTATGTGACTAACTCTGAATACCCTCATTTGTAGACATGAAGCACCGTGAGGGCTCGAAATCCCTGACGCTGGTGCTCAAGCTGGGTGAGTTCTTGAGACCCTCCACCATGGAATGTCACTCACACTGAACTAACTCATCTCACAGGCACCAGCTCCATCGTTGATGAGACCACCCACCAGCCCCTGCTGTCCATTCTGAGTCTCATCGTCGAGACGGCAGTCAAGTTGAGAAAGGATGGTCATAGGGTAGTCATCGTCTCATCTGGCGCCATCGGCGTCGGCCTCCTCCGCATGGAGATGGAAAAACGCCCGAAGCACCTGTCAACGCTGCAGGTCCGCCTCATCCAGGAAACTCCGGAGGAACAGAGGGCTTATTTGAAACTGACAAAAACGGTGTAACAGGCCTTGGCAGCCATCGGTCAGTGCAGACTCATCAGTCTATGGGACGATCTGTTTGGTCACTTCAGGCAACCCGTCGCCCAGATCCTGCTTACCCGCAATGATATCGCAGACGTATGTCGATATCTCTTCCAGTTTCCCAACGACAGCACAGGGTCTGACACGATGTTTTAGCGAACACGATACCTCAATGCTCAAAACACATTCAACGAGCTCCTGGACCTGGGCGTCATCCCCATCGTCAACGAAAACGACACCCTCGCCGTCTCAGAGATCAAGTTCGGCGACAACGACACGCTATCCGCCATCGCTGCCGGCATGGTCCACGCAGACATGCTCTTCCTCATGACCGACGTCGACTGCCTCTACGACAAGAATCCCAGAACGAATCCCGATGCCCAGGCCATTGAGGTCGTTGAAGACATCTCCAGCATTCAGGCGGACGGTAAGCCGCGTATCACTCGCCAACCTCACCTCACCGTAATACTGACACCATCTTAGTCTCGACAGCAGGCTCTGCCCTTGGCACCGGCGGCATGATGACCAAGATCGTCGCCGCTCGCCTCGCAACCTCCGCCGGCGTGACTACCGTCATCACCCGCTCCTCCAACCCGGGCAACATCGTCAAGATAGTCCGCTACATCCAAGCCCAGCAAAAGTCCTCGCCACGCCTCGACGCCTCCGACGGCGACCACGACCACTCCGACGACCCCCTATCCCAATCCACCGCTTCTCTCCGGCTCGACCAATTCGTCGCAAAACCCCCGCTGCACACCCGCTTCCTCCCTTCCCCGGATCCAATCGGCGACCGCCACTTCTGGATGCTCCACGGCCTCAAGCCTCACGGCACGATCTACATCGACTCCGGCGCGCACAAGGCCCTCCTCAGGAAGGCGGGATTGCTACCCGCCGGCGTGGTCGACGTCGAGGGTAACTTTGCTCAGCAAGAGGCCGTGAGACTCGTCGTCGTAGATAGGACACACGCCCCTGATGTAGACAACGGCGGCAAGGCGTGGGGCACGCCGCTCGAGGTCGGACGTGCGCTGGTCAACTACGCCGCGCCAGAAGTGATGCGCATTCGGGGCCACCAGAGCTCCGACATTGGCGGACTCTTGGGATATGCTGATAGTGAGTATGTGGCTGAGAGGCAGCACATTCGCATTTGGGGTAGGGAAAGCAGGCCGCAGACGCCGAGTTTAGAGAAGGCGAAGGAGCAGGCGCGGGAACAGATTGTTGAGGAAGTGATTGCGGGTGTTGCGGGTTATGAACAGAAGACGGGAGCGTGAGATACGTCACGTCTGTTGATGTTCGGTGACGTGAACTGAATCATGGATGACGAGGCGAGGAAGAAGACAAATATCCGTGTGATCCTGAGGAGCACCTGGCATATTCCAGCATAAGAAGATGTCGATATTAGACTTGTTGTTATTGCGAGAAAGGAAACAAAGTATGAGACTGTTGATGACCAACAAAAACGCCGTCGAGATGCCCTCCCAGTCTTCTACTCTTCTTATTTTTTTATAATCCAAGAAACGCCGTCCCGATATACACACGTGCCCCCCTGCCCCCCTGCCCAAGGGTATTCTGTCCTGTCTTGTCAGGCATTATCGTCGTTCTTTTCTCGAAACCTTTTAACCAGTCGCAAAGAGGGTATCTTCGTCACGCAGGTACTCGCCGCAGTCCGATTGCCTGAAGCACACCACACCAGTGGGGTCCAGACGGCGCGCCTCAGCCGTAGAGCGGGCGGTAACGCCGAAACCAAGGGGCTTGTCATCCATGGAGAATACGATGACGCCCTGGTGCTCGGGGCAGTCGTCGGACCAGCGGCCGACGTGGGCCTTTACAATATTGCCGCCGTAGAGGAAGGGCATCTCTCCGTTGGGCTGTGGGGGCGTCGAAGTCAGCGATGGGAATCCGTTATGTGATCGGAAGAAAGGCTAAGAACGTACCTTGACCCAGATCTTGTATCTCGCATGCTCGCTGAGGATCGGAAGGGCTGTGACGTGCAGGCGGAACTTGCCCGTCTTGGTGAACTTGCCTGCAGTCGATTCGTTAGCAAGCTGTTTGGCCCGCGTGGGGACAGAAAGATGCGGCCGGCATACCCAAACAGATACCAATGCTCAGAAGCTTTTCGCGTGCGATGCTGGTCGCGAGGTTGGCGACAGACAGGCGCACGTAGTAGACACGGTCCTTGATCATGCGGAAAACATAGCGGTCGGCGTCGGGGGAGTTATCGAGCGGGGCGATGAGGTTCTTGAGCGAGCTGCCCATGTAGCTGGCGAGCTTGTTGAAGAGAGTCTGAGTCTCTTGTTCTGTAAGGGGGCGCATCTTTGCGAGTCTTCGTCTCGTCGGGTCCGGGGGTCGAGAATTGTGAGACTGAACAAGAGTCTTCGAAATTTCTTATATCTAGTCCTGCAAGTGGGATGTATCGCAAAACTAGTAGAGGTTAGAGTACCTAGCGGCAGAACCCAAAAGAATTCGGGCGGTCAAAGAGCTTTCAAGAGCTATCATTGGTTGAAAGGCCCTAAGCTCCACCAAAAAGTTCTTGACGGTCCCTCTTCTATCTGCTGCGCAGGGTCCTGCTCAAGCCCACTTCAGTATTGAGAAATCTCAAGCAAGCCCGACTGACGGGACACCAACGGTCCTCTTGCCCAACAACCACTGGCCTCCGACGAGCTACCGTCAAAATGTCGTCAATCAGAGCACCGAAACGCCGCAGGCTCACGCCGCCCCCCGAAGACGAAGAACCCAAGTCTCGCTCCTCCAAGAAGATCCAAAAGCAGTTCTTCAAAAGCGCCGCCGGCTGGGACCTGGAGCAGGATTACGAGAACCGCAAGCGCAAAGGGAGCAAGAAGGACAAGAAGGAAAGCAACAGGCTGCCCATCAAGACCGCCGACGGACGCATCGAGCAGCTCCGCTCCCTCGAGGACGACAACGACGATGCAGCCTCCGTGGAGAGCGACGGCGACTGGCTCGAGGGCAAGGAGGACGAGGACGCCATCGCTGAGGCCGAGGCCGATCGGCTGCGCAGGAAAGAGGAGGAAGAGTCTGATCTGCCGGAGCACGTGCAAATCATCCAGGCAAAGGAAGAGCTGGCCAAGATTGCGACGGCGATCAATGAGGACCCGGAGGAGAACGTAGGCGCCTTCAAGGCCCTCGCTAAGATTGGACAGTCGCGTATCCAAACTATCCAGAAGATCACGCTGGCGACCCAGCTCGCCGTCTACAAGGACGTTATCCCCGGCTACCGCATCCGGCCCGTCGCCGAGGACGCCCCCGTCGAGAAACTGTCCAAGGAGGTCCGCAAGCTGCGCGCCTTTGAGCAGGCGCTTGTTACTGGTTACCAGGCCTACGTGAAGGAGCTGGCCAAGTGGGCGAAGTCAGATATTCCCGCCACGCGCAAGACGGGGCAGAGCATCTCGAGTGTGGCCATCGCCTGTGCGTGCACGCTTGTCAACACGGTGCCGCACTTTAACTTCCGCAACGATCTGCTCAAGATCCTCGTCGGCAAGCTCTCGAAGCGGAAGGTCGATGCTGACTTTGTCAAGTGCCGCCGCTCGCTCGAGACGCTCTTCAAAGAAGACGAAGAGGGCCGTCCTGCGATGGAGGCTGTCGCGCTGCTAGCGAAGATGATGAAGGCGCGCGAATTCGCCGTTGACGAGACCGTGCTCAACCTCTTCCTCCATCTGCGCTTGCTGGACGGGTTTGCTGGTAAGGGCTCACACGACCGTGTGGACCATGAGAAGGATCCCGGCGCGCCGCCCCCGCGGAAGGCTTTCAAGAAGGAATTCCGCACCAAGAAGCAGCGCAAGCAGATCAAGGAGCAAAAGGCGATCGAGAAGGACATGCAACAGGCCGACGCGCTGGTGAGCCACGAGGAGCGGGATCGCATGCAGTCCGAGACGCTGAAGCTCGTCTTCGTGACATACTTCCGCATCCTCAAGCTGCGTATCCCGCATCTCATGGGTGCAGTGCTGGAGGGACTGGCCAAGTACGCCCATCTCATCAACCAGGACTTTTTTGGTGACCTGCTTGAGGCCCTGAAGGATCTGATTCGTCACGCTCAAGAGGATGCCGAGGGTGACATGGAGCCCGATGAAGAGGCTGCTGCCGAGGACGAGGATGACGATGTCGTGTCCCGCAATACAACCCGCGAAGCCCTTCTCTGCACGGTAACCGCGTTTGCCTTACTCGCAGGCCAAGACGCGCACAACTCGCGTTCCGAGCTCCACCTCGACTTGTCGCACTTCGTAACACACCTCTTCACCTCGCTGCCTGCGCTCTCCCTGAATCCGGACCTCGAGCTGACGTCCAAGTCACTGCACATCCGCCCTGGGGCGACGAAGGATAACCGCGTGAACCTGCAGACCACGACTGTTTTGCTGCTGCGGTGCCTTACTGCTGTTCTTTTGCCCGCATATCAGATCCGTTCCGTCCCGCCACTGCGGTTGGCTGCGTTCTCGAAGCAGCTTATGTCTTCCGCCTTGCATACGCCGGACAAATCTACACAGGCGGTTTTGGCACTGTTGCAGGACGTGGCGCATACGCACGGCAAGAAGATTAGCGCGTTGTGGCGGACAGAGGAGAGGAAAGGCGATGGCATGTACAATGCTCTGAGTGATAGTGTAGAGGGGAGCAATCCATTTGCGACGACAGTGTGGGAGGGGGAGTTGTTGCGGAGGCATTTCTCGCCAAAAGTTAGGGAGGGTGTCAAATTACTAGAGAAGAGCATCGGTAACGCATAATACAAGGAATAGAGGGGTTGAGGAATCGAGCAATTGTTATTCATCACCTTGCGTTGGTGAAATCCTTTGTCTATTTAACTGTCTTGGCAATGGTCTTTCGTCTCTCGTCCTTCGGTTATCCGTCATCCTTCGGCAGAGGCAGAGTAATTGACACAACACACAGAGAGTGGTGATTTCAGTCCGCCCAAATCGACGCATTGATTCCGCGGCCGTTGTTCTTCGTCTCAGTCGTCTTTTCTGCGAACAGGATGACGTCGAGGTTGTCCTCCTGCTCGCGGAGAGTTGCGGGCATGGCGCCGAACCACAGAGGGAAATCCGCCTGGGCCTTCTGCAAGATAGGGCAGTCCTCCTGAGAATGGTCCAACTTGATGACATTGACTGCAAACTTGCGTTCAGTCTCAGAAGATAAGTCGGTGATCTCGCGATCGCCATCGTTGTCTGTGTTGAACTGCGAGGCACTCAGGCCAAGCAGGCGGCGGTTGCGCTTCGGGCAATCGCAAGTCAAGGTGTCCAGCTTCGCCGAAGTCTTGGGCTCTATCTCTTTGCCTTCGTACGAGGGAGCCACGCCTTGCTTTTCGGTGTGCAAGGTTTGTCCAGCAAGCAGGACATCGAAAGCCCAAGCTGCGCTTCCATACTCAGGTCCTGCCTTGGGCGAGGACGCAGAGACACTGGCAGGGGCCTTAGTGTCAGTCGGTGACAGCTTAGCAAGGAGGCGAGAAGCTTTTCCGACCAAGGAGGTCTTGTCTGTGGCAATAGCGGGACCAGTTGAATGATTGGTGCTAAGGTCAATCAAGACTGGCATGGTCTTGCTGGCGTCTTCCTGCTTGACTTTGGCGTCCTCGATCTCCTCTGAGGCCCGCAGGCTCTGCTCGAGACCACTTTTCGAAGCAGACTGGTGATCAGCCTTGGGCCTGTCAGGCTTTCCCCCATCGACCCAGTCAGACAGGGACTTGTTGATCTTGGTTAGTCCGTCGTTGTTGCCGGAAGTCTGGGATGCTGGTCTTTGGGAGAAAGGCATGGGTCGAGCTTTCAGCAAGTTAACGGAATTAAAAAAAGCAAGGTAGTACGTTAGATTACTCACTCGTGAAATTCGACCGACCTGCGTTGCGAGTGGCGTTCATTGGATGGCCACTTGTGACTGGGCTGTTGTCCCTTCCTCTGGCGATCCCTCCTCCACGAGCAGAACCACTAACCCTGCCCCGTTTGGGATTCAGTGAGCCGGAGCTGAACTCCCTTTGAAGGAGTCTGGCCGCTGCCATTTGCTCGGGTGTACTCATCTTGGCTTGGTAGGTTAGTGCCTGAAGAGGGAGTCTCAGATCGTATAGTTTGCTAGCAGAGGAAGATGGGAAGGAGGCAAACGATGGGGATGTGTATATTGTGAAAGCCTCAGCGTGTGCCCAGAATGCTTGAAGTTCATCACTTCTGAGTAGGAAGCAAGGAAAGAAACTCCAACCGTCCGGGGAAATAGGTAGGGGAGATACCCAGATATTTTAGATAGGCTGAGAAAATTTACTCACTAGGATTGCTGCTTCTGTTCGCTGTAGAAGATGGGTTTGCTGGTGTTGTGGAAGGAAGTGAGGTGGGAGATGCAATGAGAGAAGAGGTACCAGAGGTAGGAGCTATAGCAGGCCGAAGGGGAAAAAAGAAGAGAAGGCGCGGTCAAGCAACCACCTTAATCGAGTATAAGGCAACTAGGAAGGAGCAAGAGATTAGGGTGACTACCTTAGTCGAAGAAGTGTGTATTTTTTTGTGGTGTTCTAACCGTCAGGCAGTTAGAAGGCACAATAAGGTCTGGTCTTATTGCTTCAGGATGATCGTGTGCTGTAACCAAAGCGACCAGACTAAGGGCTGGTGTTCTAGGGGAAAAGGTAAGAGTAGATGGGAGTTGTCGTAGTGGACGTGAGGCAGGCAGGAAGGTAAGCCGGGTTGTGATGCAGTTGTAGGGAAGGACTACATTGCTCAACCTTTCAGAGACCACATATCAAAAGGGAGCAGGTGCATAGGAGTGAACCCGTTTGTATCTAAAGAAAATGAAGTGTTCACCAAGAATTGTGTTTCGTATGGACAACAAGCTGGCCTCCCACAAATTCCATGGATATGGGTGTTTTTAAACACAATTAAGGGAAGGAGCTGCTTGCTCTGATCCTCAACCAGCTCCTGCCCCAGAGTACCGCGCTGGTGATGCCACGAGATCGAAAGACCGGCAGCGCCATTGGGGATACGAAGTTCGTGACCATGGAGGCAAAGATGGTGATAATGAGTTGATTGCTCCATCGTTCCTGCAATATGTGGGATTGGCGAGAACTTCCGTCTAAGAGTCATTTATGATGATATGGGGGGACGCAAAGTGATCAGACGTCTACCTTGGATTAACCGTCCAAGACTGACGGTCCATGGTATCTAATCTTCATGCCTTGCCCGCCTTCTTCGCAGGGACCATTTTCTCTTCTATCTTGAGTTGTGTTTGCCTGTATTTGGCATCCTGAGCCTCCTCGAGCCAAGCTATCCTTACGGGCGACACATGCTCCCGGACGAAGTCCACCAACGCTTTGGACGTCGGAGCTCCTACTCGAATGCCAACGGACGAGACTCTAGGAATTCCAAGACAAGCGCTGAGTCTGTCGACGCAAGGTTTTGAGTGCCCTACGAGCCTCGTTGGAGGTACAGATGACGTGCTCCTGGATGCTACGGCGACCATTTGCGGCAGCTGACAGTTGAAAGCCGAGGACTGCCCGGATCGGGCCACGAATATGACGGCGTATGGGCTGGGTTGGCTGGCCGTATTGGCATCATTTGAGACTCGTTCACATTCCTCGTCTGCGGCGGCAAGCCTCTCGAGGTTGCGGGTGATGCTGGCGAGACCGACGTCGATAAAGGAGGAGATAACAGGCGGGGGCGGGCGTTGCGTCTTTTCCGATGCCGTCGTTTCCGCGCGCTCTTCCTTTCTCCTTCTCTTGGCTGCTCTTTTGCCTTCGGACGGCTTCACGTGTCTCTGGCGGTGTTGACCGATAGGAGCCAGGAGACTATCTTGGTTTAGCAAACGCTCGATACGAGAGGATGAAAGGGTGATAGGAGACACTGCTTTTTCCAACAGAAACATACTTGCATAGCAACTCTAAAATTGCTTCCTTGTCCTCAAACGAGATATCTGGCCTGCATTTGGTCGGTGTTAGTCCTTTTCAAGAAACGAAGACTCGGAGAGATATCATACCATTCTACCGAGGAGAAAGGCGTGTCAACAGAATAAACCAGCCTTTTCTTGAGAGTTGCAGACATTTTGGGTGCGTTGCCGGCTACTTCACCGACGTTCGCAAGAAATCACCCTAAGATTAGACAAAGTTCATCAGAAGAAGAGCTTATGCGGAATGGGATGGCAAGCGTGGAAGTGTTGCTCGAAAATAGAAAGGCAGGTTAAAATAAGCAAGTATGGACAAGTTGCACCAGTGTCTCCGTTATCAAATGCAAACGTGGTTCCAGAAAATGAAACAGGCGGACACTATGAGCTGGAATTGATCCAGTCGTGTGTAAGGAAAAGGTAAGGTAAGGTAGGCGGCGTTAGTACGTGGGACGCAATGCCTAAGGGGGGGGCTGGGGAAAAGGAAAAATTTGGTCGCGGTTACGGTAATTGGCCTTAGCGGCCGATACGCCGATAAGCGAGCGAGATGCTAACGCGGGAACCCGCTTCAGCGAGATTGGAAGAGACGAACAGTCAAAGGAGGTCAAGTTCCTGGAAAAGGAAGCAAGTGGCAGAGTGAGGAACCGAGATTGGTACTTTGCATCCGTAGGGCACTGCGTAGGACCAAATGTCGATCTTGCACGCTCCATCAGCCGCTGTCAGGACAGCACTTGACGTCAGATCGGGAGCGCGTCGGGTTACTGAAAATGCTACAGGGACAAGGGCCACAGCTCCGTCCGCGCCTCGCATGAGCTCTTCTCGGAGGGTGGCACGGACGACGGCGGGAGGAACAACACGAGCCGGTGGATGGAGCAAGGGTCGCCGAAAGACCGAGTGCTACCTTACGTCAAGCGGGTAAGGCGTATGACGGGGTCCGTTGGTGGACACCATCTGGCGTATTGCCGTCGTCTGGTGGGAAGAAGAAGATCGGATTACATTGTGGTCGAAAATATCAGAGTTCTTTCTTGTGTGCAGCAAAGGGATACAGAGGAGTTTGGGAGGCAAGCCTGCGAAAACTTGGAAGAGGACCGTTGTGGCTGGGGAGATGGCGTTTCTTCTATGCGAGAGAGGCGATAACTGTTGGCGGTTGGGAAAATCGAGACCGTGACTTTCTCGCGGGCAGAGATCTGACTCGATGATCAGGATTTCGGGATTGGCCCTGAATGACGCACAGCAAATGAAGAACATGTACCCTAAGCTTTCGCTTGACGTACCTGGAGAATTGTTGATTGGCGCTGATCAGCTCGCCCGCTGCCCTAGTTAAAGCTGCGAGGTATAACGTAAAGGTGCTGAGATATTGATCATCTTCACCTCACGTACACTAAGGTATGGCTCGCATCGGAAAAAGAAAGAAAATACCACGTAGCAGATGAACCTTCCTCTGCGAGACCAGAAAGCAAGTGCCTTGGTAGGCAGGTAGATGGGCTTGCTTTTTTACCCAAAGAACTACTATACCTAGGTACTTGTACCTAGGTAGGTACCTTAGAAAGTCTGATATAGAGATAGTATGTAGCTGTCGCTTACGCCCCGCTCTCTCTCTCTCTCTCTCTCTCTCCACACCGGACTGCTGGGCTGGAAGCTTTCTATTGGCGCTCAAGGTGTGTTGGAGGCGAGACAGTCAGGCGCGCTGAATTCTCTCCAGCAGGCAAGAAAGAACCCGGGGTTGGTTTCCATTTTTAGGCAAAGAAAAAGGGAGGTGTTCATTATCAGTACCCTTGGACGCTGCAAGACTCATTCCTGTTTTCACACAAACGAAATTTATATCCGGTCACCGTTCCTTTCTATACATACCTAATGTATTAATACATGCGCCTTTGAGTTGTGTGATCTGCCAGTCGAAAGGTAGCTTTTTACATAAGCCGTACCTTACTTTGGGAGTGGTTTCCATGTCGCATACCCATTCCCCACCAACCAGCATCTTCATTCACTATTGGTAAGCGCAGGTCAGAGTAAGGTAACTCAAAACTCTGCAATAAACGTCTTGACTGGAGTCAAAGGGTGATGTAACAGAGTTCTAGACATTATCAACACCTTTGCTTGCCTGGTAGACTTCTTCCCCTGCAGGAACCTGACCTCGCGTTGCTCTCGCCTCAGGAACAGTGGTATCCTACAGGCAGCTACCTCCCTACCTAAGGTAAGGTAAGGTATACTTAGGTACCTATCTGGGCAGATACGTAAGGTGCCTTAAGGTAAGGTGAGCCACGGGTGCTCCTGAGCCACAATTGTACCGTCACCCCGCACCTCCCACCGCCCACAGTCCTCAGCCAAAACCTTCTCGCATCAACGACGCGCCAAAACAAGCTGCCCCAGACAGCTAGGACATCCCAAAGGGTTCGTCCCCAAGTCAATCACAACCTTAATCCCAATCACAAAGGTATATCAACATTGCCTTCCATTATTCTGTCTTGCTGCTGGAAAAACAACGGTGTTTATTTTGCCCAGGAGAAGCATCAGCAAACTCCAACTTCCAGTATCTCCATTCTGTTCACAGAAGGCTGCCGTAAGGTATCTGACGCTGCCAATTCCACGCCCACCTCAGATCAGCTCCAGCTCCAGCTCTGCTAATTACCACCTTACCTACCTACACGCTGATAAGCCCAGCCGACCTACCTCAGGTACCTACCCACGGTACGAAGGTAAAGTAACCTTTTGGAAGGTAAAGCCTTGAGCTCGTTTACCTGCCCTCACAACCGCCATCCACCTAGCCAGAGCAAGCACACACCACCCTCATCGCGCCAAGTACCTTGCCTCGCCTACCCGTCTCCCGTCTCATTACCTCATCCTTCTCCATAATCCTTCTCCATCGTGTCTCCAAACGCTTGAGCATCGTTCCCCTCCCCCTCCAAGCTCCCAGCTCTAGTGGATTCACTCCCATCCGCGCCGCGTCAAGAACCTGAACCAAAAAAAGGACGCAGTGCAACCCCTGCACCTCCCCAAAAAAAGCCTACCTTCGACACAACTCGCTTGGTTAGTTGGACCTCAGCCTGCACCTTGCTATCGTGACGACGACATCCTAGCGCCTGGTCCGCGATCATTTTTATTTTTTCTGATTTTTTTTCTTTCAACCGCGGACTGCACTCTCCGAGGCACCAAGCCGCACGCAGCCTTACCTTGTTTATCTCCGTATTCTCTTTCCAATCATCGCGAACCACACACTGCGCGAACTCTCCTCTCAAGCTTCGACCCTCGCAGCTGAACCAAGAAAACCCACATGCTAATTCTGGCCAGCTGCTGCCGAGTCGTCTCTCGCTCCCGAGTGACGTCTCTGGAGCTCCAGGACCCGCGCTGCAACTCTTCTTTGTACCAGCCAGATGGACCAGCCAACAGGTTCCTCGGAAGCACCAGAACGCGCGGTCTCTTCTGAGCCCAGCTCAACAAGACCAAACCCATTCACCGAGGACGACGACGCCTCACGAAAGCGCCGCCGCACTTCCATGTCTGGGGGCTCCCGAAGCCGATCCGCTGAAAGTATCAGGTCAGGCCTTGCCAATTCGATTTCTCCAGCTGCAGAAATCCTCGCCGACCATCTCAATCCCCAAGACTCCGCCATGAAGATTGACAACGGCCCTTCCACCCCGCAAACGCCGGAGCTGCGGTCGACGGCCCGACAACCGCCTACAGAGCCCCCTTCAAGCCGCGTTACGATTAACTTGCGCAATGCTGCCCAGCCCGACTCCTCCTCCTCGCCCGTCTCCCCAACTCCGCAGTCGTTACCGGAACAGCCGATCGATCCCCTAGATGGTGTGAAGAAGAGCGTTGAAGACCTGGACGAGATCGATATGGTGCAGGCTCCTATAGAAATCACAGATACCCCGCCGTCTACCTCGTCGAGCATGCAGAGCCCAGAGGTCGAAATCGTAGCCATTCCCGACAATGACCATGACGTCCCGTTCACCATGGTGCCGGCAGATTCAGTTCTTGATTCTTCTCTCGATCCAACTACCGACTTTCCGTTTAATGACCCTGGCGAAACGTTGTTGGATACGGTCAATAAATTGATCAACTACTTGCCGTCAAATCGTAAGTCTTTCTCTTGTTTCTGCCTCGGCGGTGCTAATCCTGGATACGCGCAGAAGCAGATGAATCCGCGGTGGACTCCGTGCGAACTTGGATGATCACTTACATCAGATATGTCCAGAGTGTTGGCCCCGAGGCTGCGTACGAATCCCACCTTGCCTACCATGCCTTTTGGCACCTGTTTCCAGAGATTGCCTGGGTGCTTTCCACCAAGAAGTAGGTATCGCCGGCCCCCGCTAACATGACCTTCGGCTCACGTTTTTCACAGGCTACCAGTCTCGCGAGACAGCCGGTTCATTGTGGCTGACTTCTTCGTGGCGTACTTCAAGTTGGCCTCTCTTTTCGTCGACTTTGACTACTTGACGGCTCAGGCTTATCAGGAAAGCCCGGATGCCGAGCGTCGCCAGCCGGACTTTTTGCTTGGTCGTTACGTGCCACCTCTTGTATCGTTTGCGAGAAGAGAAGAACTACGGGTATACAATGGACAACTGGAAGACGAGGACATGGACTGGATGACGCATGCGAGAGGCGTTCATCAGATGATTGATCTTTTCCAGTCAAAGTCGGGCAGTCTTAAAGCGCTGAAGAGACTGACCCGTTTACATCTAAGCAACGGCCGCAGATATCAGCACTTAATGGATGTCCTGATGCCAATCGGCAACATCACAGCACTCATTCTCGCCAAGAGCGTATCAGGCGCTGGGTCATCGCCCGAGAAAATACAAATCGCGAAGGCAAAGCTGGCGGACGGTCATCTACTGTACAACTTGCTTTCAGGAGCCCTTTCAACGGCTGTGGAGAAGAACGTTACTCAGCTCTCGAACGAAAACGCTCAGCAACTCATCACAGCGTTGACCGAAATCCTCAAGTATTCACTGCTTGGCGACCACCCATTTGCAACGGAACGATTGAAAGCACACCAGCAAATGTTCCCCGAACTCCCTTCGAGATTCACTGCCGAAGCAATAGCAACAGAGTGGCGGCTCGGCATACAAGGAAAGCTCATCACTTCCAGCCAGATGCAATTGCGCGTCGTGTCGGCCTCAATGATGTGTCAGGACCTCGTCAGCTTCTATAAGCGATACGGTGATAACGAGGAGGACAAAGTTGATGGTCCAAAGTTGTCTACACATATTGCGGAATTCCTGCTCCGAACGAAGCTGGTTGACTACATCTTGGGTCCAACGTGCCATCCCGAAATTACCACGGAGAGCGGCAACATTGTTGGTTTTCTGGTGGTAACACACTTCTATCGCGATGAACACACCGACCTGCTCTGGCAGACCATCACAACAACGCAAGACCCACGAATCGCTGAGGCGTTGCTGCGTATGACGCAAGCCATCACGAATCTCTTCTCCAAAGACGAGTTACTGTACCTTTGCCAGAAGATGAATAGCCTCCCCATTGAAGCCTTCACAGTACCTGTGCGGAGCTTCTGCCACGCAATCCTTCGGGACCTCCACACCAAGCTTCAACTCAGCGGGGAGGGTCCAAGTCTTCTCCCACTTAGTCTTTGCATTCGGCTTCTCCGAGAGTCGTCAGTCTATATTTCAGACTCGCGTATCGCCTATCCGGAAGTGCATTCATTCGCCGTGAGCAAGTTTAGGGACCTAGCTAGGGAAGGACTTGACCCGGAGATCAGACGAGAGCTATACGCGGATTGCATCCGGGATATTTCCGCTAAATCTTCCACCACACTTGGCAGTCTATGGTGCCTTTTCATGGCCTCTCAGCCCGCCGTCATCAGCGAGGTCCGGACGCTCGCCGCCGGCAGCAACCTGACGGCCTTGCTCATTGACGAGTTTGAGCATGCCATTCAACAGGCAAGACAGGCGGGCGTACCGGTGGTTCTTTGCGAGCCGATCAACCGGCCCCGCAGAGATCTCATCAATTACATTTTGGTTCACGAGCCCACTACCGTTACCTCCGACCTAGGCCCACGACTTTGGGACATGCTTGTTGGCCGCGGAGCCGCTTGTCAAGAAGATCGCAGTGCCGGATGGCATATTCTCAACAACATCTCCCACAACCCGCTCAACAACCCACACAACGGACCGCTCAGCAATCCCTTCTTTTCGGTGTGTTTCACCGAATATCTGCCTACTCTGCCGCGAGACTGTTTCTGCGAGGGCACGTTGCAATTCGTCAAGAAGGCCGTTATCCCCCGTGCCAATGACATCAACGACATAATTCTGGACGACGACGAGAGCCTCTCGCAAAGCGGAGTGGAACAATTATGGCGCATGATTCTCGACGCCGATACCCCAGCCCTTGTGGAAACGGCGATTCAGACACTCGTGAGCGATATTTACATAGATAGCAAGTCCATCTTGGCGTATCCTCATCACAGAGCTTCTCAAGTCCACCTCGGACTGGTCAACCGCTGCCTCAAGCAGATGGAAGATGCCGCAAAACATCTGGAGCTAGCCGACAACGGCGCGCGCAACGGAAACGAGGGATCGATGCATATTGTCGCAGCGGAGGGGCATGCAAGGGAGCAAGAGCGCATATTCATACGCTCGCTTGCAGCTCTTCGACAATTTTTGAAGGCGCATCAAGCCAAGGCCCACTTCTCTGCGCCAGACCTTCGTGCTCTGACTCCTGGCTCACCCAGTGTGGCCGAGGGTGAGTCGGCTGAGCTCAAATACCAGTCTTTCGATGGCGATAAGCAGACCGACATCCTTCCTCTGGAAGTTGGGCGACAGAATACGGCGGCTTCCCTGTTGGCGAGTATCAGACAGGCCACTGGGTTTGACAACTATCGAATTTATTACCGAGGTCATCCTTTCGCGCCTAACGAGAGTGAAGTGTGCCGTTCTCTAGAGGACCTCAGGATTCACGACGGATTGATGTTGGTCAAGCGGGAAGATAACGGCACAGCCGCGGCTACTAGGATAAAACCAGGCGCGTCACTCCTCGAAATCGAAATTTTGGGGCATTTTGAGCAGTTGTGGAACTACCTGAGCCTACAGGAAGGTCTTGCAAGAGAGGTATGTCCTGCGTCGACGGTTCAAATTCACAAAAGCTCACAACTTGACAGATTCATGCCTTCCTTATCAAGTTACCCGCCGATGCGCACATGCTGACGGCTTTTGACTCTATCGACACATCTTACAGGCAGGTTTTCCCACTGGGACAGCCGTTCAAATGTCTTTATGCACTCTACGCGATGAAGGAGTATATGGATTCTGCTGGACGTCGCTTGAAGGATGCCACGTCTGTGCTCCTCAGCAGTGGTGATGCTGCGGTCGACGCATACCTTGAGGCTCTGTTGAGAGTACGAAGATTGGTGGTAGCAGCCATTTCTGATCCAGAGCTCATCGAAAGCTGTGCATCGGAGATGCTCAAGAACCGCCTGACATTCAGCTTGATGAATACCTACATGCTGACATTTAGAGGTGAGTGTGACCGGATGGCTTCACCAATTTATCTAATAGTGCCACAGAACCTGTCATTCTGGGATCCGCGGTCAAACCCAAGGCGATGGTTGTAGCACCTGCCGATCGACTCGTTGGCATCTTGAAGTCGGCTGTCATTGAACGAAGCTGTGATGCATTTGTGTCCCTCATCGCGTCCACATTCACAGCAATCCTCAAAAGCATCGCCATTGATCCAGCTTTCTGGGCTTCTTTCAAAGCTCTGCCAGGCCTTGAGGGATTGCTGAGTACACTGCTACTTGACGAATCTTCAGACCCAATCCGTGCCAACATCGCCAAGTTAATCGAAGAGAGGATCATCTTACCTGAGGAGTAGGCCTCCCGCTTCCACGTGCCAGGGTCGCCAGCTGATAGGATTCAACAGGCCCACCGCAACAACTCGTTCGTTTTTCGAATTTCTTTGGCCAATTCTAAATCGTCTTCTCAGCAGAGCGGTGACTTTGCCCAGGCAATGTCAGCAAGTTTTCGCACTGTCTCACCTACTCCTGGCAGAGTTGGTTCGCAGCAACCCTGCTGCTGTCGACGTCCCTCAACTCGCAAGGCTTTGTGGTGAACTTCTGCTGGGTCATGAATCGACTGAAGTAAGTCTCAAAAGTCACTCTCAAGGGGGTTTCTCCAGCTAATCAGAACAGAAACTTGGCCAATCTGGTCCCGAAGACATTGTGGCTAAAGGCTTGGCAAATCTTCTCTACACCTGTCTGAGAGACGAGATGGACTTTGATGTGGAACAAGATCTACCAGAGTCAGCATCCCAGAATGTTGATGAACTGCCCGCAACTGACCAACGACATAGGAACTTTGCCAGGAAGCTTTTCTGGAAGCATCTCTTCCCACCGTCACGCCAGCAGAGCATGCATGGCCGGTCGTGCATACTGTCATCCCAGACTAGGTCGATTTTGAGCGAGGTCATTTTGGTTCTGGTCACGAAGTCCGAGCGAGAGTTGCACACGATGCTCCAAGATTTGCAAAGTTTGGTTCCCTTTGATGAGTTCGACACCGGTTCGTTCCTCCCCTTCGCCGATCACCCGGGCCGTAACTCACGTAGTGGTCAAGATCCATATCTCTACGAACTCCAGTCGCAATTCGATCGCATGTCTGCGGTCAGAGATCCATGTGGATACTCGGGGCTCCGAAATCTTTCCAACACATGCTATCTCAACTCGCTCCTAACCCAGCTCTTCATGAACACCGGCTTTCGCCATTTTATGATCAACGCCACAACAGATCAGTCGCAGTCTCATAATCTAGTCAGGGAGACCCAAAAGCTTTTCTCGTTCCTGCAGGAGAGCACCCGCAAGTTCATCGACCCCAGCCTACTCGTCGGTTGCATCAAGACGTACGATGACGCGCCCATCGACGTGAACAACCAGATGGATGTTGATGAATTTTACAACCTGCTATTCGATCGTTGGGAGGGACAGCTTTCGACAGAAGAGGAGAAACAAACTTTGCGGTCCTTTTACGGCGGTCAATTGGTGCAGCAAGTTTCGTCCAAGGAGTGCGAACATATATCTGAGCGTCTTGAGCCGTTTTCAGCCATCCAATGCGACATCAAGGGAAAGTTGACATTGCAGGATAGTCTTCAAGCCTACGTGGATGGCGAGATCATGGAAGGTGGTCAGTATTACCAATGAGATGCCGAAATGAATCTTGCTGATCAGGCGCAGACAACAAATACAAATGCTCGAGCTGTGACCGTCATGTTGATGCAGTCAAGAGGTTCGCCTGTCTTCCTCCTTATCTAGACTTTCTGTAGCTTACGTTTTCTCTAGGGCTTGTTTGAAGGACATTCCTGATAACCTGATCTTCCATTTGAAAAGATTCGACTTCAACCTCCGTACCTTGATGCGCAGCAAGATCAACGACTACTTCTCTTTTCCCGCGAAAATTGACATGCGACCCTACACCATTGACCATCTCGGCTCCCCATCCGATTCTGGCGAGGACGACATCTTCGAGCTCGTCGGTGTTCTTGTGCATGCAGGAACTGCCGAATCTGGCCATTACTACTCCTATATTAGGGAGCGACCTACTGCCTCGTCTTCGGACGCATGGTTCGAGTTCAATGATGACATGGTCTCTTCGTGGAACCCGGCGGATCTGGAGAAGTCAACATTCGGTGGCCCGGACGTGCCCTTTGAGAATGGTGTGTCTTACGACAAGACCTACAGCGCGTACATGCTTTTCTATCAGCGGTCTTCGGTCTTGCGAGCAGAGCAAGAAAACCTGCAGAGTCTTTCCCTACCAACGCCACTGAAGGTGAAAATCCCTTACGATATTGCCGATCACATCTTAGGAGAAAACACCATCCTACTGCGGCGACATTGCCTTTACGACCCGAGCCACTCGAAATTTGTTCTCAGCATGTTCCAACACACCAAGATGCGGAATGGTGGCAGCTGTTCGCCTAACCACAAAAAAGAGAAAAAGGCCATGCAGATGATGCTAGGTCATCTTGATCAAGTTGTCTCGCGAACTAAGGATCTTCCTCAATTTTCCACTTTCCAGGAAAGCATCGAATGTGCCTGCATAAGCTGCGTCCACTGCTCTCAGAACTTTTTCGAATACTTTCAAGAGCGACCTGAGGCATTCCGACAGCTCCTGCAAAGGAATCCAGACGCCACTGTCCGATTCGGGGTTGGTCGCATGTTCCTGACCGCTCTTCAACAGATCAAAAACTTGGCTCCCGATTTTTGGAGTCTCCCCCATCTAGATGTGGTTGAGGAACCCATAATGGTTCAGGTCATGCATTTGTTCGAAACGCTCTGGTCCAATTTCCACGTTAATATCAGGGCATGGCCAGAGGTTTTCCAGACCATCTTATCCTTTGCCAGGCTCGGTCTCTTAGAAACGGCTCTGCTTCTGTCGGAAGACTGGTTTATCAAGATCCTGCGTATTATCTTCGCCGATACAAATATGGACATGTCGCCTCACTACGTCCGCATGCTCTCGAACGTCATACGTCGCGCGAACAACACCCGTGCCACCCAGTACGAAATGATCATTCAACTGATTGAGCATTTCATTGGGTGCTTGGAGGATGTTCTTGACGAGAGCACCATTGTGGATAATCCGGAGATGCGATTGGAGACTTACATGGAGCAACAACCTCAGAGACTGCCTTGGACAGCCAGCGAAGTCAGCATTTTTGTTCATGAGTGGCAAAAGGGAGCTGGCAGCACCTTTATTAGGAAGTTGATTGAGCTCAATCAAGATGCTGCCGGCACATCTTCCATCATCACAAGAGTTATGAAGCTGAATCCGGACATGGAGGTGAAGGTCTTCTTGGCAATTCGTGGCATGATAAGTGGGCAAGTGATGAACCACTCGGTAGCTGCGCCTATCTCCGCGGCGATGGTGTTTGCTGGCTACAGCAGGTCGAAACCTCACATTGAGGCACTCTTCCGCCATATTGCCGATCAGTGCGGGAATTTACAAAACGCGGAGGGTGGTGCTTTCTTGCATTTCTTCAAAGCGGCCTACACCAGTCTGGAAAACAGCATCGACGGTGAAAACGATGACAGAATCTCACTCTTCATCGAGCAAGTGCCCATTTGGGCGCCTGGCTTATTAGGCTTCTATGATATCGACGTGCGACGAGAAGCAGAAGACCTTGTCCTGGCTTGGCTATCACACTACCCGCCGGAGAACCAGGAGGATCAGTTTGCCATGGCTGTCAACAGGTCAGCTCGGGAGCTTGCCATGAACTGCTTGCAATATCTTCGAGACAATTTCCTGCAAAGAAGAACCCAAGTGGTCAAGCAACATACAGAGAGTCTACAACGCGTCATCGTTGCGTGCGAGCCTTACTTTCAGATCGACATGGAAGAAGATGGGGAGGCGTCTATTGCCCACTTGGATTTCCAAAACCTTTTCCGCCGTGAGTAACGTGGATTATGTCTTGATCTGTCCGGAAAGCTGACATATCTCCAGCAATCATGGAGCAACTGCGTCGCGTGACAGTTGAGGAACTGGAGGATGAGGGCTCCGGTATGTCCCCAGGCTTCTACAGTGACACGGAAACCCTTGACTCAGAGCCGCAAGGGCTGACCTGAAGCCGGCCTAGATTGGGAAAATTCGGTTGCATCCTCAGAGCCGTTAGAAAGCCTGGCAGACATCAGCATGCAAGCGGTTGGGGATTTGCCGGATGCTGATCTTAAATGAACGAAACAAACCACTCTGACGACATGAATGACAACGACGTTACTTTCAAAATTTCGATTGTGCGGCATGCTAGGGAACAGTTCAATCACGCCAGGCGTCATGGAGACTAGTGACATTTGCAACAGACATCAGGATCAGCGGCTTGAAGCGGTATACAAGGAGAGAGAGGTTCCTTGTATTTAAAGGCGTGCTGGCGTTTATGGCAAAGAAGATTGTGATAGGTTTTCGACGTCTGACGGGCCACAAGAAAAGGCCAGGCTTTGGGGGTTTTGACGAAGACGTTCCCTCTGAGCAGTCAGTAGGCAGTCCTGGTTGAACGCCATGAGATCAAAGTTGCATGAGAGCAACGGAATAGAGTGCGTGTCGTTATTAACAGGTTAGCCGGTGAGAAACTGGCATTAGTTTCAGCACGAAAAATGGAAAATTTACATGATTATTATTGGTACTCGGACATGGACCGGCATGAAAGTGCATCGCCATCAACGTTGCTCTGAGAAGCGAGATGGCAAGATGACAGCAGGGCGATATTTCCAAGAGTGGAGCTATTTGAGCGTTGTTGCGTGAAGTTCATAGATAGACCGGGGGTTAAAGAGGTTCCTCGTCGTGTCAGCGTAATGTCTAGCCACCCCGGGAACGGGAAGGTCGAGGGCTGTGGAGTGCACACGATTGGCTCGCGGGTGTCGCGGCCCTTGTCGACAGATTAGACAAGAAGTGACCCTGGGACATGAGGGGCAGTCACGCAGAAGGAGCTTACATACTTAATTACGTACTATAGAGCAGCAGGGTGAAATGACTAGTCCGCATCCACGTGGGAGCAAGAAGAGGCGATTCTTTAAAAAAAAAAAAAAAAAAAAAACTAGATGGACATTGTCCTTCCCATCGCAGTTCCCATTGGGTCAATGCAAAGGTCAGCAGGATTCTTGTGGGAGCGTCTCCGGATTTAGAATCAGGACATGCAGGCGTTGCGGAGCAGGCGGCTTCATACGGGAAGTTGATGAGTGAGTGAGTGAGTGAGTAGGGTCGTGTTCCGGATGAGATGAGAGACTGGGGACGGAAGTTGGCTGCCGGTCAGGGTCTTGGGATTCATTCGGTCCTTGTCCGATGCAGGGCCGGTTTTGAGGCCGGGGGAAGGCGGGATCGATGATGGGGAGTGGAACGGGAATGAGGTCAGAGTTTTTGGGAGGATGTTTGAAAGGGTTGGTCAACCCATCGTCGATTGCCAGATTGGTCGGTTTTGAGTGAGAAGCTATCCGACTAATTGACCCATTTGGTATGAAATTTGACCATGCAATTAATGGGATTGCCTCGTCTGAGGCTGTTTGGGTCACCTGTCGTCATTGTTTATCTGGGCTAGTGATTGCACCCTGTCTCCTGCGTTTGTTTCCTTGCCGCAGCGTCGCCCCCGCTTCTTTTGCCGCATTATTTAAAAGGATATTGCACGAGGGTGGAACAAGTGGTCTGCAATGAAAGAACTCATGGGGCCGTCAGACTCTGCTTCACTTGAACATACTGTCGTCTTCATCTGCGTAAAGGATATAGGTCTCATCAGTTTTGTCGGCGAGAGGAAATGCGCGATCAAAAGCGACGACTGCCAGGCCCAGGTCATCTTCCTCTCCTTCTGCCCTCCTCTTTTGACGGTTGAGGTGCCTTCTCGCACCGTCGCCAATAGTCCGCAAACAAGGCTGCATCACCCTTAGGTCAAGCAAGTCCTTCTCGTCTAGTTCCCCAGCAGCGGAAAGCCTTGCCAATCCGGCCGTTGATGATGCCCATTTTGGTGCCCCCCGCCCCTCGTCGACGCCACGATGCCACGATGCCACGGTGACGGAGAAGAGAAACATCCACCAAAGGCATTCAGTCCGCGGTCGAAAGCCGTTCTGGAACCTGGGTTCGCGGCCGTCGAAATCAGTCAGCGGCTCATCGGTCCTCTCGATTGTGTAGAACCTCCTTCTCTTCTCGGCTGCTGGGTGTTTGGGGTTGATGACCAGGGTCTTGTATTCCTGCATAGTCTTGTGTTTCTATTCTTGGATGAGCGCGTCCAAGCTGGCCTGCTCTACTTCTCCCGAAATCTTGATGCTGGAGGGAATCTCGGAGCAAATATTCGGGATAATGGTTAGGATACCCCTCGATCATCTGCTGATATATTGCTTCACGCCTCCGGACTGTTGTATTCTGATATGTGCTTAGGGTCTGCTTGATATCCTTTATTGACGACTTGGAAGAGTTGAAAGACGCTATTTCGTATATTTGTTCCTTGAGAATAGTCTGGTGAGTTGGTGTGTTTCCTGGCAATTTCCTAGATCTGCAGATGAGCTAGGTATCTCGTGGGGAATCTCTCTCAGAGCTACCGCTGACAACCCAGTCGTCAAAGGTGTTGATTTTTCGTGCTGTAGCCGTTCTTGATGGTGCTTAATGCTTTAGCATGACCTTGTCCTGCTGTCAATTCACAGCGGTACTTTTCGAAAGCTGTGGAATTTCCTCAAAAATCCAAGATGCAGTCGGTCGAGTTTTCGAGTTTCCTGTCAGAGCTTTGAAACGGTACATTTCTACCCGAGAATGCTGGAATCCTTCGTGTAGGTCTTGCAAGAACATCGCCGACAATTGCTGCCTGACTTCAAGGTCTGAGTGGTCCCATGAAAATGTTTGTCGGGCGACGAAGCCGCTTTCTCTTGGAGAAGGCCGGGTGCTCATCCTGATCGAAAGGATGGATGATAAATGTGTGTTCGAAGGGAGTGTTGATGAACACTGTTCTGATACCAGATGCCGAGGTTTGCATCCGGCTCGGGTCTCGTCGGGGATATCAAATATGAGAACCCTGAGGGAATCCACGACAGCATCAGGGGCCTGCTTGAGAGGGACAAACGTAGCGTTTACCGACTGTTTCATTGATCTCATCTGTGGCTGTGAACGTCCATGTTGTATTGCAGGCTGAGTCGAACTTGCTTGCAACGGTTTACGTTACATCAGTGACTTGCCACAAGCTGCCGAACACGTGTAAACCATTGACAAGTCAAACACGTGCAGAATCATTTCGTGTGTTGGCGGTGGGAACTCAAGCATGTTGATGTCGGTCTTCGCGATGTCATCGCAAAGTGGTGGCTTTGCTATTGCGCTTAGCCCCGGCCTGCGCTAACCGCTACGTCCGACCAGCCGCCCTTCTGAGTCAGTTGTTCACCTGGTTTCATGACACAGGTGGCGGCCGGGATATCAGACGTTCAGACACCAATTCTTATGGTCAGGGCGATAGATCGCTCAGTGGACTTAGCAGTCAGCCAACTTCGCGAGAGCACCTTTGTCAACAGTCACCGGGACGTTGCTCTTATCATTGTGCAGCGTTGCGATCATCTCCCGGTTCGCCGCGTGTGCCAGATGGCGGGATGTTTGCTTGGCAAACGTTTGGCTAGGCAAAACAGGGTTGGTGGCATTCGTAGAGTAGGGAGGGGGGTTCGTTTGCTTGTGGTCGTTTCGAAAGATCCGGAGATCCGGAATATGACGAAGATTGACAGCGGGCAGGAGCTGTGCTTACTCCTGTCAAGCGCATGATTTTTCACAAACAGATGAATTGACAGCTGCGAATGGAAAACATTGGAACACAAAAAAGCAGGTTTTGGCGTGGTTTGACGGTTTCGTGTGGGAGCCGGCGGATGAATGGGTTGAGTTGGTGTGAGGCTCAGCTCACCTTTTCTGATGACGTGTGTAAGCTGTTGTTTCAGAGATTGGGTGGTGGCGGTGGCCACGCTCTTGGGACCTTTGAAAGTAGAAGAGGTGGTAGCGGCATGGCGGGGGCCAGTTGGGATGAAAAAGTTCGAGATCGGACTCCGTTGGCGATGGACTTTGGGTCTGGCCTGTTCGAAAGGTGGAAAAAGATGGGTGTTTATTAGGTTGGATAAGTGATGATGTCGAGCCTCAAAGCAGCGTGTGCACTCCGCCCCAATATATGGGCGCTGAATACGGGTACGTACCCGTGCCTTCCCACAGATGGGGTGATTGGTTTTCTGGGCGGGGAATTCTTGGCGGATTTTGGGTGCCAAGAGGTTCCCAGGAGGGCTTCATGCGACGACGAAGACAGGGACGAAGACGAGGACGAGGACGAGGACGATGTTGGTGGTCGTTGATTAGATCGCGATGGTGGCAAGAAAAGCCAAGCTGAGGAGTTGTGGCTTCTGTCACAATCTTTCAAAGTATGTTCTCTGATACTCAGTAAGCAAGAAGCTTAGGCTCTTCCCATCTGTCTATGTCTGGTGCGAAACAGTCACGAGCGACGCCATCGTCCCCAAGTCTTGGCTGGGTTCGACGGACTAGAAATTTGTAACGATCGCGATCGTGTTGAACATTCGCTGCAGTGGTCTCCGCACGATGGACCGACTGCAAAGCGGGAGGGCAATTTATCTCGAGGGCATCTCGAGACGGGACAGCGCCAAGCGAAGCGGGAAGTTTCCTGGGGTAAATTACGCGCCTTTTTCCCTTCTGTGACAGTTGAATCCAGGTAGATTGACCTCAGTCTCAGCGGGTTCGGTTGAACGTTGCGGTGTTGAATAGATACCTTCTTTTTTTTTCCCCTGTTTTCTGGGGTCGCTGGGCTAAGCGTTTGAAGCACTCGTAAACATGAGATGCGGGCCCTTTTTTTTCTCCGGGAACATTTCTTGGTTGCTGTCTCGTTCGAGGCCCAGCCCAGAAGTTGGAAGTTCTTCTGAATCAGTGGTGCTGCAAGAGGAATGGGTTCGGCAACTCAAGCGTCGCCTCTGACTGTCCGCCTGCCATCTCTTCCTCTCCTCTCTCCATCGGGCGCGGACCAGCGCATGGCACCCCTGTTTTCCTATTTGGTAAGTTGAAAGCTGCCATCGCGGCAGGAAGCAATCTATTTTTGACACACTGGCGAGAACGGCGGGCCCGGTTATGCACGAATCCCTGTCCGGCACGCACACGTCGATCTGTACATTGCGTACACTAGGTTCCTTGCGCACCCAATGAGGCGGGAGCTTGACGGCGCGGGGGGGACGCTGAAAATAGCAGCGTAGCCGCCGAAGGGACCGGGAGAAGGGGGCCCGGGCGGTTTTAGTGACGCGAAGTGAGCCGGCGAAAATCTACGATTGGATGGACTGGTCCCTCGGGACGCTGCTGGTCAGATTTAATTGCGGACAACTGGAATCCCGTAAAGAAAGAGGGGGAGCCTCCATTTTCGACTTCATTTTTAGGTATTTTTTGACGTGTGCGGTGCGGTGTGATAGCGAAGTGCAGTAGTCTCGATTTCTTAACTTAGGAGGTAACCTGTCCATCAGCAATGGCTACCTTAGCTACCTGCCCACGAGGTACAGAGCTGTTCTACCTTAGGTATCCTTTGAAAGGGATTATCGCCGCTGCTAAAGGCAGACTGGGCCAGGGTAGAAGGCGTTCGCGATGTCGTTTGATAACGGGCTGAGATAGATGACAGACCGGGGAGGGGGCCGCACCATCACATCAATGATCACGGCGCAAGTCGGCTCCTCTTTCCTTCCCACCCTCCCACTTTCCTTGGTAGTCTTCCATGCAACACGGCATTTTGCCTCGGTGCCTCGGCACCAGTTGCACCCCTCACATCGAAAGAGGCGATTGAACGATGCAACCGAGGAGGATCATCCTCAGGGAAACCATCAGAAGATCATGAAACAAAATCCCACTGTCTTCTTCCTTTCGCCAACGTGGACAGTACGCACACGCCCCCCTCGCCAACGAAGGTCATCTAGAAGAGGCGGGTTTCACCTTTTTTGGCGCCCAGCCCAGCCTCACTCGTCAAATACACAACGTCTTGTCAGATACGCCACGCTTTCGACGCCCAGAAAACCTTTTTTTATCCCACTTTTATGTCCCTTTGGCCCCTGCGGCAGCTCTCCTCGCCAGGACCCTTGCCCCGGCAGTCCAGAGCTACCTTATGTGCCCAGGGTGTGTGGATCAGCGTACGAAGTTCTCGTCGTAGTCGTGGTCGCAGCGGTCTCTTGCGTCGCTTGCTCGAAAGGGATAGATGAGGGGCCCCCAATTTACTCCGTCTGTACCCATAAGGCTGTTTTGAGTTGCATCGCAGCAGACAAGAGAGGAAAAGGACGACTCGAATGACAAGGGTTTCTTTGCATACGAAGGCTCTTGTTTCAGATTTTCTTGGGTTGAAAGGAAGCTTGCTTTGGGGAGACGGCGACGCCATCGTTTGTTGATATATCTTACCCTCCTTCCCTTCAACCTCGCGTTATTCTTCGAGACCCAGAACGAAGATCATCAAACAAAAGGCGTCGACGCCGCCACAACATTTCCTTTAGTAACGCTCCTTCAATGCTCAGGCCTGGCGCTCAGAGTCCATTACGAATCTTTTTAATAACATTTGGACCGTCTTTTTGAAACCCAACCTTTCTCTTCTTAGAATCTTGCGAGACCTCTGTCGAGATGGCTCTCAAGGGTCGCATCTCATCACCTCTGGAGGCCGGCACCTCTATTCTCGACGTCCAGAACCTGCCGCCACACCTTAATGAAGCTCTGGAGTACGCCTCCAAAAGGCTTGCCAGAAAGGCTCTTCATATCACCCTCGTTGTCGCCAGGAGGGAATACCAGCTTCCCACCCTCCTGCCTTCGACAATCGCCCTCTCGTCGGCCACGATGTCGCCACCCGGCTCGCCTCCGTTGTCCTCTGCTCGCTTCGGCTTCAGCTCTCCCGTCTCCTCTTTTAAGAAGCTTGTGAGAACCAACACCGGATCCAGTGTTTCATCTGTGTCGACCGTCTCGTCGACGCGCAGTGACGCTCAGCGCAGCCCTGAGACGTTCACCTTTACGCCCTCGTTTTTGATGGACATCAACGGGCCGAGGCTGAGATGGCCTCTGTCACCTGGCATCCCGCTCTCGCCCCCTCCCATGACGCCCTCAGTCGCGTCTTCCACTATTACGGATGCTTCTGGTCCCATGTCACCCAACCCCTTCGGCATCCGCCTGATCCATGCCGACTTGCTCACAGACAAGCAAGAGCGCATCCTCCGCCAGACGATCGACCGTGCGGAGAGAAAGTTCCGCATTGGGTATGTCTCTTCCAAGCTCCAGGCAAGCGTCTCACTAACAGCTTCAGCTCTGAGTGGCTCTCTCCAGTCGTCGATGGCTCCGCATGTGGACTGACAAGCAACCTCATCCGCCGTTCCATCGTTCAAAACGAAGTTCTTTTCGCCTCCGACGGGCTGATCCTCGTCTCCCTCGATCGCCTTTACACCTTCAAGGCGGCCCTCTCAAGCTACTCTCGCACCAACGCCCCTCTCAGACTAGAAGACGCCGTCGACGAGCTGCGCCGTCTGGTCCTGTCGCGCTCCGGCATGAAAGTTTCCAAATCAGACATTCTCCGCTCCTATGACTGGCTCAGCGTCACCGACGCTGCCCTCTCCGACGTCGACAAGATGTACCGCAGGGCCTACGGCGGACCAGACCGTGTTGGCGCCATTGAGGGCTTCGGTTCCACCGCGCGCGTAGAAGAGACGACGAAGGAGCTCGAGGAGGGTGTTGATGACACCATGGCCGCCGCTATGGGCAGCATCAAAATTGGCAAGCCGCCATCGCCCAAGGGTCCCGTGCTGAGGCTCCAAACCAACTTCGACACTAAGCCATCACCTCTGATTATTGAGGCGGACGAGGTTTCTGAGGACGACGAACTGACGGCACGTCCCGAGCGCCAGCTCAACGTCTCCGTTTGGAGCCCGGTGTCGATTGCGGAGGTCTTGCACGAGGATCGCTCCGTCGAGGACCGGCAAAGACTAGGCCCGATGACACCGAACGGGTACGACGATATCTCACCCATCACCAGGGGTGAGTGGGGATTTCTCATGGGTCCTAGCGAAGTCGGCAGCCGTCGTACCGCGCCTGTCGTGACTTGCTGAGGACGAGGTTTTGTATGTTAGAATCTAGACGGTCCCGAGACCTTTTCTTCTCTTCTGTGCCATACTTTTTTTTTTCCTCATTATTACTTCACGAGCATAAAGGTCGGATACCAAGGATGGGGATGACGGTCAGATTCATTCTGTACACTATCTGCATCAGTCCAAAAATAAGAGCGGATCTTCATACAATTCTGGGTATCATTGTTCCGTGCTGCAGTGCTTCTTCGTCTACCAACCGTACCGGCTTGACGCCTCCTTCCTATTGTTCTTGCCCTTGGCGAAGCTGTCCTCGAGAGCCTCCCGCTGGTTCTGCACGGCGTTGACAAGTTGCCGCAGGTTGTGCTTGCCGGGTGCGATGGAGCGCACCGGATTGTAAATTTGTTGCTGGCCAGCGGCCCGAAGCTCCTCATTGTGCTTGTACTCTTCGTCAGTGTTGAAGTTGATGACCCGCGAAGCCGTCTGCACGTTCGCTCCCCCCTTTCGCCTGCCAAATAGCTCACGACGTGCCGCAGCGGAGAGATTGAGATCGTCAGCAATGTTGTCGAGAGAGTTTGAGTCCGCCTGGGCAGTTGAGGGGACAGGGTAGTTGGAGTGTGAGGCGTAGTCTGCGTAGCCGTTCGATTCGTCTTGTTGTGTCTCAAAGAGGGGTTCGTAGGCGCCACTCGTTGAGGCGGGTTCCGAGGATGCCTCTTCGGTTTCTATCGAGAAGAGGGGTACTTTCTTCGGTGCTGGTGCTGGAGCTGGCGTAGGCGTCTCCTTCAACGATACTTCTGGTGCCTTCGAAGTCTCGGATTTTGGTGTTATAGAGCTCGGTGTTTTCTTCTTAGGTTTACGCGCCACGGACAGAGGTCTGAACATCATCGGTTTGCCAACCAGCTTCACCTCCTCCTCCGACTTCATCCCATCCGGTATAGTCGGCTGCGCAGCGGCTTTAGATGGCGGTAGGGTCAGGCCTCCATCAATCGACGTAGATGCATTGCCATCACCCCTATCTCGACTGAATCCGGGCTCTGCTCCCGTCTTGAGCTGGAATACTGGTCGCAACGAGCTGCTCGTGGATGGGGCGGCTTTCGCGGCGTTCTTGGGCGGGGGCAGGAACGAGTTGAAGCCGCTGAACCGGCCCCCTCCATGCGTTCGCGCGCGTTTCGCTGGGGGCTCGTCGCTCGTTGATTGCTTTGTATCTTCGGGTTTGGTAGACGGAAGACTGACGACGATTTTGCCGGGGTTCGATCTGTCGACAACTTTTTGGAAGGGTTTCTTCGTGCTTGTTGATGAGGGTTTCGCAATAGTTGGCTTGGACGGCGCTTCATCCTCTGATCCAGAGGACTCTGAGTAGTCTACCAAACCCATGCTGCGGCTGTGTTCTTGTTGGTGAGGTTGATGAAGTGATATTGTGATGGTCTGTCGTCTGATGGTTGGCAGAAGTCCTCCATGCACCGCCACACTGTTAATGCAAGGCTACCTAAGGAACCTCATCCCGCACGAGCCACCCATGTCACCCACTTGTTTCACAAGGCTGAGGAAGGCGCAACCTACCCCTCGACGGATTGCACAACCAAATCGCCTTCACCAACAATCTGCTTCTGGGTGTCGTGAGCTGCGCTCGCAGTCATGTTCTTTGTCGATCGTGGACGTAGACTCCATCGATCTGGTTGCATTTGGCATGGTCTTTTGCAGAACAAGCCCTTTCTTCGTTCCTTGACTGGTTGCACCCCTGCCCACGATGTCGGTCATCCAAAATGAAGAGTACGCGCCTGAGTCTGTCCTGGGAAGAACTATTATTAACTTCTTTGGTTTATAGGCTGGTCGCATACCAACTGCGATGCGGTTATCTCACTGAAATCGCTGATGGAGTCGGTGAACGCCTGATTACCCTCAACGAGGGATTCATGAACTCCTCAGCGTTCAAGGCTGTTGCTTGGCAGGCGAATCCCGAACTAGTTAAGCGATGCTATTCCCCTCCAATCCCGACCGCAATTGCTTCCGAATACTTCCAAGCTCCGCGTCAGGCCGGGGTTACCCTCGAAGACGAACCCGATGAGACGGGAATGTTGACTGGGGGTGGCACCGATACCATGGGTCCTGGTCTGGCTACTAGGAGAAGAAGGCGACGCGAAACCTTGGAGGACGACGATAGCAGTGACTTGAGCGACGAGAGCGACGATGACGATGCCGGGCAGCGGGCGGCGCAGCAAATAAAGTTCGCGAAGATGCCCGTCAGATCGAGGGCCGGTTCGAGTCCAATTCAGTCGTCGCACATTAAACAGTCTCCGGCTATGTCCCCGCGGCCGGCCCAAGGTGCCCGAAGAGGGTCCCAGTCTGCATTGGAGATCGTCAAGGAGAGAGCGAGAAGAGATACCGTCACTAGCAGTGAGGTTTCCTCGGAAAACGAATTCGACGCCTCTGGTTTTCATCGGCAGCGAGAGGCTGCTAGGGCTGCGGCTAAGTCCGTCAAGCTTCAGGCTAAGATCATGGAGGAGCCCAGCATGGGAATCAAGCGAACGGGAACGGAGCTGTTGCCGGAGGAAGAGGACGATTCTGATGGATCAGACATGTCTGGAGCTTACGTCGAGAGTATCGATTCAGCGTCGATTCTCGATGCCGTCGAGAACCCGGAGCCTCCCCCGCACAAGCAGGTTGTTGGCACGCCTCCTCGCGAGTTCACGAGAACCTCGACGATCCGCAAGTCACAAGCACCCCCCAGAGTTCTACGTCCATTGCCGCCTCCTCGTCCAATGAGTACAATCCGGCCTTTGAGTATGATCCAACCGAAAAGTCTCCTATCCGCTGCTCTGAAGGCTAGAAAGACGAAACCCAAGGTGCCTTTCGAAAACTTTGCTGCGCTATCTGGTCAAGGCGAGAATAACCCGATAGCGGTTCGCATATACCCGGCATTCTCTGAAAACCCTGGAAAGCCGTTCGAGGTTCTCATCCGACGCATGGTTCACCACGGCGAAGGTGGTGACCGATCTGTCACAGTAGCGGACCTCATTGGTCTCGCTCTTTGGAGATACAACGAGGAGAAGCGAGAGCCTCCCATTGCTGCGGAAAAGTCCAACATCAACTGGTTCACACTTAGAATGGTGGAAGAAGATGGCGAGGTTGATGACGATTTCCCACCATTTGAGCGTACCAAGACGTTGACATCTTTCACAACCGCAAACAATCGCGCGGCTGGAAGAATGCGCGCTAACTCGAAGACACATGACAACTTTGGTCTGGTCATGGCCTCCCAGTCTGAGTTCAACGAGAACCAAAGCATCACACCCCAGCCCGAAGAAGAGGAGGCTGCGGCAGAGGAAGTTTTGGACGAAGACACGACTCCTCGCAACACCCCTCAACCGAATTTGCATCAATTCATGCCCGTCGCAACTGAGTCTCGCTTGAATCCCGTTACGAATACTACCTATCGTCAACAGCATAGTATGTTCGCCGACGCACCTCAGGCACCCGCTGCGGCACCAAACACCAGTCGAGGACAGCAGAAGCTTCTACGCGTGCACCTCCACTCGACAGACGTGGCATCTGGCCAGCTCGTCACCCTCGACACCACCACGGAGACTTACATGGCCGAGGTTCTAGATTTAGTTTGTCGGAAGAGACAACTAGATAAGGCCAACCATGTGCTCAAGATGCCCGGCGGCGGCCCCGTGATCTTACTCGATACCAAGGTTGCAGCTATCGGTAGCCTGTCGGATTTGGAGTTGCATCGTAGACGCTTTGCGACTGACGGCCCACTCGCCATGACGGGCTCACCAGGCAGTTCCTCGCCGAAGCTTTTGCCCTTTGTGGACGGCCCGCCAGGACGCAAAGCCAAGAAGACGCACATCATGGGAAGCCATCCGCTTGCTCAGGAGGCAATCAAACAAGCTGAGCTCACGAGCGCGTATCATAAAGCTTGGGTCGTCTGGCGTCTGCGAACCGTTCGCATGATTACGCAGTCAGAGAAGAGGTTCGAGATTGACGGCGAATACGTGCATATCAAGCCCACGTCGAGAGACTCCAAGACTACGACGGCACACATTTCGCAGGTCATCGGATGCAAGGTGTCGAGCAAGCATCCCAACCAGTTCAAGGTGAGTTCGCAGACCAACTGCAACTGCGGGGTATTCCGCTACAATGACGAAAGATGCTGACATCTCTGTGCTTTAGGTCCTCATCTACCGCGACACGGAAAGCAAACGCTACGATTTCGAGGCCAAGTCTGTCGAGGAAGCGCACGAGATCGTCAACGAGCTGAGAAAGGGAGTTTCCCAAGTTATGGGCTAACGTCCAGCATGCATAAAATTGCACAGGAATTGGGGCGCACCGCCGATGCGCTGTTGTTGTGTTCCCCGCCACATATGCAACTGCTTACGCCACGTATTCACCGCCACATCCGAAGACCGGCGCTCGACTCAGTGACATCCTGGTCCTGCGGGAGTCGAGGTCACCGATGACCTCCACACATTGCTGACGGGGCCCGGAATTCGGTTGGTGGGGACAAGTCCTCGCCTGTCCAACAGGAGTGATTACGCGTCACCGCCACTGCTTTGCTGCTTATTTTAGGAAAGAAAGTGGACTACGCCTCCTTGACGGAAGAACGAGAATTACGTAATACCCCAAGTCGGAGTAAACGGGGCCGTCCAGGCCCCCTCCAGAGTGGCGGGGCAAGCAAACAGGGAAAACGGGCACGAGCAGACTAAGAACCATTGGCCCAGCGCGCACCCATAAATCGGGAGGGAATTGCTATGTGGGGTACATGTCCGATTAAGGTTCGCACCCTGGCTCCTGCGTCATGCAGATCAATGCGATTGGAGCCGCGGGCCGGGATGCTTGGCGCCGCGGTTGCTCTCCTCTCGCTGGGCGACGCTAGGCACTCGCGGTTGAGACTGGGTTGATGGCACGATGGATGAGCGAGATGAGACAATGGGAGAGAGGAAATGGGGGATTAGCGGTGCACGAACTGACGTTTCTGGCCCTTCCCACGCCTACCCCAGCTGCAATACCTAGTAGAATACAGATAGCAGCAGGACCCATCAGACAACGACAATGATTATCACCAGAGAATGATGGACGCGGGCTCGCTGACAGCGTGCAGCAGAAACTGTAAATCATTCTCGGTATGGTGATCTCTTGCAGTGTGTATTTCCGCAGACGCTGCGGCTAATGTGCAACGGACATATGCTCGGTGAAAGATCGACGAGTCTCATCCATGGCTAAATCATCCGAGGATGGAGAATCCCGAGGTAGTCGCGCACTGTATCTGGTGGGACAATTTGAAAGACTGTCAACGGGATGGTGGTAGTTTGTTTTGCACGTGGGCAAATAACTTTGCCGAAGGTCTGAAGGTAAAGTAATATCGTTCTCAGAGATTTGTGGCAACGGACACGAAGTACTAAAGGCCTGATAGTACCAGGGCAAAAGAGTCGACAGGACTAGATATAGAACTCGAAGAACGCAACGATAGCAGGTGAATACCGGCACCAAGGAACGGGGAAAGGGAACCGTTGCTTGGACCTCACCTCAATCCGAGGTCTCAACTCGCGTCTGGATTGAAACGAACCAGTATCGCGCATCAAACCAATGCGCACACCGACCTCCAGTGACGCAACTGGTGTCGCCTTCGCCTTCTTACGCGGCGTTTGATGAGCTGCTTTCCTCCCAAGGCTGAGCTGAAGCATGGGGTGGGAATCCTTAATTCCCGTCCGGGGGGGCGTGCTCGATGCTGACGGTAAGGTACGTATATGTGCAAATGCGAAGTGGCTCAGGGTAAGTAAACTTGCGACGACGAAAAAAACGCCACTAAGTCCATCCGTCCGACTCGTCTGACCGTCTGATCTGATTTCCATCTCCAGGTCCCCCCTACCATTTTCTTCCCGTCGGTTTTCAGTGTGCGGCAGTGCATGTAGCCAAGCGACAATACCAAGTGAATCCAAGGAGCTCTAGACCAGCCACAAGCCCAATTTCCCTTCCCAAACCACTCTTTTTCCGAAAGAGTAAGGGGGATGAATCCCCTCCCCCCCTCATTCGATTCCGATCGATTGCATGTTCTATACCACCTTGCTCCACACGCCCTCGACCGAGAGCAGTAATTGGTAGTATGACCATAGTTTTGCAAAGGATGTCGAAAGTGCAATTGGCTTACTGAAACGGCAAGAGGAAGTCGATCTCCTTTGGATGTGAAAGCTGCGTTGGTCGACACTGTTGATGGCCTACTGAAGTAGACTGCTGACCAGCACAATGGGAGATGCCTGTTACCGGTGCGTCATTCGCACAAGCCTCCCAGGGGCAGTCAGAGAGCAGCGCCATCGTTCGTCTCGTCTGTTTCTTCCAGCCTGGCACGAGCAAACAGACCACGGACTGCACAATGGGTCGCAACTCACAGCCTCGCCGGTTCACAAACTACATTTGAGGTGTTTATTTGTTTTTTTCCGGCTTTGATCGAACCCCTCGCCAATGTCTCCTTGCTGGAAGTCCAGACGCAAGCGAGAAGTCTGCTGGTGTTTTGCCTCGCGTATACATTGAGGTGATTTAGGCTTCAGCTGACAACACAGCCTTTCCATGTCCCTTGAGCTGACAGAAGTCAGGATTCAGGCTCCCGGGGTCCTTTTTTTTTTTTTTTTAAACCATCAGGCTCGCGTGGCGTAAACTGGGTACAGCGATCCGGAACCGCCAATCGTTGTACCGGTAGTCTGTTCCGTGGCTTCTCGCCTTTCCCTTCCTCAACCTTCCTTCAGCTCCTCCTCAGCTGTTTTGAGCTTTTCAGCTTGAGTCCAAAGGATTAATCTCGTCTAGAGCTTTGCTGAAACGTGCCCGGATCGAATAAACTGTCGTCAACCGGTCCCATCGCCTTGCCAACGTCACCGCCTCGCGTCATGCTTTCTTTTACGCGGAAGACTGGTGGTGCTGGTCTTTTCTGCGGCGTCTTCTCCAAAATGCATGGCCGCATACGAATAGCTCCGTCGCGTTTCACCCTGCCGCAAGGGGGACGGGAGAAACTTGGAACCTCGTTATTGGGCGCAAGTTGTACGAGGACCAGAGTAGCATTGCCAAAAGCCACCCCCTCCATATCTGGCTAACGGACAATGGCCAACAGCAAAAGACAGAGAAGAAGAGCGAGACCTTCTTTCTCCAACGCCATGACCCGCTCCCTGGCTAGCATTCTCAACCAATCAGTCGGGCTCTCACGTCTCCACCTCATGTAGATCGTCAGGTTGACTTCACCCCCTCGCCTCCGCCGCGACACCCCGGTCCTTGGCTCCCATGGTGTCATTGGGGCCCCCAGTTTGTGGGTACCTTTCTCAGTCCGTAGTATTTCGGCATGTACTCAACATTGAATTCTCTTTTGACTGAGCTCCGTAATGATGTAACGGCAGAAACAGCGGGCACAGCAAGGAGACGTCTGCCACTGCCTCGATGCCCATTCGGCAGGCTCAACCATACTTTACAGCTCCATTCTAATTGACTCGATTCGTTCCGTTCTCCGATCACTGATGGGACGCGAATCATCTCAAGTGGATGGTGTGGGATGGGAAAACGTCGGCGTGTCGTCGGTACTTCAGTACAATCGTGGTTAAGCTCGGAACTGTTGTTTTGTTTGTTTTTTCGTTTTTTTTTGTATTTGCACTACACTAGTCCTTAGGTAACCGCGTGGCTTTGCTACTGCTTTTTACGCCTTGCTACTATCTTGGGAAGCTAACAACGCGCCCTTGCACAAATCTCGACAAACAGACCAGACCGGTGGTATCGCGCAAATTCTTTTCAAACGGCGCAGCGACCCGTCCGTTGGGAGAAGGGGGCCTCGGTTTGTGTTCCTTTTTCGCCTCCGGAATTCCTCTGTGGGCTTATTCATTTTCGACGTAGAGCTTCGGCAGAGCTGTGCCGCAGAATCGATCGTCATCGTCGTCTTTCTGCAACATGCCGAGACGAGAATCAGACAGCTTCCCTCGCGCGGCACTCATCATGCAGTAAATTTCGGGTCAAGACCCCCCGTCGCAGAGTCATAGGCACCAAGAGAAAGCCGTAGCCTGATCTCGCCCTCTCTCTCTCTCTCCATGCCCATCGAAGAGCTTCTCCTCCCCCAGTTTGCAGGACTGCATTTGTTGCCGCGGGGATGACGCGAGGGATGTGGGCCCCCCCTGCTCTCTCTCGTTCACTCTCGCCCTTTCCGCCTCCTTCTTCCAATCAAGGTTGCACAATACCGACATGGGTCCGTTGCACGGTATCCAGGCTGAGCGACGGCCCCCTTCTTCGCTACGTATCCCGTACCTAGTGGCCCAACCCATTCATCGCCTTCATCCGTCTCCTGTCTGTCGTTTTCCCAGCCTCGAAGTGCCACCCGCGGACCGCTAAGTCGTTAGTGGCGTGGTGCGTACACGCCAAGAATGCCCCAGCGGCGTGGAGGATTCGGGCGGCGGTGCCTGGCTTGCTGCTCTAGTCTCTCGGCAGCGAATAGAAGGACCAGACCGAGGAGAGGAGATACAGGGACGGGGCGTGCGCGGAGGGGCGGGAAGACGTTTCTTGGCGTCAAACAGGTTGTCGAGATATATATATAAGACCCTGTTCCGTAGAGTGAATCTCCTCCTCTGACTTATCCAACCAAACCAGCTGTATTTCTATCCACCCAAAGCACCTCAAGCCGCCAATCTCCAGCCCCCAACTTTTACTCCCACAACTCATCAAAAAATCTCAAGATGCGTTTCTCCGCCGCCTCCGTTGTTGCCTTCGCCGCCCTGGCTGCCGTAAGTTGAACTCGGCGCAAACTGATCAATGAGGGCGCAATGACTGATTGATAAACAGGCCCAGGCTGACACTGTCACTGTCACCACGCCGACTTTGCCGTCCGTACCCGGCGTCACCCAGGCCTCTTCTCTTCTCGGCTCTCTTTCCTCCGCTGCGGGAAGCGCCCTGAGCAGCCTCTCCGGCGCCGCCTCCTCCGAGGCCGGCCAGCTCTCTTCTGCTCTTGCGTCCGCTTCTCAGAACGCTTCTTCCCGCCTCGGCTCCTTATCGAGCGTCATCGCCACTGCGACTGGTGATGCCTCCGCTTCCCTCTCATCCGCAATTGCCAGCGTCAGCGACGCTGCCACCTCTGCCGCTGGATCTGCCGCGGCCTCTGGCACCGGAGACAGTGGCGCCGCTCCTGTCCAAACCGCCGTCGCTTTCATGGGTGCTTTGTTCGGCGGTGCTGCCGTCTTCGCCAACCTGTAAATTGGTCAATAAGTCTTGACAGGCTACGTGCTTTTTCAATCGCGTGGACAATTTTAGCGGGAGCGGTCCGCAACTCGGTGTGGTAATGGAAATAACACAGCATTGTATGGGAACGGAAATTCATTATGACGCAATACCAGTACAATTTTGTACATTAAATGAACCATAACGTACCCTCTTCAAAATTGATTTTTAGACTTTTCGCGTGATTTCCGTGCTGTGCATCTTCCCTGTGATTGATACCAATATTGCAACTGGCAACTGCAGCGATGGATTGTTAACGAGATGCGGAAATAATCAAACTTATACTGTCATATGCGCCTCGACTGCTTCTTACGGCCTGGCATCGGGTAAGTGTCCCTTGAACATTTTCGGAGCATACATATCGGCATAGCTACCCTTGCTTGGTGCGATGGGCGCATTTGCTCCGGGTGATTGTGGGCTATGGGGCAGGCACTCGTATCCTGGACCTAGTACAAATACTCCGTGCTCTGTACCAGGCTCCATTCAACGGGGCCAGCAAGCATAACTTTGCACCACCTTGGCAGGTTGGCTGTACGGCCCCCCCAAGTGCCTCACCCAGTGTTTCACAGTACGAAAAGCAAAGGTGGAACGGAACATACGACTGCGTTGAATGTGATGATTGTCAAAAGCTGCAGAGACACGCCAAACCCACGCTTGAATCTCATTCCCCCGTGTTTGATTGCGCCGAAAGGAGTGTGGTCGAAGGGCGTTGCTTATGCCTTCGACCGGGTATCTGCCCATAACTTGTCGATGATCTGGAAAATAGCCGTAATGTCCTTCATGACCGCGTCGTCGACGTGTCCACCGAGCTTCTGCTGCATCTTATCCGGATGCCAGCGCACTCGCTCTTCGCGTAACCTGCCAGCGAACTCCTTTTCGCCAATTTCCTCCATTGCCAGCCCGTTGACGATGAACCGGCGGACTTCTTTTTCGCATATGTCTTTCCTCTGCCCGCTTTCCACGGGCCATGGTATACTTTCGACGTCGCCCGTCCAGCCTGACCAAGCTTGGGCGTAGTCCTCCCATAATGTCGCCCATCTCCTCTTCTGGCGACGCTCTTCTCCGCGACGAAGGCTGCGTTCCATGTCCTGTTGTAGCTTCGTGTTCCTCTTCTCTTCTTCTGACTTCCTTTTTCGTGCCTCTTCTCGCTTTGCTCTCTCTTCGAGTAGACCCTGGTGCGTCTTCTCCCACATCTTCTGTCTCACGTGCGAGGCATACTCCTCTTCGGTCATGCGCTCCAATTCGCCTTGCGGCCCGGCTCGCTCATTCGAGTATACGTGTATCGGCTGGCCGTAGACACCTTCCCAGTAGGCCGCGCCCTCGTCATCCGCCATCGCATCAAAAAGAGACTCGCGAAAAGCGGCATCCGGGTCGAGAGCTGAAGGTTCATATGGGTTCGGAGGCGTGGGGGATCGTGACCGTCTGCGGTGTCGCCGGTGGTGGTGCCGGCGGTGCGAGCGGGAGTCGTCATCTTCGCGGTCGCTATTTCGGTGTGATCGTGATCTGTGTTTAGACTTGAGGCGTATGCGCGATGACCTCGGCCGTAGATTATCGCTATTGTCGTCCGCCGCCTCAACCTTCGGCGCTGGTTCGCCGGATGCGGTCCTCTTCGTGCGTTTTTTTGCAGACTCGAAATTGTCTCCCGCGTTTATCGACGACAGTATGTGCCGCCGCCGCGGCGAGGTTGACGGACTTGTCATGGCGTGCGTCGCCTGGGCGCGGGGACGGCAAGGTATGTAGTCGAATTTGAGATGAGAGATGCAATTTTAGGTTACTGAGTTGAGGTTGGAGGGGTCGTCCTGGAATGGATTGACGTCGTCGGTAGGTTTTGGCTTATCTTATCTTGGCGTCGATGGCCTCCTGAATGCGGGGCTTGGCATCTCCCCGTGCTTGGATCACTTCTGCCGTTCCTGCGAGATAAGGTTGAGCCCACGGGCAACGGCCTATCAGGGTACTCTTTTAGGCATTTTGAGGCTGAACTGAGTGCAACGTTGTCCGATAAGGATTCGCGAATGTCATCAGCATTCAAGGGTAAATCTGAAGGTCTCTATTCATTGAACGCATTCCATGCTCTAGAATTCGACTTTCAAAAGCTTTGTGTTGATGGTCACAAACCACGAATTCCCTACCATACTCGAACAACTTGACTGAAAGTCTCCTCGCACCGAATGTCTTTGCTCTGATTTGTGCTGGATGTTGGTGTTGACCTGGAGAACGGACGTGTCCGTATTTGATCGCCTACTCTAATAGGCTGTTCTTAGAAGACTAGTTGAACTGCACTATCCATCTTGTCTCGTTCCATACTAATTTGAACGAATTGATTATCTTATGAGCTTAAGAAGCTAATATGACACAAAGAGGTATCAAGTTAAAACTAGAAATATATAAAAAGAAAAGCTTCATCAACGCAATATATTTCAAGCGCGCCACCTTAAGCGTGTCTAAAACACACAAGGCATTGGAGATATTCTCTAATAAGATGTGTATTATTATGAAATAACCTCATACTAAAATTTAAACATTATGTCTGTAAACAGACTTTGCAACTTAGGATTACGACCCGTGGTGGTATTCAAGCGGCCTCCTAGCTTGGTGTACACAGGAAAGCTTTATCGACTGAGCCAAATGGCTCGCATCTTCGCCGAATTCGGGGTGAAAGAGTTGTCCTTCTTCGGGGGCATATACCTTTGACCGTGGGTTGGGAGGGCAGGAGCAGTGCCAGGACTGGTTCAGAATTACCCCTTTTTTGCTCCCGTATCTCCGATAAATCGCGCCATTGATATTCAAGCGGTTCCTCTTGCTCGTTGTCACCATCGCCATCGGTCTTCCACTTCTTCATCAGTTTCAATCGTAGACCAATTCGGTCAGTGGTGTAAGGAACACGTCTTCACCACGAGGGGCAAAGTCTTCGATCATGGGAAACTCTCTCAAACGAAGAAATTCTTCGATATCGGTCATTGACACCGGATTTGGCGCTGACAGAGAGCTACAAGTCCACAGACGGTTACGATCTCTGTCGAATTGCACATTCTCCAACCGAAAGTTCACCACGAAAAAAAGACGGCAGAGCCAACCGCTAAATTGGCTATTTCGCGAAACTTCTTGTCCAAAAATATCACGAGACTGCGATTGTTGCCTTGTCAAGCACTGATAAACTTATCGAAACCATTAGGACACGCCGTAGAACACAAGAGGACCAAGATCCGCCATGCAGAATCGGCTCCGTTATCATTAGTTTTCAGGACGGTAACAGTCGCGAACCTTCATTCCGCCTCCAAAGGAAGCTTCTGCGCACATGGACTATTGATTCCGGGGACTTAATGTTCAGGGCTTTTCTGAAGGCATGTCTGCAGCAGGGTATTTCGCGAGTCGTCTCGGAGAAATCTACACGAGGTCGCACGTGGATAACCTCGTCTGTCTCTGACGCAGGCTGTATGTAATGAAACCTGAAGAATACTTCGAAAACTCTTGGGTTCTCAGCAGCTATATCTACATTTCAATCTGCGAGGAAATAAGAGCACGACTACAATGAAGGCGAAAACAAACGTGAATTACTTCATGGCCATCCCTCGGGACAATTTCGAGCCCGATAATTTCATTGGCAAACGGATCTACAACGAAAAGCCTCTCTCAGATGTTCAATTCCAAGGTTTGTGAGTCTCGCGTCCGCTTCGTTCGGGAGCGCGGGCAGGGCGAAGGTCCTGAGAAATGCCCGTCTTCGAAAACGGACTGGTGCAATGGCGCTGTTAAAATGGCATTCCATGCGATCCTGAGTCGTTTGCTCAAGGGTTTTGCTGATCATTTCAATTTCCTCATGGAGAACAAGGCTGCATATCGCAACAAGGTCTCCGCGAGACATTGGCTGGATGCTACTGAGCTAACCGGAGCTGTCCGGCAATTCAGCCACTGGACAGCCAGGCCATCTCCACTCACTCGTACGAGTTTCTGAAGATTCAGCGCTGCAGAAGCACCTCGAGTTGGTTGGCGTGGCATACCGCAGCGGCACAGACAAAATTTATGCGCTGCGTGTTGATAGTGACGATAACAACGACGCCTCGAGCCAAAGCACTGGACACCAACCCCATGTCAGCACCATGGAGTCTTCAGCGCTGTTTGCGTGGAATAGAATACCCAAAGAAGCTGGGCAAAGACAGCAATGGAATGCTTGAACCTCTTGACTCTTCATACGCCAAGCATGATAGTTTTCATGAGGCAAAACACCAACGAGGAAGACGTTAAGAAGGGCAGCAAGCAAGACCAGCGGCGGACCTACCGAGACCGGATCCCGCAGACTTCCTTTGCGGCGCAGATTTCCGCCTGCTTGAGCTCATCCCAAAGCTTGCGGACCACGAGATGCTGCCGATCAAAGAGGTCCTCGGCACTGTAAAGAATTCCCTTGGCGTTCGCTCTCGGAGGATGACTTGAGTCACATCATGCAGTATATCCACAGTCGGCGGTCTTACCTCGAAATAGGGCTCTGAGTCCAAGTTTGAGTTCGCTCACGTCGACTGCAGTTGTTGTTGCGCATCCAACTTGATCTCGTTACAGCTGCTGGCCCGCGAGATGCAGATGCTGTCTTGCCAACGCAATAAGATCACCGGAATTTTCTGGAACAACGTGTAAATGGTGGCACTGAGGGAGAAATGCTGTGCTGCGTGCTATTTTATGATCAGGGTTTATGTCGACTCGATCATAGGAAGAACCATTTTTCCCAACATCAATGGAAAGTGGACAGCTTACTCCCTCCTGACATGGATGCCGAGAGCAGCCGGAAAACACATGGTAAACAAGGTCGGTCAACTTGGCTGCTTGGCACAGGGGGAACAGCATCTTGAAGCATTGTTATGATTACGAAGAGACGTCAAAGTCTCCGGTGAATCATGATCAAATCGACAATTACGAGAAAATATTAAAACGATGAGCCGGCTGGGTCGAGCGACAGCGCAATGGCGGTTTCGCTATAATGTATTTCGAGGATGTTGTTTACGACGTAAGGTACTGAACAGATAGACATCGGACTCAAAAAGGGCGAGTTTCGGCTGCTTGAACTACGCCCCAGCATGAGGATAACGTCATGCTGGACCATCAAGCAGCTGTTGAGCACTTTTGAGATCAGTGAAGGCCAGAAGTTAACAGCGAAGCAGCAAATTGTCATCACGGAGTGGTACAATTAGACAGTGAACTTCGGCGAGGAACGCAAGTAAGATTTCGACGCGACTGAATTCGGTGGCACCTGTCACTGTGAGGTCAGGTTTCTGTGCCCGCAGCATAGCTCGCCGAAGGCGAGAGCTGCATCGAACCACGCCGGCCAGCGCCATCGCCATTCCAGACAACGGAATGATTGACCTGTTTCTCATGGACATCACTGTGTTGCCTGTCGGCAAGCAGCCTTTCCCGGCCTGCGACAGTCTTGTAGCCTACTACAATCGACTCACCAACAAGGAAATTCTCTATCGTGGCAGCCACAAGAACTGGAGTGCCTGCTCGGCCCCGCCGCGGATTCTTAGAGACGCCGGAGAGTATGTGTTGGAGAAAGCCGCCTCAGCTCTTCGTCAGAGATTGTGTCGACTTCTTAAAGGTTCGCCGACAATTTGTCGTCTGATTCATCGTCCTCTGGCGTCAAGGGCCCCGAGACAGCAAGCCAGTCAGTCGATGCCTCCCAGTTTAAAACTTTTGAAAGGAAGTAATGGAATAAGACGGTACGAAGATGAGACGACATCGACTAGGGACGACAAAGCTGAATAGCGATGACAATAGAAGTTGCGTTGCGTGTAGTGTGAGAGTAATAGTGATTTTGATGTCACCAAGCATGCTGGGTTGAACGAGTAATCGGGATGACTTATTCTTTTGATGGAGAGGGGAAACCCGTCAAGCTAGATTAGTTGGTATAGGCTCCTAATGCTATGCTGTGTTGCGTCCTCCGAAGGCAGTGAAAGTCATCACCATGACCTCTCAAGCCACGTCAGTGTCGGTACATATCCGCTCCCACGGGCTGAATTAACTCGACAAAGGTTAGCGCCGTTGTTCCTCTTCACCCCGGTCGAAATATACGAACATAGGTAGAGTGTCCGTCGACGGCACTCTGATTTCTGCCGCGCCAGCCAGACGTCATAATTCACCAACGTGATTGCTGGCTCTTAGTTTCCGTGAGTTACTGGATGGAGGGGTTGAGTTGCAAACAGCAAAACGGAAAGACGTCGCGTTGTTCCACTGGGTAGTAGGTTTGTCGAATAACGGGGTTCACAAACTCTATCTAGACAGCCAGGTACCTACCTATCTGCAAAAGGCAATGAATGCATTAAGTGTTGCATTCCAGAACCGTGATCGGCCACTCAGGTGTCTGAAATAACCCATGCTTGCCACGCCTGCTGAAGTTGGCAAGTGAGCTTCTTCGAAGTTGCGATGACACGTTTAGCTCTATCACACGTACACCGCATTGTTCGAATTAAGCCCTCCGAAATCGCATGCCATCGAGGTCAGCGTGGCTTTTTCTAGTATCCGAGCGTCTTACCTCTCAGATCAAACGAAGGAGGAGTCTGAGGATCCGAGTTTATGACGCACGCGACTCAGTCCATTGCTTACATAGTACAAATTGTGCACGCATCGGAGGTACCGAAAATGTATCGCAAAAGGCCGAATGCGGGTCGGGCTTCAATGCAGGTCGTCATAGCTCCCCACCTTTCCGTGAGCTAAACTGAGGTGAGCCCTGTGACTGGGTGGCTAGCAGTAGCGGTTTCCGCTGGCAAGTGGTCCCCGAACGCACTCATTTGGAACCTCCTCCACCACACCTCTTCGCGCGACAATTCGCGGCACGTCGCATCCCGTTTCGACTCGACTCGGTCGTCCCTCCAAAAACCTTTCTCCCCTAAATAACAACGGATTCGATCGTTTCGTTTCACTTTGCGCCTACAGACACAAACAGCTACACAGTAATCGAGAACGACATCAACTACGACACCGCGACACTACAAATTCACCCTTATCGGTCGTTCTGTCTACACTACCTAGCATGCGTTGACGGGCGGGCTTGGGGAATCGCAGAGCATTCAACATGGATTATGCCGACTACACGTCGCAGCGCCTCCTGCACACGGGATCGTTCACGGGATTTCATCGCTTGGGATCACTCGGCAGCCATTATCTTTCCGCGACCGAGCACATCAAGCAGCCCCTATGCGGTAACGAGGAAGGCTGGGGGCCATTGAGCCCGATACGATACGACTTCACACCCTGCTTTATCGATGTGTGGATAGCTTCTGTGGCCGCATTTGGTATTGTATTTGGGCTGCTTGCCATTATTTGGCTCGTCCAGCGCAAGAGGCCTTCAGATGCCCCCAAAGACTGGCATTTTTGGGCAAAACAGGTCAGCCAGACTTGCTACCGCTCCCCCGTTGCCGCCCTGCTGACAAGTCGCCTCCCAGACATTGCTCGGTTTCATCATCGCCGACGTACTTGTCCAACTTGTGATTCAGATTTTTAGTTATCCCGGAGTATGGTACGGTGACTTCAGGTTCTGGACTACCGCAGGCACAATTCTCTCCCTCGGTGTGATCTTCGCGATTCAGTGGCTCGAACATGCGCGGTTGCGCAACGCAAACGGCGTTGTTCTTTTCTACTGGCTCTTCCTGTTGATAGCCTACGCCGTCAAGCTCCGATCCCTTGTCTCTCAGCAGCTCTACGCCAAGAACGAGGCTTACTTCATCACTTACACCATCGGCTTCGGGTTGTCCATTGTTGAGTTTTTGCTCGAGTGGCTGTGGCCTAGGAAGGTCAGCGCATATGAGGCACTGATTGACGAGGAGGAATGCCCGATAGAATACGCGACAGTCTTCTCCCTCCTGACCTTCTCATGGATGACTCCTTTAATGCGCTATGGTTACAAGCAATATCTCACCGAAGATGACCTCTGGGGGCTTGCGAAAAAGGATCAGACCAAAAACACTGGAGATGCGTTCCAAGATGCTTGGGAGTACGAGTTGAAGCACAAGAAGAACCCCTCTCTCTGGATTGCTATGTTCAGAGCTTATGGTGGCCCTTACGCTGTTGCGGCACTTTTCAAGGCCGTCAATGACGTTACTCAATACATCCAGCCGCAACTTCTCAAGTATCTCATTGCATTTGTAGACTCGTACAGCAAAGACAGCGATGCCGAGGAGCAGCCAGTCATTCGGGGTGCTGCGCTTGCGTTGGCTATGTTCGCATGCGCCGTCCTCCAGACCGCTATGATTGTAAGTGTCTTTCAAAATATCTTAGCCGCAGATCGACTGATAATCTGTAGCATCAATACTTCCAACTTGCATTCGTCACCGGTATGCGTATCAAGGGAGGTTTGGCGTCCGCAATCTACAAAAAGTCCATGAAACTCTCCAATGAGGGTCGATCTTCCAAGACGACAGGTGACATCGTGAACTACATGGCCGTCGATGCCCAACGTCTGCAGGATTTGACCCAGTTCGCCCAACAAGTCTGGTCTGCACCCTTCCAGATCATCATCTGCATGGTGTCTTTATATCAACTCGTTGGATGGTCTATGCTTGCTGGTATTGGTGTTATGATTATCATGATGCCCGCCCACGGTTTCATTGCTAGAATTATGAGGAACCTGCAAAAGGTACAGATGAAGAACAAGGATAAACGAAGCCGTCTCATCAACGAGATCATCACCAACATGAAGAGCATCAAGCTCTACGCCTGGGGAGCTGCATTCATGAACAAGTTGAACTTTGTGCGTAACGATCTTGAGTTGAAGAATCTTCGCAAGATTGGAGCGACACAGGCGTTTGCGAACTTCACATGGAGCACTGCGCCATTTTTCGTGTCTTGCACTACTTTCACCGTCTTCGTGTTGACTCAGGACCAACCTTTGACGACCGAAATCGTCTTCCCCGCGCTTAGTAAGTTCCCTAGCCAAGGACACAGTATCGAGTGCTAATGATTCGAACAGCCCTCTTCAACCTCCTCACGTTCCCTCTGGCCGTTCTCCCAATGGTCATTACTTCTATTGTGGAGGCCAGCGTTGCTGTGGGTCGCTTAACTTCATTCCTCACAGCCGAAGAGATCCAGCCCGACGCGATCACCGTTAAGCCTGCTCCCGAAGAGATGGGCGAGGAGACTGTCCTCATTCGAGACGGAACCTTCTCTTGGAACCGTCATGAGAGCAAGGAAGCCCTCAGAAACATTGATTTCACCGCTTACAAGGGCGAGCTATCCTGCGTTGTTGGTAGAGTGGGGGCTGGTAAGTCCTCGTTCCTGCAAAGCATCTTGGGCGACCTGTGGAAGGTCAAGGGTGAAGTCCAGGTTCACGGAACTGTGGCGTACGCATCACAGAGTGCATGGATCTTGAACGCGACAGTCAAGGAGAACATCGTTTTCGGCTACCGCTATGATCCCGATTTCTACGAAAGGACAGTCAAAGCTTGCGCCCTTCTCGACGACTTTGCGCAGCTTCCCGATGGCGATGAAACCGTGGTGGGCGAAAGAGGTATTTCCCTGAGTGGTGGTCAAAAAGCCCGCGTGGCCTTGGCCAGAGCTGTATACGCTCGAGCCGATATCTACCTGTTCGATGATGTTCTGTCGGCCGTTGATTCTCACGTTGGACGACACATCATTGAGAATGTTCTCGGCCCCAGGGGTCTCTTGAGTACCAAGACCCGCATTCTTGCGACCAATGCTATCGCCGTTCTCCCGGATGCGAGCTACATCACCTTGCTTAGGGATGGTGAAATCGCCGAGCGTGGAACTTACAAGCAGCTCGTAGCCATGAAGGGCATGATCAACGACCTCATCAAGACTGCCGGACAAGAGTCGGGTTCTTCGTCTGCGTCCAGCTCAAGCGGTTCCAGCAGTGAGACCTCCACTGTTATTGAAGTCGTGGGGAGCAGCCAAGAGAAGGCTGAGTTGGAGGAGGCCCAGGAACAACTGCCTGAGATGGAGCCCATAAAGACTGGTACCGCCATGATGGATAAGAAGCGATCATCGAGCATGGCCACACTTCGCCGTGCAAGCACCGCCAGTTTCCGTGGTCCCCGCGGCAAGCTTACCGACGAAGAAGTCTCTGGCAGCAGGACCAAGCAGTCCAAGGAGCACCAAGAGCAAGGAAAGGTCAAGTGGGATGTTTACCTCGAATACGCACGAAACAGCAACATCATCGCCGTCATCATCTATCTCCTCACACTTATCGCCTCACAAACAGCGAATATTGGCGGATCCGCGTGGCTCAAGACGTGGGCGGAGCACAACCAGAAGGCTGGCGGCAACCCTGATGTTGGCAAATACATTGGAATCTACTTCGCGTTTGGTATCGGCTCGTCTCTTCTGACCGTTATCCAAACACTCATTTTATGGATTTTCTGTTCAATCGAGGTAAATGGAAGCTGGATTTCGTTCCGCGCAACGCAAGCTGACAGAACATCCAGGCGTCACGAAAGCTGCACGAGAGCATGGCCAATGCCATTTTCCGATCTCCCATGTCATTTTTCGACGTCACGCCTACTGGCCGCATCCTGAACAGATTCTCCAGGTTTGTTAAGTGTTCCTGCCTATTTTGTCATGACAAGGAGAAAGCTGACATAAATCCAGTGACATTTACAGGGTGGACGAGGTTCTCGCCAGGACCTTTAACATGCTTTTCGTCAATGTTGCTCGTTCAGGCTTCACATTAGCAGTGATTGCTGTCGCAACTCCACCTTTCATTGCCTTGATTATCCCAATCGGCCTGATGTACTACTGGATTCAACGATACTACCTGCGCGCTTCTCGAGAGCTCAAGCGACTTGACAGCGTTACAAAGAGTCCCATCTATGCCCACTTCCAGGAATCTCTCGGAGGAATATCTACTATCCGAGCTTACCGACAACAGCAAAGGTTTGAGCTTGAAAATGAGTGGCGTGTTGACGCCAATCTCAAGGCGTACTTTCCTTCCATTAGCGCCAACCGATGGCTGGCCGTCCGTCTTGAGTTCATCGGTGCCATTGTTATTATGTCTGCCGCTGGCTTCGCAGTCATCTCTGTCGCGAGCCACAGCAATCTGAGCCCCGGTCTCGTTGGTCTTGCCATGTCATACGCCTTGCAGATTACAACCTCTCTCAACTGGATCGTTCGCCAGACCGTCGAGGTTGAGACGAACATTGTTTCCGTTGAACGTGTTCTCGAGTACGCTCGGCTACCAAGCGAGGCCCCAGAGATCATCAAGAGCAATCGCCCTCCCGTCGCTTGGCCCGCCAAGGGCTCTATTGAGTTCAAGAACTACTGCACCCGGTACCGTGAGGGACTGGACAACGTTCTGAAGAACATCAATCTTGACATAAAGTCGCATGAGAAGATTGGCGTTGTTGGCCGCACAGGAGCCGGCAAGTCTTCGTTGACGTTGGCGCTCTTCCGTATCATCGAGCCGACATCGGGCCATATCAGCATCGACAACCTGAATACGTCCTCCATCGGTCTGCTTGATTTGCGTAGAAGGCTCGCTATCATTCCACAAGATGCGGCCCTTTTCGAGGGCACTATCAGGGATAATTTGGACCCTGGCAACGTGCACGACGACACGGAGCTTTGGAGCGTGTTGGGTAAGTAACAATTGTCGTTCTGCACCTACCCGACCGTCAAAAGACTCCTCTCACATCCTTACCTAAAGGGTGTCGGGTGTATTTACCCCTCCTTTAACTTGAACTGGAGCTAACGCGCTGTGCTACCACAGAACACGCCCGGTTGAAAGACCACGTATCAAGCATGGAAGGCGGCCTAGAGGCGAAGATTAACGAAGGAGGTAAGTAAACTCGTTCCTTCCCCCCTTTTCGCTTTTTGTCGGCTTCAAGATTCAATCCTCTCGCATCATCCCCTCCACGGCTGTCCGCAATCGTGTGCTTCCGAACGCCGTCGCGTTCTTCTCGCGACGTCGTATTGGACTTATAGAGGCGGCATACAGTCACCTTTCACAGGCATTCATCGCCGCATTCAGAGTCCCTTGCATGATCTCCCGCGCATGTAGTCCTCGTCTCGTGCTGGCTTATCTCATCGTTTCCCCAATTCTTCACCTTCTGCCCCAATTGCCGACCGAATAGGCCGCATGTCGGATGGAGCGAAATGCTGACAAGATCCGCGCATCTGTAGGCTCCAACCTCTCACAGGGTCAGCGGCAGCTCGTGTCGCTCGCCCGCGCTATGCTGACGCCGTCCAACATCCTCGTCCTCGACGAGGCCACCGCCGCCGTCGATATCGAGACGGACGCCATGCTACAGACTACGCTGCGCTCGCCCCTCTTCGCCAACCGCACCATCATCACCGTCGCCCATCGCATTAACACTATCCTCGACAGCGACCGCGTTGTCGTTCTCGACAAGGGAGAAGTCGTCGAGTTTGACTCGCCGCAGGAGCTCATCAAGAAGCAGGGTGTATTTTACGGGCTTGTCAAGCAGGCTGGCCTGGACACCGATTCTTAAAACTGAGCTGGTGTGTTGATCGGTGTCGACGAACAAGAACTAGAGCCACCAACTGAAGATGTTTAAAATCACGTAAAGAGAGAAAGGAAAAGCGCGTGTACTTCGACTAACCACATCATATTGTTTCTATGACAGCGAGTAAATGGTGAAGAGGGGGTATCGTTGATGGGCGCCCTAGCATCACTATCAACTTTGTAGACTTACTCGTGGAGACTTCAATCAGAATTGTACCTACTTCGCGGCACTTTGGACCCTTGAGGCATGTATGTGCCCGACGTTGTCATTGTCCGACGGAGAAAACGGTGAAGTGATGTCGTCATTGTGCAAAGTCCGACCATCCAACGCCCGCTCAACACACCCATTTCAAGACTCGGGATGCTGTTCGTATCCGACATCCACCGTGGACTTCATTCTTCCTCGGCACACCCCTCCCTTTGACCAGTGCCACGAGGAAAGGTTCTCTCGACAGCCAAGCCCAAGCCCACACACACACACCCCGCTGGAAGACGATGCGGGGCTGCTCGGATATGCTTGGTCGCGCCCTCTTGTGTAACAACGGTACTTTTGTGTGATCTCGGCTGGACCTAGAAAGTAGTTGTTCGGGGTGAGCTTCCTTTGTGTAAAGTCAGCCTGGGCAGACGCGGCAATTCGTGGCTTAGTGGCGGCCGGGACAGTGGTAGGACGACGATGATGTTGGTACACGTCGCGTGGAGGTTGTGGAACTTGCTAGTATGCAAGTTTTTTGTTGAACGGGAGTTTGCATCTGTTCCTCTCACTATTTTGCAGGGCTGGAGAAATGATTGGGGTTCGGTGAGGGTTCAGTGTTGGTTATGCCGTTACACGACTTGGTGGTCGTGGTTTCTTGACCGGTCAACGCCGCGAGCCTCGGGACTTGGTAATCGAGATGCGGCGACGTGCTGGATGATGACTTCCGCTGATGGCTGAGCTGGGAAGAGGCATACGTCGAATTCGACCCCTTCAGAGACGTTCTTGCCGGGGTTTTTGTTCTTCTTCTTAGATATCCCAGGTCTGTTCCGATTCTACGTCAACACGGGACCTGTGCATCAGACGCGATGTCAAGCCGGGTGTTGATCAGCAGACATGAGCTTCAAACAACGTAAAAGTAGAAGTCGCACTAGAATCACTGTCGGAATCTTCCTAGGCCCTTCGGAGTCAAAGTTAGCAAGAGCTTAGTTGACATCAAGAAGCCGATGCACGAACAGGCTGATGCCGGTGCATGTAGACGGCAGAGTCAGCTCTCTTACTCGACCGTGTACTCAGGCTATTCCAGACAGTCGCATTCTTTGTCCCAAACTTATACTGAGAAGCATACACATGTGACGAGGGAATATCTCGTCGTGTAAGCGAGCGCTTGCTCGAGTGCGCACGCATGTTTCCAGACCCGAGTCTGAGCGACTCACTGGAAAATGGCCTTCGAGTCTGTCGTGGATAGTGTCTGATCTGCCGTCCTGGAGGACTTTGTGGGACCAGGGAGAAACTTCCCTTGTCATCGCACGTTTTGTTGGTGTGATGTCACATGTAGAAGGTCTACGATACGTTATCGTGCTGTCAATCCCTCGTCGTTCCCGGTTCCCGCCCATGTCAATTATCTTGGTATCATGGCAAGATGAAAGATCAAAGTTAAAGCCTGGATCGAGATCGCAGGTATGTCGTGGGCTGTGTGCATCTCTGTCCATCCGTGTGCCTCATACTTCGACCAGCCTTCTATCCATAGAACTCCTGCAGACGAATATGTCTATTTCCCATCCATCATCGTCGCCTGCCGCGTATACCTCTCGATAAATAGGTCGGATGTGGGACATCACGCAGGCTTGCATCACCTTGAACGCTTTCCCTCGCTTTGGCACCTCTCCACACCTCTCCTCTCATCTCGTCTCTTCTCTTCTCGCGTCCGTTCGAAGCCAATCTGCAGGCTGGGAATCCGAGTCCTTCACCATGGTGAGTGTGCGGCATCTGTCGGCCACGACAAGAGTACCTGTCTGCCTCAGAAGAAGGAACGCGCCGCTCTTGCAGAGGACTGTCCGATCTACTTCGCAGGCTGAGGGACAGGACGAGAACTCGTGTGGCCCCTTTTCAAAAGCGGCAGAGGCAACTCGCAGCAATGCTACTTCCTAAGACACACAAAATATGGTTGATGAAACAGAATGAACAACGGTCTGAGTCTAAAAAAATGGTGTTATTGAGCTAGCTAGTGGTCAATCTTTGAGTTGAATATCGTTCTTGCGTAACAGGACCTGTGTGGGATCAAACTTTGGTGTCGTGACAGGTTCCAAGGTCACATGGGCAGAGTTACATCACATGAGAAAACGATGTGAGCATCATGCATCTTCGTCCCGTCATATCCGTTCGTCGGTTGTGTATTCGGGTAGGTATTTGGCAAAGTTCACCGATATGACTTTGTGGTTTCTCCTTGGAGCGTAGAGCGTTGCTCTGACGGGTTCTTGGGGGATGAATCGGAAGTTCCGCATCGGCCGCGATGCAAAGAATCTTAATCGATGATAATGTTGCGTCCTGAATATCTTGATACATGTCTTTCGTACAGTTGTCTCTATACATTTGCATGGCATCACTGAGGTGAGGGAAGCACTCTGGAAGTCACCCTTTCGCAGGGTTCACGATCAGAGCGAGCCTGTTCAGTCAGAGCTACATTATATACAGGGAGATCGCGTGCCATACCTTTGTCATGGAAGCCAGAGCGAGCGCATGGCAGGGACTCGTTCAAGTAGGTAACAGCCCGCGACTGCGCAATTGCTCTGCTGTGGTATACCGGCTGAAGATGTGCTTACCCCGATCCAAAGAATCGACAAAGTTTAATCAATTGTTCAGACGGTCAACCAAAGGCAGAACAGATACGAAGGACGTTAGTCTTGGAAAGAGGCATGCATACGAGTCAAAAATTTGCGTCTGGTCGAAGGGCTGGCTGTTGGCAGCTTCCATGCTTGTCGTGTTAAGCCATACGTGTCATGGTAGAGCTGAGTAGTGTAGAGCTACCTAGTAGACCTCGTGCGTCTAAACTCAGCGACAAATGGCCCTTGTTTCGATTTAGAGAGGGTAAGATGTTTGTCTGGAGGGTCCATGTGTGATACAAAAGTGGGAGTTGCGTCGTTTTCGCGAGACCACGCCAGCCGTGCTGGGCACTCACGACGGCTGTTACAACACCCAGCCTCAGTACGCCCCTCACGTTGAATTTTGTGGCCCAGAAGAAAGAAGCAAGATTGGAAGTGTGGTAGAACATGGAACTAGACAGCTTCGAGACACGGTGTGGTTATTCAATAGCACATAGCAGGCCTAGGAACTACTTGGCTTTCTGGTCAGGCGTGATATGCGTGATATCTGACACTGGAAGACTCTGGTTAGGGGTCTCTGGCAGGGAAGTGCGATGCATCACTGAGCCCGATCTTGGTCCTTTACTCCAACGGAGGAGATTCCCTCCTCCCGGCCTGCGCGTTATCAATGGCAGGAGACGGATGGCTAGGTCAAGGTGCTTACCTGCAATGCACCATGCTACACGCGAAGAAACGTATCGCTGTGAGGAAAGACGCAGGCGACTGGAAAGGAGTCAAACCTGGACACTCACTAAGCAAGAGGCACGAACGATAGGCTACGGCAAGTCACAGCATAGTACTTTGCGTCACGTCAAGATAAGCACACCAAGAAGCCACGGCAGCTCGTGTAGATAATTGGACAGACGTAAAGTCGAGGATCTGGAACGTAAACGTGTCTGACTTGGGGAGAGCATCACGGCATCACCTCCACCTGACCCAGGAAGAAGCCACCAACCGTCGATTCGCAGACGACATGAGTATCCGTGAATACTCGTGGGACTATCGGAGACATACTAGGAGTTCTTTGAAAGCCCAAAAGCCCGGGACCATCGCGGAGACGACGACGACGAACGATTGATTGCTGAACGCGTTTAGGTAGGATGATACGAAGTTAAAAACGGTGGGCCCGTCAAGTTCCCTCTTGGACCGAGAAACAGTTTGTCCCGAAGAGGCCTTCCACCTGTTTCTCATATATTTCCGTCTACTTTTTCATCGGTATACGTTCGCTGAAAAGGGGGGGAGGGCCCGTCCGTCTCGTCGTCGAGAAGTATGTGGTGTCGAGGAAGGCTTTCCGTGCTGGATATCAAATCAGAGAAAGCTTTCCAATGAATGTCGGACGAATCTTGCCGTGCCGCGGGGTCGAGTAAGCTTAGAACAGTCACCAAACAGACTGCGAAATCTCGAGAGACTCGTAAACCTGTCTTCAACACTTAGGTATTCTCTGGGGTCGTGTTCGAGTCGGTTACACGGGCACCTAAATCGTCGCCAGGTCTCCAACGCCAGTTGCTCACTCTCGCACGGCGCTCCGTAAAGCAGCTCGGCTGTTCAGGTACGAAAAACGTTTCGAAAAGAAAGCTTGTCTACCGCGACGCAAACAGGGGTCATGAAGCGCAGCTGCTTTGCCGGGAAAGTCAGCAAGATCAACACGCCAAACCCTCGGAAGGATGACGGCCAGAAACCACGCAACAAGACTCTGGGGCCAGAATATGATTGCAATGTCTGGAAACATGGCAACATCCGATACTGTTTTATCAGGTTGGCAACTACAGCGGTCCTAGGTCTCACCAAGTTCTGGAAGGGGCTTCGCTGCTTTCAACGGTTCGGGAGGAGGCTAGCTCGACCGTCCACAACTTTTGTCGCATTTACGCTCCAAGACCAGTGCCACGACTTGATCAAGGGTTTTCCGAGAGCCGCCGCCGCCGCCCGACTGCTCGCTCACCTCGCGAATCCTATCCGCCGTTCTCAGCATGCGGCGAGTCGGGCCTGCGCTGCGCGCGGATCGAGGCGGTACTCATCGTTTCTACGACGTCCGCCTCCCCCAGCTCCCATGCACCCAGAGGCTGGGAAGACGACCTGTGGCTTGCGATTGGCACCAGTGGTACACCGCAGAAGCTAGGACTCGCCGTCACTCAAAAATCCCAAGTGACCGCGCTGATGGTGATTTAGCGGAAGTTACTGGGGGAGACAGAGAGGAAGGAGGTTGGATCAGCTCGTCTCCGCAGCACCACGGCGATATCAATAGAGCTGTCATAATAGCTAACCTGGGCGCTATCCATGACCCGTAGAGTCTTCTTCTCGGTACTTGTCTCTCATTGTCCCCTTCTCCCCTGAAACATATGGCTCCGAAAGTCGGATGTCTCTTATGGTCCAGCTTCCCCTGGCCATTTCATCATGTACAGCTTTGGCGCTGCTACGCGCCGTCATAGAAATGTGAGAAGACATTGAGTGAACTGGTCCAACCTGGTCCAGTGTTCTACTTGCTCCGGTCAAGTCGTCTAAAGGTATGTTCGGCCAAAGTAGCTATCGAATGCGATTGGTTTTCCCTAAGAAACAAAGGCAACACCCCAAAAAAGACGATGTCGTACCGAAAAAACAGTCACTCCTGAGACTTTCCCGACCCATTCCAATATATCTGCACGCTTGGCTCGCTCCATCATGACGAACGCTGTAAAATCGTGACCTAAGTCTCCTAGTGGCGTGGTGGAGACGTGCTCCGCGGTCATTAATGACAGACTTCCGGACGTCAGGCCACTCGTCCTCCTGTATCGTCGATCAGAAAGCCACGAGCTGCTGCGGCCTTCGCGATACTGCGCAGATTTCCAACGCACGGGGCATGTTGAGAAAAGCAATGCTGTCTTGAATTCTGGTTCCTCGACGTCGCGAAAATGTTTCTTATCGAAGAAGAAGAACACCAGTGGACGCCAGTAAACGATTGCTTTTTGAGCCCGGGCTAAACAATACATTAAGAACAAGGGGAGACTTTTTTGGACGGAGTCACGGAAGGTCGGATCAGCTTGCACATGGCGGAACCAAACTTTGCCCCTGTAACCTTTGGGAAAAGGAAAGGCGTCTTCGGGCGAACGCGACCGCGACCGGGCCCGCGCCCGCACAGTGAAGTTTTGGGAAGCCTAGTATTGGCTCATTCTGGCTGCATGTAGCATTGGGTTAGGATCGGCGTAGTCTCGTCGCTCGAGCTGCGGTGTCACCGCTGATGCTGTGTAACACATAAGCAGTACCTGTGTTGAGAATCTTGTAAGACGAAGGGTACTGATACAGCTGTGAGCTAGATTCGAAATGACCGTTCTCGTCAGACAAAATACTTTGGTCGGTACTCGATCACCTTCGCAAGCCAAGCACTATAGTGCTGTTTGCCTTTGCATGTGGACATCTCCATCCATGACTGCGAGCAAGCTGATAACGAAGAGGCTCCTGAATTTGATTTCGTACAGAGAAGCGAAATAGCTTGGTCGCCGATGAAAAGCGTTGTATTTCTTGTGAATTGGTCAGGATTGTGACTTGCCCCAAAGTCGCGACAAAAGTTGACTGTCCACCAGGCCTCTGTTGAAGTAATATGTAGCCTTCGCCTTCGTAGAAGCCGATCCCGTCCCTGTCGGACTCAACACCATACTGATAGTGAACCGTGATATATAGAAACCATTCGCTCCTTGTAAAGTATTGAGGCTCTGTAAATTGCCGAGGATGCCGCTAAGTTCGTTGTGGATATGATACAGATCCAACCGGGCCGGCCACGATAACTGGCGATGGCTGTGCTGTTGGACCGGATGCCCACGAAAGTGTGAAATTCTCTGTACTTTCTGGGGCCTGATTCTTTATTACTCAACGGGGTGCAAGGCAAGGATCGAGGCCTTGAAGATGACAAGCCAGGATCTCGTACAAGTTTTCTGCTTTTAAAAGTCCAATTCGAGGCGCTTCATACAATAGTTCATCCAACTCGAGCTGCTTATGACAGGCAAGCCCCGATACCGACGCTTGGGGGGGGCGCAGTTCCCAAACATGTCGCTCTTGATGACCCATTAACAGAGCTCGGCTTCTTTGAAAACGCCTTTCCCGAGACAAGCTGGCGAGGAGTGGAATGAGAGGAGGGAATTGAAACGTAGAGGATCCTTGACTAGGCCTGATAACTTGCCTGTTGCCCCCTTTCTCATGGTCTGTGAGTGTCGACGAGCTTTCTCGTTGGCCCCGGCGGAAAATGGTGGCAGAGTTTGCAGAGTTTGCAGGTGGCTCGTCTATGTCGGGCCTCGTTACCGTTGTAGCGGTAAATGAGATGAAGGACACCAACGGCCCCGCGCTTCGTAATGCAAGCACGTCGCAGAGGCGCATGACCGATGTTAGGGAACTTGACTGCTGCAGTTCATCGCTAGTGTGTTCACAGCGAACTCCTTTCTGAAAGCCTTCGAATTCAGACGATGCCAGCGATGTTGAAATAGGGTTCAAGTCAAGAATCAACTAATACAGACGGAGTGGGAAGGCAAAAGTTACGCCGTCGTGCCACCGCGCCGCACAGGCGCCATATCAAGCGAGCATCCGAGATCACGGACCTCGAGCTAAGTAATTAGTCGGCCCCAAGCGCCGCCATGCCAAGGCGCTCGCTGGACAGAGTATGACCAGGATGGTAGAGTATGCTCTATCTTGAAATCACGAGACCGACAAACAGGCAGCAAGACCAGGTCGTGGATGATGTGGCTGCCATGGTTTATCATGAGGTATTTGATGGTTTACCTGCCACGGAGCCCCGGAGTGACGACAAGAGAGGAGAAAACAGCATTGGATTTGGCTCCAACGATGAGGTGATGTAAGCTGTCAGACAGGGCCGTCGTGGAAGGTCCAGGTAAGGTACGGTTATAAGTGGAGAGTCCAGCCGGGGATCCAGCGAAATGTCAACGTCTTCTTGGGGGTTTCTGGGGCCCGATCCTGGCTAACAGCTTGTGATGAGTGGCTTATCTTTACCGCAGTCGGCTGTAGTGACGGAAACGGACGCTTGTCGCCCCTGCAATCCCGTAGATTAGACGGACCTCGGCTCGAAGCCAGAGGGTTCTTCACAAGACATGCACCGCGAATCACAGCAGTGGTCCAGATCCCAGGGCAAGGAGTTCGATGGAGAAACGGTAGAGCGAAGAAAACCTGGAAGATGTGTGTGAGAAATGCAGTTGGTCGAAGTCAGCTGTATCCGCACCAATGCTCCCTGCGCAATTCAATGACTTGAGGGAATCTCGGCCGCTCTCGCCGTTGCCCTTGCCGCCAGGGATCTCCCAGCCAGCGACAACTGACTCAGTGGATGGAACCGTCCCGGCCTATGTCCGCTGAAATTTGGAATGGCTTCAATTGCAAGGAGCATTCATTGCCCTCTGTGGAATCCGAAGTTATCGTGAAGGTTCTTTGCGTCAATAAGGCCACTTGGAAGAATGTCAAGCAACAGAGTGACGCGCAAGTTGCAAGAGGAGCTTCAAGTTTTCTTCGGCTGATGTTTTCTTCGGCTGATGCATTCTTCGGCTGATGCAACCCTCCTCTCTCCCGTATGTGCCAGCGTTCCCTGCCTGGCTGACACTGACAGCTTGCTTGTCCCAAAGGTATGGTATCTCATTCGGGCATGTTGCTCCTTGCAGACGGAACGGCGGAACTGAACCAGAGAGGTCAAAACCTGCAGGATCTTCTCCACTAAGCGCTCTCAGCAGCTGGAGCCAGTGGATGCATTTCGTAAGCCCCCATCTACCTCTTCGGGTAGGGGAAGGCCTTGATCATCCCGCGGATGGAGAAGGCAGGGGCAAATCATGTGTTCTGTACAGGAGACATGTCCTTGCATCCATGGTGGCCGAGGGCCCGGTGGTGACTACAATGCTGCCAGGGATTGCGATACCTTAGTCGGGGTTGCTCAAGCTTATGGTGTTCCTTTCTCAGCAGCAATTCCTTGGAAGAAAAATGTCGGCCGCAAAACAAACAAGACCCCGCCGCCTTGGATTCCGTCGGTGCGTTCGCAACAGGTCTTGCATCTTACACGTATCGTCCCAATAAGTGGGAGGGGATGAAGCGACGTATGATTATTGCGCTCTCCTCGGCTGGATGAGTGCCGCTGTGAGGAAAAAGAAAGAAAAATGCAAGCATGAGAATGGCTGGCCGCTGTCGACTGTTTTTGCTTTTTCGGTTGATGGCCGCAGGTAGTGGAGTCCCGTGTTTGGCGCTGAGACGTCAACGAGTTTTCCCAATAACCACATCATTGCGTCAGACATGGTTTTTTGCTCTGCCGGCCGACTCACGAGTAGATTGGCTAGCTGTGGGCATTTCGGGGCGATCTGGTCGACGGCCGCTCAAAAGCGATGGTGTCTTGAACATGCATAGACATGCACTGCATGCTCTTCTCTAGCGTGGTGGAGTCCAAGGTTTTTCCTGGGCGGCAGTTTTGGATCGATAGGATGTGACGATATCTTGCTTTTGCGCTATTGCTCGAGACGAGCCGGTGCAATATGTGACAGAGTTGAACGCGGGCTTTCGGGTGGATTGGTGGACCGCACCAGGACCGAATGAGTAGAAGCAAGTGGTTGAAGGCCATTGACACGTTAGACTGGTCGTAGCCAGTGAAGCGATCAGCCCTTGCTGACCTCTTGATTCCACAGGCGGCGTCTCCCATTAGCGAGGGATGCGACGTTGAAAGACGTCGAATTTTGTTCGTCTGCGTGGCAGCAGTCATTCTGCGGTGTAACTTGACTTGGGAGGGCCAAGAAGGTCCCAAAACTGATGCGGTGAAGGTTAGGCAGTATAGCAACAGCAGAAGCTATGGGGAGCCTGAGGACGAGTAGCCGCCCGGATCTCCGCGTCTGGCCCTCATCGCTGGACTGTGGCACTTGCTTGCTGTGTTCGGGAGGTGGGCTGGTTGTCTTTGCGTCTGGCCATGTTGGGGCGGCCTACACTCCCGTTGACGGAGCGAGACGGATTCCTGGCGATCGCTGTTCATGACAGCTGAGTGCTGTCGGCGAGAATGCACTTGTCCGGCTCGTGGTCGTGGTCGTGGTCGTGGTGAAGTTATTCGTACACGTGATGGCCTTATGGTCACGAATTCGGTGAATGAAATGCAGAATGTTCAAAAGCCGAAGTTGGTGGAAGAAGACGCAGATGCAGGAGGTTGACCTGAAGTAGCTCAGGGCGGGGGCTTCGGAGTTACATGGCAGGTGCTGTGGAATGTTGAAGGGACTGGAAAGGATAAAAATGACCATGGATGATGGGCAAGTGCTTGGCGGGTCGACGTGACGCCGTGGCTTCTGGCCAATCATATGCTAAGAAGATTACATAGTTGAAGAAAACGGTCGCAAGGGACCTTCGAGTACCTGGGAACCCCTTTAAACGCGCTATTCGAATTCATGACGGTCTCTATGCGAGGTATATAATCGATAAGGGGTGTATCGTACTAAATGCACCCACAGCGTACCCCCAGCGCACCCCTAGCGCACCCTAGTTGATGGCTAATTGTCACTCGACGAAGTGGGTTTAAGCCATTTTGTGCGTTTAAAGGGATAAGAAGCTTGCTAAATCTAAATAAGGGCACATCACTTTACCTTAGGTAAGCTTAAAGGGAGGGTTTATTAGAAAGAGAGAGCACTTTATTGCCTTCAATATAGGGCTCGGGATCTGGAAACACTTGGACGCGGCTTGAGTAGTATTAGACCTAGGCTGGGGAAACTAACTTATGATAAGGTAGCGAAAGTAACCCGAGTCTGGGGGAGAAAACACACTCCACGTACCTACTTCATACCTCAATGTTCCTGCGAGCGTAGGCACTTGATCTGCATTGCACGGAGAGTGGGAAACCAACTGGGAGCTTGTATGGAGCATAATTGGGAACCTGTACTGGGTTGGGCAGCCCGTAATTAACTGTACAGCGCAGTAGGAACTTAAGTTACTTCTCCCTGTCTCTAAAGTAGACGTTCAAAATGCCAACCTGGCCTTGGTATTCGAAAGCCTTCGAATCATGGAGCAGAATAATTACTGAATGCAGTAATTCAAAATGCGCTACAAGGCCTGTAGCCGCAACCGCGCCCGTGACAGTCCAGCTATGAAAAAAGAAAAAAAAAAGAAAAAAAAGAAAAAAACGCCCCGCTGAGGCCGGGAGCAAGGTACACTAAGGTAGGTGCTGCGGTACCTACCTTAGGTATCGGCAGACCACCGTAAAATCATATCATGCAAGCTGAGGTGGATGTAGGTGGCCGAATACTTGGCAATACACAGTAGGCATCACCTGCCAGCCCGTTCCCAATCTCGACTCGACATAGGCTTTTGATGCGCCTGGGAAGGACCAAAGTTTTCACAGCCTTGAGCCGAAGGTTCCGACGAAACAAAGGACAGGGCAACAAGAGCACCTAAGGTATCAAGTTATCAACAGATCCATCGGAAGCCGGCTGAGGTGCTTCGACGCAATGCCCCAACCGTTCCTGGGCATGCTTCTACCTGGGTTGGCCCGGATAATGCAATATTCAACACGCGCAGCACAGTGAAAACCATTCGTACTACTCCCGTCATCTTGAAGACGAAGCATGCAGATCAGGCTGCAACACTCTCAACCTCCAGGCTTTTCATGCTTAAAATTCGATCCACGCTAGAGTTCGAGGCGTGGATTACAACAGTTGGGTGCGCGGACGGTGGACCTGTCACCAACGTCCCTGGCCAGGTACCTGCTAATCAAGAAGATGACCAGACCTGCGAAGAGCCGCAGAAAAGGCCCTCGTGGAAGCATGCCAGTGCTTCGTCGCATTGCCGTTCCGCACATGTTTGTCTGGGTCCAGTGCTGATTTTTGGTTCGAATACCTTACCTATGGAAGTATATGCACACCTCGGCAAAAAATAATAGCTGCCGGAGGAAAAACTCATATCGGCCACGCTCCAATCGCCGTCGAGCACAAAAAGCACAACCAAGCTCCTACCGGCCCACCCAGGACAAGTCCCGATGTTCTGGTCTTCAAAATGCTCCTTGTTGCCTGTACGGCTACGGATAAAGAGCACCTACAACAGCTCTCAGTGCCCTGACCATTTCGCTAAGCGCAGGAGGTGAGCAGCTCATCCCGGTAGGCGCACAAGCGGCCTGTACCTCACCTTACCCCTCCGCAAAAGCTTATCTTACCCCCCTCTACTTTTAGCTACTAGTATATTAATATACTTTTAGAGTTATGAATTGTATATGGATAATTAAAAGGGATATAAAGTAGTATATGGAATATATATACCCTTATTAGCTTAAATAAATACTATTTTGAAGCCTTTACTGTTAGCACAGGAAATGTCTTCTTATGAAATAAGAAGTGGAACAAAGAGATAGAATAGGTATAAGGATATTCAGAAGGAAAAATAGGTAGTTGAACTATATAAATCCTAAAAACAACTTGATATTCAGATAGAAAGAAAAATGTAGATATGAATAAGTGTATATTTTATATGTTGATACTCTTATCTAAAAGGCTTAAAAGCTTAGTAGAAAAGGTAGGCATATATATCCAGCCTTTTTCCACAAGACTTCGCATTCGCAATATGCTTCGCATTCGCTTTCAGCGCTTAACATATACTTAGTTACGCTAGCGCACGCTAGGGCGCGCTAGGGCGTATGCGCTTAAGCAGTCTAAGCGTAAGTTTTGCGCTTAAGCAGCCTAAGTGTATATAATGCACCTATGCGCAGTTTTACGCTATGGTCTCATGTATCTAAGCGTAGGTTTACGCTAATACATCCATACGTAGTTTCAAGCTACTTCATAGTTGCATGCGCTAATACGATGCATCTTTTGCATAGTTTCAAGCTACTCCATAGCTACATGCGCTAATGCAATGCATCTTTGATTTCAAGCTACTATATAGCTGCATGCGTTAATGCGTAATAAAACCTTAAATATAATACGTATTAAAGTACGTTATTTCTAGGTTATATTTAGATTGGTTTTACTTTATTTATATAGAGGTAAACTATATACTATTTAATGCAAAATCGAATAGAGAATTCAAATATATACTCTATATTATTATAATTCATATAGTTATAGAGATATCGTACTTCAAAGGTATAGAAGTAAAAGATATTACTTTTACTCTATTTCCTATATTTACTTATTAGTATAATACTAGTAGCTACTATACCTCTTTAATTAGAGATTATACTTATAATTATTCAAACGTAACAAACACTACAATAAAAAACTATAGTAAAAAGAGAGGAGTTTAAGAGCTTTTTATTAGTATTTAAACTAATTTGAGTTAGAATTCCTTTATATATCTAATATAATTTATATTTTTGTGATTTCTATACTTCTAAGGCTTAATTTACGAAAAAATATTAATAAAAGAGATTCTAAATAAGTAAATTTGTTTCTCTTCTTGAGAATATTAGCTTATCTCTCTTAATCTAGTATTTCGCCTGCTTAGAATAGTACAATTAGGTAGAGGGGGTTAAGGTCAGCTTTTGCGGAGGGGTAAGGTGAGGTATAACCCGGGCGCATAAGGCCTTTACAGCAGGTTATATCAAATTAGCAAAAGATCGTGCGGTCCCGCTTTGGTTGTTGCTAATTTGTCTCTTGCGGTCACCTATCAATCTGACAGGTTGGGTACAACAGTCGTACAGCTGCATATTACAGTCAGCTATCTAATAGTAGGGTTCTACTAATAGAAGCTGAGGGATAATACTAGGTTAATAGTATAGTCTTACTAGGCTATATTGCTAAATAAATCTTGGGGTTCAAGGAGTATAGTAATTAGTTATAGTCCTTATAAGGGGGTTATAGTATAAGATAAAGCTAAGAGTACGTATTAGGATAATTATGAAGTTAATTACTAGAGAGCTATAGAAGTTTATCCTTAGGAGGCCTAAGTCTATACTATATATAAGTCCTAAATAGTCCCTAGTCCTGCTATTAGGTAATCACCTTTATAAATTAGTAATTGCAATTAGTGAGTAAGACTAACTAATTACTAAGCGCTTTCTTCTATACTCTACTAATTACTCCTTATCTTATTATTATATAACTTATACTATAGTTCTTTTATTATATAGGAGTCCCTAGTATTCCTATAATCTTATAATATAAATATCTTATTCTAGTTATCTGTCGCCTAAGTGGGTTGGTTAGCTATTATCCTTAAATAAAAGGTTGTAATATTAGGTCCCCTCTCCAAAGGTCTTATCCTTAAGACCTAACATAAGTAGGTTGTTAGTCCTAGGTTAGGGATCTATTAATTATGCTCCCTAGTTTTCCCATAGTGCTAATACTATATTAGGTTGCGTTTAAAAGTTAAGTTTAAATTCTATCTCTACTCTTTATTATTATAATTATATATTTTACATTGCTAAGTTTAGTATTATTATTAATATGCCTTATTTATATTATTATTTGATGGGGAAGCATTACAAGCTTCTTCCTAGAGGCGAAGTTTATCGTAAGTATACTTACTTGGGGCAATTATATAATGCAGCAGCTAATATAATTTATACTTATATATACTATTAATATACTTATTTTTCTTATTTTACTAACTTATTTTAGTTAACTAATTACTAAATGAGGCCGCTTATTTAGAGGATGCTAAGGTAGTAGAGGAGAAGGTATTATATAAAAAAGCTACTGCCTTATATACTATATAAGCTGAGTTAGATGAGTTTATAGCGCAGCTAGATTATTTAAGAAAATAAAAGAGGATAGTATTTTATGAAGATTATAAGGTTACTAAGGAGGAACTAGTAGTATCTCCTATACTAGAGGCTTAGTTTATAGGTAGTTTTAGTATAGTAGATTTAGATATAGTCTTAGGGGATTGGAATCCTAGCACCCCAAACTTTTTATTAGGTAAGGCATTCTAGTTTACTAGTATTCCTAGTTATATAAATAGGTTAGCATCTTATAGTTAGTCTTATTATAGTAGTCTAACTATTAGTTAGAGTTAAATAAATTGGGCTTTGTTTTTATATATTCTCTTAGGTGTGAGTACTACTTCTAGTTTATTTATTATTTATTACTCCTAATATATATAGAGTTACTCTTATATATACTTAGGATTTATAGTTAGTTCTTATATATTATCCTTATACTTATACTCTTTGTTAGCGTCTTCTCAGTATGCCTGTGATAGTACTGAGGGGGTAATAAGACGTTTAATGAATAGCAGTGAATAGGAACGATATGTAGTGAAATAACGAAAGATAGGTCTTAGTATAAAAGGAGTGAAAGTCTTATATTATTATATCCTAGGCTACTAGTCTTATTTATAGATAGCAGACGCTACGTAATAGTAGTAGTATACTATGTAGTAGTAACTATATATTATAATATATAATAGTAACTATATACTATTTATATAGTGATATCTGCCCCTAAATAGAAAAAACTATCGTTCTAATAGTAACTATATCCTATCCTCTGCGAAATAAGGCTGTAGTGCGGGCGATTTAATTTAAAATATCGCTAATATTATTGGCCTTACGCTTCTTGTTTGGCGTGGTGGTCTTGGGGGTAGTGCGGATAGGGGTTGGGGAATTAATCTTGGGGACCCTACTAATGAGAGCGCGGAGGGAAGCAACCTCAAAGCAAAGAGCTTCTACCTCCTTATTAACCTTAGCAGTAGCCTAAGTAATCTTATTGCTTAAGACTTATTTAGTAACTATAGTATTCTTAATATTAGCGAGGTGATTAGTGAAGTTATTCTAACTTATAGCGCTAAGGGTCTTAATACTAGCCTTAAGGGTAGAGATATATAGAATAAGCTTATTATAAAGGCTAGTAGTAAGAGCGGTAACCTAGGTATTAGTATGCTTAGTAGCGGTAGTAATATTATTAGTAGTCTTGTGGGCCTTATTAGTAGCAGCACGGGCGGTATTATTAATTATGTAGATACTCTAGAGGCTAATAACTATAGTAGGTAATATTAGGTTAGCGCAGTTAAGCGTAATAAGACTACTAGTAATCTTAGCGTTAAAGGTGCTGGAATAATAGGAGATAAACACTGCGAGTATAGACGTGCGGGAAGGAAGCAAGTAGCTATATATAAGACCGCTCAGTATAGCAGTTAGAGCGCGTTCGCAGGTGCCTTAGATGCAGCGGACTGCTAGGTTAGAGGAGATATTAGTAATTATGCGCTTCTTACTAAAGATCTCCCTGAGGAAGGAGAAAACCTCAGTCTGAAGAGCGTTATTAGGGAATTATATAAAGAGGGTGATAGCAGCATTATTAGTAGCAGCGCGGGTAATAGGTCCCTTGGGGCGGCGCTTAGCGGCGGGGTTACTGGGGATAATAGGCGTATTATTATTATTATTATTATCCTCTTTATTATCCTCATCCTCCTCCTCAGTGGGGTTATTAAGGAGATTATTATCCTTAGCTAAAGGATTAGAGCTATAGGGCTGGGAGGGATGCTTAGAGGGGGTAATACTAGGGCTAATAACCTCATTAGCAGGGCTATCTATATCTATATCGCTATTATTAGAGTAGAGAGAGATAGAGTTAAAGCGCTCAGATCTACTAGAGCTAGCGGAATTAGCAGCGGGGTTAGCAGCAGTAGGGAAGGTACTAGCAGCATCCTAGGAAGGGGCAGCAGCGCTAGCAGTAATATCAGAGAGGCAATTAGCAGATATTATTATATTAAGAAGAATAGTAGCAAATTAATAAAGAGTAATAAGAGCTTATAAAGAGTAGAAAAAATAAATAAATAAAGTAGTAAAGTAGTAAAGTAGTGAAAATTTTAATATATATAGTATAGAAGAAAAGGTTAGGTTTTTATATATAAAATTCAGGCGGAAAGCGCTAGGCTTAAGTTAAAAAACTATACAAAAGTAAAGTAAATAGTTAATATAGAGATATATATTAGCCTTGTAGGTTATAAGTCTAACGTCGCGGAGAATAATAGCTTTATGAGATGAGACACCTTAATAGCCCGCTAAGGCTTAGCGCGATATAATACTGCTTCTATAAAAGAAGGCTATCCTTAGGCGAAGCTAAGTAAAGGCATTATATATAGTCCTAAAGAAAGCGGTAGTAATATTTAAAGGGATCCCATTATAGGACGGGAGTAGCGCAGTTAGCCCCACTCTTTATTAGTATAGAGCGGCAACGCTATTTCAAAGGCTTTAACTGTATTACTAGTGTTAATAAGCAGGCTTTCACGCAGCTCCTATATATATTTAGCTATAGAGTAGCTCTTCTACTTAATAAGATACTAAATAGTAGAATTACACTCTCACTAGTTAATCTATTAGTTAATAAGGCGCTCTACCTCATACTTATTATAACTATCTATAATAATTAGTTATAGCGGGGCTAGTATCTAATAAAATAGGTCTGATCCCTTGGCTAGTTAGTAGAGTTAAGTAATATTGAGGATTAGGTAGATCTTCTAAGCAGCTAGGAGGTTAAGCTAGTAAGCTATAGGGTTAACTTTTATAGTAATCTAAAATAGGCCGGCTCAAGTTACTAACTATTTGCGCTTTAGGCGGCTAGGAAAGTAGTAACCCTTGCTGAGGCGGACCTAAACCTAGTTACTAATATTAAACTTAATATCTATTTAATAATAGTTATAGTACTACTAGTAGATTTTATTAGCTATATTAATGAGGCTAGCAGCTTTCTCCTAGTAGGTATATTAGAGGACCTTAATAGCCTCTATTGGCGCAGATTTATTAGTAATAGTACTAAGGATAGCCTGGGGGCAGAAGCCTAGCACAACCTCATTTAGGGAGTAGCTAATAGTAGTTAATAACGTATTATTAAGGTTATACTAAAGGGCGGGAAGAATATCTACCTAGGGGGTATCTAGATCTGCCTATATATAATATTATAGGGCGATCTCAATAGTCTAGTTAGTTTACTTGCTCTAGCTATTAGTCTGAGAATAATATATAGTAGAGAGGAGGAGCTTAACTCTTAGTACAGAAAAAATAGCCTTTTAAATCTTTAAGATGAATTTAGGGTCTTAGTTACTAATAATATGCGCTAAGATGCCCCAATCACATATTAGCTAAAACTAGATAAATATAAGTCCCCAATTCTAAGCAGTATATTACTTATTACTAGGGATTAAAAGCCCTTTCTTAGAGAACTTATACGTCTATATTGAGAGGCAGTTAAGTATATTATAGCCTAGTAAGGCCTAAAACGTGCCTATAGAAGGAATAGGAGGCAAGTCTATAATAAAGTTAATTATTATAGTGTAGTAGGGGTAGGGCACTATGGGAATAAGCTAAAAGGTGCCTAGGGGTAAGCTATAATTAATGCTATTCTCCTAATATCCTAGGCAATAGCAGATATATAAGCAGCAGGCTTTTACCTTATTATAGAACTAAGTTCTAGCTAAATTATAAATTATATAATTAATACTAAAGTAGTACTTATGATTATATACTAACTAAAGAACGTTGGGAATAATAGCTTAGGGAATATAGAGCCTCTCTATATTATTAGTATTAATGTAGAAGAGGAGGCTATTACACTATATCCACAGTTAAACCCAGAAATATTTGGGGTAATAACTATTAGCTATAGCGCGTCGTTCCTCCTCAAGAGTATTATAAGGCGTAATAATATACTATTACTTAGCGTTATTATTAGTAATACCGCATAGGATAGCGCTATATCTTTAGTTATTAGTATAAGCCTTTATAATCTAAGTAGAGAACTCCACATTAAGGTAGATAATAGTCTTAGTAGAAGCTCCTAGTATAGAGGCCTCAGCAAGCCTAATAAAGTTAGAGGGACTATAGTTAGTTACCTTTTTAGTAATACTATTATTAATATTAGTAAGTTTATTAGCCTTAGGGAATAGCGAGGCTTAAATAGAACGTTGAAGTAATAGGAGCTGGGAGAGAGCATCTAGCACTATATTAAGTTTGCTTGAGATATAGGTAACGTGTAGTTAGGACTACGAGAAGTAATTAGCTATATTAGCAAGCTTTAGATTTACTTTTATAAGGTTAAGTATATATAGTGAGGTGTAGGTAAGGATACTATAAGTAGTAGTATAGTTAGTGAGGATATTAATAGGTTGGCAGTTAGACTAAACTAGCTTATAGAGCTTCTAAATAGCCTATACTATACTAGCAACCTCCACTTCTATAGCCTAAAATCGCTATTTAGTAGGTGTAGTTACCCTGAGAGAAATAAGATAGGCTGAATATTAGAGGTCTTAAGTATAGTAAGGTTAATCTTAATATTAGGGAGTTTATTCTCTAACTAGAAGACTATAACTCTAAATCCTCCTTTATATATATCTAGCTTAATAAAGAGTTCTTTAGTAGAATTATAGTAATACTAGGCGACTTAACTATAGAGGTTCTCTTATAGGGCGGTCTAGAACTTAATCTCCTCTTCTATAGGTTTAAAGGTAACCTTAGTGAGGTAATAAGTATATATCTATTTAGCTACTCCTTATAGTAGCTTATCCTCACTATAGAGGAGGGCGGAAAGAACCGTTTTGCGGCGGGTAAGGGGTACCACAATAATATCAAACTATAGTACATTACAGCGTAGCTATCCTGCTATCCCGAGATATCTCTTAAGGTCATAGAGGTTATTAGGGAATACAAGCTGCTGAAAAGCCTTAATACAGTTATTAGTACGTGAGACTCTAGTAGTATCAACTATATAGCTAAGGAGCCTTATAGAGGTAAAGCTAGCAAACAACTTCTCTACGGAGATATAGAGGCAGCTATCCTCAAGGAGCTTAAGCATAATCTCAATATACTGGATGTAGTTTTTAGCAGTTATACTAAAGATAATAATACTATTAATATAGGCTTAGATAATATCTCAGTAGTTATAGAACAAGTTATCTATAAAGCGTTAAGCATATATAGGGGAGTTCTTAAACCCTATTAAAATAATATTAGATACCTTAATACCGCGTGGAGAAATCATAGCTATCTAGTTATAGTATTTAGAATATACTAGAAGCTAGTAAAACAATCTAGTAGCGTTAAGTACTATAACCTAGCTCTTACCTTATAGATAGTTAAGGATATCATCCTAGTCTAGGAGAGGGTATATATTAGGAAGTACAACCTTATTTAACGGGCGAAAGTTGACTACTAGGCGGCCTTTTTATACTCTATTCACTAAGCGCCACATAATAAATAAGGGGTACGCAATAGGAACTAATCTAATAGCAAAGGATATCTTACTTTTAGAGTAGAGGCTATTAAGCTTGCTATAGGCGAGCTTAGCGTCTTCTATCCCCAGGGGGAAGGGGCGGGAGGCCTTAACCTAGCTTTACTAACTATCAATAAAGTTAATATATATGCCTTCTTCATTAGGCATTAGGATAATACTATAATTATAAAAGATATTATAGTAGCTAAAATTACCTTTAGGCAGGCTATAAAAGTAGAGTTACTAGTATAGATCTTAATACTAGTAGCTAACTTAATTATTAGTATACTATTAAGCTGGGGGATACTATAGGAGGGGACTTCTATAGAGCTAGGATTTAAAGTAGGGGTATTACTAAATACTATAGTATAGAAGGCTTCCTCTATTATAATAGATAGGGCGTTAGGATATCCCGGGAAAAGAGTATTAATATTAGCCTAGTTAATAAGGTTTATAGTATTAGTACTATCTAAGTAGGTTAAAGTACTAACTCTTATGTCTTTAGGGATACTAAGCAGTTTAGTTAAAGGGTTTTATAAAAGAACTAGCTTTAGGGTATCTAGGGTAATAACGCTATTAACTACAGAAGGGATCCAGGAATAGAAATGCCATAGCTAGTCTTAGTTACTAGCTATTAGGGAAAGCTAGGAGGTTAGCGTAGCATACTACAGCAAAGATAGAATTATAGGGAGGGATTATAGTAGCTTATGTGAGGTTAACTATCTAGACAACAGGGAGGACGCTCTTATAGGTTATATTAGCAGCTATACTCTATATAGAGTAGAACTTTATAATCCCTTTATTAAAGTTAATAAGTAATCTATAGTCTTTATAAAAGAGTATACCTAAGAGCAGGATCGCGCTAAGTGAGTTAATAACTTCTATAGCAATAATAACATAAGCCTAGATAAGTATACTACTAAGTATACCTAAGAAATAGAAATCAAAAGTAGCTTCTTTTATAACTTTAAAGGATAAGTTTATAGCTACTATATAGCGGGGGTCCACTAGGCATACGTGGGCCTTACTAATAAAGCGATCTATTTACTATTAGTTAATAAGGGCAATAGAAGCGCTAGTATTAATATAAACTTCCTCTATAGGCCTATTAACCTAGGTAGATATATAGAGGTAGAGATAGGTTTACTTATAGGAATAAGTGCTCTTCTATAGTTTGGGGGAGGTATTAATAACTTAGCTAGCCTCCAAGGTAAAATTAGTAGTATAGTTAGTAGTAAGTATAGTAGTATTAGTAGCGAGGCCTATAAAAAGGGAGCACTTAGTATCTAAAGCTAATATATTACTAGAGTTATAAATAAGATTATTCTATATAGGCTAGTAGTTAGTCTCCTCCTTTAGGGAGGAAAGCATTACTAGGTTAGAGCTATAATTACCTATCTATTCTACTTATAGCTAATATAAGTTAGATAAGTCAGGTTATTTATAGATATTAATAAGCTTATATCTATTATTAATAAGGTAGTTAATAATAGTCTTAGGGTTAGTATCTTTAAAGACCTAGTAGGCTTAATTACTATAATAGTATTAAGCTATCTATTATAAGCAGTTAAACTATTAAGGATATTCCTAAGGCCTTTAAGCATTATAGTAGCCATCCTAGGGGGCTTAGTTACCTGCTAGCTTATTAGCTTAATATGGGGTATTTTAATTATTAGAGCGGTTTAGCTAGAATCCTCTACAATATCCGGACTAGTAATACTAATAGTCTTATTACAGGGAATCCTAATAGGAGTATAAATAACTCTAATAAGTAGAGTTATCTAGTATAGCTAAGTAAAGGGCGTAGTAAGCTCCTAGACTAGATAAGAAAGGAGCGTGAGCACACTAAATAGTACGGCGTTTCTTATTTACAAATAAGAGATATATATCTATTATATCTATTATCCTAGGCTTACAGAGAAATCATTAGAGTTCTAGATTAAGGGATTAATAAAAGACTATAAGTAGCTAGTAGGGGGTAATAGATCCCTATACCCTCACATACTTAAAGACTTTATATATATATTTGTAGATATTATTTTTACTATTAATCTAGTTAAGAATAAATTAATTCTCCTAGAGCTAAGTCTAGGCTTCCGCTATAGTAGGGGCGAACTTCTATTAGATAGCGTTACATAATACAAGTAACCTATTTAACTAGTAGTACTACTACTTTATATCTATGAGGATGTAGACCCACTAGGAGAGAGTAGAACCTTAGAGAAGAGTCTCCTACTAAGTAGTAATAGCTATATAATAGTAGGGGTACTTAGCTAGAGCTAATAAGTAGGAGAGCTAGATATCTACTTTATAGTAATATACAACTCTATAGTTATAGAAAACTAGCCCCTTACTATACCTTAAAGTAGGGGCGTTAGGCTAGAATACTCTATAGTCCTATAGTATCTAGGGCGGAAAGGGCGCTAGGGCTAGCTACGCCTAGGTAGCAAAACCCTATATAACTACTAGGGTAAGAATATCTAAGAAGAGACTATATAGATTCTAGAAGGCGTTATTCTCTCTATAGTTATACTAAGGTAGTAAGCTATAGGGGGGTTACTAAGGAACTCTAGGTGCTAGCAAGCTATAGCTAGGGGGACCCTACTATAAGTAGCCTAGCGGAGTAGTGCTTTATCTTATTACTCCTAGACCTAGGGGGACTATTAGAATAATAGTATTTCTAGTAGGGCTAGTATAAGTACTATTTAGAGGGGCTAATATAATAGCAACTATCTTAATAGGACTAATATAAGTAATATCTAGAGGGGCTAGTATAATAGTAATTTTCCTAGTAGAACTAGTATAAGTACTATCTAGTAGAGAATATAAGGAGCTAGCGGGATATATTAATAGGGCAGTAACCTAACTTATATTTGTAGGTTTTAATAATACCCCAAGAGGTACTTAAGTCTCTGCTTTCATTAGCGCTCCAGGCTCTTAGGGAGGCTGCTTCAGCAGAGGGGGAGTGCTTAGCAGCGGAGCAGCTATAAATATAAGCTATCTAGTATTATAAACTTAGATCTCTTTAGGGCTAAGGTCGCTAAAAGAGCTATAGAGGGTACTAGATTTACAATAGCAAAAAAGGACCCTTATTATACTACTAATAGTCTCCCTCAGTAAGTAGGTATTAAATTTCTAACTATTAATATTAAGTAGCTTATTAAGCTAGCTAGTATTACAAGAAGCCTGCAGGATATGAAGCGTTTAGCCTATATCCTAATAAAGACTACCTAATACTACTATATTATATAGGAAAGCTTAGCTAAAGCTATAAACTACTAGGTTATATTTATAGCGATTTATAAAAACCGCAACGCAGCGGGCGTTATTTTATTACGCCTCTATAAAACGGGGCGAGGGGGAAGATAACCTAGTAGCAGACTTCTGCTAGTCTATTATAACGGAGTCCTCAGAGCTTAAGCCTAAACCTAAGCCCTTATCCTAACGCAGACGTCTCATGCGCCTCTTCTAGGCTCCTGCTATAAAGCGAGCATAGAGTGGAGGGACTTAATGAGGTTGAGGATCTAAAAAAAGAAAATCTAGTAGTTATGCTACTAGATATTAGTATCTTCTTAGTATGCCTATAGTAGTACTAAGGGGGTAATAAGACGTTTAGTAAATAATAGTAAATAGGAATAATATATAGTGAAATAATAAAAGATAGGTCTTAGTATTAAAGGAGTGAAAGTCTTATATTACTATGTCCTATGCTACTAGTCTTATTTATAGATAGCAGATACTATGTGATAGTAGCAGTATGCTACGTAGCAGTAACTTTATATTACAGTATATAATAGTGACTGCGCACTATTTATATAGTGACAGTAAATATTATAATAAGTTGAGTTTTGCTTTTATGTAGCGGGTTATAGATAACGGCTAGCTAGACCTAACTAAAAGGTATCTGCATGAGTATGCCGGGCTAAAAGCCTCTGATGCTAGAGAGAAGCAAAATAGCATAAAAGGCTATTCTTATCTTTAGGGAATACCTTATATCTATTGCACGCCTCTATAGGATATCTAAATAAAGTATTATATCTTTAGTAGTAGTAGGCACCTTTTTGAATATTTGCTCCCGCTTGAGATATATAATATTAATAAGCTTCTCTCTTAGCTACTATAACGTTAGATTAATAATAGATAGTATTTAGGAGTAGGCGTATACTAACTAAGGATACCTTATAGGCTGGATTGCTTATATTTCCTCTTCCTTTGTAGAAGACTAACTTCTACTGCGCTTAGTTATATAGCTCCTTCTATCTCTTTTTCTAAAGTACTTTTATATTAGTAGACCCTATGAGACTTTTCTATATATCTATAAGCATAACCCCTATTATAACTATACTCACTTATTCATATTCTTCTAAGCCTAGAAAAATATAGAGCTTATATAAGTTTTTAATATAGGCTTTAAGAAATATTTATATATAAGTAGTAGCTATATTATAATAGAGGCAAAAGTTAAGCTAAATCTAATTAGAGTTAATATCTATAATATTTTTTGCCTACCTATATATATAAGAATAGCGTTAGTAAGCCTATATTGATTTTAGGGTGAAGCTTTCTTATAATTCCTATTTTGCCTATACTCTATTATGTTGATCTATTGTTTTGGGTGTAACGCTAGCGCGGTCCGGCAAAGCTTCCTCAGAGAATAGAGCGAAATCCCTTGCAGCTCTTTCTTATTGTGAGCATAAGTCGCTAGGGACTAGTTGGCTGGGGATTAAGTAAAAATCTATTGTGGGAGGAATAAGAAGTCTTTGAGGTATTAAGTGGGAGCATAAAGGGAACGCTGGGAATAAGTATGAGGGATGGAGCAGTGTGAATGAGTGAGGGAGGGAGGGATGAAAGGGAATTTTGAATCCCAGATTTGAATTTGACCGCAATAACTGCCGTCGTCTATGGCCACACCTGGGCTCTGCCTTTGCGGCGCGTGACAGCGACCGGGCCGGAGGCCAGAAATGGAGATGTCGCCCTAACGGTACGGGCAACACGGGGAGGAAATGTGGGGCCATCTCCGTCTCACCGGCGCTTAGTCATAAATGCGACTCTCCATAGGTAAGACTCCCCTCACTGGCTTATCAATGGGAGAGCGGACGGGATCCCGAGTTCTCCAGTGGGTATGGTCGTATGTGCTGGAAGAAGGTGTATGAGCCATCCATGAAGGACTAGCTCCGCTAATGCTTGGTCAGGAGACCGGGTCGACTGAGAGGAGAGGTGGATAAATCACTTTGTAATGGGCGACGTCTGGCTATGGAGATGCGTTATGATGAGTACATGGGAGTGTCAAAGAAGCTGTTGCCCCATAGCACCGAGATCAGAGTGTAGTGTCACTATCAGCACCAGGAAAGTATTTCCAGAGACTGGCACAATCAAATCGGTCGGCCGGGAGTAAAGAATGTCCACGAGTCTCACTCCCGTCTCCTGAGATCTGATGACCCTGTGCTTGGGAGGCCACTGGCCTGAGCGCAATCTACTCCCGTTGTTCAGTGTAGTTGTCGCTTTGAAATTTGCCACACCTCGCTTGATGTCCATAATGGAACTGGTGTGATTTGCGGATACGATACCTGGCGGAACAACCTTTCATAACGGATCTTGATTGATGACCCAAGACGACAAAGACGGCGATCGAACGCCTTGCGAAGAGTCTCCATCAAGATGACAGTCCCTGCGAGAGCTGCTGTCGCTTTGGATGGATTTCACCGCATGCCGACCTCAACGCAAGGGCTAGTGGGGGCACCTACGTCTGGCGCGTTTCTCCACTCTGCTATGGACGAGGGGCGGAGTTGCTCAGCTTGTCTGATGCCAGGTGACATGGAGGTTCGTCTCTTTCGTCAATTCGGGTGGCCGTGGAAGATCAAAGTAAATACCGCAGCCTCAAATGCTTGAGGGAGACAGTGGCTGGCAAGGTAGTGCCCACAGACGTGTCAGGCGGGCTCTGACGGCGACGACGGAGGAGGTTCGCTGGGGGCATATTGCTTTCCTCGCGATGAACAGCGCGAATCTTGCCGGGGTGCGTCGCCAGCAGCGTCACGGTCCAAGCTAGTGCTATCGCAGCGCATCCAGCTTACGTCCCGGGCAAACGCAATCACGGCCGAGATCGCTTCGGCAACAACAACTGTTCTGCCGCATCCAATGCAATATCTTGACGTCACTTGGGCCATTCGTTTAGCAGGCCGACATCTCAGTGATCCTCTGATGTCCTGCCTCGTCTGCCGTGGCGCTGGTAAGAGTAGATGGTGACGGCATTTCTCCCTTCCTATCTGCTGTCTTCCAAGACAACCCCATTGAGGACCTACTGCCACTTCGGCTCAGGCCCAAGCCCAAGGCCGCCAAGATGAACGTCATTTTCTGCCATGGCATCGGTAAATATTAGGCCTTTCGGAGCCTGATGGGGTCGTCGGGAACACCAAGTCGGCAGTCCACAGGATGGTGCGCGAGATCATCCAGCTGCGCGCGACAGAGACCCTTCAAGATGTCGCTCAATCGATTCCCCTTGTAGACCGCTGTTCAAGCTTCCGCGGCGATGATTTCAGGCACACGTGAACGCAGATGACGGCATGCTAAATGCGGTGGACTGTCCGAAAATGTTGACGGTCGACGCGGTCGATACGATCGGACCTTTGACGAGGACCATGACCACGGGGACGCTCAACGGCGCTGTAAATCTCAGGGAGTGACAACTCGCCAGGGGCGTACGCAAGAAGACCTTCCCCTCGCAAAGCCCGTGGAAGGGCCAGCAGAATCATCGGGCGGTGGCAGCAAGGGCGACACAGGAAACCTCATTCGGACTTAGGCGATTCGGGTCAGGTTCCTGTTGGGAGGCGGCCCGGTCGCGGGTGCCTTTGCAGATGAAGCGGGTCGCGGCGGAGCGGGGAATAAACCGAAAGGAGAGCATCGAGGTCAAGCTTGCAGCTAGCGACGCCTCTGTGCGGGCTGAGTAGGAGCTTCGCAAGCTTGTTGATTGCTTCAGCGGTTGGTTTGAAGGCGGCAGGATCAGAAAGGACCTGAGAAGCGGATGATGCCCTGTGATGCCCTGTGATGCGAAATAACGATGGATTGTTGTGGCTGCATTAGACGCTGCTGGGCCAGCACGGAAAAAATGCGGCGCGCCAAACCTTGTTCGTCTTATGCAAACCGGATCGCATCTTTCGGGGTGAGTGGACCGCCAGCTCGGTGTTGTTGGGCAACCTAGAACCCAGGGAGATTGTCCACAGGACGCCACACTGAAGCGAGTCCATGTCCTACTTGGACGTGGCATTGGCATCGACGGCGACGTTGGACGTGGTGCCGCTGCGGACGTAGTGCGGGGCTTGGTAGAACTGTGAGCACGTGAGCCGGTCACTGATGTGTTTTTTGTCCATTTTGGCTGCCCAACGCTGCCATCACCATCATCCCTGCTCGCTCCTATGCGTTCAAGTGCCTCCTCGATGGGACGCACACGCTTCCGCAGCATAGCACGAGGGCGCCTCTTCTTCTGCCGACGCGCTTGTTTTGGAACTGCCCGAATGATAGTGATGGTTGTCGAGATATCGGGTGGCGGCGTGGTCCAGTTGCTCCATCTACCCGACCCAAGATCTCCACGAAGGTGCTAGCCTAAACATTATTCGTGCCAAGTTCGAGGGCTACGATTGAAGGCTGCCGTGGCTAAGAGCTCGTACATCATGGCCACTCGGGCTGCTGTGTAGCTGGGCGGCAGATGCCCGCGTGAGATTGGCCGAGGTCGCGGCAACCTATTAAATGCAAATGGGTGGTGGTGGTGGTTGGGTTGTATCAAACCGTTAGTGACATCGACAGGATGTCGAGCAGAACGATGAGTAGCTATGGGCTCCTGCTGAGTGCGTCGAAGAGGGGTCAAGCATAGAGTTGTCATGATTGTACATGCCGGAGAAAATAGCGATGCATGCTAGGTACCGATCGAGGGCCGGGAGACCGTGTAGCAGCAATTGCGATAGGACGTTGAATATGTATAGTAGCAGCACGGTAAGACTGAGAAAGGGCCCCTGGACAGGAAGAAACGTCCGCAGGGATCGATAAGGGGTGTTCGAGGAGCGTCGGAACAGAGACTGCACATGCTCGTTAGGACGGGAGGAAGGTGACCAGGATTACCAGTGTGTAGTGGCATCGTTGACAGAACACAGCCGCGAGTGGAGCCAGACATTAGAAGATGCCGAGCGGGATGCCATCCAACATAGCAGTGCCAAGGCGTTTCTTCAATGATAAGGCTGGGCGAAGAGTACCGACGCAACGCATGGATTGGGATCGGAAGTGGCTGGTCGTCCCGGAGGTAGAGGATGAAGTGATTGAGGAAAGGGGCAGGCAGTCAATAGCAGCGAATTGAATCGGCAGTGTAGGATTCAGGCCTTCTCCCGACAAACTCGACTGCGACTTTCGCCTGGCTGGGGCCGATTGTCTCGTCATTCTTCTCGAATCGCGACGGAAGCCATTCCCGCATCGCCTCGACAGCTGCATGGTGGTTCCCTTGAACCGCGATCCGACTTGGCCCGGTGGCCGCGACATCCGTGTATGCTAGCACTGTCCCACTCGGGGCAAGGCTCCATGATGTCCGACTCTTCTACCATCTCGTCAACGAGCAGCGCGTCGCGAGGGTGCCGCGCTCGGACGGCAAGAAGCAAAACCACGCTTGTGGTGGATTTCGGCGCCAATCTCTGTCAACTGCCGCGCGTAGACTAGACTACTACAACGCTCCCAACATGGTAGGATTGATGCCACTGACGGTCTCAAAGGTGCAATTGGGGACCCGACATGGGCGTGGGGTCGCTATCGCCATGGTGCTTGAGGACGTAGCAATAGGCACGCTTACCCTTCCGCTTGTTTTTTTTTTCCCATACTGACAGCCCACAGATCAACGAACCCGTAGCTGGCCCAGCTCCACGCCTCTCGTAGGTCGTCCGACTGTTTCTGCTAGTAGCAAGAGCAGTACAATGCCTTACGGATGGGGGGAGGTCGGTTGGAGGTAGAAGGAGTGCCTGGGGAAAGACGTCGTTCAAGGAGGGGGCGCATTGGAGCTTAGAGGTGGTGTATAATTGATGATTCCACTAGGAACCCACTGCGGAGGATGTATGTATTGCAGTCCTGGAGGCAGCATGCGAGTTAGTAATGTAATTGCACAGCGCAGCGAGAGAAGGCAAGTGATGTGCGGATTCGGGGACAAACAGGCTACAGCAGGACTCGTTGATTCAGTCGCAGCCGAAGTTCGGCTGTGGCCATTCGAAGACGTAGAATTAGACTGGCGACATATGATGGATACGGAGCCGGCGATGCATGGCGGTGAGATGGGATGGTGAGCCGTCTGTTTGATTCGCAGTCGTGTCGTGAGGTGCAGTTGAAGGATTCTGGACGTTCCGCGATGGCGTCTTGGATCTAGAAACGCATGTGACAGTGCAAGGTGTACAGGTAAACGGTCCAGCGAGGGGTCTGTAGAGGTCCGTGCTTGAGCTCTCCCTTATCGATAAGCACCGGCTCCCAAAAAATGGGTCATTGTGCCCCTCACGTGCTCTGGGTGCACACTGACCCACTTAAGCTTCAGCGTCGCGTCGCCATTCGCCCGGCGTCTGCTAATGCTCCTGTGGCTGTCAGATCGCGCCGGAGCCACGACCTTCTACCACCACAGCTTGCACCAAGTCTTGTCTTGTCGACAACATCAATGCTGAGTGTCTTCGCACTGCGCAGGCCGAGCCAATTGTGTTGGTTTTTAATGCTGAACTTCAACATCCCTCGTCGACCTCTCGGCCCCTCAAACCCTCAAACCCCGAGCCCTCGACGCTCCTCGACCCCTCGACTCGACTGATGACATCATGTTCGCACGACAAAACGACCCTACACCTACGTGCCCTCCCCATCTCCCATTAGAAGGTGGCATTGGTGACTGATTGTGCAGTGACTGCTCGAAGCCTAGACCAAGGCAACACAGCCACAGCCACACACAAAGGACTGGCGGATCCCTCCGCTCCGAGAGAAAAATGCCAATTTCGACAACGCTGATGCCCATGATGTCGACACCCACGATGGGCAACGATTCGAACCTGGATAATCATTAACGGGGCACACCGACACATATAGCTACCATGCAGGAGTGCATTTGTCGTGGCAGCGGGAACATCTGTCTCGTCGCCTGGTGTTCGGTTGGAATGGACAGCTCGCGGCCAGTGGTCTGTCGCAGATTGCCACAGACATGAGCCGCAAGCCAGCTGTCGCCCAGGCGGTGTACAGACCCTCGCGCCCGTCTGAGCTGAGGTGTTTATCTCTGCGTTCGTTGTCGCATATTCGCAACCTCGTTCTGCAGGCATCATCCTCGGTCTCGTCAAACCCTGTGTTGCCAGACACCGTCGCCTCTCCAAGTTTGTGCTCGAGTTTCAAACATACCTTCTGTTTCCATCGACGCAGGCATTCTCTAGCCCTTCCCCAACTGCCTCTCCTTTCTCAGGCCCCCCCCCAGCTCGGCTGTCTATTGACATCATCAAGGCTGAGTCCTTAATGGCAGTCTCATGCCCAATCCATCAAGTGATGGTCACTCCCTTTGTCGGGGGAAGACATAATTAATAGGCAAGGACTTTGCTATATACTGCGTGCGAATCATGGCAGTCGATTTGGCTGACACCGCTGGTAGAAGAGACTAGCAAGTGCTGGCTTTCTACTTCTTAGGCATGGGCTTACTTCTTGTATCTTTCTTGACGTGAAGACGAGCCATGCCGATTGATGCATCAAGAGACGATTGATCATGATGGACTGGGAGAAGACGACGTCCGGTAGTCGTTGTCTGTATCCTGCTGTTGGTTTTAGATGGACGGCAGGAACTGACATGGGAAGGAGACGGCCGGGATCTCAGCTGGCTATCAGCTAAACTTGTGAGCTAGGGATTGTTTCTCAGCATTCTGGCGCCGTCTTTCTAGCAGTCCGTGGCAGATTGCGCACGCACCCGGACGCCGGTCATCACGCATACCTGAAATGGCTGTCCATGGCTGATCCAACCTTCGCTGCCCAGTACTCAAGACGACGTATCATGATGCCACTGCTTTTCAAGCTGATCGATGAGGCGTCCGGCGCGCTTGGTCTCCAGACCATTACATTCACTAGTTGTATGACGGTTGGCAATGATGAGTGGGCTCATCATCTCAGCCATATCACACCGACGATTGGACTCACCTCCCGCCTGTGACTGACTTTACAGTGGCCATCAACATTGCTTGCGCTCCTCAGGCCGCAGCACCTGCGGTACGCTGAGCATGACAACCCACGCTGGGCTTCACACCGTTTTGTGGCTAGCGATCCTCAACCTTTCCAATTTGTTCTTGTGGGCGTTTGATATAACGCAGCGGCCTAGTTGGTAACGCTATGACCTACGTTTTGTAGCCGTTCTGGTATTATTCCCTATTGAATTCAAATATCTGGGTCATTGTATGGCTTGCTACTGTGAACCGACTGACGAAGCAACTCCTCTGGACAAGAGCAGGGTGGTGCTGGGCGTTTTCCCTTGTTGTGCCCCTAGCGGGTCTGCAAGCGACACGGCTGCGCCCCAGCTGTCGTCTTTAGTCCTACTGCTTATCCTAAAGTGATATGTGGATCTCTAGTCGCCGGATTGGGGGGGTTTTAAGCACTGGGAAGTGTGCGTATTCTCCAGCACTGCCTCTCAGGTGTTAAAACTTGACTGCTGCATTCTGCTGCTGGTGCGCCCCGGCGAGGCGGGCTTCCCGGGAGTCCAGAAACCCTCGAGACGCAAGGCTGGCGGAGGGTATCGGCGGAGAGCTGCGGTTGTATACTGAAGCTGACAGCCCCTGTAGTGACAGGCGTGCGGCTGAAGTCTTGGTCGCAAGCATCCCCATGGCTGACATGCCATTGGAAGACGGCACGAACTTGATGTCTATTCTCCGTGCTGGAGGGAAGATCGTCTGCCTGGTAGAACAAAGTAAATAACCCTTGCGGTCAAGTGTGCCCTGTTCCTTGATGCATCTCTCATCCGCTTCGAGTTAGGCAGCGTTGTTTCTTCCTCGTCTCGCAGACCGGGCTGGTGACGTTCCATTGCCCGACCAACTAACAGCTCTGTTGGGGTGAATGGAAGCAGCAGAGCCACTTACAGACGAATGCTGTGCCATTTGCTGCCTGCGCTTGCCTCTGAACTGCGGGTGGGCTCGGGGCTTGGACAGCGCTACCGATTTGCAGGCGCAAAGAGTGACCGAGGCAGAGACGATCATCGGCAATGCTCCGGCTTGAAAATGAGTGACTCGTGTGAGATGGCCTGAAGCATGACCTCATTGTCTCCGAATCGCTCAGCGAGATGCGCTCTGGAGTGGACATCGTTGTATGCAACTTCGTTCCATCTCGAACATGTAGCATGCACTCATCACCATGAGCATATTCACGCATCACAGCAGAATACACAACAACCCGAGTCGTATTCGACAAACGTCTGAGTCAGGCTCCAGAGTCCTGATAACAGGTGGAAATTCGTCATCATCTATCTGGCGGGAAGTATTCGGCCGCAGGCTCCTTTGCCTTACAGGCCAAATATCTGCACCACCCACCAATGTGCTTAAGCAACCGCTCCATTCCCGGCAGGATGAGTGCGTCGGACATACGGCACCTGTAGGTGAAGGAGGTCGTTGCATAGTCAGTTATATCATAGGCACTGAAAACTCTCCCGTGAGGGAATCGAGGGGAAAAAGAATGCCAATACTAATCCAAACGGTCTTCCGTCCTTGTAGATCGATCGATATGGGACTTCAGACTGTTGGAAAAATCAGAACTTGATGTCCTTGGGCGGCGGTAAAGCAGAGGAAACCTATGCAGTTTCGAAAAAGCGCTACGTCCCACGTCTTATTTTCAGCAGTTCAGCTCATTTATGGCCGAAGACTGGTGGCCCAAGTATCTGAAAAGCTACCAAAAGAGAGCTTACGATGTAATCTAGAGGCAACGATGAGATTGACATGTCTTTGAATTTCTGAAGACGCAGCTTTAGTAAAGCCGCACGGTCAGTCAATCACCTGAAGAAATAGACAAATTCACGAGGGTCCCAAAGCCAAAATAAACAAAACCCCACCTTGTGACATGACGCGAGCTCTCACATGTCACTGCAAAAGCCGTACCGTGGGACTTGAATAGCTTGAGATGGACTGCGAAAACAAAACCTAGTCGTTATGTAGACTCTAACTATCCAGAACAGAATCAAGCTCGGTGTCGCGGAAGCGTGACTGCACATACCTCAAAGATGAAAATGCCAACATCGACGCGTACCAAGGGAATTTTTAATTTTGTATCCAGTCTGAATGCCTTCAAGCCCAAACATTCACCACCGGTTCCACGTATCCGTTACGGGATGAAAAGGAGACACAAAACTTGAGAATCTACCGACGGAGACCTGGACTGCTCTGCGTATGAGAGAAACATGGCGTCGGAATGGAACGGAAGAAAGTGATCAGAGCATGGCCAGATGCGCCTTCCTGAACAAAACATTTTCCTAATTGAGCGTTGTTTCTGGCCTTGAGAGAGAGAATCATTGGAAGGGAACAGACTTTGCGGTGCTTCGAGATTAATTCGAATGAACCATGGCGCAGAGCTATTGGGTAGAAGTCTGGAAGAAGTCCGGTGCCCGCCCAGTTTGTTGTAAATTAACAGCTTCGGTCCTTGGAATCACAGCGGCTTTGTCCTTGGTGGACGTCTCCATTCACGTAGATGATGTCAGAAACGGTCCAGAGGGCTTCCGTACGACAGGTACCGACCGATGTAATGGCCATGACTGCCATGAGGATTACTCGATCACATTTTATGGGCTTACCTTTGGTAAATGTAGGTATTATATATGAACACATTAAGCTTGTGGTCATGGTTCCTGTTTGTCGGGGGATTTCACATTAAGTGAACGGCGCGGTAGCCTAGAAGTAGCTGCTAGACCTCTGAGCAACTGTTTTGTATGGAAGATTACCCATGCGGTTGAATCATTGCTACGGAAGCTGTATCAACCGAGACTTGCGGTGGCCAGAACGACGGCGCAAAGGGCCCTGAGAATAAGTATGAAGAGTTTGTCAATCTGTGAACCAAGCGATTGAGAAGCAACCGACACTTCCGGGTTGGACTTCGAGACACAAATCTGCAATGGTCTGTGCAGAATGAGCCCATAAATCACCATGGTGGTCAATCAGGAGCTGTTCGACGTGGCGGCTCCTATAGACTTCAACATAGAAGCTCACGAAGTGTTACTTAAGAAGCGTCAGTGTAAAAAAAATATGGAGCGTTACTGGTGTTGAAACCTATGCATGCTGTCGGAAGACTTGATCAAAACCGCTCTGTTGCTCGGACTCTGATGATTGAAGCTCATAGGCCGAGTAGCCCGCAGGACTAATTATGACAGCTGTATGTTGAATCGTGGCAGCGAATGCGCTTTATAATTGCGAAGGAGACTCCGTCTGTCTTCAGAACGAACACGAGGCAGCGAAATGACCTGAGATTCAATTTTAGATTTCTGGGGGTACAAAATACACACAAAAAAACATCGAGATACGTAGGTGATAAAAAGCTGCCTCTATACTGGCTTGCGTTGCAATTCAGTCTACATCGCTTGCGTGTCGCACAGTGTCCTAAAACTCCTGTGCTTCGTCTTTCAGGACGGCCCCGGTTTCTATTACAAAGTTAGGCTTATCACGATGATCCGCATTTTAATAATCTTACTTTGAATGTCCTGAGACCCAGGTACTTTCATTATTGCTTTTTCTCCTCCTGTGACCCCCCCGACTGGGTGGGCTCAAAACTTCCTCAACACTTCAAATGTTCTGATGGAACTTCTGAATAAGCCATCTACCCAACTGCATCCAACAGAGGGCGTATAAGTAAGTACCGGGGCCTTGCAAAACCACATGCAAGCCTGCAAGATGGCGATGGAGCGAGAAATCAAATTGTTGTCAACACTTGCAACATATCTAGTACCGATCCAGCGTAGCTTGCTGTACGTCGAGCTCCCCTGAGTAAAATCGCCAGCCAACTTCAAGATTATCAACTTTAACGAGCTGACCCACCGCCGAGTTCCATCCGATCCAGGACGTATTCCACCTTGTGACACACACCCTCTCTGGAGTCCACTATGGCCTAAAGATAAATTGGCTGTTGGATGAAATGTTTTGACTTTAAACTTTCTCAAAAGCTCACTCACCATTATCCTCCACTGCCGAAGAGTTGACTTTCACTATAGTGATGTCCCACGCCGCCGTTGCCTGAATCCGGACTCCGCTGCAGAAGTGCGCGCTCACCTTGTCTCTTCATGAGTCATCCCTTGCCCTTATTCCGCTTCTCATCCTGCTTGCGTGAAGGAATAATGTGATTTCGGTGACCTAGAAAACGATCTAACTCTTGTTTAACCTCAAATCTTGGAAGCCTATGAGTTGGGCTTTTGCATCTTTCCAAAGCTTTTGAAAGCCTCTACATAGAGAGCTACACGAGATTCGGTATCCAACAGGTACTGTAGTCCTAGCAGACATGTTCAGAGCTTCTCAAAATAGTGAAATCACGATGTGAGCGCAAACCAGGCAAGGGCCTTGGATAGCTCTCAGGTAACGCCAGAAGGCCTTTTTTCAGGACTACCAGGATCCCACCACAGCATTTGAAGCATTTGACTCTGATGGTGGCGTAATACCTCATGTTTCGGCTCATATTGTGGCCCTTTCATTCTTCGGTTCTATTTTGATTGTCTCGTAACTTGTTCCACGAACGTCTGAGAATAGCTTGGCAGAATCCGTTCCAAATGATCATAATGAAGACCCCCCTTTCTCTAAATCGACGGGGAGACGCTTTAAAAGTATCCTCCATCATTACACACGGGCCATTGATGAACTTAACTGAAGTGTTTCACGTTGAGTCTTAGTATGAAGCATGCAATATGTGAGACTAAATCATCCAATGTTCTCAAAACCTTGTATCTGCGCTGACCTTCACGAGCCTGTCAGTCTACCGTGAAGTTGATTTATATGCCTGATTATTGTATTCTTTAGTGGACCCGAAAATTGCAGGCAATCTCACATGATTAACTATGGCCACTTAGAGTTACTTCACTCAGATTCACTTTCATGGGAAGATCTTCAACAAATACCTTCCAGGTGAATGAATCTCGGTAAAAGTAATCAGAATTTGTTGAATTTAAGTTCTGCATCCTGAAACATAATCACAAGACGGGCCGATACAGCTGTAGCTGACGCCTCAATAGCAGTGGCCGACAATGTTGAGAACATCTTCAGCCAGCAGGCTCCACCAAGAATAAGGTACAAGTGCCGGATGATACTCTGTCCTTCCATCGCGTATCAAACAATGTGGAAGGCAGCTCCAATGCTGGCCGCAAGGTAGGAGACAGCCCAATTTCATCAAGCAATTGCTGAGCAATAACCCTTTGATGTCGCCGCCGCCCAATGATGTAATAAACAGCTGACTGCTTATTTTCTATGCAACCTCATCAACGAGTGCCCGTTATTGTCCTTTCCGACGACGACAGCCATCGGCTCCTGGACAGAGTCCTCGGTTGCGGCCAGCCCTTCCCCAAGGCTGCCGCTCTGCGAGACCATACCGCCACTCATGCCCGCGTGCACAAGGAGATGCTTGCTTCCCAGGGCAAAGACAATCGGCGCGGCAACTTCTGAAGCTTCAGAACATTGAGCGGTTGAGAGAGGCATAGCTTGTGGCCCGTTAGTATCCTGCCGTCTATGCTCCCCGACGCTTGATCAGACTACGAGGGGCTGCCAAGGAGGCCAAGCAGGAGGATGACGACTGGGAGGAGGAGGAGGACCCGGACTCAGAGGATCCGTACTGGCAATACTCCGAGGAGGCTGATACGTCGAAGTTCACACCGGACAGAAAGAAGAAGTCGAAGAAATCCAAGGTGACGATGAGAAATACGTGAGTAGGGGTCTTTAACGTAAGCCTGTGACGCTAGGACCCCCAGGTAACAACGCTCTCCATTATCTAATAACTCCTAACTCTAATGATAATGATAAACGTTGCACTCTGCGCTAGCTGGGGCTGAGGTAGGTGGGCGGGCGGTTTAATCCAGGCTCACTAGTGCAGAAGGCTTACTAAATTGTGATCCTTTATAAATAGTAAGACAGGTGCACGCATCAACTCTCAATTTTTCGACCTGTTCGACTTTTCGACCTAGGCGAATTTTCAACTCTGTTAGGTTTTCGACCTATTGTTTTTTCGACCTATTGTTTTTTTCAACCTATTGTTTTTTTTTCAACCTGCTTAATTTTTTTAATATAATAATATCTCAACCTATTAACTTTTTAATAAACTGCTTATTTCGTTAGTTAGTACTCTATATATAAATATAAGCCGTCACCTTAAGTAAGTAATACAGGTTTAGGCCTCTAGCGTCTACTAGAGTTTATGAGTATATATCTGCTCGTGAATAGCTGAACGTGAAGTCGATCTCACCGCCTCTCTTCAGCTTCGTCTCTGTTGGTCTATGTTTACACCCGGCAGCTCACCTCAGCAACCGCCCTTGAGGAGCAAATATAAAATGCGATTCCGACCTTAATCTGGTCAACAACCCTATCAACGCCATGTCGGCGCAAGATCTCGGCCCCTGAGGAGCTCAGACGCGCAGGAAAGTGAGCAACTTACTGCAGTAAGGGCGTGTTCTCTCCATTGGCGGCGAGGAGCATGTCTCCCTCTAAGGCTCCAAAATACTAATCAACATTGACGCCTGGAAGCTGGCTCACCTACTGCCATCAGATGAGCACAACCGTGTCACGACATTCTTATGAGAGTCCGGTGCAGTTATGGTACATTTGACTTTGGAAATAGTTCTAGGATTCGACCGAAAGGGCCTTGAGGACACGTCGATCCTCAAAACTGGTGCGTGCTGCCCAGCTTCGGAAAAGTTCTTGAGGCAATCGCGATTGTGCAAATCATTTTGCCAATCCATAAAATTTAACTGATTGAAGATAAAGCCCTCCTAGATGTGCAACGCAGAATGGGAAGGTATTGTACCGGCCACGACGAGCTGTTCAAGGGCCCTCGCAAGGAGACCCGGCGAGTGAAGAACACGTCGGGCCCAGCATCCCTACTAGGGGCACGCGCGGTCGAAATCGCTCCAGTTCAAAAGATGAACGAAGACCGCCTGCTGATTCGAAACTGTGAGTGCGTGATGCAGGTGTCCGGGAAGACCATCGAGGTCGCGGAGTAGGATTCCGAGAAATGACGATGCAAGTTGGGCCGAATCGACTGCTTGACCCAAGCAAAGGTGATGTCCCTACTCGATCCTTGCTGTCAGAATATGCAGTGGATCCCTGGTTTGGATTTCGTATGCGCGTTATTTAGGACTTCTCGCGGCTCATCTTGGTCACAGCCTGCGATATTTGTGATGGAGAGCTTCTCACAATCTGCAAAAGGTTTGAGATTTTCAACAAAATAAACGCTAAAAGGAACAATGCGCGTGGCTCATAAGTTATCAATTAGTAATTCCATTGCGATGTAAATTGAGATGGAAAGGGCCAGAAATGGGAGTTGAAGTCATGAGGTTGGTCTTGGGCCTTACATTATTACTTCATGTTGCTTGCGGATAGGTCATTATGCAGCTTGTTGAGAAGCTTTTTCTACAAAAGCTCACATGTCTCCAAAGATTTACGGGGTGCTGCTGATCAGATGGAGAACAACGACCGCGTCCGACTCGGAGAGGTCGCGTCTAGCCTCGGCAAAAATCTCAGCTGACATGGTGTCTGCATGCGCAACGGCGGAGCACCTTCGTGCACGCCTGTCCAGGTTCGTAATGATGGAAAGGAGTGGGACAAGGAAAGCCGCTTCATTGGAAGTGGGCACGACGTTCGGGAATCAAACAAGACAGTTAGTCGCTGTTAATGAATCAACACATTTCCCAAATCCCATCCACAAAGCTCGAGATAATTGAGTAGGCAGCCAGTTCCACCATATCCACCAGCATCCTCGTTCAATGACTCAGCCGTCCTCAACCGGACGTCCGCCTCAACTACCCCTTCAACGCCGCCTTTCCACAACAAACCTTGACTAAAGCTTGTTTAAGCGATTGACGTTTCCTTCTTAAACGCACCAAGCACCATCACGACGGTTCTCTTGAGCAGTTGAATGGCAACACACATTCGGCTCATAGTGGTCAGTCCCCAGGGTTCCTGAGTAGTACCCATCCGATTCAAACAGGGACTTAGGTATGCAACCTGCCTCTCACCTCGCCCCAGCTCCAGACGGTCTCTTCGTTATTTTATACAGTCGCTATCGTATATGAGTGCAGCTCAAAAACCGACAACTGTTTACGACACAGACAGTTCTCTTTACGAAGACTCTTGTTACCTTTCTAGCTAGTTGATAGCGAAGAGTGGCTGTACGCAGAGATAACGTCCCACACCTACTTCCGGACCACCCCCACATCCGGACCACCTCAAAATACCTTAATAAAAATACATACCGCTACTTTTAAACTTAAATAATATCACCATTCTTTATCTAATTATTACTAGATTTTCTATAAAGCATAATAACTACTAGATAGCTTATTATACCGAAGTTGAAGTTTCTTAGGCACTTGAGGCTATTACAGCTAGTACTAGCCTACGAAAAGCTTCATTATAGTATAGTATGCCAAAGACTACTCTACTACGTCGAATTCAAGGGGCCTAGCCACGAGATCTTGCCTTTTTAGATCTATAAAGGCTCTCTATAGCCCAGGAAAGTCATCTAGCTAAATAGGTTTGAATCCAGGCTGCCCTAGGCCTACCTCCAACCTATTAGCAGCTTAAGGATTTTGCTAAACGCATCCTATAGGTCTATAGAGACTCCTAGCCTCTTGGAAAGAACTGGGTGCAGTCTTTTATTAAGAGAAACCTATCTATAAGGGTCTAAAGAAGCAGAGCAATTAATTCCTAGCGCATTAATAGAGCCTTAACTAATATAATTAGGTAATAGTTTAAATACCTTACTATACCTAAAATTATAGCTATTAAGGCCTCTAATTAATATAATATGGATAAGACTAGTATTCTGGAAGGTAGAGAATCAAATAGGCTTATTCTTGGATTATTAGAAACTTATTCTATTTGCAAGAAATAGCCTAGATCGCGTGCTTAAATATCTCTAATTAAGTATATCTCTATAACTAATAAGGCACTAACTCCACTTATTATATATAAGGGTAAGAATATCTAGTAGTAGTAGTTCCCTCTAGATCTAATACTATATAAATCCTAGAAGTTTATAGTAATAGAAAATAGGTAGACTTCTAACTCTATAGCTATTAAATAGTTAATAGAGGTCTTTATCCCTTTAATCTAGCTAGGAGACCCCTTAGAGGTTAGATTATTAATCTTAGATAGTTATAGAAGCTATGAGACTACTACTTTTATATATATATGCTTTAGAAATAAGATATACTTACTATTCTTACTAATATATATATTATATATCCTCTAGCTACTTAATTAATTAGGTTTTAGACCCCTTAAGGCAGTATATAAGAAGGGGCTTAGATTACTAGCTAAATAGGATACTAATATAATTATAAGTAAGAGGAATTTTATTATTTACTATAGTAAGGCATATAAAATAGCCCTAATAAGTAAGAATTTTATTAGTAGCTAGAAATAGACTAGTTCATAGCTTATTTGTATAGCTAGACCTCTCATAAGCCCTCTACTACTTAAAAATATATTAACCCCTACTAAACCAGCTAGTTAGGTCTATAAAAGGCTCTCTAATAGTAAGGCAAGCGAAAAATAGGCAGCAGATATATCAGCAGTCCCTTAGTTAACCCCCAAGAAGAGGGATAAGCTTCAGGATTAGTTCAACCTATTTAGTAAGCTAGATAACAATAAGCATATACAGCGCCTACTTTTTCAGAAGGTTCAAAAGGGCTTTAATAAGAAGGTATACTAACTAACAGTAGCCTAGCGAAAGATTGAGGTACTATAAGCAGAGGTTAATACTAGTAGGGCTAGGAAACATAAGAAAGTTAAAATAAGCCCAAATTCAAAGTTTACTAATATTGAGGCTATTTAGAGGGCTTAAATTGAGGCGGGCGAACTTGAAAATAGTATGGATAAATCTAGTGAGTCTAAAAACCCTAGTGATAGCAAAAGTTGCATCATCATGGCATCATAATACATATAAAAAGTGGTTGAAGTTGATGTGTATTAATGTGAGGGCATCAAAAATAGGTGGTCTGGAAGTGGGGGTGGTCTGAAAGTAGGTGTGGGACGTTAGAAGCTAGCTGCCAACCAGACTGGCAGTCAAATGGTTATCGCTTCAGACACAGCCACTCCAATTTGTTATTCCCATTTGTTTCGTCTGGGCCTCAAGTATCAAACAACACTTGATAATGACGCCGCCAGACAATCAATAAAATATTTGCATGTTCATCGTCGCCAAGGTCTGCAACGATGTATGGATTTCTCATGTGCTGGCCCTTGTGTAGTTCGCCCATCCGCCTTCTGACGCTGTCGGAAAGAACTACCATTGTCTTTCTGGACCCTTGCGCCATCTTGAATATATTCGTGAAGGGTCCAATTCACTGAAGAAGCGTTCTGTGTACGCTAAAAACACGCTCGTCGCTGATGAGCTCACGCCAGCATAACATACTTTAGGGCGTTGCATTGATGGATACTAGGCCAGTGAAGATGTAAAGCATCCGGAAGAGACCGTATCAACCAGATGCGATGTCTACGATTACAACTACAAGCGTCGTGACTGAATTGCGATTTCCCGGTTTCTACTCTGCTTGAACAGGGGCGGTGAACTTGAAAGCCCAAATGAATCGATTGGAAACATTGGAAGAGGTCTGTGAGTTGCTTCCTGTCGTCTCACCTGTGTCTTCTGGGAGCCAGAATCTGACTGCTTTTGGAGGTGGAAAGAGCCAGTCGCAGAGAACGGGACGAATTCTGCTAATGGCTTTGACGTTCTGCACATATTTGAGCTGATCGTGGGAGGTTTTATCCATCAGCGTCTGCCGTTTGAGGTGTATGCGCTGCCGTGTGTCGTCGTGAAAGTGAGACGTTCTGATGTCTTTTGCTACGGGAACTCAACCAACATATGCTGTCGCAAAGAAAGATGACGGATAGTTACCAAACGAGCCAATGGCGTAGAGGTGTGCTGCAGTTTTTACACTTTTATAGCTCTCAGCCTGCTATCATTTGAACACAATTTTGTTGAGCATAGTTCGGGTATCAAGACCGTCTTTTGCAGTTCGTGGACGGTGGAACAAGACAGAGGATGCAAACTCCAGGCTGACATCATACCTTCTCCTGATTGCACTGAACGTATATGGCAGATATCGAACATACGAAATGGTGGCAGCTTGTGATAGGGTGACAGTCGTACTGCTCTAGGCAGTTTTACGTCAGATGTACCTTTTTACCACCGCATCATGGGTTGCTCAAGTCTGCCATAAACATCCCAAATTTAAGGTCACTGTCCCCAAACACGTTTAGCAGTACGTTATTGAAAGAAATTTTGACAGGAATCATTCTGCACAGTGGCTAAAATCAAGAACTACGACTGTGATATTGGTGGAAGGGTGATGAGCCCAATTGCCGAGGACCCAAAGACGCAATGGTGCGATGTTTTGATTGAAACAAAGTGCTTACGCAGCAGATGCCTTCGACTTCTAAAATGCTCAAGCCTTTCTTCCAAGAGTAAAGCAGGAAACCAGCCTCTCCATCATTTAGAGCATAAACGTTCAATATGATGTACCCTAATGAGCATAGCATGGGCCCGCGACCAACCTTGCTATTGCAGGTGAGATCTGCACATAATGGAAAAATTATTTCTCGTTCAACAAAATACACCAAGCCTTGTTGATAATAGGTACTTTCACCTCCATTTGCAGTGAGGACATTAAGCGATGAATCTATAACCTTACCTATCCCTATGCAGTGTTTCGTATCGCCAAATTCTGGGGTTCATGACCACGCGTTGGACTTCCAGCTAGTCCTCTGAGACCCATGCTCAGCAGTGGCATGGCTCTATTGTCTCTTTACCTGTGCGTTACAAATTTGGTTTCAGAACGATGTCGTTCAGTCCGGGGTGCCACCTTAGATCATTGGAGTATTTTGCGTTGTAACTATGTATGATTTAAAAACACCTGATCGAGATTATTGGAGTGTCTTCTATAGACGTGTCATTGCCTTCATTATTTGTGCGCGGCCATCAGTGTCATGCGGGTTTACTTTGCAAGCCCACATTCTTTTTCCGCGTCATCTAGAGCATCCGGAGCGCCTCTGACGAAGGGGAAGCGGCCTTCTTAATGTTGTTGAAAGTCCGATCTTTCGCGTCCGGAGGTCGGCGCCAGTGTCATAGCATTTGGAGTCGGGGATGAGGGAAGGAGTGTTTGCGGGTATTTCAGTCATGACTGATTGAAGGATGTGTACCTGGATCCACCCGTTTCTACGCCTGTGATATGTATGCACCAGGACAATAAGATAGAAATTCACATAGTAATCTGAGAGAAGGCTCAGCGACGTGTGTGCATGCCGAAGCTTTTCTGGTGTTGCACTTTTTGGTGGGAATTCGTAGCCCAGCAGGGGGTTAATGGATGTCGCGGAATGGCATTGATGTCAGCGAGTGTTGCTTCAAGAAGCCCACATTTTGAATCAGTCGTACGACGTGGGATGTCAGCTAATTAGTGATCATATCCGCGTTCTTTGTACACTCCAGTCTGATGCCTCAGGGGTTTTCTACCCCGTCCTGTCACCCTGCCGATGCCTCCGACGACCCCCCCAGAGTGCACCACTTTCCTGGCTTGGCATTATAATACACTTCCCTGTGTCCCGGCTACCATGTATGCATTTTTGATATGCTAGCGTCGATAAAGCTAGCCGCAAGCGTCACGTTGATGAGATCACAAACGTCCACAATACTTTGGGCTGGCCGGAAGTCAGTAAAAGACTAGAGGAGGTCAAGCAAGAAAGGATCGAATGACATTTTGGATGTGCTTATTTCGGTGCTACAGCATAAATACCGTAATAATCAGGCTCTTCACACTAGAGAACAGCAATTTGCGGTATAAGAAGTACCGAGCTTAAGGCTTGGGCAACCTGGGTTATCATCGAAATGTTCGAGCTTGGCTCATTCGTGTGGAAGAAGATAGTTGAAAATGAATGAAACCCGAGAAGCCATGGCGAAATTGCTCTTGGAATCCAACGAATTTTCGCAGTTCCGTGGTTTTGTAGGGAGATACCTGTCCGTTGGCCCAACCTAGACACATCTAGTTTCTATGCAGATCCCCGTCGGCCCATGAAATCATCGAGAAGCCGGTTGCTGTCTTTCGAGCACGTGCCCGGAACGTGGAATCTGGAGCATCAGTACATCAGGACTCTCCCGGCGACGTCTGACGATGGTGGCTCCGACTTGAGCTTGTCTTCCTTGCCATTGCTCGATCTTCTTCTGATCCCATTCACCAGACTGACTGTACCCTGCGTCTTGGTACAAGCAAAGTTACCATGGTGATATTATCTTTCGGAAAATTCCGACAAACTCTTTTACAATTCAGTGGTTTGGGTGAAACAGCCGCCGTCATGAGATACCCCGAATTTCCGTATCTCACAGTTTTATAGCTCATCATTGTTACATTCATATTCAACGTATGCCTTGGTGCTACCATGTATCATCCAAGTGTTTTGAGGCTCACCCACTCTTACTAGGTCAGTCACATCATAGCTCATAATTTCGCCCATTCTTCCGAATCCTCCAGCGTCGGGGCGTGAGACGGCATGAAGTGTTTGTCTATGTCGTGAGGGCGTGTGGGCTGGCCGGCCCATTCCCGAACATGCATCACCTTGTAGCGCGGCAAGAATCTCAATTGAAACTTGACGAAATCTGCAAATGTCTGCTTCCGAACGCCCGCCGCACTTACTATGCACGTTAGGCCTCAAGTTTGAAATTCCAGCAATATCTATAAACCTGTCGGGTTGCCTCCAGCTTTACCCCTAGTAATGGGAGTTGGGTAAAAGCTGGACGTCGGCTGGTGCCGAATGAGGGTGATCCACTTCATTCGACCAAGGCAGGTGATTATGTTTCGCCCGCAAATGGACGTGTTCGAGACAATATGGTAGTAGGATAGGTTGAGCGTAAGGACTGTCTGAGAAAAAAAAAAAAAAAAACCCCCATTCGCGGTGTCTAGCAAGAGACGTAGAGCTTGCAGAACAGCTGGCTATTTCGAGAACTTTTAATCTATGCGTATGACTTACGCTGCACGTGAGAATCCCAGAAGATACCTAACACAGCGGCAGCTGCGTGATAAAGTTATCCAGCATGAGTGATATCAGTAGTCAGGGTTTTTGAGAAGGTGATGGGGCTAAGAGTGGTGATTAATAGGTCGAGGGTGGAGAGTGGGAAAGTTGAAGCGGACGGATGAAGTCCCGCATGTGGCCCGGGCTAGTTTAAGAGGGCAACAGCCTTCTTTGACTCGATTGGGTAATGGGAATTCTGACACCAGCGTCAAAGCGCTATCGGTTTGACTTATTATTGGAGTCCTATCGCAGCTCACTCTTCGAGCCTCGCTGCCTCAGCGGCTCATCTCGTGGATTTCCATTCGCCTGTGCTCCTGGGTATGGTCTTTTTGGACTTTTGAAGGGTGGGAAAGCTTGTAGTACCTTATGCTGTCAGTTGTAATCTCACAGATGTTACTATTGATTCCTATGCTAACGATAATAAACCCATGTCGCGCGAGACGCCTTCAACTGGCAGTGCTTGAGACGACATGCCGACTAACGGAAGTGCTTATCTGGCTTGGTCGTCATGGTTTGTTGTCTTGTCCAACCAGAGGCTTCTTCACAGCACACAATGGACGCTAAGGCGGCTCTGTCGAAGTCGAAAAACGAGTAGTGCTCGCTGAATTTCCAGACGCAATTGAGGCTCGAACAGTCAGTCTCAAGCGAAATAAGCCGCGACCCAAAAATGAAGTGGCCACCAGCATGGTCTTGGAAACGGTTGGAGCGGGGGAAATTCCTGCGCCATGCGTGACGAGCTCCTCCGTGGGTGTCTTCTTAGGTGTGCGATCATCCGCCACCGTTCCTGAGGTTCTGAGTCGCAGCAGCAGTTAATACTTCCCTGGGCCGGAACCTGACGGTATATTTGGTAGCCGCGAAAAAAAGAAAACAAAGAAAAGAAAACGCAGGAAAGAAATCAGACGACCCTATGATGGTCCTGGTGTCTGGTGTGTGTGGACAGAATCAACAATCCCGCAATCGCGTCGCGGGAGCTGTGTTCCATGTGGCTGTGCTCAATGTGACGCGGGTGATGTGGCGTTGTGGTCCTCGGGTGTGCAGCTGACAGGGGGGTCTCAAGATTAAGCAGGGGGGTGTGGCTGTGGGGGAAGGAGTCATCGGAGGTCCTGATTGGGAAGGGCCGATGTATATGTACCCTACATAAGGTATATCCTTAGAACCACTATAGCCTGGAAGAGATATCCCATCTATATCTCATAGTCTCCGCCCTAACTGCGAGGTATATTATTTGGCTCCTACTCCGAGGTAAATATGAGATCAATATTAGTATATAATTAAGAAGTAAATGAAGAATAAGCCTTGTTGAGTTCTAGCTGATATATCTTAGCAGGAGGCTAGTGTGGATGTTGCTGCAGTATTTAATAATATCTGTTTGACTATATCCCACCTATTCTAATAATATTCCTCTATACCTATACCCTCCTATTATTAAACCTATCTGCTCTAATATTAGTAACTCCTATTACCTAATAGTATAAGTCTGATCCGTTATTATGAGACGTTAGAGTTTAAAACTAGTATCTCTAACGAGATCTAACGCTAGCTGCTACCTGCCTATTAATAAAGTAGATATTGCTAATAGTATCCCAGATCTAACTATATTAAAGTTTGGCGTTTTTACTGAGCCTAATTCTATGGCTATAACTGGGGAATAAATAATAATACTAGCTAAGAGGCTACTATTATAGTTGAATTAATATCTAGATATATATTAGTGGAATATAACTCCTATAAGGTTAATTTAGAGATAAACTATAATATATACCTTATATTATAATCAGGATAGCGTTAATAATCTAGTATTACTATTAAGGTTATACTATTTGAGATCTAATTGAAATTCTTTATTATTATTACTAGATTAAGCTTCCTCTAAAATATTAAATAATATAACCCCCCCTAAGGACTAATCTATAGTAGATCTGCCCCTCTCTACCCTTACTTATAGTATATTTAATAGCTCTATTATAGTATTAAGATAGTTAACTTGACTGAAGTGGGATTTCTAAAAGGTAGGCTATAAGCCTAATACCCTCCTAGCGTCTCAGGTTCTTAGAACTATTAATATATAATATAAGGGAGCTGCGGCTACCTACCTCAATAGCATCCCTCATCTAGCTGATATTATAGAATAAGCTACTAAAGATCTAGCTATATAATGAGACCTAGTAATAGTGGAATAAGCTTTAAAAGAGAGGTTTCTAACTAAGATTATTGACCCCAAAACTAATACTAATAATATCAATATGCTGAAGCAGGAGGTATCTAAAGCCCTGCTTATATATTATAACTAAGCTCTATTGCTATTATACTAAATTAGTTATAAGGATGATAATGGGCATATAACTCTAGCTGTACTTGAGAAAGCTGTTCTAAAGGGATTAGTCCATTAGTTTATTACTAGGCTTTAGAACGCTAAGCTCTGCTAATAAGTATTGAGTATATTAGCGATATTATTAACTAGCCTGAAATCTGCGTATAATCTCACCCGCAATGCGCAATAGGTTCTTAATAAATAAAGTGCTAATAATAAGAGATAGGCTGAGATAATCTAAACTTATATTCTAGAGGATCTGGTTGCTTATCAAAATCTAGGCTGTGGGCTTAATTACCTATTAGCGCAATAATTTACCTAAATACAGCTATAATAGCTAATTCAAGCTAACTATAGTGGATATTTAACTAATCCGTTTTCATAGCTATCGCAGCCTCATCTCCTATCTCTCCTAGCGTTACAACTACATATGCCCTAGCTATCTTAACTATATAACTAGGCCGCATTGCCCGCGTTATTGATACTACAATCTAGTTACTAGTAAGGCTAATAGAATAGTCCCTAGTATCTAAATAACTAGCAATAGCTATCATACAATAGCTATAATAATACTAGCAATAATAGCAATTAGTAACTATACTAGTTAGCCCCTCGCAGTAGAGGTTATTAAGCAGGTTATAATATTAGGATTAACTTTAGCTAAAAAGACCCTACTCTCCCTAATCTACTAGATTATAAGAAGTTAAGTAATATCTATATAAATAGATTAAAGCTACTCTAAGATAGTAAGATCTATTGCTTATGATATAGTAAGATTAGATATTGCCGACTAGATTGCCTGAAAGGCCTATATTATTGATTAGCCCCTCAGGAATAAGCTATCTTAAAGTTATCAATTTTCCCGCACGGCTGAAGTTTCTCTAGAGGGATATGTGCCCCTTATAGTATTATAGATGCTTATTTACCATAACTATACCTATATATAGCGCTTAACTATAGATAGGATCAGCCTACTCTACTATCTAGTGCGCTAGCTAACGACCCCACTAAGAGCCCTTAGGACTATATAGATATTGTTAGTAATAGCTGATATTATGAGTTTACTCCGCTAGATAATCTAGATAATATTGTCTCCCTAATAACTACTGAGGAAGAAAGCTATATCTATACTAATAATAACTAGGCTAGTTTTATTGAATTATTAAACTAAGTGATATCTATTCTAACTATCATATATAACGATATATTAGATCCTAATGAATAAGTCTTGAAAATCAATGCTACAATAGTATAAGCGGGATCTTCTGAGTCCTGGGGGAAATAGATAGAAATAATTCTATAACACCTATTAGTCTATATATAATAAGTAATAAAAACTAAGCTAACTAAGGGAAAGGCAACCCATTAAGCCCGCATCATTAAGATACTAGGGGCTAACTTGCGGGAACGCGTTAATATTGAGGATCTAGTAGATACTAATAATATCGCTGAAGCCCTAGCTGAGAAGAAAGCTAAGCGACGTGCTGGATTAATAACTATAGTAGCTCGCAAGGGATAACCTCCTATTAATATCAGGAAGTTTATAACTAATATTACATTTAAGATATCTCTAGTTAATCTCATATAATTAAGTCCTGAGTTCTTGAAGACGTTGCGCGCATTGTTATAGCGAGTAGTTATTTAGAAACCTCATAAAGGGAAGGAAAAGGTAGTTATGGACTCCAATATAGCAATAGCTATTAATAAATCAGGCAATATTAAACTATTAATAACCTAAGATCAAATATCCAGTTATTCTCTAAGAATTATAAAGCTACTCATCTATTCCGCCTGGAATATATACTATTAACCCCTACTTTAATTTATTGTTTACTAATACAGGCTGCATAAGCTAATTAAGGCTCTAAGATGAATATTATCTCGCCTTATCTAGTTAAGGAATGCGGATTTACTTAATATCCTCTGATTAGAATTAGATTTAAAGGACTAAATATAGGCGTAGCTAGCGGATTAATATATAATATGACATATTTTGTGGCGATTAATATCTCAACTTGTAGCATTAAACGCGAGATCTAGGCATGCATTCGTGCTAGAGACTTGGATTAGTTAGTGTTGCTATTACTGGGAATGCCCTAGTTATATAATATGCGAGCTATTATTAACCCCTGGGCTAGTTGAATATAGATTGGAGATACTTATTGTGGAGAACGTATTATCTAGATTATAAGCCCCTAAATAGAAATGTCCGCTAATTAGAAACTTATACTATCTCTAGTAACTAATGCTACTAATTTAACTAGATGGGATTAGTTAGTTAATATTGTGGAGGAAGTGGATTCTAGTTCTAACTATTCTAATGATTCTTCTGACTATTCCGTTGATTCTTCTGATTTAGAAAACTAGGCATCTAGTACCGACCTGGGCATATTATTAAAATGCAGCTAATGGACATAGTATCCTTAATATTAAGGAATAATGAGATGAATAAGACTGAGACTGAGATTATAGATTTTGGAGCTGGATTCTCCTATTTATAAGATACTAATACAGCGTGGTTAATATTATATATACTCCATTTAACGAAAGCTAATAATATCTAGGTAGAGTATTATTTGTTTTATATATTGAGTTCTACTATTAAACAATTAGAGTTACCCAACTTAATATAACCTGAGATTAAGCTCTCTATACTACCTCAACCTTTATTATAATGAACTTTATTTCTAACTAAGTGATATATTAAACGCCTATTAACTAACTATATAATGCTGATAGTGGATGTTAACTTATAGTGAGATAAAGAACCTATTTAGTTAGGCCCTAATATATCTGAATCTAATGTGGAGGAGATAAAGCGGGTGATATATATATATTATATATTGTTTTTAAGCTTTCCTAATAACTTCCTAGCAACTAATCTATATACCTACATCCCACGCTTAAAAGAGGGAGCTAAGCCATAGAACTTAAGCTATTGAAAATGCTGGAACCTAATAGAGACGTATTAGATAGATAGGTTAGTATAGGAAGGATTAGATATTAGATTATATGAATCCATAGTTATAGCTAATAGCGTGGCATCTAAATAGGGAGCATAACTAGTATTAGAATAGAAGAATAAGAATTCTTAGGGCGAATATTAGTTTATAATTAATTACTACAATAATAATAAGTAGATTCCTACCTCCCTAATTCTATAATTACATGAGATTTATGGGAACTTGTCAGATCCGCGCATTAGGTTATACTCATTATGGGACCTAAAGCATGCATACTAGTCTATTTCTATTTACTTGGATTACTATTATATCTATGCGTTTAATATTCTAGAATACCCTTAACTATAACTAATGAGAATGTAACAAGGCGCAAAAGCATTAGCTTATTAGATAACTAAGTTTAGCAGGATTTTTTTGGGCCTAATCCTAGAACTAAAGCTAAAACCATTACTGCTTATCCTATTGGAATAAGGGGGAATAGCGCCTATAGATATCTACTTTAATAATATCTTTATAAAGTTTTGAACCTGGGATAAAGAATGGGAGTTTATTAAGTAGTATTTATTGCTTCGCCTATTGTGGGCTATAGTATAGTTATCTTAGCAGAAAATTAGTTTGGGGCTAATATTGATTATTACTATAGGTTAGACTTATGAGATTGGTGGCATTACTTTAATTAAGCTGGACTGCATTGCAAAGATCAAGGAATAGCTAATACTAATAAACCAGACTAGCGTTTAAGCATTTATTGCTATAATAGGACCCTGCTAACAATAGATAAAAAATTGCGCTAAAGTAACTTAACTATTATATCGCCTAAGTAGGTCCGTGCTATAGCATTAGGGACTATCTAAAGCCCTATTATTTATATTAATAAAGTAATTAGTAGAAGACTCTATTAAATTATATAGATGAATAATTAGTGAGCTTATTTAGCTCTATATAGATACATTAAAATATGCGGGTGGTTGTATTATTCTGTCAAATCAATCTATTGGCTAGATTCCTATTCTATATAACTTATTCTTACTAATAAAGACCTAATAAACCTATGGAATATATAAATGCAAATTACTAGTAATAATTAAATTCTGCTGTTATTATTTATATTTCCTTTATATAGAGTCACTATTAATTATATTGTTGGTATTACTTGGTGATACTAGTAGTACGTACGTACATACAGTCGAAAAGGTAGGGGTCAAATTGATGGTATTGAAAAGGTCTAAGTTGCGTATTCGTAGGTAGGCAGGAGGGCGATAGTGGTGTAGATAGGAGGCTGATGCCCCACATTACACCACACCGCCCGGGCTATTCTGCCGAGCCACCTGCGCCTGCGCCAATACGCCCAATATCCCAATACTAGCAGTCTTTTACTTTCTACTAATATATACCAAAATCCCCTACCAAAGTAGTATTTTCAAAATAATACAATAAGTGGCCAAAGTGGCCGCAATTCGCCTCTATTATCCTCTATTTATCTAATTTGCCTATATCATCGTAATACCTCCTCTAATAGGCGATATCTGCCTATATCCCATACCCCCATAGTCCCATCCTTCCTTCTATTTAGGCTTATATAGCCTATCCCATCCTTCTATATATATTATGCCCCTTTAGGCCCTTATAACCTATCCCTCCATATATATTGTAGCTTTATCATTGTTAATAAAACGTATGAGGGCGCTATTTGAGGCTATTTTAGTGAAGGCATCAGCGAGGTTATTATGACTATTTATCTATCGCACTTCATAAAGCTCTCATCACTTATATAACTATTAAAGGGCCATAATATCGATCATAAGACGCTTCTCCTTCATAGTCCCAAGCTTGACGAGACATTTATACAACGAATACGAGTCGGTACAGATAGTTATAGTGATAGGAGGTATCGCGAGCTTCTTCATGAGTTAATAGAGGGTAGTAGCAATAGCATAAGCCATATTAGTGCCAGCAACCATACCATAGATCTCAGATACTAGTATAGAGCGGGTTACACGCTTACACTTCATTAAGCTAAAGTAGATAACATTACTAAAGATTTTAAAGGTATTATTAAGGGTAGTCTTATTAGCTAGAATAATCACAAATCCAAGCTATAAAGATAGATCAGTATTATTTATAAAAGACCTATTAACGAAGACAAATAACTTAGGTATCATTGAATCAATAGGTATGAATATCAAACTATAGTTGAGGTTATCTATTTGCTACTAGATATAACGATTAAGGGCCTTCATATTATTAGCAGTGGGATCCTAGTGCTAGGCTGCAGTAGATAGGTCAAAACAAGCCTCTAGTTAGCAAATCGAGGCGATATACGCACCGCGCGCGCGTTATTTAATATATTATTTCTTTATATTATAGTTATTAGTAGTATTAATAGGGTTAAGCTTCTTACTCTAGTCTTTTTAGCGGAGGTATAGCTTGCTATTATCTATAAGAGTAATAATGCTACTATTAAAGACTAGAGGTTATTTAATAGATAGATACTCCTTCGCCTTTGCTATAAACTTAGCCTTAGCTAACTTATTACGACCCGTTATGCAAGGATAACAACCAACTAACCCACCTAGGCGTCAGACGACTAGGACAGGATATTTGTACTGCAGGATCACGGGAACACTAGGGATGCCTACGGCATGGAAGAACTATGGTATAAGTCACGTGATAATAAGATAAAGAATAATTAGTGGAGCGCAGAAGGAAGCGCTTAGTGATTAGTTAGCCTTGCTAACTGATTGCGATTACTGATATATAGAGGTGATTACCTAATAGCAGGACTAGGGACTATTTGGGACTTATATATAGTATGGACTTAGGACTCCTAAGAACAGACTTCTATAGCTCTTTAGCAATTAACTTTGTGATTACTCCAATAGGTACTCTCAGCTTTATCTTATACTGCAACCCCCTTGTGAGGATTATAACTAATTACTATACTCCTAGAACCCTAAGATTTATTTAGTAATATAGTATAGTAAGACTATACTATTAACTTAGTGTTATCCCTCAGCTTCTATTAGTAGAACCTTACTATTAGATAGCTAACTATAATACTTTAATTACTCCTATTTAGTAAGTTGACCTTTAATACTACTAAATAGTATAAGATAGGAATTATATTAACTCCTAACAACAACGCGCAGCAAGCTAATGGTGCTGGGAATATACGACCTATAGCCCCGAGACCTGCGAATAACTAATAGGCCTAGATAGCCCCTACGAACACCTAGGAAGTAATAAGCCTTTAATAGATATATAATATGATCCTCTAGCTCTAATAGGAAAACGCGCAGCTAGCTACCTAACACGGACCTAAGGCTAAATACCTAGAACCTGCTCCGTACTCAGGAGAGCCAGGAACCCTTCAAGGATTTCTCACCCGCACCCGAGCCTACCTTTATTACTACGCCGCCTCATTTTAAGATGAAACTATAAAGGTTCACTAAGCTATATCCTTCCTTAAGGGAGATACTCTCACCTAGTTCGAACTATTAATAAGAGACTAATTAGGCAGACTGTATAACTAGTAAGATAAAGAAACTCAGAAAGTATTTGGGAAGTATAGCGAGTTTGAGAAGAAACTTTAGGAAGCCTTTAGAAGCCTGGATGAAGAACGAATTACTAAATGTAAACTCACTAATCTCATATAAAAGGGATTAGCTAGTAAGTATGCCGCTAAGTTCCAATAGATTTTATTTAAGCTAGACTGGGGAGAAGAAGCCCTAATAGCTAAGTTCTACTAAGGCCTGAAGGAAGAAGTTAAAGACGAGCTTGTATGACTTAACCGCCCTGAAGAACTCTACTAATATATGGATACTGCGGTTAAAATCGATAACTGCCTCTATAAATGACGCCTTAAACGCAAAGGATAGTCTACTTAGAATAATAAAGTAGGACGAAATGATAATAGGAGAAAGGGCAACCTATACTGACCTAGTAATAACTACTACGCTGAATGAACCTCTAACTATAGGTATAACCCTAGGGCCCCTTAGTATACCACTGCCTATAGATACTATAGTAGACCTATAGACCTTAGCGCAGCCTATAAAGACAGCAAGCAGAATAATAACTAAAAGAAAGATAAGTAATGCTATAACTATAATAAGATGGGATATCTAGCCTATAAATGTTGATCCCCTAAGAAAGAACGCTTTTAACTAGTACCTGAGAAATAATAAGTAAGCCTCGCTGTTAAAACTATACCTCACGAATAACTTTATTAGACTACCTGCTATGATGATAAGTGTGGAGCCTACTTAGACTATAAGGAATATGCAGGGTGGTACCTAAAGAACCCTTATTGGTCAGGATATAATACTACTAGTATCCCCCTAGTACCTATATATACCCTAGTAGTAGGATACTGAACCTACTTAAAGGCAGAGAGGAAAGCTAATGAGCAACTTAATGAAATGTTATATATACCCTCAGGCGTGGATATTGAAATCGATAATAAAGTCCGTATTACTAGGCTATAATAAGGACTTTAAGTATATAAGCTATGAGCAAGAATATAACCTAAAGAAGTTATATAGTAATAATAGATTGGGTTAC